>PVKB01000587.1:0-664343 GCA_004027205.1 Ctenodactylus gundi
CCTTTCTCAAGTTGTGGGGGTCCAGTGAAGTGTCCTAGTAACAAACAAGTAATTAATATAGGACTCAATGCCAACGTTCCACCATCGCTTCTCTCTGAATTTCAGGAGCATTTCATCACTTTGGGATATAAGAATTTCATTATGTTTAAAAAGCAATATATCTTTGGGGATAAGCCCTTCATCTATCATCAGAAGGCATACGTACAAAATTGTAATCAAACAATTTGAATGGACCATCTTCAAGGTGCTTTTCCTGGCAGATCATTGTAGATGCAGTAAAGAATAAATTAAAATGAAAGTCTTATGGGGAGAAATTGCAAGTCAGAAAGTTAACACCTTCCAAAAGAAAAAAATGTTACAGGAAGTGGTAGAGTCCTACAACAAACTCAATTTACAATAATTTCCAGCACTAGACTCTGTATTTTCCTTACAGTTTATTTTAACAATACTTGTTTAAAAGAATATTGAATATTATCAATTAGGATTAGAAAACAAGTCACCTTTTATGAAATTCTTACCTCTTTAAGGTAACAGATTGCTTACAGTGCACCTGAAAGTCTTTATGAATGCTTTGGATTAAAAATACTTCTGTATATTACTTTTTTCAAATTATCACTAATTTAGGCAGTTTTCAATTCTCATAAAACATTGCTTGTTGAATGTCTTCTTGTATATGTGCCTTCCCTTACACATAAGCAGAAGTGGAGCAAGGGTGAAGAAAACCCACGGAATACAGTTTAGCTTATTCTAAAATCAGTTTTGGATAGGGAAATATTTCTAGCACATTCCTTGGTGGAATAAATACAGCTTCTCTGGGTTCCCTATTAGAATATCACACAGCATCCTTAAACCCTGAGCAGTTGATGGAGCTTTTGTATATAGTATCTTTCTGAGAAGTCATATAGAACTTCCATCATATTTTAAATAGAATTTCAGAACGGTCATGCTAAGGCACTAGGCCAATTTTTTCCCACAAATGGTGCTAGTTATTTCATACGACTCTTAAATACTGCATAAGAATTACCAAAAGAATACTGGATGAAGATTGATAATTGGTGACAGACAAGAGTGCCAATTATGGGGATCTAATGAATTCTGTTCTAATTTCTGTGCATAAGGGCCAATTACAGGGACATGAAAACATTCCTGTTATAATTTCTGTGCCTCCAAAGTGATGAGAGAGCACTAATGCGCTCCTCTGAGATGTGTTTCTAAGTAAGCTAGGTCATCCAAAGTTTCACTTGTATGTGGAAATTCGGAGAGAGGACAAAGAATGGCTAATTTTGTATCAATTATATTGTGTCTTGGTTCACAGGATAGATGAAGGCACAGGATGGAAAACAAATGCTTCAAATTACTAAACGATCTCTTTGTTACATGACATATGTCAAGTGGCCTCCCAGAGTGGCTCTTTTCTTTTCAAAAGAATACTAAGTTACAGAAATAACTGCACCGGTCACCGGAAACTTACATCTACTTTGTTTTGTGATATATCAAAGCATGGTTAAATACACAAATATGTCAGAGAATTCTGAAAGGAACACATATGTGTAAAAATAAAGGTTCCTTTTGCTTTTTATTTCTTAAATGTATCTTGCAAATGAATTAAAAATGCAAAAATTATAATAAAACAGATGACTTAGTAAAATGTATTTCATCCTGGAGGTGTAGTGAAAATAATAGCGTGGTCTGTATTTCATTATTGTGTGTCTATTTGTAATGTACACACAAACACATGTGTACATGTACATAGTTGAAGATGAGCGTGAGTCTGGGTTTGAAGGGAGAAAAAAAAAACAGGAGTCCAATATTGAAAGCCGTCAAGGACTGGTGGTTTCTTCTTATTCTGGAAGGGTAGTCTTTTTGTTTTATTAATGCAACTAATTAAATGTGGGTCCCCCACATACAGGAAAGCCAACTGCTTCATTTAGCCTATCAATTCAAATGTTAATCTCATCCAAAAGTACCCTCACAGGCACACCCAGAATAAGTTTCAGCCAGACGTCTTGGACCCTTATGGAATGTCTGGGCTTGCACACAAAATTGGTGATCACAGGCCAGTAATGTAAATATCCCTGTGTATTTTCACATAATCATTTTTCCTTATCTTTCTTGAAATAAAAAGGTATTTGAAAAATTAATTTGTCTGTTTTTAGATTTATATTGTAGCTGTGTGTCATTTTACATTTTTAAGTATTATATTTGTATATTTCCTACGTATTAATGCTTGATGCTAAAGTTAATTTTCATTGCTATATAGTATGTATGTTTTAGATAACAATTCTCCTGTAACAGGTATTTGAAAAGTTTGCAGGTGATATTTTAGTGAATCACTTTCATTGCTTTCATATTTATTTTCTTTTTTTGAGTATGTGACAGGCGCTTACTCTACAGTCAAGCTGGTCCTGAACTCACTGTTAGCCCAGGCTAGCCTAGAAATCACAGACGTCCTACCTTCTCAGCCTCCCAAGTGCTAGGATCAGGGGCATGTGTCCCCATGCTCAGCTAGGATGTGGTGCTCCCTAGATAAATGCTCTAATGACTGAGCTACACCTACAGCCCCTATATTTCTTCTTTACATGTAAAATTGTAGGATTTTAACAATGACTCTCTGAATTAACACTGTTTTAGCTATTCTTAATTATTTGTATTTCAATATATATTTAAGCCACTTTTATATATCTTGTTGGAATTGTAATCAACATTTAAGTGAATATCTGATTCTTTTGAGTTGCTATTAATATTTATAAAATCAACACAAGTAATCTCTAATGACAATATATCTGAAAATTCATTTATGCTCATCATAAAATTCTTAGTCTTAGGAGTGTGACATGGTTATAAAACTCTTACATAACATATGTGAGGCTTGTCTCTGGCAAGCAAAAAAAAAGAAGTTCTTATGCACTTAGTTTTTATTTCTTATGCTGGTGATTCTACATATTGTTTTTATTATTTCCTTTTTCTTTTGTAATTGATAATAATTTAGATATCATTTTTTTTTGGTGATGCTGGGGCTGAAACCCAGAGTCTTTATACTGTGCCGTGTCCCTAGACTGTGGTTTCCTTTTGATTTTGAGAGAAGGTTTTGCTAAGTCAGTAAATTGTCCAGGCTTAGTTCAAATTTGCCTGCCAGAGTTCTAAAATTACAGGCTTGGCTCAATTTTTCTGTAGACTTATGTTTATGAAAAAAATTGAGAAACCATTGCTGTTACTTTTTTATTTCTATTTTTTTTAAGATTTCCTAACTGCTACACTCATTATCTATAAATAAAAAGTTTTCTCTTGTAATTTTTAATGGCTTTTGTTTTAATCACCTCAACTCACTATTTCTCTAGTTCTGATGCTGAAAAAATTGTGAGAACAGGATTCTGGTCATGTTTAGCATTCAAAAAGAAATTTCTCAGCATTTATATTAACAGGGTCATATGGTAGGGTTACCGTAAAGAAATGGTCCTCAACCTTTTGATACCAGGGACTGGTTTAGGTGAGAACTGTTCTTCCAAGGAAACAAGAGGAACATTGACAGATACACAGAACACACACTGTTGATGCAGTAGTTCGCTACGAAATGACTAGCATCAGCAGGAGGGGAGGAAGGAGCAAAGCTCTGTCTCTTGTCAATCATAAGTGGCATTAGAATCTAATAGGAGCATGCTGACAGGAGGTGGAGCTTCTAGAGCAGCTCACCTCCTGCTTGCTGTTCATCTGTCCCAGCAGCCCAGCCCCTCCAAGGCCACAGATAGGTACAGCTCCAGGGCCAGAGGATTGGAGACCTCTGCAGTAGGCGATACTTAGAGTAGCTGGTTGTGGACGTGGCCTTGCTGCTTTTATAATGTGAACGTCCAGTTTTAGTTCATGATTGATGGTAGAATACAACTAAAATAAATGTCCCAAATTTATATCACATTTTTTATGCACATGGTGAATTGGTCATATGAGCCAATTCTAGAGCCAAATGGTCTACAAAAATTTCTCCTGGTGGCAGGTCAGTATTTGAGGAAAGACTGGATTCTTTGTGAAGTTCTTGGAGTGCTACACTGTCCTGGTATATCTTACCTCATTGACACTAACATTTGATGGTACTTAGAAGCTCTGATATTTTGGATATTGTATTAATTCTTAATTGAATATCCTTAAACTTGAATTTATAGAAATCAAGTAATACTATAAACCACCTGATTGAATTTTATTGAATTGTTTTTTTTCCCTAAAATCAGGCAGCGTTTATTTCCATCGTTTATAACCAAATATCCAACTCAAGCTTGCCTGACCCCCAGCCCACAGCCCACATGTGGCTCAGGATGGCTTTAGATACCTCCCAGACAAATTTACAGACTTTCTTAAAACACTGAATTTGCTTTGCAAAGTTTATTTTAGTGTGACTCAATTGCATGGCCTTTGAACATGAGCTCTGTAGGTGACAATGGAATGCCGTGGATACTCCATCTGTGCTGCAGCCACAAAGACCAGGGTGTTATACATCACTTGCTTCATATCTGTGAGAGATTTGGACGGAAGAAGTAAGAAGAAAAAGGGGGCGGGGACTAGTAGGATCGTTGATGGTTTTTCTTTATGATGCTGGAGCTGCATGGAAGCAGATCTTTATTGCTAGTACCCAGCGTCAACAGCAGGGGGCTCAGTGGTGGTTGAGAGGCTTCATGCACCCTGGAGAACCAGTAACACAACCCTCCAAGAACATACATGTTAATAATATCACTGTATGCTGCTTGGCAATATCATGACTTGGTTGCATGGTTCTGGGGCATAAATTGCAGAGGTGACACTGGAACACGCTTTAGGCACGGGCGTACTGCAGTGCCAACTCTGCCTCCCACGACCACTGTCCACATTCGTCACACTGCAATGTGTGCATCATTTGTCACATATGTTTCTTTGACTTGGTGAGTAAAAAAACAGTGATTATCAATAGTCATATTTCAACCTACCTACTCATACTTCTGTGAAGAGACGTTTTTGTTTTTATGAAGCAGATATGTGTTTAAACTCAAGCTTGTGCCAGTTTGTAAAATAACTGAATATTTTTTAGCAATAATACAAAAACAGAAATCTATCAAAGCTTTGTTGTGTGTTATATTGTATAACCACATAAACACATTGCCAATACTGAAGAAAGAACATGCACTTATTAAGTTTTGGACTGCACCAAGTTGCTATCAAATATGAAACTCTAAGAAAAATGTATGAATGCTTTTTTCCCTTAGTATTGTGCTTTGAGCCCAGAATATTTATGCTGATTGTGAACTTTATAGGTGACAACAAAATGGGACAGAATACTCAATATTTCAAATATTTCATGCTCACAGCCCTGTTTTTGTTTTATTTTTGGAGACATTGTTTTATTAAGTCACTAAATTGTCCATGCTGGACTTGAACTTGCCATTCTCCTGTCTTAGCCTCCTGAGTGGCTGGAATCCCACCCATGTGCCTCCATACATATGTTAATTGTGCCTCTTTACTAAACTTTTTAAAGACCTGTCTTCCTGAAGAAAAATAGCCTTTGTGCTATTGTCACAGCTTATTCATGCCATTGCTTTTTGGCAGGATGTATATTTATATATAACTGTTTTCAAGGATTGCATAAAGAATAACACTAAGGCAAAATTTCTGACAAGCATTTTGGGACCCCTTTAAAGTTGAAACCACTTCTGTCAAATCAGGCACTGATGCATTAGTTTCACATTCACAAGACTGAATATCTCATTATTTTTCGGTTTGTGTTGCCTTTTTTTTAAATTATAATAAAAAGGGGAATTTTTGTTACTTATATGTTAGCTATATTATATACATTCTGTGTGGTCCAAGACAATTCTGACACATACCAGTGGATGTCTCATAGCCAGGAAGTTAATAGGAAAGTTAATAATCAATTCTGATACATGCGAGGGGATATCTCCGGCTTGGAGATAGTGCCCCAATATCACCAGTTTCTTCCCTAGGACACTGGCTGCCTGTGTTTCAACTTTCAGAGATTCTGGTCCAGATATAACATGGACCATCTTGAATATAAAAACTCTTACCTTGAATATTTTTACTACTCTAATGTATACCTGTGAACCCATGTGTTATCCCCAGAATGGGAGATTTGGAATACAAAAACCAAAACCCAATTATATGCACATTTTAATGTCAAATATGTACTTTGGGCCAGTGGCAACCCTCCTCAGGTACAAACGTCTGAGTCTCATAATAAGGCTTGGCCTTTCTCTCCAGGTATTCTGTCACAGATAAGCCATATAATACCCAAGGATAAAGTGATGTTAAAAAGCAAATGCTTTCTGATATTTCTCCAAATTTGGGATGCTTTGTTGTTGTATTGAACAATGAACCCCCCTCCCTTTCTCTTCTCTCTCTCTCTGGACAAATTATGTTGTCCTAGTTCCTGTGCTCAGAATTCTAGTATCACCCACAGTTTGTGGGTTAATAGCCAGGCGCTCCCCCCACATGAAAATGCACACGTATCGGGAGCCAAAGGAGGATGGAAGAGGGTTAGGCTGCAGATCCTAATTTTTTGGAACTCCTTCTGCATGAGTCCCTTGTATATTCTCCCACTTCTTCTGTCATGATCACATAAGATTGGCAACATGCACAAGTGGTACGAATGTATTTTATGCCCAATTGGCTTTTAATACCTCCAGTCAAGATTTCCTGTGTGAAATGGAAGCATCAGGGAAGTGGCAAGAAAGGATGAGCTCGGTGCTTATTCAGCATGTTGAGAGAGCTTTTCCTAAAATGCCACAAAAAGTGTTCAGACAGCAAATTAAAGAGAAAGAAAAAGATTGATCATATTTGAGTTGTTGTAGAAAGGGAAGGAAAAAAGATTAATCATATTTGAGTATTTGAGTTGTCGTAGAAAGCTGATTTTATGCCTGTTTGCTTAGGGTTTTGAGAAAATGAGTAGCCATAGGTGATATTTTCTTGCCCAGTTTGCTTTTTCATTTTGAGTTAAAAGTAAGGAATTAAAGAACAAAAAATGAGACCTTATCCCCCCCTTTTTTTTTCCTATTAACTTTTGCACATTTTGTAATATGTTCTGCAGTTGCTGGCCAATAATCAAGATTTTTAAAGTGAATAGGTCATTGTAATGTCACTTCCTCACTGAGCCTTTATAACATTTTTTTTTAAAGTTCCTTCTCTTTTCTCCTTTCTCAAGCAAACATGACATGAAGCGTTTCCACAAGAGCCTGTTTCTGGAGAAATTAAGGTCAGTGAAAGGCCAATCAAATGGTTAAGGATTTCAAAGAAAAGGATGAATGATGCATTTCTAAGCAAGACCAGAAAAAGAAAATTGTGTGATCCTTTTTATTCACATTATAGAATATTAGAAAATGTAAGAAGATGGAAAATAATATTTAATCCAGTACTGGATTATGTAGTAACAAATCCTTTAGTATAACCGTGTTTATTGTTTTTTTTAATGTACTGAAGAACATACATGACATTTAGAGAATTGGCATAATAACACATAATAACAGGTATGAATATTTAAGTGTTGAACTAGTGGGAAGATGATGTTGAATAGAGATCAAATACTACAAATTGATTACATAGAAAAATGATGATCCCATTAACAAGGAGCCTAATCATTCCCTAAGAACAGTCCTCCAACCTCTGGTGTTAGTTTTGCCTCAGAGTCACTCAAATTGGATACAAGTCTCCTGACTGAGCTCCCCAGTGCGTAATTCCACCGACCCCAGCTGATCCACTCAACGACATTTTTTTTTTCTGGCTGTCTTCCTATTTGCATCGCTACTGATACAACTCTAGGTCAATACTTGACCATTGTACTCAATCTACTGATTTTCTTTCTACTCAGTCTGTTTTTTCCTCCGTTTATACATAACAAGGTTTTATTTTCCCAAGACATCTGTAGTGTGAATCTTCTTTCATACTCAAAAATCTTCAGTATTCCCAAATATTTATAATAACAATTTGCCATATTTATACTCCATAAATATCACCTGGCACTTGATTTAAGCCCAGATGCCAGATACTTGAAGACAGTCTCTAGATGCTCTGTTTGAGAAAATGTTTTGGCAAAGATTGTTTTTTAAATCTGTCCCAGGTGATTTTAAAGCAGCTGATACAAAGCTTACAGTCTGCCAAGTGTTTGTCTACAGGATAAAGTTTAAACACATCCTTCCTCAAATAAAAGCACAGTGGACCTCGCTCACCATATCATCTAAGTACATTCCCTACTTTAGCAAAATTACTCTGTTTTCCCTCAGATACCATGCTTTGTGGTTTTTAGGAATTCCACAGCGGTTACCTGTCATTTGAGTGCCCTATTCTCACTTGTCTAACAAACTCTCATCACATATTTTTTAATTGAGTCACGCCCCCTGGTGCAGGTTATTTATTTATTTATTCATTTATTTTTCTCCAGATGGAAAATGTACTACCATCTGCAACCAAAGTGGCCCTGGGGCATCAAACCTAAGGCACTCCATTGGCCACACAACAGCTCTTAACTGCTGTTCTGTGCCGTCTTAGCTCATTACTGAGTAGAAACTAAGCCCTACATCCCCTATGGACGTCTTTATCAACATCAGAATTTAGAAGGATATTTTTCTTTTAATGTAATTCAATATACTATAATCTGTATACTAGCGAACTTTCTATCTGATGTGCATCCCACTTAGGGGAATAATGACTTTCTGTGGAGACCACAATGGTTTAGTCAATTGTGTATTTGGATCTAAAGTTTATCTGGCTCTATCACTTATGGAAAACTGATTTTACCGAGTACTCTTGTTTCTAGATTGAATTGGTTCTCCATTTCTGTCTCCTTTTTCATGAGATAAGGCTAAATACCATAGGCAGAGAAACTTCTTTTGGTGAAGGCTGCATCCATCTGAAAGGGACTGACTGACCAGCTCACATGTGTCTGCAAAATAAAATGTGGCAGATGATCAGGAATGTGTTAAATGTAGTTGGGATTGAATTTAAACTCAGACTTACCAACTATGTAGTGGAGTTGTGGCTGATCCAACAGTTCTCTTTTCAGGAATTGCGTTTCTTAACAACTGTGGAAGAATTAATCCTTTCTGAAAGCTTTAATATTGCTGAAGACTAATACTTTTTTATTTGTATATGTATTGCAAAAGTTTTTAATTAAATGTCTTACTTTTACAAATGTATCCAAAGTAAGTTAGATTGTACTCCTACTAAAAGCAGAGAAACGAACTAAATTGCTTAGAGAATTTCTGAATTTATTTCAAATTTATGTAATTGTTTTAAAGACAGATTTTACTCTTTTGAAAAAGATACCCAGAAGAGGGTTATGTCTGGATTGAGTGGAATATTTATTTTAGCCCTTGGAGGAATCTCCGTAATGCTTTCCATAGTAGTTGTACCAGTTTACACTCCCACTGGCAGGGCAGAATGGTGCCCCGCCATATTCCCAATTCTGCAACCTTGCCAGCCTCAGTTGTTATTTGAGTTCTTGATATATTCCATTCCTGGGGTGAGGTGATATATTAGTGGTGTTTTGATTTGCATTTTTTCTAATGGCTAAGGATATTAAACATCTTTTCATGTATTTACTGACCATTTGAACTTCATCTGATAACTGCCTGTTCATTTCACTTGCCCATTTTTTAATTAGGTCTTTGATTTTGAGCAGTCTATTGTTCTTCAGTTCCATGTAATCCTGGTTGATAGCCTCTTGTTCAAAGTGTAGGTGGTTTAATAAAATTTCCATTCTGTTGATTCTCTCTTCACTCTATTAATAGTTTCCTTTGCCATGCAGAAATCTTTTGTTAATTTACTATAATCTCATTTGCTGATGTTGGGGCTATTTTTACTGCATCAAGTGTCCTATTAAGAAACTTCTTGTCCTATATGTCATCTAGATTTTTGCCTATTTTCTCTTCGAGAAGGTTTAGTATTTCAGTTTTAAGATCTTTGTCATTGATCCACTTTTACTTAACTTTGGTACATGAAAAGATAACATGTACACCCATGTTTCTAGTGGCAAAACTAATAATAGCTAAATTGTGGCAAATTCCAGAATGCCCATCAACAGACCAATGGATACAAAACAATGTGGTACATGTACACAGTGGAGCACTACTCTTCTATAAAGATAGATTTGAGGCATTTCTAGGTACATCGATGCAATCTAAGATGATCATGTGTAGTGAAGCAAGTCCAAATTATCAGGTTAAATATCACTTGGTTTCTCTAATATGAGAAACCCAGAATATAGGCTTTTTTATAGGATCAAATGAGTGAGATATTTGAAGTCAGGAGGAATTTGGAAGGGGGCCCTAGAGGGGGAAGGGTTGTAATGTTGATGCTATGTATATGTGCACAAAATTCTCAAGCTCAGCATAACCATTGTGTGTTGAATATATATATATATATGTGTGTGTGTGTGTGTGTGTGTGTGTGTGTGTGTGTGCAATTATATATATATATATATGGGTAAAATTAGGGTAAAAAGCAATTTCAGCTAAATTGGACAGTCAAGGTATGTTAAAAGAAAGTGTAGTAAATATTTCATTTTAAGTATTAGACATGTAATTAACTTTAGTAAAGGAAATATCTAAATAGGCTATCTAAATACTATTTAAATATTTATTGGTTAGTAAAATTCACAAGATGTTTAGCCTGACCTTCAAGGACTCAAATAATTAGGTGGCATTTCCACCTCAAGACTTTCAACATTTTTATCCATGTTTGTTTGTACAAAGATTTTCAAAATTCCAAATATAAAGGAAAGAAAAAATTAAACTGATGCTGAGTGGAGTGGTCTCATTCTAGAAATAATTCTGTTTTTTACTGAGGTAAAATACTATACAATAAGTTTTATTCTTGGAAAAGAAACATTGTTAATATTGTATCTTTTTCCCCACATTTTATTGATATGTATACGTGCAAAATTCAAGGTTTACAATGGAGTTGAGCATTTTGTCCACATACGTATCTTGTCAAGGTGACAAGGGCTTTCCCACTTTCCTTTTGTCCCTCCCTCTACCCACCCCTCCCTCCCTCATCCCCCACCCTACTCCCCTCTTTCACTTTGTCTTTCGTCTTAAGTTCCATAGGAGTTGTGGTCTGGGTCTCTCATATCAGAGAGACCATTCGATGATTCACCTTCTGCTTCTGACTTACTTCACTAAGCATCATGTTCTGTAGTTTCTTCCATTTGCCTGCAAAAGCCTCTTTTATGTCTGGTAATAAATTCTAACAAAGGTGTTTTTTATCAGTTCTATTCTGAATAGTAAGTGTAATAATAACACAATACAACTATATTATCTTATGATTTCTTTGCCACATAATGTAAATGTTATATTTATTTAGGTACTTTAAATATAAAAGGTTAAACTATTTGCTTCTAAAATGTATTTTTCTGGTAAAAATATAAGGGGTGCGTCATTTTCAGAAATACTATTCAGTCGAAAGTAAGAGTTGTTTAAATTTATACTTTGTCATTAGTACAAAGTATCAGGGACACAGAATTAAAGCCACAGTGAGATATAACCTCATATCTGTGAGGAAAAACTGTTACCAAATCAACACAAGATAACACACTTCATATTATTAACAAAAAAATGGAACAAACCTCATCACTTTAAAAATTGTTTAATTTTTAAAATCACATCAAATAAATTAACAAAACAATAGGAAAAACAACAGGATTTGGGATCTACATTTGTGACCTTGAGTATACTAGTGATAGCATGAACACATGTGTCCAGACTCACGAAATTATACATTTTTGCATATTAATGTTAATAAAGCCGGGAAGTACATGGCTCGCTATTTTGGCTCGAAAGTTTATTTGTATAGATGGCACTATGAGTTTGCATAGGGATTCCTCATATCTATATTCTTCCAACATGCTCCACTGCCACAGTAAAATTATGAGCTATTGCTGGGCATAGGTTTTCTTTCCTGTTTTAGTTATTTTGTCTGATAATGAGAAATATGTACCCAATAAAATAAATCATAATTAATATTAATATTGTGTCTAAGAATAAAATGCAGCTCATCTCTCAGTATTAAAGATATAAAATCTGAAAAAAATAGCAATAATACTCAAAGTTACATTTTGCTGTAAGTAGAAGCTAAATGTTAAATGAAGGTCCAATCAAGCAAGGATTGACATCCATCCCATGGTTGTCCATCAAAACTGTGGAGAATCTTTGAGAATCAGGAGCCCTGGAAAACAGGAAGCGAAGATTCAAGTCCTGGTTCCGTCATTTCTTTGCTGTTTCCTTAGAAAGAAATCCATAGTTCATTTTTATTTTACTAACACAATGAGACAGGATCTTGCTCTGTTGTTCAGGCTGCTCCTGAACGCACTGTAGAGGCTGACCTAGAATTGGCATCAGTCATCTTGCTTCTGCCTCCTAAATGTGAGGCTGGCCCAAGTGGTATGTGGTGCTGTGAGAGCAAACCTGGAGCCTTGTACCTCCTGGGCAAGCACCATAATCACTGAGCTACACTCCAAAACCCATGGAGTTCTGAATGCTAGATTTCTGTTCTGATGACCATTTGTGAGGAAAATTATAAATAGTAAAGATAGGACATTTCAAGGAAAGTGTCAATAAATTCTACTAGACAATTCCAAGATTTTAACAGCAAAAAGTAATCCTTAACAATAGCATATATAGGGTAAAAATCCATGGCTGCCCATTTTCTGCCAGTAATATTTGCCTCTTTTTCTCCCTCTGAAATTGTATGTTTGTATATTACATAAAATATATAGTATATAAATATATATACATTATATATATATATATATATATAGAGAGAGAGAGAGAGAGAGAGAGAGAGAGAATACAAATTTTGTGTTTAAAAAGGCTACTATTATTCTTATTTTAACTGAACTGTTTCATGGTTAGCCACAGAAGGCAAGATGAGCAAATCTATTATCAAATTTCCCTGAGGGGAATGTTTTATATAAATTTTCACTGGATGGGAAACAAAATACAATCAACTAGCAGAAAAACACTAATAAGAACTCGATGTCATCAGTGACTTCTATATTTCTCTCTCTCTCTCTCTCTCTCTCTCTCTCTCTCTCTCTCTCCCTCCCTCCCTCCCTCCCTCCCTCCCTCCATTTTGCTAGGCGAGTGTCTCAACTGTTGAGCTACCCATCGGCCCCCAGATCCCCATTTTTTTCTATTTACATATTTACTTATTAGATAGAATGGAAAGCTAATCCATTATAGTGCAAAGATAGCTGACAATCTGTTAAAGTTCAAAACAAATCCATGAAGTCATCGAGGGCTACTAATAGCAGCATCTGTCTTTAGTACAGCTTCACTCTTAATTTTAGAATTTAAAAATAAAGGTTGAATCTCAGCTGAACTCAGGTTTTTTTGAGGCAAAGTCTCACTTTGAATTTACATTCTTTTTTAGTGGAGTTTCAGCAAATAGGAGTGAATCTGGTAACTTTGTCTCTTAAAACATGTAGAAGTGATGGGTTTTATTGCCTTTACTAGAATGTTACCTAATTACCAAACAATGCACCAGCGACACCCTCTTCCTGATCATTCACGGGCTAGGAATTTAGTTAAGATGTCAAGTATCAAAATATTTTCACCTTTATTCGCATTTCTTTTCATATTCATTCATGTATAAATTTTATATCAGGAAACTGAATAAACAAATTGTTATTGGACTCCAACCAAGCCTAACAATGTGACAGGAACAAACCTAGTTAGAAAGAAGGCAGGGGTGGATTTGAGAATGCACTTTTTTTTTTTTTTAGTTTGCAAAATAACATCAGGATTAAGGGTCAGTCCTGTTTCTGCTAGAAATATCCCTGGACTGTATAGTGGTGTTTCTTTCTCAGGGTGCTGAATGTGGTGGACACTCCGGGCAAATAGCTATAGTGATTTCTGTGTAACCGGGAAGCGTGCCTTGTATCATCTCAGAGAAAAGGCATTTTCTCAGGCACTCCTTGGGACTGGGTTAGTAGAGTCTCTGAGGACGACGGGAGAAACTTCTTAGGACGGAGCAAGTGAAGGAAAAAAGAACTCATATTCTGCACATCTCTGGAGGTAGCGCTCTGACTCCCTCTCGGGCCCTTGTGTTAGCTCTTATGGTGGCTGACATTCTTTGTCAAGTAAGAGCTTAAATGTAGAGAAAAAAACCCAAGGTCTGTTCTTTTCATTTATTATATTCTGTAAAGGGAAAAAAATCTTATTAAGCTATCAACTCAATTTTTATCAATGTAATTGGAAATTATCTCTAATACGGATATTATGGAAGAAATAGCATTCCACATGCTACAGTTATGTCAGAGATACCGTGTGTAAGGGTGTGAAATGTATTGCTCTCCGATTTGTGTTGCTAATTAGCATGCATGAGCTGAACCCCTGCAGTACTTTGAGCATTCTGTGGTAACAAAGAGGATACAGCCTGCTTCAGCCCAACCGCTCTTAGAAAGGTTGATTGATCTTGTTATTTATTGCACCAGTTATCGTGGGAACAGAAGCAGCCGTTTCTTAAACCTCATTCCCAAGGATTAAATTTGATAAGGATTTATGTAAGTCACAATCTGCCTCTTCTGCCACACCCAGGAGAGCATTTTCTAGGCCTTCAGTTGTCTTTTATGATCCTAATAGCCCGAATGGAGGTACTGGGCAGAACACTGGCCCAGTATGCACAAGGCCCTGGGTTTAACCCTCAGCCTTTTAAATTAAAAGATATTTTTAAAAAGTTGCAAGAAACTTTAATGGAGCAGAAAAACTTGGGGGGAGCATACAAACAGAAACAAAGGCATGTTTGCTTAGCCACTGTCCTAGTCACTTTTTTGTCACTGTGATTCAATACTCAACGTGCACAAATATGAGCAAGAAAAGTTTTATTTTAAACTCACAGTTTCAGAAGGTCTCAGTTGGTTCGTGGGTGGGCCGCAGGAAAAGGGTGGAATCACATGGTGGGACAGCAGCTAGAGCCAGAGCCAGAGATCCTTACCGCATCATGGCAGAAAAGACAGAAGTCTGAGAAGAAGTGCGGGACCAGCACATGCCCCTCCAGGGTAGGCCCAAGTATCAGCCTCTTCCAGCCAGGCCTCACTCCCTAACACTACTCAGTATCCATAGGTGCGTGAGGTTTGGGGGGAAACTCTAGGTCCAACCACAACAGCCACCACCTTGACTGCAAATCTGAAAAGTAATTCTCTTGGTTAACGTCTTAGATAACAACTGAATGCCATTTGGGGAGGATACAAGGGAGAGGATGAGTTTGCATGCTTTAATAAAATAACTAGAAAATTCTTGATATATCCAGATAGCCTTGCTCTTTCAACAGCAAGGCTATTTGAGTTTTCTCCTATGTCCTGTAGCAGAGGAGATAGATGAAGTTAATTTAAAATGTGGGACATGTTATTTTTTATGACAAAGGGGAGCACAAGATCTCCAACACAGGGTACCTATCAGTGTTATCCCATGTCTGTCACATTGGCATATCATAGACCCAGACAAATTATTCTTCCGATTTTGTAGTCCTATAAATTTGTCCCAAGGATAATTCCTACCCAAAGTTTCATTCATATACAGCACATCTGAAGATGATTTTGAAAATGCAATGTGGGGTTGTTGACCTGCTTATACATAGTTGAATTTTTGGACTTTGGAATTTTGTTTTTTTTTAAATTCCTTTATGTATCACTATTCCCTGACTACTTGTCTCTGGATTTGTGTATCCTGTTTATATGAATTTGCACGCTCGTATGGAAGCCTCTCAGATTTTTCTAGACAAAATTCACTATCTTGCGTCACACAGATGTATAACTTTTCAGAGAACATTTACTCCTGACTTCCTCATGCTATATTTAGAAATTTTAATTGTTTAGGCAGCAAACTCAACAAGGCTAGGATGGATAAACTTAGGCTTTTTCTTCTGTTGCTGTAACTTAAGTGACTGCTGATTAAACCCCCAAAATTCAATTTCTGGAGAAAGATGACCTCCTCTTGCCACTGTTCCCACCACCCAATACAACCATCAAGATCAGAGCGATGTCTCTGGGGCAGGCAGCAATTTCTTCTGGTGTCAAGTACTTACGTCTCCCTTGCTGATCTGAACCAGCCCACAGTCTGAAACGGTGTCTCCTTCCCCTCAGCTCCATATTTGAGAGAGAAAAATGTTTCACACATCTAGGCATTCTTCCTGAAAACAATATTAATCCCGTATTTATCCACTGCTCATTTGTTCCTCAAAGATAAGTGTGTGTACCAAAAGTACCTCAGGCATTTGTAAGGTAGGAGGACAAAAGTATAAAAACAATCACATTTACAGCGCTTACCAAATAATGTTGGTTATGTAAATGATTAAGAATAATAAATACTGAAATTGAATGTGAAACAAGACATAAAGACACCGTAGTTAGCCTCCTTTTTAAATGAAGTGGCTGAGGATCACTCCACTTAGTGAAGTCCTATAAATATTATTTTTATTACTCTAACTGCAACACCAGCCTATGCATTTTATGGCTTGGATGTGAATCAAACTTTCTAATTTTTTAAAAAAGAATTCAAGTAAATTAGCATTGAGCCCTCTATATTTATTCTTGGGATGGAATTTTGAGATAAATCTGGATTTTTATTGTCCCTTTTCTTCCTTTACTGTGGCCAAATAATGAAGAGAAAATTTCTAGAATATTTTTTCTGCTTTTTTTGTTCATATTAAATCAATTTGTGACCAGGAAGCCACAAAATGCAGTTGGACAGCAAGTCAGAAGCTGAATTGAAATATACCTTTTCATGGTAGTTAAAAAGGAAAGGAGTGTTACGTAATCTCACTGGATTTCAAATCTTTTATCTTTAAAATGAGAAAAATATAACTTATTTCATCCATCTGTGATGAGATTAAATTAATTATCAAGTATGAGCATCTGATT
Source organism: Ctenodactylus gundi (assembly GCA_004027205.1). Lineage (NCBI taxonomy): Eukaryota > Metazoa > Chordata > Mammalia > Rodentia > Ctenodactylidae > Ctenodactylus > Ctenodactylus gundi. Next base: position 16,883 of record PVKB01000587.1, read on the forward strand.
CACAGATGGCAGACTTAAATGCTTGTCGAATCTGAAATGATTTGAGGAATGACCTTAAGAGTTCTGAGGATCCACAGGAAAATGAAGCCAAGATGATATTTCTAGGTTATCTAGGGGAAATGTAAGTAAACAAAGTTTACTCTGGAAAGCTTACAAGTATATCAGGCAATTGTCTTGGTTACTTTTTCCTTGCTAGGATAAAGTACCCGAAGTCCACAATTTTATGGAGGAAAGATAATTGGTTTACCTCCCATTTTCAGAAGGTCATGGTCCATTCATGGACAAGTAATTGAAAAATGGTGGAATCACATGGTGGGGCCACAGCTAGAGCCAGAGCTTAAGCTGATGCTCAGGACATAAAGATCCTCACAATGTGGTAGGACCAAACTGACTCTGGGAGGAAGGGCAGGGCCAGCACACATCCCTCCACATCAGGCCCCAAGCATCTGCCCCTTCCAGCCAGGCCCAACCTCCCAACAGTGCACAGTGTCCATGAAGCCTTGAGGAGACCCTCCAGATCCAAACTACAACAGTAATTATTGGTGAATTCTTTCTTTCTACAAAATAGACTAGAAAATATTTTAAGGTATTTTCCTTCTAGACTCTGGTTAATTTCATTTACATAATGTACTTCTATAATAGCTTGAGACTGTCAGTGTTTACTGAACACTGCAGTTACTGGTAGAAATCAGAAGGCCACAGGAGCTCAGACATTACAGTAATTTACAACTGTGTTTGAAGGAATAAAATAAGAACAAAATGAATTAAAACAACAAAATCATACAATGATTAAAATTTAGCCGCTAAGGTATAATGGATTTCAAAGCAAAATCTTAACCCTATTTGGCCTTCTGTTAAATCAGGCTTGTAAATATCCCTTTTTATGAATAATATATGAACTCTTAATTTTTTAGTAGTTAGAATTTCCAAGTCTTTATTTTCATGGAATGAGTTCTACTTTTTAAAATTTGGTAAGATGTTTTTTTTTTTTTTTTTTTTTTTTTTGTGTGTGTGTGTGTGTGTGTGTGTGGTTAATCCAGACCAACTTTGTGTGGCTACACTGTTTTGCAAAGTTAGTTTCTTCAGGTGATGGAAGACTTTCTCAAAGGTCACACTGGTCCTTAATGGGGAACTCAAGAATGTCCACAAGTTACAGGATCAACTACAAGAGGTCAAAGGGAAGTGTCCTGAGAATTAATCTAGAAGAGCCTATAAAAATAAATAAGAACAAGTTAGAGGAGAGATAAATCCTGCCCCGTTTTGGACCACTAACCCTCATAGAGCTCAAAGTTTTCCCCTGGAGGTGCTAGCTAACCTCCAATCACGGGGCACTTTAAAAAAAAAAAAAAGAAAACGAGAAACGGAAAATCAGCATTAAACAGAATCTGAAGCTGTGACACATTAAGCAATATACATAATTAAGCTTCTATTTTATAACTTCGAGTGAAATTGTAAATAACTCGGGTTTTAGATCATTTTCCAGTTATTCATTGCTATCACAGGTAAGTGCAATTGATTTTTATATTGATTTGTATCCTGCAACATTGTCAAATTCACTTTTTATAGAGTAGTGTGGTTTTAACACTCTCTTTACATACAAAAGGATGCTAGAAATAAGCATATTAGATTTAATCATTAAGCATTTTATCTCTTTCTTGAATTGAACATGAACTTGTACCACAATAGATACAATATGAATAAACATTCTTGCTTTTTTCCCAGTGTCATTGCAACTTCACTGTTGAGTAGTGTGGTCGCTGTAAATTTGAATGATTTCCCTTAAAAAATAGAATATATGATCTTCTCCCTGATTTTTGTTGTTGTTTCTTGCTTGTTTTTCTAAACTTTCAGATACAGAAAATGTTGGATTTTGTAAATTCTTTTTTTCATCCATAGATATGATTAGGGACATAGGTGAATTTCCTTAGTGGCTGTTGTGGTTAGGATCTGGAGTGTCCCCCAAAACTCTCATGTATTTTAATGGAACCATGTGATGTGGGTGGATTGGGGTCTGGTCTGGAGGGGTGGTTCGCACCCCTAGGATTAACGGTGTGTAGTGGCCACACCTGGATGCAGGAGGGACTGGTTACGGGGCGGAGACCTGAAAGGATACATATGCTGCACCTGCCTTCCTGGAGGCGGGGACTAGTCTCAACTAGCCTCAGCTTGTCTTCCTGTTTGTCGGGGAAGCTGCCTCCACCTCTCTCTCTGCCATGGACTTCGATTGTTGCCGGCCACCCCTGAATGGACTGTGACCTTTGAGACTGTGAGCTAAAATAAACCTTTCCTTTCCTAAGTTTGGGGGTGTTGGGTATTGAGTCACAGCATTGAAAAAGTAACTAAGACAGTGGCTAATCTTGTTAAGTAAATTTGTGTGTTCTTGGTGACATTTGTGGGAGTGTGTTCATGTTGTTTATTTTTATCAATTCATTCATTTATGAGATTATTGAGTTGTAAGTGTTAAGCATTCTAGATAGAAACTTTGTAATATATGTATTTTAAAAATATTTTTTCTCGAATGAGCTAGTCTTTTCATTAGCTAGCTATGTTTTGAGAGCAAGATTTGAACTTTGGTGAAGTTTACCATTTTTCAACTGTAAGAATTCTTTGCTTACCAAAATTTCAAAACATTTTACATAGCATTTAATCATGTTAACTATTGGAGATAGAATAATGATTTCAGTACATTTTATAATGTATGGTTTGACAAATAGGCTACGCCCCTCTCTCTTAATACCATAGTCAGTTGTCCATGCACCATTTGTTAAAAGAAAACATCTTTTACCTATTGAATTATCTTGGCAACTTTGTCGATAATTAATTGATCATGTAGATGTAAATCTATTTCAGGAATCTATTTTCACCCATTTTCTAATTGTAGCACTGTCTTGTCTTGATTATTGCAATTTGAGATGTATCTTCTAAATCATTCTGTTCTTCTAAGATACGCTTGAATTTTCAAGATCACTTGCAGTATTCAAACTTTAACATTATGTTTTTTCTTTTCAAAAAGCTAACTAGAATTTCAAATAAATTGAACTTATTCCAGAAATTAATTTGGAGGGAATGGCTGTTTTAAGTAGCGCTCTTCAATCTTTTCATCCCTGAACATAACATACCTGCTTCATTTTTTTCTTATCATTATCTATTTGCAACATTTTATGATTTTATATGTACCAATTTTATGTTTTTTGAGTTACATTCTTAACTATATGTTGATATAATTAGTATTCTGTTTTTGTCATTATACTTAAGCAGAACTTATTGCTAGGACTGGACCAAAGCACAAGAACTATATCCTCCACATAGTTTTAGTTTTTTTTTTTTTTTCTTCTTTAACATTAAACAACATGTCACTGCATCATCCAGGCTAGCCTTAAACTTGTAATCTTCCTGCCTCAGCTTCCTGAGTCTCTGGACCAAAAAATTATTTTTCATTGCTAATCCTGTGTCATAAATTCTTTTATGACTAGATCTCATTATTTTTGTAGAATTCTCATAAGTTTTGTATATTTTTCTGATTTTCTACATAAATTGTTATGTTTTATTTGATTAATTAATTTTGCTTCCATACATAGGGATTTTCTTTTATTTCTTAGTTTGCAATAGTGGCAAAAAAACCCCCATAATTCAGTGGGGTATAATAATGGAAAAAGGTAATGTTGTTGGATTGTTTTCTTTAACTTTCATCATTTGGATTTTAGCCATAAATATAGTTTCCTACCCTTTACTCCCATTTTTTGCAGATGTCATCCATTGAAAAAAGCAAAAACTTTAAAAAAATTATTTGATCAACCAATTAGAACATAAAATTGTGCATATTAATGAAATGTCAAGTGGTGTTCAATACCCATATATATTATATCCTTTAAATGAAGGTTGACTATATTTATCTTATCATCCATCTTCTGTTTTATAGTAAAACCTTTCAAAATCCTCTTTCTATCTTTTTGAATTATCTAGTACAATAATTGTTATGCACAGTCACTCCACAAAGCTGTATCACACTTGAGTTTCTTGTTCTCCTCTAAGTATGATTTTGTTCTTTTGTCAGTCTTTCCCTACCCCACCTTGGTGGCTCTTTCTGGCTTCTGGTAGCCACCACAAAGTAGAATGTCTGCAGAAGAGTGCCATAGGCAGTGAGCAGAGCCTCAGGAGAAAGGCCAGGTGGGATGTATCAGGCAAAGTTAACAGGGTGGGGCTGCCCACTTTCTTGGAGTTCACATCTTCCCACCACCTGCCCAGGAGCCAGACAAAGAACTGCTGGATTTAATGTTTGTTTTTCTCAGTTTAATCCTTGCCATCTCTTCTTTCTGGAATGTAAACGTTGAGCCTGTGCCATTGCTTGTTGTTTGGTTGGTTAACAGGGATTCACAGCTAAGAGCTGGCGTTGAGTCTCAGATGAGATTTCCCGCTTGAATTTTTCAGCAATCCAGGAACTGTTAAAATTTGGTGACTCAGAGGCGGACTAAGCAACTGTTGCACAGTGACACAAATATGACATTTTGGGGGGAATGTTATGATTTAAATCTAAAATGCTGATGCTAGGAACGTAGCTCAGTAATTAGAGTGCTAGCTTAGTAAGTGTAAGGCCCACTTTTGACACCCACAGTACCACATAATAGCTGGGCCTGGAAGGTCCCAGGCCTTAATCCCAGCATATGGGAGGCTGAGGCAGGAAGATTGCTGTGCCTGGTCTACATAATGAGTTCAGACCAGCCTGGACTATAGAGTTAGACTCTGTCTCAAAAAAAAAAAAAAAAAGCACTAAAATTGTCTCCCAAATCCCGTGTATTTGGAAAGCATATGGATCATGAGGTGCTATATTCATCAGTGGATTCATTTATTAACGATTTTCTGCACTGTGAGGAGTTGGGGCCTGGTTGGAAGGATAGGGGTTCCTCACTGGGGCTTGACCTGGAAGGCTACACTCTTCTCCCTGGCTCCTCCCTCCCCTGTCTGCTTCCTGGCCTCTATTTAGCCGACATCTTTGCTCTGCTTGGCTTGCTGTCACACCTTTTCCCTCTTGGAGCTGGAAGGCTATGAACAAAGTCATCTAAAAACTAAACTCTAATAAATCTCTAGGCTTTTATGTTGTGGATGCCACATATTGCGTCCAGCAGTGAGAAAATGGCATTCAGTATTTTTAAATGTATTTCACCTGCTTTATCAAAGTTATTGGTTTGCCTTATTCATAATACTTGTGTATTAAAACCCAGCATTTGAAATGGTCCAATCTTCCAGCATCTCACCTCAAGGGTATCATGATAGTCTCCTGATTTCTTGTCATTGTTGATATTTATTTACTTATTTATTTTGAGATAGGGTCTCACTCTGCATCCCAGGCTGGTCCTGAACTCACTATGTTTCCCAAGTTGGCCTTGAACTCATGGCAATCCTCCTGCCTCAGCCTCCCAAGGGTTGGGATTACAGGCATGCACCACCACACCTGGCTTATGTGGTACTGGAGAATCAAACTCAGGTACTTAGTGCTTGACTTAGTGCTTGCTAGGCAAGCGCTTTAACCACTGAGCCATTCCTCCAGCCTCTCAATAGTGATTTTTATAGTAAATATTTTTAATCTCTTTAGTCAGAGGCTGATTACTTTTGTCTCTAAATTTTTTCTGATATTATTCACTTTATATTCTCTATTGGTTTATGGCTAATTTTAATATTTGCTACATACTACTAACCTTGGGCATAGTGTGTCTGTTTTAGTGGTTGAAACTTATATTGTTTAATCTTTAAATTTTAGATCTTTCTTATTTCCTAATGTATATCTTTAATGTTTTAAATTTCCTGTAACCACTGATTTATTTTTATTTGTCATTATAAAATGTTTCTAACTTTTATGCAACCCCAAATTTTACCTATGACTGATCTGTAATCATGTTTTTAATTTTCAAATAATGGAGGTTTTCTTTGATGTCACGTGGCAATTGATTTCTAATTTACAATTTGATGCTCTAAGAACCTAGTCTGTGTAGTTCAGTCTTTTTAAATTAATTGTTTTTGTGGGCCACAGTATAGTTCTTTATGTGCACACACAACGATATTCTGCATGAATCTAAAAGTAAGATTTTGCAGCTCATATTAAATGAATAGAGGTTGGATAAAAAGCAAGAATTTCACACAAATTCACTCAACTATAGATAAATGCATATGACCAGATGATCATAAAATCATTCATAGCCAAGAAAAATAATTTAAGACTAACAGTGAAATACAGTATGATATCTATTAGATTGATAAAATAGCTGATATCTGATAAAATGAGGCATTTGTAAATACTTATACCACATAATGGGCATGCCAATTGGTAAAACTACTTCGAAATTTGAATATGAACAACTTTATTAATTTTTGATCAATGGAGCACATTCTCTAACATCCACATCTCATAGGAAGAAACGTGTATTTTTAGGTCACAGTTTCAGAAATTCTCAGTCATCCATGGGCAACTTGCAATGATAAAGGCATGTGGCTGAGGTCTAACCTGAAAGATGCTGTTCACAGCACTGCAAACAGGAAGTTAGGAGAGCAGAGAAGTGTGGAGCTACACTATATATTTCAGGTCAAGTGCCAGTGATCCAATCCTTCTAACCAGGCCCCCTGAAATCCATATATTATCCACAAAATGCAAATACATGAAGCTTCAAGGGGACATTCCAGATTTAAAACACAACAATGCACTTAGCTGACTGTGACTCTATACAGGAGCATTTACAAAGAGATAATGCCAGATTCACTCAGTGAAATGTTATTCAAATGAAAAGAAATAATACACCAATAGAGATGGATCTCAGAAATGGAAACTGTAAGTCAGTGAGGTAAGGTTGGAGGGAAGTAAAACTTCACACTATTTGAATACTTTTAAAATAGTAAGGATAAGAAATACTAATTACCTGCACCATACAAATTTGGAAAAAAGCAAAATAATGAAAAGTACAAAATTCAAGTTGGTTCCCACTTCTAGAATACAAAGGCATAAACAGAATAAGAATTGTGCTCAATGGTGACTTCACTGTCCCTAGTAATACTGAGTTCCCTAGTGTTTTAGTTATTACATCTGCTACTCTTTAACTCTTAATACATTATGTATGTTTTTTAATATTTCAAATATTACATAATCAAAATGCTGTTATTAAACATCTAATAATGCAAAACCATATGTCAGATTCCAAAATAACTTTATATTATTTCATCCCAATAAATTCTATATGCTAGCTAATTGAATGTGTAATCTTTGCTGCATCATTTTCTAATTAATCATTGTCCATATGTTATGTTTGAATATGCATTACATTTCAGCATAGTGACACATATTCAGTTTTCAGAAACTCATTATTCGAGTATATACAAAGCCACAATAAAGACAAAAACATTGCGCTCGATTTTCAGTGCTGGTTCTAGAATTATTCAGCTATCACTTTGCTACACTCTTTGGCTTTGAGACACGATGAAAAAGGTGTAAAAGCTACACATTGCTGTATGCGGTTATATGTAGTGGCTTTGACACGCGCTGCTTTTGCAAAAACACAAAATTTCTAATGTAGCCATTTGCAAAATGTCTCAGCTTATATTGCTGCATCTGTTCCAGATCATGAGTCAAGATCAGAGAGGCGCCTGCCTGACTTATCACTGTAAATGACAAGAGTTCCTAGATTTAAGGCAAAGCATAGAAGTGTTCAGGTGCTTACCATGCTAGTTATCAGTTACCAGTTTTTAGCTCCAAGTGCGCTCATTAATACTTGTTCCATAACTAAAATTAGACAATGTAACAGTCTTTTTTTACAGTTAGAGCAATATTAAAATTTGTTAGTAAAGAATGTTGGAGGGTCATCTCATGAAAAATATACTGGCTCTGAGGTGGCATATTTTTCTAATTCCTGCTTCACGGATAGTCAATAATTTGGATGTGTAAAAATACTTAATGTTGTTATGCTCAAATCATATTAAGAATAAGTGGTTTTGGTGGCTAAATGCTTAGGCATGGTTGTTACAACACTTGCGATATTACCGTGACATGTAATTTTATATGTGTGGAGTTACTCTATTGCCACTTAGTAATTCTTCATATTAAACTATCTTTGCTTAAATCATAGAGAGATTTCAGCCTACAGTTTGAATGGAGAACAATATATATAGCAATTCAGGAATTCTTACCTTCATTCGATTTCAGTTTCAAAACATTTCTCCTCACTCACAGAACACGTATTTCATTTGCCTGAAATGATTGTTACTACTAATTAAGTCACAACAAGAGCTGTGATATCAAACGGATATAATAAACTAAAATACAAGTGCTAACAACTCATACGTGTTGAGACAAAGAGAACTGAAAACGGTTTTTGTATTATTGACACTAAAGACTAACTTTTACTCTTTGGGGGATTGGTACGTGAAAAAATGGACTCTAAAATATTTTGAATAGGTAGACAATCTTTCTATGGCCACATGTTTTGAAAGACTTCGTTTAGATTATTTTTAGGAGAAAGAAAAGTATACATTATTTCTGGTATACTTGTATAAAAATTATACAGTGTAAAATTGAAAAAAAATCCCAAATATGTATATATGAGCATTTTCCCCAGGAAAATGTCATAGGGGATCAAAGTATAGAATTAATATATTGATGTCACCTTCAGCCTTACTGTATCGGGACATCTTTGACGTGGACCCTTTGGTGATGGAGTCCCTTTAGAAGAGTCTCAGGAGATCTTGGACTCCTCAGTTACCCTTCGCTGTAGCAAGGGATTACAGGATCATTCCGTTGCAATGTTCCCTTGTGGTTGACATTATTATTATTTGTGAAACTCCTATCCTGGTAACTTTTGATCATTTTGTACCACTTGAAAGCCGATTAAAAATTCCTGCATATTTTCTTCCACAAGTCATCTGCAAATGACACGACACGGGAGGGTAGTTTACAAAAATTGTCAGGAGAGTGTCTTTTATTAAAAAACATACATTTTCTGAAAGACCTAATATACCCCCAGGAAAAAGCCAGTGCTAAACCACTTTAAAAATCACTACAGTTGACTAGAAATGACATTTAAACTTAAAGCCCAGAGAGATTTGACAGTGCTTTCTTGAAAGCATTATGACAAGAAGTCTTTTAGTTCTATGAATTTTATATGAACAGCATTTTTTTTTTCTGAAACTGACAGGGGGAGATAGATTCCGCTATTAATGAAAAATGCAGGCATATCCTTTTAGCTAAAAATGAAAAGCCTCTCCAAACTGATAAATAAATGTTTCTTTCTCACCCCTCCCCCTTTTTTCCGATCTGGTTTAAGTTGCTAAACCTCAGGGTAAATATGCCTAAAATGTAAACAAGGACAAGGTTTGATTTTGTTTTTCTGTATCAAATGTTATTTTAAAAATGTGGTAAGTCAGAGAGTCACTGAATTTATTTTCCAGTCCTTAATCTCTTCTGTAAATCAGTGATCATCACATGACTTTTACCTTAAAATGAAACAAAAACTGGAACTGTTGGAAATACCTCCTGTGTTTCATGTGCTTTCTTAGTTAATAACCTTTCACATGCCTTGAAGTTCAGAAAGATGTGGTTAACAAAACATAAGAATTAAAAAAGGACCAAGAAAAAAATACTATACTCAGAATATCTAAAGTGAGGATCATATGTTCAGAAGAAATGCTCTTTTAAAATGTGGATTTCTTCCTCCATTCAAAACGACAGGGACAATTTCTTATTAAATCGTAATAGGAGCCAGTTGGCAATCTCTTCTCTTGAAAGTACACGAATATATGCCATGCTAGTTTTATCATAATAATATTCAGAGTAACAATAAACATTGTAGAATTAAAACAATAAGATTTATTTCCATTTTGGAAGTATCTATGCAATATTTGACCTCTCTCTGTCTGCAGTTTAATTGTTTATGTCATATACAAGTAATTTCTTTCCATTTGAAGGCTGAATAGCTTAGACTAAACATAACTAACGCCTCCTTTTGTAAATGACAGAATTGATTTTCTTTCATGTTTTGTATTTTGTATCTTAAAAGTTGAATTTTCATTTATGCCTATGAATCATATAAAAGCTATTTTTCTTATTTGTAAATTGTTTAGGATGTGATGAATTTAAGAGTGTGTATTATTTACAAACACTTGTAGATGTAAGTTGAAGAAAATTTATAGGTCCAGGTGGTGATGAAATTGAAGAATTGTACATTTGGCAGATCCAAACAATTATTTCAAGTGTCCCTACTAAGGGTAAAATTGGGACTGCTGGAAAAATAGTACAGAGGTCAGAGTGCTTGCCTAGAAAGCACACGGCTCAGAGACTGATTCCCAAGCACTACATAAAGTGGCACACACCTGTAATCCTAGCATTTTGGGGGGCTGAAGCAGGAGAACTGTTGTGTATTTGAAGCCAGCCTGGGCTACAAACTGAATTCAGGACTACCCTGGACTATGTAGTGAGTTCAGGACTGGCCTGGACTACATACGAGCCTGTTTCAAAATAATCATCATCATAATAATGAAGTTATCCCCTTTGGGTGTAATGTTGGGCTGCAGTTCTTATGATTTTAACATTTTAAAAAAGAACCTAAAATTTCTAATATTATGATTATTAATGGATTAAAAAGTAGCTGGCAATGCAATTATATATGTATACAATTATATATAGTATTGTAATTCAGTATCACAAAAATATATAAATGTACTAGAGAAAGAGAATAAAAATAACATTAGAAAAGTAATAATAGGATAGACTGTTAAAAATGAAATACCAGTTGTTTACACCCTGTTGAGTTAGTTGAATTTTTGTGGAATGCAGTAGCTAAGATAAAATGTCAAACTATTTTATTTGTTTAAAAATAACTAGAATCATGTCCTCACAAAGGAGGAAATTGAGAATTAAGAACATTTTGATTCAACTGGGTAAACATAAAATAAAAATAAGGCTAGGGCTATAATATAATTAATCATAGCACTACATCTTTTATTATTTACTTTAATTCTCAGTATTTCTCTTTCACACATTTCAAAGTATTTTTATAATTTATTCCTTTCAGCAATCTTTATAAGTGGATTTCTGTGTTTTCATCACTTTATGGGGCATGGTCTGACCTGGAAAAAAATGAAGAAAAATAAAAAGTTTGCTAATTAAAGATGTTTTATGAAACTCAAATAAGCCATATCCCTAGACTATTAGGCCTACTACTTGGTGTACCAAAGTATATCAGTCGCTGAATAGATTATCATTTCTGAGCCAGGTAAAATCTGCTTATGTCTGTGATTTTCAGGAAATTGAAATAAGTCAAAGCCTCTGTCTTAGTAACTTACTCATTTCTGGGACATAATACCCAACATCCAAACACCAGGGAGGAAAGATTAATTTTAGCTTATAGTTTAAGAAGGTTCCACACAGTCCGTTTATGGGTGACCAGCAACAGTGGAAACACAAAGTGGATGCCTAGTCAGAGAAAAGTTCTTCACAGCATAGTAGAGAGAAATTCAGCTGAGTGAGGAGTGAGCTGACCTCAGGAGACAGAGGAAGGCCAAGTCCAGGGCTTTCCTGGGAAAAGCTTTAACAGTGTTCCTTCTTCCTTTCTTCTGTTTAATTCGAGCTGGCAGTTGGGCTGCTCACAACCTGGAGGTGGGTGGGTCTTCTCTGATTTCTGGGCCCTCAGTTCAATCTAACATACCTGAAAGATCTGCCGTGGGTGTTTCCTAATCTCAACAGGTTGACACAATCCCTCCAGGTCAAGTCCCACACATTCACCCCATTCATCAAGGCCCTATCGCCCATCAGAACATGGCTTTGTAGTTACCTCACTACATCCAGATACTTGTGGAGAACATTCTAGTTCCAAGCCATAACAGTCCCCATGAGTTTGCAGCTTCTGAGTTCTTGAATGAGTTCTGTTCAGTAAAAGCAGTGTCTTCCTAAGCCTGCCCTTCTGCTGCTTTGGCCATATTCATGAATACATAAGCGTTTTTTCTTTCTAGCAAACTATATTTTAAAAATGGAATTCTGTTACTACTTTTCTCTTTGCATTGTTCTTCCTTGATGTACTGAGGAGTTCCACAGTGGAATATTAGCATTGTCTAGGAGAGCACCAGGTATGGAATCACCAGTGAAGGATTAGCCATGACAGAGAGAATACAAGAATTACTTCTGAAGCAGGGGAGCAAGAGGGCCATGGTGAAAACATGAGGTCTACTATCTACAAGAGATGCCTTCACTTGACTACTTGGCCATTTTTATTCCAGTGGTAGCTGGGTGGGCAAGAAGTTCTAGAAAAAAAGAAAACAAGCAGAAGATCAGAAGCCTGTATTTTCTGAAGAAACAATGCCAAAGTGGTAGCAATGAGCTCAAACAAGTTAAAATCATTACACGGGCCTGAATCCACACGAAGGAAGCCCTTGGTCTTCTTTCCTTAATCGCCTTTGCAAAATTTGCTTTTGACTAAAATTTTATCATCACCACTTAAATTTCCAATACTTTTGTTTTAAACATTTGTTTAATAACTAAATGAATTTTAGAGACTTACTAGAGTGACACATATATTTTTTTTTCCCTACAAAACCATCATGAGGAACCAGTGGACAATAATTTCATTTAAAGTCACAAGAAATTTGGTTAAAATTAAAGAGCACTAGTGACCATGAGCCAAGGATGATGGATCCTAGAGATACCTCGGAAATTCAGTGACAATGATACTCTCATCAAGAGAATTGGGAGCAAGTACTTTAGCAGAGAGTGAACTGCAGACCCAGAGATAGTTTAACTAATTCCTGAAGTGTTACATGCCAGCACTTTGTCTTCATATGCCGCAAACTAGAATTATGGTGATAGTAGAAGGAGGCAGGGCCTTTTGGGATGTCATAAAGTTACCAAGGTTCTGCCCTCACGAATCAGGCTAGTGAATTCAGCGACTTTATAAAAGAAGAATTTCTCCTTTTATCATGTCAGGACAGAGCAACTAGGTTACCTGCAAAGTTCACAATAGACATCCCACTGTCTTGGGCATGTTATGTTTCAAGACTTCAAAAAATGCATTTTTATAATTTAGTTAGAGATTTTAAAAAGTGGATTTTTGTTATAGCCATCTGAACAGACTAAGACACACAGTGTGTATTAATTGATAAAAAACTATCAGTTTAAAAATAGAAACTTAGATATTTTTAAGTGTGTTATGAGCATTACATAAAATATATTTGCAATACATTGAACTCAATACCTAAGGCAGCTAAATGTTTAACAAAAAGCTAGCATCACTGTGACCACTGCTACAAAATGTTATAGAACCGATACTCAGGAACATTTGCTTGAAATGTTTTCTCCAAAGCTTCTTAATAAACTGAAAAGTCCAATCCTAGTTTGTTTTCCTTGTCATAATCTTTTATTTTTCCTCCTGCATCACGTCACCTTCACCCCAACCTAGAAAATCATTTGGTACCAAAAACTCAGAGCCTGGTAATGAAGTGAGAATGTTAGAGGGCACCTGTGGCAAATGAAAGAAATGTAGCATCTCCTCATTGCAGCGAAGTGTCAAAAGCATCAGAAATATATTGTAGTTTTCTGGTAGAGCCCCAGATATGAGATCACAAGTGAAAGATTTACTGTAAAAGAAAGAATATGGGGAGAACTTTTGAAACAGCTTCTTGTATTCAGTACTGGGAACAGAGGAAGCCAGCATCCCCTCAGTTAGATGAGGTCAGAGTGTAATTACAGAATCACTTCTTTCCCAGAAGCCTTCTTGTGGAAATGGCTCCAGACTCATCTAACGGAATGTTTAACCATTACTGACCCATTGGAAAATATTTGTAGTTTATAGAACATCGCTGTCAGTATATAAAAGACAACCAAAGGTGTTTTTTTGATGAACCATCTCTTATCAGGCCATTTTCTGAGGTGGCTTCAGTAGGAGAAGACTAACCATCAGAGAGTATAAGGTGCTTGCTAACGTCATGCTCAAAGAGGTACATCGAATCAGACAGCATCAGGATTGTCCACCTTGGTAGACAAGTACTATCTCTTTTTTAGATAAAGAAGATTCAAAAGACGATTAGAATTGGCAGTATTTTTGAACTGGGGATTGAACACAGGGCCTTCCCACTGCGTTTTATCCCTAGTCAAATTTCAGCTTTGATTTTCAGGCAGAATCTTGATAGATTGTTAAATTTCCCAAGATGGGCTCAGACTTGTGGTATTCCTGCATTAGCCTCCCAGAGTGCTGCGATTATGGACCTGTTCCACTGGGCCCAGCCTGGCATCTTCATAAGAAGGAAAAGAGACCTCTTCTGAGGAGAGGAAAAGCCCATGAAATGCCAGTAAAAAAGCTGCTATGTGCACACCAAGAGAGTCCTCAGAAGGAATCAACCTCAGGGACAACTTGATCTTGGACTTCCATCCTACACGATGGTGAAAAAATACATTTGTGTTGTCTAGACCAATGGGTCTGTGGTCTTTCCTGTGTCAGTGCAAGAAGAATAACGCACTCAAGAACCTAATAACCCAAAGGAGGTTATTCTGCAATCGGTTTTGGAATCAGACTCCTTTGTTCCAATAATTATGCACGTGGACTGGAAAAATGTTTATCCTGACCTCCAATATGAAAAGAGACTCAAATAAAAGGTGGTAATGAAATACCAGAAGAGGAAGAATTTGACACTGTGTATTATTAATAAGGAAACCATTTCAGGAGTAAATATGGTATCCCCTTTACTGCTTGAGGGCAAAGGTGGGAGCATTTTTTCTCTCTGACCTCTAAAAAATTATTAAAGCATCTCTCTATGTTCATCATTATCATCAAACTCAAGTTGTTGCCCTCATCTAAAACAAACTTATTATAAATAATTTTTAATTCACTTTCTTCTGTAGCCCATCAATTCTCTGTTAACCACAGCGTAATCACTTCTCTCCTAATCTTCCTTAAACCTTGTTCTTTCGGGCTTTCTTCTCATCAGTTTTAATGTGCTGGCTGTCCATTGATATCAATAATCCATATTGCTAAAACCATCATTCGGTTGTCAGTCAGTCCTTATTTGACATATTCACAGCATTTGCCAATTTCCTCTTTACTTGGCTTGTAGAACATCTGTCCTGACTTTTCTCTTACTTTAATGTCCTTAGTGTCTCTTTCTCACTTGCCTGTTTTCTGACTGTTCTAAGTTTGAGCTGTTCATATGCTTTTGTTCTTAGATATCTCTTCTCCACCTACTTATTTCTTTGGTAATCTCTTCTGTTCTTTCTCTTTCTGAATCACCGTTGTGTTGGTGACCTGTACACTTCAGCTCTCCAGTACCACTCTGTGATAACACAGATGCATAAGCCTCCCCTGTTCAATCATGATTGCCCCAGTACTTCACGAGCATCTTAAAGTAAGAGAGCTAGCTGTTCCCAAAGCAGCTCCACCAATGGAATTGCACGTCACTACCAATTCTAAGCATTTTCAATTGTTTGCCAAGAACACACAGAGTTACCTTCGCCGTCGTTTCCCCACAAGTCTTGTATCTAGCCCCTGAAGAACTTTGCTTGTTTGAAATGTAAACCGTAACAAAGTTTCATCTCCTCCAATGCCGTGAGTCAAGCCTCGCTTGGGTTTGCCTCGTGTTCAAGCCCTTCATTTTATTCTTGCTCTTCCAATACACGTGTGCATACAGAGAATTCTCCTAAAGTATAACTTAGATCTTGTTAGTCTTCTGCCACGAATTGTCCATTAACTGCCATTTCTCTATCAGAGTTTTGTAGACAGGCACAAGATGCTTTTCTGGCTCTCAGAAGAGGCATAAAAGTGTATGTGCATGGGCACAGTGAGCAGAGCAGGGTTTCCTTGGGTAATACAATTTTTCCAATAAAAGGCGTCATTTTATTATCAGTGAAGTTGGTAGAAACAGAACTTTAGTAGGGAAAATATATAGCTATGAGAAATAGGAATGTGAATTATCATCTTAACCTACTGTTCAGAGTCTCCCATAGTTTTTATACTCTTCTGTGTGTACATGTGTGCATGCATATGCGTGCACACATGTGTATGTGTGCATAGACTAAGTAGAAAAAAATAGTTTTACTTTGTTAGGTGATTATTCAAAGATAAGTTGTACTTTCTAATCTGGAAAGAAGGTTTATCAAAGTAAAAGGGATGGGCCAAAACATCTATGAACTTGATGTGAAGGATAATGGTGTTTTTGACCCAGAACCATGCTGGAGTGCAAAGAGAAATGGTTGTGAATCACCACTGTGGCATCAGTCCTTAAACTGTGACCTGTGGGCTCACCGAGTCCTGTCAAGCAAACCATGCGGGCAAGGTAATTTCCTACCAGAAAGCAAGTCACACATTTAAAAAGTTTTAGGCATTCTGTGCACAGCTTCACTGTAACAATTTAAAAGTTCTACAGCAAATAGAAATCATTAAGAAGCATACAAAAGTGTTTTTTAAAAGAATCTCCCAAGAAAACTTTACACATAAAGCCTATAAATTGCAGTTCTAATACCTTCAAGAACTTTACCTTTTGCTTATTTTTTATATGTCAGAGAGTGTTGCTTCAAATTTTGCTTTAAATTTGTTTTACATTTTTAGCCCTGCTAAGCATTTGGCTAATAAAATTATCCTCAGTTACATGAGATAAGAGGGAAGCATTTTTAAAAATATGCTATGCAAGAAAAGAAAGACCATGTACATTAGTGAATATGTATGCGTGTATATTTATGCATATGTAAATATATATGTGAAGATTTACTTTGCGAGAAGAAACTGTCTTTTGTTGTTGCTTAAAACTTTGATTTACTTTGTTAGGATTTTTAAAAAAACATTGTTTTCTCATTCACTTTAGCTACCTACCTCTCCCTTTTCTTTGAATTCTTTAATTTCTTTCAATCATTCTTTTTTTATTTTAGTGGCATGTCTTGGAAAAATATAACCCGAGGAAATAACATCTTCATTCCTTTATTAATTTTTGTAAATTTTATTATGAGACAGCATCTTCGTTGGTTTCTCAGGCGAGTCTTGAATTTGTGATCCTACTGCCTCAGCCTCCCTCACGGGCTGGAATAATAAGTGTGCACCATACACTGAGCTTTCCTGAATCTTTGAGGTATCATTTTAGTACAAGTCTGTACTTTAAACTTTTAAACACATGTTGAACTTTGAGAATTGGAAAATCATCCCTTTCTTCTGTGTTGATTAAACAGTTAACATTTATAGTGATTATGACTATAATTGAATTCCTAAATAGCATACTTATTTCTATTCATTCATTTGATTTTTTTCTTGTTTCTTTTACCTGCCTTCTTTACTTTCAATTAAATTTTTATGTAATTCCATTTTTTCTTACCTGTTAGTATAGAAGTTACCCTCTTTTTTTTTCCTGTAACACTATTTTTAGTAGTATATGTTAGTGATACAAAATCATTTCATTCAACTTAGGGAAATAATGAATATACATATCTAAATCATTGTCACTTCCCTTTCTCCTGTCCACCTTCCTATAACCCCTCATCTCCAGGTCTTTTTATTGCAACAAAGTCTATTTTCCTGTTTCCTATTATCTGCGTTTCTCTTATGCTGTATGTATTTATATTTTGTATTCCCTATATAAGAGAAACCTTACAATATTTAAATTTTATGTTAATTTATTTCACTTAGCAGTATGCTCTCAAGGTGCCTCCATTTTGATACCAGTCACTCAACTTTATCTCTCTTTATGATAGAGAAATATTCTCTATTATGCATATGTGTTATGTTTTCTTTGTCCAGTCATCTGTTGACGAACCAATGGGCTGTCACCAAGTTCTATCTATTGTGAGTTTACTGCTGTTAACATAGGTGTGCAAGTATCACTGTAATAGGATGTCATTAACTCTTAACTATATCCAGATGAGAGGAATTACAGGGTCAAAAATTTATTAGCATTTTTGACGAATCTCTGATGATAGCTATTTTTATTAGAGGAAGATGGACTCTCAGTGCTGTTTTGCTTTGCATTTCTCTAATAACCAAAGATGATATCCAGTTTTAAGGTATTTATTGGTCATTTGTACTTTGTCTGAGAAATGTCCATTCATTTGAACTCCCCATTTTCAGTCAAAATATCATAGCATTCTACACAGAACTAGGAAAAATATTATAAAATGTATATGGAACCAGAAGACTAGCTGAATAGCCAAAGCAATCTTGAGCAACAAGAGAAAAGACTGGAGCATCACAATTCTGAACTTTAAGTTATATTACAAAGTAATATTTCATGGTACAGACATGCAAACTGACTGTTGGATCCGTGGGACAGAATTGAGGATGCGAAATAACTCCAGGTACCTACGGCTTACTGGTTGTTCACAGGTGGGCCCAGACATACAGGAAAAATGGTAACTTCCTTAACCAGTGTTTATCTGTGCATGAGAAGAATGAATGTGATGTTATATGAATTATCCTGTGCCAAAATGAAAATGGATAAAACTATAGATATATACATGTAACTTGTTGGAAAATAAAATGCATAAAACCCTTTTAGTGATAGGCACAGACAAATTTTCTTAGCAGAACTACAAATGCATGTCAAATGACATTAAGAATCAAAAAGTAAGACTAGACCAAATTAAAAGGCAAAGAAAACGATAAAAATGAAGAGACAACTTACAGAATGGGAAAACAATTGGCATCTATGCTTGGACAGAGGGCTAATATCTACAATACACAAAGAACTCAAAAAATAAACCCTCCCCAAAGTATTTTGTAATTAGCTAGTGTTTGTCTAATAGTCTACCATATATGTTACAATGAAAATTAATTCGTTCTCAAATTACCCTCTAAATATTCATGACGATGGGGTCACTTAAAATACGATATTATTTCCAGTTCTTTCCTTCCATCTCTTGTAGAGTTTGTTCACAAGCAATAATATTTCAATACATTGCTGCGGTTACTATTTTGAGCAGGCTGCATTGTGTTAAATCACTTAAGAGTAGTATCTCCACCACAAAATTTTAAATCAAAGTATTTTTCGTGTTTTTCTTATGTTATTTTAACATTGGCTGGTGTTTTCTTCACATGACTTCTGATAAATATTGCTGTCTTGATATGTTTTCTTGAAAAATTTCAGTTATTTTATCTATAAAAAATCAAGATTTTTTATCCCTTAAGAAAAGGATATAATAAAACATTTTTCAAATATAGCAATCCAAAGTGACTGTATGACAGTGAACATGTACAAGTCTCCTCAACAAACAATTTTGTAGGCCATCTAAGAACAACAAACAAATTGATTAAAATAAATTCCACACCAATATATATATATATATATATATATATATATATATATATATATATATATATACACACACACACACACACACACACACACACACACATATGCTGATGGAAAAATGTGTGTGTGTTGCTGCAAAAAGAGAGTTTGGATTCAGAAGAATTATTTCTACTACTCAGATGTGTACAACATACTGTGTCCTAGTTGACTTTCAAGGTCTCTAGAAAAACATTGCATCAAAAACCCCTCCTTTTAGCGAATAAATGTAAAGAGTTGAAAGTGTTAGTCATAAACCTTGAGGAACTAAGTAAAATAAAGTGATCAGCGTTAAGAATTTGAGCACATAGAAAGAATCAGAATTAAAATTTTAGGAAGGAATTGATTTTGAAAAAGAGATAATAAGTCATAGCAAAGAACTTAAAAGCAAGTCAGAGTATTGGCTTATTGGACTGGTATCCTATCCCTCACTAAACAAATTAAATTTTATTAACATATTGTATGCCTAGGTTAAATAATAAATGTTGCACAAAATACATAATAAGCACTTGAATATTTTCCACTATTTATAGCCATGAAAATGTAAGCTTTCATTTGCTTATTTTCTGATTCTCTTTTATTTTCATGAAGGGTAAATTTTGTGTTTTTAATTTTGTGATTTTTCTTGGGAGGAGTAGAAAAATAAAGATCTCTTCTGTGATAATTTCAAGTATCCTCCCAAATGGCTCAGATGATATAATGTCACAACCTATATAAGACTTTTTGGAAAATGGAGTGTTCACAGCATGAGAGTGCTCTCCAGAGATCAGAGTGGGGGGAAAGAGGAAAGCTAGAAAGAAAAATCCATTGAAAATTATATTTAAGCAAAGAAAATGAAGATGGAAATAAAAACAGAAAGGTTGTTTTCAAGTGCTTTGAATTTCCTGAATGAATCAGGACCTGGTATTTTTTGATAAACATAATTGCAGAATCTAAATAAATCTCAAATGGACCAACAACATATAAGTAATGTATCCTGTTTAAATAAAGCTACCTTTCTGTAATTAGGGGATGGGTCTCGCTGCATGAATTTATCATCTGTTAAAAACCCCTTTTTTCATATAGACAAGGTTATGATTTAAGAATGCAAAACCTTTGTTAGTACAACAGAAACCAAACCTTTGCGGTCTTTGGATCTAAAGCACTAAACATGCGAATCTTGCTCCTTGGTCCCTTGGGAACTCAGATTAAGGGTGGGAGACAGTGGCTCTGGAATCGCACCTTTGAATCATGCCAGCATTTATGTAGCTCCACATTTCCGGTGAGAACCATGTCAGAGGAGAGCAATTACCAAATCCACAGCTACAGCTCCTAATGTCATCTTGCTCAGTGCATTGTCTTTCTGGGAACGGGATCTCTATGTCTAGACACTTGAATTGCTATTAATTTTATAAAATCAGATGAGCCATCAACTGTCAGAGCTTGTTTCTTTGTTGATACTTAACATATGCTTGAATTTTGAATGAGTAAAGCTTATTTACAGAATGTTAGGTTATATGATTTTTATTAATAATAAGATCCTACATCTATTGAAAGCCAACAATATTGCCCTGAATTGCTGTTATTATCTCAAGAGTTGTATCTCAACAAGGTGATGTGCCACTTCAGTTCAGAGGAACACAAGGAGATGGCGTAAGGAGCTTCTTACGGGATATCTCAGGTATCAGTGTAGTGCCTCAGGGCTCCAAAGGTCCCCCTTCATCCGTGGTCTATGGTAATCAGCATTCTTTAAGTAGTTCTGCTTTGCAGTGAGCATTATGTTGTACTTTCTTGGCAAAGGGTTTGGGAAAGACAGAGCTGCCCTGCTGTTTCAGTGCAGACTGGAAGTCAGCTAAGTGGTTGGATGAATGTTATATGGGGTCAGACCCAGGATAGACCAGGACCATGACCTTTCTGAAATCTTGCATCTTTGGCCAAGGAATGACCCTTTTGTCAGTTTTCTAAATGTGAAAACTAGAAAGCTTCACTCCCCTTCCTCCCTGTCCTTTTCTTCTTTTGCGCATTGTCCTCTCTAGGGTTGGGCATGTCAGATTTCCCAAGCCAACTGCACTTAGCCATGTGTCACCTAGAAGGTCATGTATTGAACTTCTTGCATGAAAGGTCACCGGCTGCCTACAGTCATGCCCATGAATCGGGCTGCTATTGGCCTATCCCTTCCCAGAGGGCAGTCTTCCTCATGCCTTGCAGCTCCTGACCAGCTCTAGTTTGGCCACATTAGTACATGTCTCTGCTATCCAGGAAACTGAACCACACTCTTACACACAAATGTAAATCTCTTCCAGATTCGTCTTTCTTTTGGTTCTTTTGTCTTTCTTTTCCTAAGTCTTCCCTCAGCCCTGGGTTACTGTACAGTTTCCCTTATAGTTATTCTTTCATCATGGAGGTATTTTTATACTTAATGCCTCCTATTCAACCTGTTGTGTGATTTCTGTCTTCTCATTGGAGACCAGAGTGCTACACAGGGACTAGTCCTTCCATCTGTTTATTATCTGGTTGTGCTGTTCTGTGTCTGACACTGGAGTCTACAATACAACCAACCGGATGTTAAGACAGGTGCAAAGCAGTGGAGGATAAGAATAATCCCGAACACACAGGCATGTGCTAGAATTGTCTTCATTACCTCTGACCTTTACAATTCCTGGATTCCACACCAATGCTGAGACCATCATTTGCAGAGTGAGACACACACATGCAGGCCAGGAGATGGGATTACTTGAAGGACACCATGTGACAGTTGCAGCCCAGCCCCAAGTTTATGTCAACACGATGAGCCAGTGGAATGATGACAATGAGTGTAAGCTACAAAAATGGCTTCTGCTTCCCTTTGGCTCTTCCATGCATACAGGGCATATAATCATAGAAAAATTCAGCACAACCAACCTAAAACAGTAACAAAGACTTCACAGCTCTTGTGTTATAACTCTGAAATTTCTCCTTCCACCTGTCTTAATCTATAAATACGCATAATAACAAAGTCATACCTTTGTTTCATATTATATGGCCAATTAACATACAACCAAAAACATGACCTGGTTTCTCCAGAAGAGGATACATAGTTCAATTTTTAAATTAATTTTGCCACAGAGTGATGTTTATTATTTTCTTAATATCATTCTGAGATTAAACACTGTTGAATATAAAGACAAGCACTAAGGTGTTAAGAACTTATTTTATTCAGTAATAACCATCGAAATGGTAGTCTAGCATAAACTGAACCCGAGTTTATGAAGAGAAGAGACTTTCTTAGAGAAAGTACTGAGTAGTAGAAAGATTTATATCTCAAAGGGAAGAACTTTTCTGGGTTTTTGTTCTTTTATTTGCTTGCTTTGTTTTGCTTTGTTTTGTGTCTGATACAGCATCTTTCTATGTAACCAGGCTACTCTCAAACTAGCAATCCTTTTTGCCTTAACTTCCAAAGTGCTGGATGACAGGTGTCCATCACCATCACCGTCTTTTAGAAGTAACTAACTGCTCTGAGGGAAAGTGGTGGAGGAGGCTTCCTGCCTATCATCAAGTTTTGGATGAGCGGACAGTAAATTAATCTCAGATGTTCCAACTGAGCTTCCTTTGGCAGGTGTGTGGGGGTCAAATGAGGAAAATGTATGGAAAATGGTGTTAGAGCAGACGTTTGAAGGGAATCATTACGGGCCAAGAACACTTTCATTGCTGTCAGTGCTAAGTTAGAAGTTTAACTTCTATTAATAAATATTCTATTAAGGCACAAATGGATAAAGAAAGAGAAAATATCAGGTTTATGTATAAACAAAAATACTCTTATGAAAATTAGGTGATAGCAATTCATTAAGGGTAAGGTTTTTCCCTTATTTTTCATTTTTATATCTCAATTTTGTATTTTAAAAAGGTTAAATATGACAAAGAAAATTAAAGTGAAAATGCCACTGGTTTTAAGATGTGTATAGTACAGTGTGTGAAAATTTGAGTGAATAGAGTTAAGAGCACAAGAGATACTGCAAAAGGACACACTGAAATTTAATACTTAACAGAAAAACTCACATGCAAAATTAAACACACACCAAATCAAAATGTTAGTATCATCAATGATGTGTTGGAAACTTTCAGAAAATTAAGCTGTGTGTGACTTTTTAAAATAATATGAAAAAGAAAACATTAGTTGAATAAATGAGAAATATTTTCTTTTTTTTGAATTATAGAAAAAAATCTGAAAAGCTCATTGAATTCCCAGTACCAGAAAGTTGCTGAAGTCCATGTGCTTTCCAGTTTGGACTCCAAACTGATTAAAGTCCAATAACAAAAAGAAACCAGAAAGCTAGATAATGTCTACGTGAAAATTTTGACACATATTCCTAATGGTGGGTTAAAATAAGGAGATGTAATAAGATATAACACTTCATCAATGATCATAAGGATATTGGAGTTACCATAATAATACCCATAAGGCTTATTTGTGACCAACAAATATTTTCATTGATAAAAATGCCATTTTTTTGAGAAAAAAGTGTGTACTTTTAAACTTGTATTTAGTATAATTTGTTTAATGAGATTACTTATTGGGCTGGAGTGTAGTAAAGTCACACTCAGATCGAGAGAAAAAAGATAGTTTGCTATATTCACGGTACCCTGGACAGAGGAGAGTAGGCCATGCAAAGATGTGTGGGTAGACAATTGGGGCAAAACAGAACCAGCAGGTGTAAGATGTGTGGCTTGAATGTCAACAGGTCCTGGGGCATGAGGGTGATTCCTGTGTATCTGGTACCTGGCCTGGTCAGTAGTAGCTCAGAGTGTGAGAGCCTGACTTGGTTCAGAGTTTGAACTTAGCTGTCCAAGAAGTCGAGCTCATTTACATCTAATCTGGGACCCAAAACTGAGTCAAGACAATATTTTATAAGACTGTTTTACATCAACACAACTTACAGCATGGTTACCCCAGAGAACCTGTCTGCTTCAAGGTAATAAAAGAAAATTATCTCTCACAACATGGAGAATCTAGGTACCAAAATATATTTCACTTTCCACCACATAAACAATTATTAATTTATGTGACCTTTTGCATGATGCCATACATTCCAGTCCAGAGATGCCAAGTTTACTGCAATTCATCCTAACCCAGGGATGCTTGATGAACAATATTAGATAAGGATATCTTGCAATACAAAGACAGAAACATCAACATATTTACCAGAAAATTAAGGAATATATTTGTTTTCCTCACGGTGAATATCTCCCAGAAATATGTTCCAAAATATTTAACAGACCAAATGTTTTAACTCTTCCTTCTTTGAGTTAGTGTTCAGCCTATGCCTGACCTCTTTCATTCTTAGAACATTTTATCATGGCCTCAATTCAAGATTATATGTATAGGAAATGTAGGCTTTGCTTCACCAGCTAGCCTTCAGAGCTGTTCCTCTGGTCTACCACTACTCTAGAAATTTGTACTGTTCTTTTGACACTTGCTTAATTCAGGTCTCAGTGAAAGCCTATTCTCTCGTGCTGCTCTGTTCATTAATACTTCCTCAGGAGGTGGGGGTGGGAATCCTGGCTGAGTAACCACAGCACAGAACCACCAAACAGCATTGGTCACAGCCAGCTCAGGGAGGAAATTACAGATCACAGTGAATCTGCCTCCGCAGCCCATCTTTTTTTATTTTTGTCATCATGCTATTCTCTAAAGATCTCCGCCTGGAATGAGAAACTGACAATAAACAAATGTAACTATGGCAACAGCTATAATGCAGACACATGTATGACTGAAGAGATGAATTCACTTTGCTTTAGATAGCAGAAAAGACTTTCAGAGTATGGGGAATATGCCTTATTTAATTGTGCAATTTCCCAGAAAGCCATGTCTCCAGAGCTACCTTCAGATATCCTAGAATGTCAGTTGTTGAGTTTTGTTCTCTCAAAATATATATTGGTGTTGTAACTCCAAGTGCCTGTGACTTAAAACTTACTTGGAAATAGAAACTTGGCAGATACATTTGATGTAACATGAGGTCGTTATGGTGAGTCCTTATTCAAGATGATTGGTGTCTTTGGAAGGAAAAATGCCACGTGGAGATGGACATACGGAACATGAAGGGAATACCATGAGCTAACAGTGGTGGAGAGTGGTGCCATGTAGCAGCAAGTCAAAGAATGCCAAGGATGAATAGTCACAACCAGAATTCAGAAAGAGGGAAAAAAAGCAAAAGCAAAGAAAGAAGTCTCCCCATGGTCCTACAGGGCATAGAGCCCTGACAACATCTAGATTTCAAGCCTTTATCTTACAGGACTATAAGAGAATGATTTTTTGAGGTTTCAATGATCTACCTTTTGGTAACTTGTATGATATCACTAGAAAACTATAAAATAATCAGGGGAGACTTGGGGCATGATTTAGTAGTTAGATCACTGGGTTTGGGTTTGATTCTGCAGCACTACATTCATGTTAGCTAAGTATGATGGCTCATGCCTGTTGTCTTTGTTACTTACTCCATGCTGAGACAAAATTCTCAACATCCATCACTTAAGGGAGGAAAGATTTATTTAGCTCATAGGTCTCACAGATTCCCTTCGTGGTCAGACAACAACCAGCAATGGTGGAAACACAAGAAAGAGACTGTAGAGCTTCTCACGGCACTGCAAGCAGAAACCAAGTGATGTAGAGAAAGCCAATGTGTGGAGACTCAGGCTAGAGCTTCCCCAGGAAGAAGTGATAGTAATATTTCTTCTTTTTTTTCTTCTTTACTCATTTCAAGCTGCAAGAAGGCTCCCCACAACCGTGGTGGGTGCTCTTTCCTCATTTTCTGGACCTCAACTTACAAACACCCGAGAGACCGGACAGCTCCCATTCTCAACAACTTGACACAATCTGTCTAGTCCAAGCCCCAAGCATGCACCCACTCCAGCCAGGCCTCATCTCCCAACATCACAGGATTTCACAGCTATCTCATTACATCCCATAAATGAAGTTTTGGGAGACGTCCCAGAGCCAAGTCATAGAACCTGTCGTCCAGAAATTGGGAATGTAAAGCAAGAAGCTTTCCTTTGGTTCAGAGTCAGCTGGGGCTACATGGGGCGTGTAGGACCAGCTTAGACTACAAAGTGAGATCTGCAAAAAAACAAAAAAAAAAAAAGAAAAAAAGAAAGAATAATAAAAATTAAAAGGATGAGTACTCAGAGCCTCTAAGCCTCTGAAAAATATTATAGTGTTGGAGAGAAGGAAAAGCAAAATATTAGTAATGATTATAATGATCATAACAATGATTGGATGTGATACATCAGTAGATAGGTTGCATGGCGACTCAAACTTCAGACACAAGTCAAACCAAAATCCAGGGAAGATAGCAGTAGCTCTCTAGAGGGAGATGCAGCTACTCTACAGAAGAGGAAAAATCCGTGTCCCGGACACAAATCATCCGTTATTAGCAGACATCTCCCATCCCATAATATGCAATGGGCAGGCAGTGGAGAAATCCTGTGTGAGGCGACAGGCTGGCTTTCAGCAACAAGGAGCTCCAAGATGAGAATGAACTGGTAGATTATATCATCTTTTTAAAAATGACTTAGAGCACTATCAAATATTGTCTGCCTTTCTTGAGTGTCCATAATGATTCATTCCTATTTTCAGGGAAAAAATAAAGTTGCATCTATTTCACTCTCTGTTGCTCTGTAATATGGAGTAAAATGGAATTAATAAGTGTGCCCCACTATCTTGCATCTTAAGTTTTTGCTTTTTTTTCTAACACAAATCATAATGAAGGCCATTAGTGTGTGGTATGGTGCCTGACCCATGGTATTGGCCCATAGAATGTTCTCTGACATCACAGCAGCTTTTGCCAGTTCTGGCACCAGCTGCTCCACGCGGAGAAATCTGGGAGAAAGACCTATTGATTCATTTACTGTGCATTTTCCATTTTAAATTAAACCTCACAGATTGAGAGAGAAACTGCAGTGACCACAGCTATCTGATATATGATTCAAATTTATCGCCACTGTGGTCATTCCTGAGTTTTGGCCTGGCTTGTGTTTTGGTAAGCCAAAGTAGAATTTATTTTTTGGCCATCTGCATCAATCTTTATTTGGATAACTAAATGAATCACTATAAATCTCTGCAGTCTAAATTGTAGATGGGATTTGGTCACAAAAGCTTAGTGGTGACCTGGCCTTATGTTTCCTCTGGGTCTCTGTTGTTTCTCCTATCACCTACATCTTTTGATTGCAAGCATTTGGGGGCATTGAGCCAGTTCCTGTTTCACTGAATAAAGTTGATCTGAGCGGGCAGAAACCATACCAATCAGCACATTTTAGAAAATAGAACAATTTGCAAGTTCTTGAGTGATAGATCGCGATTAAGAAGTGCATTGTATTGTGCTTTCAAACTGAAATTTCGGCAGGAACTTTGCTTGTGAATGTTGTCCCCACACGTATCTGTTCGCCTGAGAGTCCTGGTTTGTGTTGGAGGCTTTACAGTGACTGTTAATAGCATTCAGTCCACTTCCCAGACGACCTGTTTGAGTATGAATTATATGCTCATCTCACTTACATGTCACACTTGTTTAGGATTCTATAAGCAAGCTGAACCTAGTAGCTGGGGAAAAAAAATCACCTTCAAAGATTTTCAGCCTCCGGGGAGTTACGAAAGCAGAGAAGATGTCGCAAACACATCATTGCTCAGCCCTCAGAATGAGTCCAGGATTGCGAGGAGGTGGATAGGAGGAAAACAGGCAGAAATTGTATATGCATGCCGATTTTAAATTGGAACAGAGAAAGATTAAGTGCTACAGCGAGAGAAGGAATAATAGAGTTCAGAATGGAAAATCAGCAAAAGCTGGAAGCAATGAAGTATAAAAGTTGTTTATTGCAGGTCTACTTTGTGCTGTAAGCTAGACTTAATGATCTGGATAAAAAATATATTAACCTATGAAATGGGCATTTGGGGCCTTGTTTTGTAGGTAAATATGGAGATTGAGAGGTTAGTAATGTGTGGCATCAGCTAGATGCTGGGACCCGCCTGTGAATCTAGGTCCATCCAATTTTCAATTCCCAGTTCACTTAAAATATGGTACCTTATGACCTTTCTCCAAGCTTTAAGATAATGGTTTCTGATCCTAAACTTGTATCACTTTGTATTACATAAAAAAATCACAAAATTTCACAGAGGTTTTATAAGAATACCAGAGAGATAGGAAGAGAATAGAAGAAATAAAAAACTCATGTTTCCGAGACCTAAGTGGAATGAGACGAGGATGGGTACAAAAGTTTTAATTTGATATTTTTATTTAATGATAGAAAAGTCCCTATCTCAGCAATAGAAAGTACAAGGAAATATGGGGAAATTTTCGTAGAGCAATATAAGTTCCTGACACCAATATGCATTAAGTTTCTGCTGGGAAAATTCAGGTTTCACTGAAAACTGTCTTTTAGACTGTCATGTTCTTCCAGGATTCACTTCAGATCTGTCCTCACTAACTTTCTGGCTCATTTAGTGAACGACTCTTGCACTGTTAAATTCATAGATGCCTTCTCAGCGGTAGAGTAATCACCTGACACCTGTCTCTCTCATTTAATATTTCTTGTTAATAAAACACAGAATTTCATCATAAAGGAAAGGTTTCAGAAGAACTACCTGGCTCTAGAATATGTTTGAAGAGAAAGGTAGTTCTACTGAGAGAAAGAGCTCAAAAAATAGCAAGACAATGTATTGAATTTATACCACCTTCAGCGCACACAGCAGTGATTATTGAGTCTGCAAGGGGCTACATTCTAATCCCAAAGAATTTGGAAAGTGCATGTAAAATCCTCATTCCTTCAGAGGTGAACTTGACTAGTTTGGCAAAGCTTGCAGTCTTCATATATGGGGCAGAATTGTTTCTATGTGTTTTGTTTTGTTTTACCTTTTTCTACAATTGGTGATGCAACAAAACTTGTCCAGTATATTTCACTCAACTGACGTCATGTTTATGCTGGCCAGATGCACTGCTGTAGTGGCTTCAAGGGTCTGACGACATTTTTTCTTTTTTTTTATCTACTATCTTTAGTTTCTTACAGTCTTAGTCAGAAAACTATTTCCCAGAAAGAGCCAGATTGTGGGTGTTTCCAGGTTTGAAGTTCAGTGCTACCTATCACTGCTACTTTAATCTGCTCCAGTAAAAGCAGAAAAGCAACTGTAAGCAATTTGTAAGTAATTGAATGTGGCTGCTCCCATAAAGTTTTAACAAAAAGAAGAGGAAGTCAACCAAGACAGGGAGCCATTGTTTGATGACTTACCCATTGAATTGGGCTATGTCTTTTAAAAGTTCACTTGAGACCATCATGCTCTGTGAAGTGAGTCAGATGCAGAAAGGTAAATATCGAATAGTTTCTCTAATATGAGAGACCCAGGTGCAATTACATCATAGAACTAATTGAGGGGAATAATCAGAACTAATGAGGAGGAGGATGGAGTAAAGGGTTAAAAAGGGATAGGAAAAGGATTTGGAGTTTCACCCCAATATGTATATGCACACATGCCAAGATCCATGTAAATATTACCTATTGCATATATACATATCAATAAAATGGGGAACTTTCAAACACAACCGTATTTCATGACTGAGAACAAAATCTCACACTTAGTGTATATGGTTCTGTGAGGCCATTTCACAATCACACCCCACGCATTCTTCCCGTTTCATTCTGCTATTCTTACTCAGGTAAACTATTGGCTAGTTATTCTTCACCTCTAATTGTAACACACATAAGATGTTAATGTTTTGTTCTCTAATGATTTAATGTTTTTTTCATATTGGTCTTCTTTATTGATCGAGTCTTAGCATAAACTGCCATTTTGGGGAGTTTCCCACTTTTCCTCTGGATGAGCAGTCCTTTATTGCATAAATGATCAAAGAACTTTGTCTGTATCTCTATTATTATTTGTCATTCTGTGGTCCTTTATTTGTCTGGGTCTAAATTCACCTTCTAAGTGATCTCCTTCACCAATCAGAAAATTATCCCTTTTGACTTTGAAGAACAATGTCTGGAATATAGCACATACTTTTAATATATGTAGGTCAGTCATTCCGCAAATGAACGTTTAGCCCCTACTGTGATATATGGAGACTTGTTCAAGGCCTTGAAAATACCTCAGAAGAAAAGAAAGGAACGTTCAGATCTCAGGGAGCATGCAGTCCAGTAGAAAGAAAATAATCATGAAAACAACACATGCCACACAGTTCTAAACATGACTAAGAAAAATGAAACAGGGTGTTCTTTCACTATCTTAGGGCATGAATTCATCCAGGGGCATATTTAAATTAAGCAAAACTTAATTCAACATCACCATAATAATAGTTGTATTAGGGTGATGGGTGCATTTGTGTATTTTGTGGTTTTCTGACAACTTGAGTGATTTTTTTTTCTTCATGTTTTTTCTGCCTTCATATGGAAATAATGAACGAGTCAAAGTTAACTGTTTTGGGGAGTGTTTGTTATACCTAATTAATATGCTTCCATCAGCTTCAGAAAAGCCTTGTGGCCTTGGGGACGTCTTCTTACTGATAGGAGAAGTACAACCTTATTTCTCCATTTC
Organism: Ctenodactylus gundi; assembly: GCA_004027205.1. Taxonomy (NCBI): domain Eukaryota; kingdom Metazoa; phylum Chordata; class Mammalia; order Rodentia; family Ctenodactylidae; genus Ctenodactylus; species Ctenodactylus gundi. Next base: position 47,688 of record PVKB01000587.1, read on the forward strand.
CTAAAAGAAATAACCAAGTATAGAAACCAAAGCCTAATTTATCCTTTGCATTCTCAAGTGATTCTAAAATACCTTACTGATTAGACTTGATTTCTCTGAAACAAGGTCAAATTAATTTCTCAATTCTGTTCTAAGAGCATTCCTATAATTTGCTATTATAACCTGTAGTGCATTGTATTAAAGCTAATTCTTTGTACATAGATCTAACTCACACACTTGCAAGTTTTGCCAAAGTGTGGGCTCATCTTGCTCACTTAGATAATTGATCAGCCTTCCTGGCACAGTTACCATTAAATTGGCATTTGTCACATGATAATTTGTCCATTCTGGATTTTTTCTGTACCCACTGTGATATTAAGACAAATCTAAATCCAGTGGGGGAAATTTAATTTATATGAAGGGATCAAAATCATGCACTGGGGGAAGGACGGCCCCTTTAATGTAAATGGTGCTGAGAGAAACAGTTATCCACATGCAAGAGAAAGAATCTAGACACACACTTGTCACCATCTTCTAAAATCACATCAAAGTGAATCAGAGACCCATATATTAAAACAGAAACACTGGGCCCCTGGAGGACAAAATAGGTAAAACTCTTGAGGATATAGATGTGGGAAAAGACTTCCTCAAAGGACACCTGGTGCGAAAGAATCAACTCCCAAAATCAATAGATGAGATTATACCAAATTAAAAACTCCCATGTGGGGAAACAATTAATAGAACCAATAAGAACACTAGCAAAGTGGGAAAAAAATCTTACCTCCCACCTCAGATTGGAAGCTAATAGATGAGAATATGCAAAAAATTAAGAAAAATCTACCCCTGAAATTGAAGACCCAATTAAAAAATGAACAGTTGAAATGAATAGACAGATCTCAGACAAAGAGGTACAGATAGCCCAGAAATCCATGTAAAAGGTTTAATATCTTTAGCCATTGGAGAAAAGCAAAGCAAAACAGTTTTTAAGTATCATCTTATACCAGTGCAAATGGTTTGTGCCGAGAATTCAAATAGGAATGTGTGCTGGCTAGGTTGCAGGGAAAAGAAACCCTTTCTTACTGCTGGTGAGCCTCTTGCAGTCACTGCAGAAAACTGTGTGGAGATTAGTCAAAAAGCTGAATATACGTATTCCATTTGACTCAGATACTTCTTCTGGTTATCTTTCCAGAAGAGTTAAAAGCAACATTTAACAGAGATACGTGTATACCCAGTTTTATAGCAGTGCAACAAACAATAGCTAGTTTGTGGAAGATGCTGAAATATCCGCAAATAGACCAATGGATAAATAAAATGTGCTGTATATATATATATATATATATATATATATATATATATATATATATATATAAAGGAATATTGATCTGCCATAAAGATAGATAGATTTGAGTCATTTCAAGGTAAATGGATGCAACTTGAGGCCAATTTCCTTAGTGAGGTGAGTCAGACTCAAAAAGTTAAATATTAAATAGCTTGTCTACTATGAGAAGCCCAAAAATGTAAATAAATACTAGAATCAACTAGGAGAGATGTTAGGGGTCAAGGGGGATGAGGTAGGCAACCGGAGGGTGCCAAGGGGGGAGGGGAAGGGAATGTGAAGGTGCCACAATGCGTATGTGCACAAAATTCTCAAGCTTAGTGTAACCATTGTGTATTGCATATATATATGCTATATATTTCATATATATAGTATATAATTATATAATATATGTAATTTAAAATAGGGTGAAGTTTTGTTGACATACATATTTGGTTGGGGAATATTTTCAAATATCCTCTCTCATTTTGGATACTAAGAGTCTTTGTAACACATAATGATTTAGAGATTTATTTCAAGACTTGAAATTTGGAAACTCAATATTTTCAGCTTTGTTCCCTGAAGAAGTATGTTGATATGAGATGATTTCCAAAGTATGCAATCCTGTTATTCCTTCTGGTTGTATTATTCTCTTCTTAAAGATAAAATTTGAAAATATATTCTCTTTAATTCTACATTGGTTGGGTATGTGATTGATGGGCCTAAACAGAAACAATCATGAAGAAAAAAGCCTGCTGTATTATTTTTTCCTGTTACTGTATGACTTCTGCAAATGATTTGCACAGGTAAAAAGAAACTTAGCTATTCAGTAGATACTATGCAGAATTTTATGTCAATAAAAATCCAGTTATAAAAGCTATTCATTTCATGTGTGTCTTTCTGCATAGAATATATCCTGTCTGATTCTATACTATCCAAAGCCAGAGGAAATAAAATAGATTTCAAAAATGCTTTCATTTTTCTGTGAAATAATTGTATCATGAACAGTTGTATTGCACTTTCCTGTTTTGCCTATGCATAAAAATGTAACTGATTTCTTTTTCAAATTGGAAAGACAAAAATGTATTAAATTCACAAGTTAATAATGAGTATATCGTTTTTCCTGGTTCTAGGAGAATGATTGATACTTAAGAGTGAAAGCCATAATGTGTCACCTAAGAAAGTTTCAGGTGATCTGAACTTAGAGATTCACTGTTCAGCTAATTTAGGTGTGAAAGAATGAACTTCTGATAGAAATGTCACATTGAATAGACCAGAAAAGCTATTCTGGTTCTAATCATAGAAAATGTTGATTTATACATATTTAAACAATAAAAAATACATCTCTGACCTCATAGATGTGGAAGTAAAATACTAAAGTGTCTTAAAAATAAAGCAAAATGCAAGCAACACAAAGCACCTTGACATCACTTTTAAACCGATAATTGAATTGTAATTGAAGCTAAGCACCCCTTTTTGATATCTACAGTACTAACACTGACTACATACACACACATGTACATATGTACATGTATATATATATATATATATATATATATATATAGAGAGAGAGAGAGAGAGAGAGAGAGAGATCTACAGCCTTCTTAAATGCAGGTAGTGCAGAATTGATTACAAAGTAAGAAGAACCCTAGTCTAAAACAAGACCTCAGAAAATTATGGCTTCATATGTAAATGCTGGTCTAGGATTGCATTTTGGAAGTAGTCAGACATGAAATTATGTATATTACATGCTGAGATTAAAATAAGAAGCTGTGAGGCTCAACTTTGTTCAAATCCTATAGTAGAGAAACCTCAGTTAAAAACAGCAATATATTTTAGAATCGGTGATCCCACTAAAAACGAAGAAGGATTTACCAGCCAAAATATGCTCTAAAGAGTTTTCTCAGAACCTTTGGAATGTTTAACCACACATGGGATCTGAACTTACAGACATTACACTTGTGTATGTACAACCCACAGACCTACGAGAAAGCTTAATACTAAAAAAGGGTACCGGAGTTGAATAATTAGATGGGTTAAGGCTGGGAATTGGAGCTATTAAGATAAATTCAGGAGGATTTTAAAATAAATAGTTGAGTTGTGTAAAGAAAGGAATGCAAACAGTTAAACAATAAAAAAGAAGCATCAGAGAGCAAGATGTAAATTAATGTAAATCAATAAAGTAGAAATGTTGCAAGTGAGAATCACTCCTGTGTGTGACCTTAAGCACGTCACCTAGTCCTCTATTATTTGCTCTCTCAATGTTTAAAAAGTCACTCATGGAGTTGGCGTGGAATTACCCTACTTAGAAAACTTAGCATAGTAGTTGCTGCAATGTAATAAGTCAATATATATTAACACATGGTAATATTGAAAATTTTTGTTATGATAATACAAATGATAAATTGGCTGATCAACCAGTGATTAGGAAAATTAGTTCTAGCCCAAATTAAAATATTTTTAAGAAGTTGAGAATCCAGGAAGTAAATAGGCCAAAAAAAAATAATAAATGTGCATATAAGATTGAGTAAACTTTAGAGAATTTAAAATAGGCTTAGAATTGAACAACCTGAAATTTTAAGATTCTAAAAAATTAGTTCCAGAAATTCCAAAATATTTCTAACATAAATACAGAACAGAGACATACGAATGTTAATAGGCAAATTGTTTTGCTCCAGATTCTACAATCAGATTCAGGTGTAGAAATGAATGAATCAAACCCATAGCTGATCCGTAGACTATCAAAGGTGTCCAGAATTGCACAAGATGAGGAACAGAATGGTGACAAAGCAGAGAAATCACACTTGATTCAGTAGTGTTCCTAGGTTCAGCCCCAGCCCTGGAGAGAGTCAGGGGACCTGAAGGAGGCGCAGCGTAGGAGAAAGGAGTGACTCTGGACCACAGATTGCAGTGAATCCGATGGCCACTGATCAGCTGTGGCTGAGTTTATTTATACACCTTTCTTACGCAATTTTCAGTTTCTTTGTTGGCAGGGTGTTATAGTAGGGGATGTTTAGATATTCAGCAGAATACACAAGTCTGTTCTTTGTAATCACCTTGATATGTGTTTCACATCCCATTCTCATCTGTTAAAGAGATCAGCTATCCATACCATTAAACTTACTTCTAAGAAATCATCCAGCAAGCATATCATATCAAGTCTGGCACAGACATTGTGGTCAGGCTGTGCCCAGACTGGCAGCAATTGCGGTTACATACATAAGTCATTACAAATCACAAGGAGATCAAGGTGTTAGGAAAGTTTTTTCAAGCCATAGTATGATTTTAATCTTAAAGCACAGCTATGTGTTAAACATTCAGCAAGGCATGTTTTCTTGAAAGATAATGTTTGTAGTTGGGCATTCTACCGCAGTGACCAATCCCTTGTTTCTTAATGGCATTTCTTGCCTGCTGGATCATGAGGTGCCAGGGAGGGCCTGCTCTGTGCAATTTTATTGTAAGGGGAGGTCATTGACGTCCATCTACACAGACCCTTCCAGCTCCCTCTGTGTAGGCTCTAGTGTATGGCAAAGAAGGAAATGTACCCAGATCAGGTGTTGTGATAAGGGAAAACACAGATTTAGAGGAGTCATGAGAGGTGATGTCAGGTGAAGGCTGAGAATCTCCGGGGGCTTTTGAGATTGAGAAATAAGCCCAGAAATATGAGCGAGGGTACAGTCTGAATGAGTAGGATCCAAGGCTATACAAGATATTCCAAGCAAATAGCAAAAAAGTACCAAGTGATAGCAATAGTGTCACCACCAAAGGGTGGGGTTTTGGACATTCCAGAAGCAAATAGCAGACTTACAGGGCTTTGCCTCTGCAAGTTCCGGCCGCAATGCTTTGCATGAAGCCTTGCAGGTGCCTCTAGACACGGTTCCCAGGGATGGAGTGGGCGCTTTGGTCTCCTCCAGTAGTGATATGAGGTATAAGCTCATGCAAATGCCTTCAAATAAAAATATTAATAAGTACCTATACTTGAAAGGTTTAGCAGCCTGGAAAATTGCTTGGTCTCTTTTGTGGAGACCAGGCCCTGTACTGTGCGTGTGATAAGGTAACCAGATTTCAAAGGATTTGGTGTTGCAGTCACCAGTTAGGAATCAGAACAGTACCTGGAGACTGAATATTGTTAGATATCCCTCCTGGATAATCTCTATTTTTTGAGTTTAGAGTAGTGGTCAGAGATAAAGAATAAACAGTAGACCCTGTCTTTGATCAGTACCTCAGAGGTAGATTCCTGCTTCGATATCGAACAGGGAAGACTCCTACAGTCTGGAAGTGAGGGAAAGCTGAGAATAGAAGAATGTATCACCGAACTACCTGGAGTAAAAATGTCCAAGAGATTTTTAGCCCCATATAACAAGATGAATTCCAAATAGATAAAAAGGATAACTTCATCAATTATATAAAATAATGTACTACAATAAAATAAACAATAAAAGTGCCAAACTAACCTAATGCATCAAGGGTTTAAACTATCCAAGAACTATATATTCCTTTATCCACATTCTACTTTATGTCAGTGTCAAAGTCACACACACACACACACACACACACACACACACACACACGCACATATGAAGTAGTTACTTTCTATTACTCAGTATTTAGACAAGAATAAAAATTTTTATCTTTCACAGATAAACTGGTAAAAACTATTTTATGAAAATATCAGTCATCCAAGTCTTGATCTCAGTTGCCTTATCACAACCACGTTTGTGCTATCAAACCATATAATGAAACCGAATACTAATCTCTCATCTCCCCCAAATCCATGCATCTTGACCTAATTTGAATATGGTTGTCCCAAGGTTTCCATCATTCAAGAGCAGTGACAAATAATGGGACTTTCTTTTTTTCTGAAAGACGTCTCTTACCCAGGATAGCTATGAAAGATTTTTTTTTGACAAAGTCAATGAAGAAGGACATATACTGCCTCGTATTCATTCCATCGTGATATGAGTATTCTATTTTACAATTCAAATAAGTGAATAAGAGCAAAAATAATCATATAAAAAACTAAGCTCCCTCTGGACTGAGCATCATTCTTAGTGCATGGTAAATTTAGGGTTAGCTCTTTAATACACTGGAGGTTGAATTGTAATTCCAATAAAGATGAGTTTGTGAACCTTCTGAGTTATGTGTTGTAAGGTCAAAAGAAGGCTAAGAATAATGAATAGGACCACGGTTTTATGCCACTTTGGAGATACTCTTCTCTTCACACACCCAACACAATTGTCACATATTTCACTAGACAGTGAATTTGTTATGAAACAGTTCAGATTTTAGTGTGCAGAAATCAAGGTGGCCACAAGTCCACTCATTCCAACAAAATGGCGGAATGGGTAACCCGAAGAATTCTGGAGGCTGGAAAATAGCATTGGCGTAAATTGTGACATGTTATGAGGAACCCTTATCTTGGAAAGTTCTGATACAAACTCTTTTGTTGTTTTATTTTTCTTCTGGCATGTATATAATAATCAGAGTGGATATGACTAGTAGACAGATTATGACACACTAGACAGGATACGTTTCCCTGTTGATGGACAACTTTCTGCATTCTTGTAGTGGGTGAGCACGGCTCTTTCTCTGAGAGGAGACTCTTGTCCAGTATTTTAAATATCATTTAGGGTTTTTTCAAGAAAAACACTGTAAATAAGTGGTTTCATGAAATATTCAGTAAATAAAAAAGGATTGAGATAGAAGATTGAGGTAAAGGTGTGGGGACAATTTTCAACAGAGTTCTTGAACTTCTCATTATATGAGTACCTCAACTCTGTCCCTGGCTTCACTATAGATTGCTGTCTCAGATTACTTTACATTGATGAGCCGTATTATGGATTTAAGATGCCTTGGTTTTGGCATTTGAATACTTGACATTTTGAAAAGTTAGCTAAAAGCCGTAGCATAGTAAGTCCTATAGAAGGTATTTAAGCATCCTCACAATGAAATTGATTTGAGGATGCCTGTGTTGCTCACAATACTGAATATCTTTAAAACTTAATATGCAACAGATGTTTAATCAGTATATTCTTTTTGCTCAATTGAGTTTCAGCTTGTTGCTAGATACATAGGGATATGCTATGCATAATTTAATGAAAAATGTGAGATATATATATATATATATATATATATATATATATATATATATATATATAATGGGATTGCTACTTTATGCTAGGTGAGAAGGATTGTGAAAGAACAGGGAATTTTAGAGCAAAAGATTCAACTGTCATTTCTCCTCCTAGTTTGCAGGTTATAGTCTTCGAATATAGTTGAGAAAGTAGGCAATTTTATATTAAATGCTACCTCAAGACACTTTCAAATTTAAATATAACCTCTCCAAATGTATATATCTCTTTGCTGTTAGACGCAGCTCTTTTGAATTTTTTAGTAGAATATTCTTAAGGCAATTAAAGGGTCCCATTTGGCAGGATTTAAGCCAACAAATCAGTCAGCAGTTCCTGGCTGCCTCATAAAGCAGTTAAGCATTCCATCCAGTTCTTGTATTTGATATTTCACATGCTTTTATAATAGAGCCATCAATTTTCTGATTTGCAACCCAGTTGACAGAGTTAATACCCCAAAGGGCTATCACAGTGTTAAGCTTCTAAAATTGTCTTAGACTCCCCCATAAATTAGACTATGGCCCAATCATGTGCAATTTTATCCTTGTGAACCTTGAAAAAAACATGAGCTTGGTGTTCCAGAAACAACACTCTTTCAGAAGAATAGCCGGTTGGCTCCATTTCTCGTTTTCTTTTCTTTTTTGATGCTGACTAAATGGCCAGGATCACGATTACGTGCTATGAGTCACACATACAACAAGAGGAAATGACTTGACCCCGTATTTTTCAAGATGGTATTTCAAATATTTGCAAAGCCTGACCTCAGTCTGTGGTTTTTTTTTTCTTTTCTTTTTCTTTTCTTTTTTTTTTTTTGGCTAAGAGAGCTCTCAACACGTAGGCAGAACGTGTTGCATACGGTGGGAAGAGCATAGATGCTGACCAAAAATCATTTTTGCTGAATAACAGAAATTCCTCTGAAACATGATAGAAGCCCGGGCTGCTGACTGAGGCCTTGTCTCAAAAACCCCAATAGTTTATAAAACAAATGATACAAGTCTGGTTGAGCCCGCCCTCCCTCCCTTTATCTATTCCCGTTTCCAGATGAAGTAGCTCCCTCTAAGGTTCTCAACTGCGTTCTAATTACCAAATCCTAAGGACGACTCTCAGCCTTCCTCTAAGAACTGGTCTGTGGCACCTTGTTTACTTGATCTGTCCCCACTCCTCCGCAATGCACAACCATGGCTTTAATGAGAACTCCTCCATGATGTCTTTCTGTGACGCAGCTTTCCAACTCTCAGTTGCATTCCTGAGCTTGTCTCATCAAACTTTATTCCCACGATGCATCAGTCCACTTTTAATTTGATTTCCCTTGACATCTGCCCCATCTGTCCTCTTTCACCTGCTTAACTCTCTTCTCCTCTCTCCTCTCCACTTCCTCCACTCTCTTTGTATCCTCAGCAACGGAAGACTTCCATTGCTGGCAACAAGCTGAATCTGGCATCCACGCTGCTGCTGTTTTCCTCATCACTTTAAAAATCCTTATATGGCTACTCCATGGCCAGAAAGTGTGCATGGGGACCTGAAATTCTCTGTGTTAATTCTGTCTGCCTTGACCTCTAACTTGTGAGAATGTTTTTCTCTTATTAAGAGATTCTGTAATATAAAAATACCGCAGTTGTGGGCGAATGTGGTCACCGTTTACTCTGAAGTATATTCAGAACTAATATGCTAGTGCGACTCTATCTCATCACCCATCCACAATTACGTAATCATGCTTTGGTTCCTTTGGAACCTCGTCCCTCTCATCGTGGATGGTATAGTGAGATCTTCATGGCAGCCTAATATTCTGAAGATCTTCTCATTTTTTATTCTCTTCTCTTTCTTCTTGACTTCTTAATCCCTCATTGAATTAGTCAGTTCATTTCCAAGTCTGGCTTTTCTAGGGACTCACACTTCTTGTCTTTTGAGTTTGGGTCTCATATGTCTCCATCAGTGGCCTCTCAAAGTACTAAGGGAATTATTTCAACTTCCGAAGATCTAGAACTTTAGTATGACTTTGTAATTCACTAATCATATAATTGTGCATACTGTTTCCTCATTACAGAATATTCATAAGTGCAGTTATATTCTACATTCTTTTTTGGAATGGATATAACATCTTTAAAATAAAAAACACATTGCCTGACCTATATATTATATGTAGAAATTGAAACTATTAATAAACACATAAAATGTATGCAGAAATATATACTACTGTGTGTAAAATGATTTGAATTACTACAATAATAAAGAAATCATCATTAGCTGAGTTGTACTTGAGAGTATACTCCTATATTCATTCTCAAAATACTGAAAAACCTAATTTCAGTGATTCTCTTTATTGAGTGAGGTAATATTCTACCATCGTGATTCTTCACAGAGGTAGATGGTAGGCTTAATAGTATTTCTCAAAAAATAGTTTGCAGCCGTATCATTCTGTTCCTGGAGTAGAAACATTTATAGGAGAAGAGGAAAAGACAGAACAATTTGCATTTAGAAGAGCCTTTCCCAACCAGAGGATTATTGACATTTGTGGACAGATAATCATTTGCAGGGAGTTGATCTGGGCATTGTAGGGTACTTGGCAGCCTCCCCAGCTCTCGCCTGAGTTACCAACAGAAGTTGAAACCCCTAACCTCATTGTGGCAACAGAAATGTTTAGTTGACAGTTACTAACTCATATGGAATCCAAAATAACACTGTTCCGCATAAAGGAACTAGGAGCTGTCTTTTGTGTATATTTGTCATGCTGGGGATCAAGCCCAGGGCCTTTACACTGAGCTGTACCCATGTTTCCTTTTAATTTTGAGACAGGGCTTTGGTAAGTGGCTGAGTTTTCCAGGCTGAGCTCAAACTTTCAGTCTTCCTGCCTCAGCCTCCCAGAGAACAGGTATTACAGGCTGCACCTCTGGCCTAATTGGGAAATTCTTGTAATCATACGGCTGACTTTGATGTAGAGCCACTAGTATGGTAACATGAATGTTTTCTAGAAGAATTTACCTTAGTTTCCATCTTAACATGTAACTTCATTACAGTGATATCTGTAATCCTCCAATCACTTTCATTTTAATACAAGCTATTGCAATGAGCAGTCTTTTTCTAATCTTAAAAAGATAGTCTCAAGAGCATAAAACGTCTTCTGTATTTGAAGTTAATAAAATGGCAATATTTACTCTTCAAGGACCCACTCATGGGTCATCACTAATGGCATTTTCATGGGTCTCCTTAAAGCAAAGACATCATTTGCAAATAATTATGTGTTACTAAAAGACAAAGGTAATCTTTTACAAGGGTCCATATGTGCACCTGCAACTTCCATTTTATAGTTTGGAAGGTGTTACATGAATTCAGCACTGAGCACCGGGAAGGGCAAGTCATCAATCCAGGCAGTGCCCCGCAAATGTTACAGACACTTCCTGAGGCACAGGGCTAGTTGGAGGAAGATTTCTTTAGCATAAAACCATTTGATGTGTTTCTCCACAACCGTTGTAGAGGTTTATGTGCAAACCAACATATGGATGAGCAAGCTGTCATTGTCTCCTCTTTATCTCTCAGCGCGCGCGTGCACACACACACACACACACACACACACACACACACACACTGGTTTTCTGAGCATGGATACAACCGGCAGTATGCAGAACCATTTAACTGTAAGAATTGCATCACAATTAACCAGAAAAAGGAAAATGATCGAAAACAATAGAAAGAGAATATTATACATTGTCAACAAATTAGATTAAATGACTGCAAATTTACTAAAGAGACTTCAGTTAGCAAAGTGTACGTCTGGGTTCAATTTCTGCCCCCTCTTGCCCCACCCCCTCACACACATTTCTAAATGTATAGGAGGAGAGAGTTTAAAAGAAAAGGATAGAGAAAGGGTATATTATGAAATAATCATCGAAATACAGCTGGACATAGCTCTGTAGGACAATGTAGACTTTGAACAAAGGAAATCAAAGAGGAAGAATAAGTTTTACTTAATAATAAAAAGATTGATCCACAGTGAAAGTATAATAATCTTGAAAAATGTTTCTTACAAATAAAAGACTAAAATAATTTAAACACCCAGATAAACAAATGTAATTGAATATTAAGCTCTCATACACACACACACACACACACACACACACACACACACAGATTTGTAAAGTAGTATGTAAAGAAATAGAAAACTTTCATAACAACATGAAACAAGTATTTTAATTAGTGCTTATGAATGCTCAGCCTTATAATTGTAGAACATACAGCATTTTGAAATGCACAGACTTTGTTCTCTAAGATATAATATTTTTCAGACCGTTTATAAAGTTTTAAGAATATAAAATAATTATACCAACAATGGTTTTGGAGCTACAGCACAATTCAACTGGAAATGAATAACAGTGATTTCTATGAAGCCCCAAAGTATTTGGAAATAAAATAATCAATTTTTGAGTAGCAATAAAGTAAAAACAGAGTCTTTAGAGAAACTAAATTTGAAGGTGCAGGCAGAACAACGTTTGAATTGATAGTATAAAATATTTCTTCATAAAGTCATCAAATTAGTGACCTACACTTCCACACTTAAAAGTAGAAAACTATAAAAAACAACCAAGGTCATGTATAGGTCAAGAGGCTAAAAAAAGTGAATATAAGAATTAGGGAGATAGATTTTGTGGAGACAATTAGGAGGTTGGGGGTTTTAGAGGATGAAAGAAAGAAAATAAAAATAAACAAGGTTTGTTATGTAAATGTGCCAAGTCCTTAAGTTGAATGCAAACATGATGTATTTCAAATAAATACTGACAAAAAATATTTTGGAGAAATAATATGAAATCCAAAAGCATAAAATTTCTGGGAAAAGCATCTAAGATTTTGAGCTAGTTTAAGTAAAACTTTCTTACACTGGAACAAAACATAGAAACAATGAAAGAAAACTATCATCTCTAATAAAAATTTTAAAATACTTCCTTTTGTGAAATCATTGTAAAACAATGAAAAGACTATGCTATAAGGGACAAAATATTTCAACAACACATTTAATAAAGTATAAGTATCAATACATTAAAAGTCTCTTAACTGCGTAATATAGTAAAACAAGACAAACAAACAAAAAAAACAACCTATGTAACTAAGTTACAAACAAGCATTTCACCAAAAATATACAGATTGCAAATCAATTAATGAGAATATGTTCAGTCTTATTTTTGATAGATAATTATAAATTGAAGTAAAATTCACTACACATGTACTATTAAAATTTCTGAAATTGATCAGCATGAGAAAGGTGGAGTAATTTGAACTTTTAAATATTGATGATAAAGAAGCAAAATAAACAGCGAGTTCTGTAAATAATCTGCCAGATTTTTAAAAAGTGAAGTTAAGCATAAATCTGATATAACAGTCTTTGTCCTAGTTATAAGAACAGAACACAATCTTCATCTATACAAAGTTTTGCAAGCCGCGTTGATAGTTGTCAGAACCTGGAAACAGACCAAATATACTTCAACTGTTGGATTCGTCCGCAGATTTCTGTACCATGAAATACTTGTCAGCACCCAAACGGTCTTCTGGGGCTTCGTGAAACTGTGCTTCAGATTCTCAAAACAAAACAAAACCTCATGTTTGCTACATTTATTTTTATTAAATGAAGTTTTAAATGACAGTTTTACTTACTTCTTGACTGATCAACATGTTCTTGCAGTTTTCTGACATCTAGAAATTTATGAAAAGTTTTCAGTTGAAAGATACTTTCATAACTCTATCTTATTTTGTCACAGATTGTTATTTTACTAACACCTATGTAATTTTCCAAAGTTTTGAAAAGAAAAATAAGTAATGTATTGTTCTTTTCTTTCTTTGTCCATCTCTTTCATGACTCATTTTGTCACATCTTGTCTCTGTAATTTTTCCTCTCTTGTTTTTACTCCTAGCTACTAAACTAAAATGAAATCTTCATCTGTACAACATTTTACAAGCCAATGTTGACTTTCTTCTCTCTCTCTCTCCTCTCTCTCTCTCTCTCTCTCTCTCTCTCTCTCTCTCTCTCTCTCTCTCTCTCTCTCTCTCTCTCTCTCTCTCTCTCCCTGCCCTTCTGGGGATTGGAACAGCTGGAGAATGGCTCACTGGTTAAAGTACTTGCCCAGCAAGCTTTAAGACAAGCACTAACTACCAGAGTTCAATTCCCCAGCATCACATAAGCTCGGTGTGGTGGTGCATGCCTGTAATCACAGTACTTGGGCAGCTGAAACAGGAGGATTGCTGTGAGGCCAAGGCCAGGAGAAAAGGAAATTATTACCTATAGAAGCTAGACAAAAGATAGCTACAGAATGGGCCTATCCAAAAAAAGAACCAGACATACATGAAAGAGAAATAAGGGAACCTTCAGATCTTAAGAATTAGAATACCTCCAACATGGACCGTATATGCAAACTCAGTGTTCAAACTCTAAATTCCTAGCGTGAATTTCAATCTTTGCTTTCCAGTCCATTAATGAACAAAATGAAAGCTAACATAATAATATTGATTACTATGGCAATAATGATAGATTTATTGAGAACATAAAAATGCCAGGTCACCTGCTTTATGGGTAAAGAAAATTGATTTATAAAGATTAAGTGGTTTGCCTAACATCAAAAAGGTAGTAGATGATATAGCTTTTAGTAAAATGGAATTTTGCTTGGCATAGCTATCGTTTATTGAGTTATTAATGACCGGCAATATGGTATGATAGACAAAGAGATAGTTACATTTACCTAAATCTCAGAAAACACTTGTGTGTATTTACTTTAGTTCGCTTCAACAAGTGTGTATAGTTTTAACTTTGGTAAAAGGAATATTCATTATATAAAAAATGAACTATAATAAGGTGGATAACACAGTGTACTCACCAATACTGTGCATCTGTTAACTTGGTTTAATTCTAGAATGTTTTCACCAGCCCAATGGGAAACCCCACCTCCATTAATCAAATATTTCCTAGCTCCCTGATTTTTTACTTTGAGTTTTTACTTCAAAAATATTACATTCAAAATGAAGAATATGTTCTCATTAATTGATTTAATTTGCTTAACACAATTATAATCTTTGAAAATACATTTTATTTGTCTATAACACCTATATAAAAATAAATTTTTTACATATTGATCACAGTCTCATGGCTTAGCATTGTCCTACACATTCTTGACATGCCTTGATAACGTTTTAATTATGAGGCTAAAACTGTTGTCTGTTTGTTTCTAAACTGTTTTGTTTTTACTTCTCTGAGCTACACATTACCAAGCAGTAATGCTATTTGATTTCAATCTACATGCAGGTGGTCTACGCTGTTTTAGAAAACTCACTTCTGATTTAATATTCATGCTCAATAAATATAAACTTTTAATGTTTAAATATTGTTACTTTTTTGAGACAGGGTCTCACTCTGTGGCCCAGCCTGGTCCTGAACTCACTATGGAGCCCAGGCTGGCTTTGGACTCATAGCAATTCTCCTATCTCAGCTTCCCAAGTGCTAGGATTACAGGTATGCACCACCGTGCCCAGTTTATGTGGTGCTGGAGAATTGAACTCAGATAGTTAAACGTGTTTGTCTTAGTACTTGCTCGGCAAGCACTTTAACCACTGAGCCATTCCTCCATCCCTACAATTTATTTTATTACTCAGGCTATAACACAAAAATATGTGTATCATTCAATTTTTATGTGGTATATTGTATAGTGTGAAGAGACCACAACCATTGTTATTGCTGGTCCAAGCTTACCTTTTTTTGTGTGTTCAGTCCAGTTTGTCTATTAACTACTGAAAGCTGAATGTTGACATTTCCAAGTAATTTCCCATAATATTCTAAACAATATGTCTGTGAAGATTTCTAGTCACTTTTAGTGGATTGACACTTTTACCATTACAAATCTCTCTAGCTCTTGTAAATTCTTCATACTTATATTACTTTTATATGATATAAGTATGTCCATAACGTCTTTCTTATTCTTAGAGTTGACCTATACCTTTTGCACCTTTTGTTACCATGATACTTGGATTTGAATTTAAAGTTAATTCATTGTAGCTAATACATTCCAACAATGAGCATGTGTTGAAAACTGGATAAAAAACTAAAATATGTTATAACAAATAATCTTTAAATATAAATTACCAGTATCTGGTTCCACAATAAGGAAAAAATATATTATGCAAACTGTAAGCATGAGAGAGACAGCATGGTTTATTAATATTAAAAACACTGTCTTCGATATGGAAAATTTGCCAGATCACCAAGAAATTTTAAAAATTAAGTGTCTAAGAGACATACTTAAAATACAGCAATTCAATTCAAAGGTAAATGGAAAGAAAGCACATACCGATACAATAACCACAACAAACAAGCAAATGTGCAGAGAGCTGTTTTAACAAGATACAAACTATACCGAAAATTAAGTCATTATAAAGAATTCCAAAAATCACTGCATATTGATAATGAGTCTACATATGGTAAAATAGCTGAGACATATTTAAAGCAAAAGAGATCAAACCACAAAGAGAAATCATGAGAATTACATTACATTGTATGAATTTTAGGATACCAGCCTCAATAATTGTCGTTATATCAATAAAATACAGTGCCAGTTAATGATTAAGACAATAAACTAGCGCATTTTTAAAATAGACATCTGTTGGATCTTCCATACAGTGACATTTTCTTAAATACCTATTAGAAAAATCAACATTGTCTTCTTGTATTTTGGAATAAAGAAAGCGACAAATGTCAATGACGATAACAAAATTTCTCTGGGGTCTCAACAGTATCATTTTATAAATATTTTAAACCATAACCGTATCATAAGAGGTTGAGGTAGAATTGATGTCTTTTGCATTTGTTTAGAAGAACACTGTGGAATCAGTCGCTACTCACATGTTATACTCAAAAATATTCACTCCATGTTCTGGTTGGATTATCTCCATATTATTCCCAATGTATTTTTTGAGGTTCAGATACTGCTTTTACCACCGCTATTCAGATTTAAAAAACAGGGATGTACAGAGGTTTAGTGACTTGCTCAAGACACTGTAATATATAGGAAGTTCAGCGTGGTTTATTCCCAGGCTTTGTGATGTGAGGATTTGAGATAGCAGCTTGTATGCTGATGGGAAGCGCAGGTGGCCTGGGACGTGCATAGCCACCATTGGTGCTGATGGTAAGATACCGGTGGCAAAGCACCTTCCAGTGCATCCGCTCACACCTCCGATCTGATTGGAGTTAGGACAACAAAATGAGAAGTTACAATAGATATCGATCTCAGAGTAGGTAAGAAACAGAACAGGATTTAATTTGCTGTTTGTCCTTCCCAGTCCTGTGATGGCCGAGTTTCCAAGTTCATAGACTAACCCAAGCTGTTGATGTTACATACACCATAAAATAAACTTTTGTTATGCTGAGATTTGATGACATAATTCAACCCAAATAAAAAGCAATAATCATTTTTTAAAAGAACTAGTGGAAGGCATAGGTGTACGAGGGTCAAAAAGGGAGAGGGGAAGGATTTGTAATTTTGCTTAAGTATGCATGTTCACAAAATACTCAAGGTCAATGTAAATATTATGCATAGCATATTCACATATCAGTAAAATGGGAAAAATATGACTCTTCCCTTTTACCTAAGTTGTGAGATTTTTTCTCCATGCCACACTTAAAGTGGTGCATGTCTAAATTAAGATTTATTAAAATATATACAATCAAAAGTACTGGGAATTCAAAATAAGTCCGCATTGGTTCAAAAATGTCATTGAAAGTAAGCAGTTTGTTACTTATTTGTGAGGTTAAACTTACGCTTCAATTCATTCTTTAGTAACCAACTCCTCAATATTTAAGAACCAAATCAGAAAGGAAAAAAAAAAAAAAGAACAGTGTTGTAATTCTTCCTACTTGTCTAAAATGCCATACTATGGGGTGAGGCCATCTTCACACATTTAGATGATCTCCCAGGAAGAAGATAAACAAAGGGCTTAAATCCTGCCCATGACCCAGGACCACAAAGCAATGTCCCACCCCCCATGTTTTCAAAGTCAACTGTCATGAAAATTTCAGGCAAGAGCCCTTCATTCTGTTTGATCTTCAGAGTAGATGCCTGACTCAATGCAGATCATCAGAAAAGTGGTTTTTTTATTCTCTCTGAAGAAAATGCCTGCATTTTTCATTCTAACAACATACGAAATTAGATTGGTGGTATATTTTATTAACAAAAGCTACAATACTTTTAAACTGTCGTACACACAGAGTACTAACTAACATACATGAGGAACTAGGGAACAGCATGGAAAGACATAGAAATGTAGGCTAATGTACATGTTAAGAGATACATTACATCAATGACAGCGGTATGATTCAAGTCTGAAATATTCCACAGAATTCTCACGAGCCTGGAAATTTGCTTTTGAGTAAATTTAACACAGGGAGCAAGGCCATGATTTACTCATCAGTAGATTAATTTATTGATGATTTCCTGTGCTGTCAGAAGGCAGGGCCTGTTGGAGGGTTGGGTCATTGGGGCGTGACCTGGAAGGGGATAGTTCCTTCTCTGGCTCCTCCCCAACTCTCTGCTTCTTGGCTGCCACAGCATGAGCCAGTTTCCCCTCCATGCTAGACACTTCCATCATTAGTGAAAGCTGGCCTTATGGATTTAGACCCCTGAAATACCAGTCAAAATAAACCTACCCTCTGTTGTAGTGGATATTGCGTCCTGCAATGAGAAAATAATGAAGATAAAAAGCAGTATTTTTTTTTTTTTTTTTTTGCAAAGTTAAGATGTGGAAGTCTTTCTCTTGATTGTTTGGAAGAAAACTAAAATCTAACTCATTTATCCATTCAAACAGTGAAGGGGGAGGTACAGAGCTGCAAATGGAGGTAGTAGGGGTGATAGCAGCACCTACTCTCAGAGAACAAAGGCTTCTGGGAGGGGAAGGCTCCTCCTGAGAAAGGGAAGAGGGAAGGGATGATGCAAACTGAGGGGCGGGCTCAGGAAAGTTAGAATTCCTGAGGGGTTTCACCACAAACCACCAAAAATTATCAGCATTCCTTCCCACATTTTCTGACACCAGCACTTCCACTTTGCTACTTTTCCAGAATGGATCCATTAAAAACAGTTCTTCTTGTAACTTGTTTTAATGCAAGAAATAGAGGTTTTATGGTATCCCTAGTAGAGGTCATTTGGGCTAGTTCTTGAGCTCAGAAAGCTTGATTTCTGATCAAAACAATGAGATGATATCTACTCATAGAATTTGCTTTGAGTAAATTTATGTAAAATACCTAATATGTTTACAGCATGCTAGGTGCTGTATGTATAATACATGCTAAATTCACTTAAAAAAGTTGTCAAGCCTCTTTAAAACCATGGCTTAAGAGAAGAATCTTTGAAAAAAATCATTGCTCTCGAATACAAGATACTTTGAGGCTAATATATGTCATTATGTACAGATTTAACAGATCCAGTTATGCCATACTTAAAACATGATTGAGCATATCTAAATAATAAATAAAATCAATAATATGAGTAGGCATGTGTATTTAAAAAAAAACATACAAGGGCTGATCAACAACTGTAGTGAATGCTTCAGTTAGGAAAAAAAAAAACCAAAAAAGACCCAGTTCCATGAATGGAGTCATAGATGTATTTAAAGCAAGAGTTTTTGAGGAATATTAAGGTCAATGTGTCTTTTACTGTGATCTTCTAAAACATTAAGTGTGTTTTTTTCATCACGTCTCCTACCTGTGATTCCTTAGTAGCTTTGTGGAAGTTAACCCCTTGCCTCTTAGCTACAACACTCCTTGTTTTAGAAATGCAAAGTATTATGATTGAGGAGGATAATCATCTCAAACTGCAGTGGGAAGCAAACTTAAGAGACGGGCTTATACAGAACAGAATTGGAGAGTAAAAGAGTGCTAGAGATCTGAGGAGGGAGAAAGGAAGGGGAAGGTCGCAGTCCCCAAGGAGACAGGATATAGTATCCTACCCATAGTTCTCTGTTTCCAAAATTCTACTTGCATTTACCTAGGCATTTCTGGTCTCTTCTTTGGTCGTTCTCACCCACAATGCAATATCATTGCCCATAGGACACAGAATTTACATTAGCAAGACCTGACTAAAGAATCCCAATTTATTTCCTTGTTTTCAAGGGGAATTTTAACTTGTAGACAATCGAATCATAACTGAATTTTTGGAACAGAACCCTTTTAAAAATTAGAAAACTCTTTCATTGATTGACTACTTATATTTTATTCTGAGTAAGATGGAGCCGTATGTAGAGTTATGAATCATGGCATACTGTTTAACACACGCACGCATGTCTCCAATAAGAAGAACAAAATGACGAGGAAAAATGATAATACACACTGTGACAGTGTGTAGGAGTTGCACTGTGCCCAATTTGTAACTTAGAAAGCATCCTAGAATGTATTCTAGGACCAAAGTCTCCAGTGACGGACTATGCCCATTCTGAGGAGCTGTTAATGATTTTGGAAGGGGTAAAGGGGTAACGATTGTATGGCCCCAAAATTGCTGAACTGGATTGTGGCCCAATACATTCAGATGAATAGGGCTACATATACTGCATGTATTCACACAAGAACATGCAGTGTCTAATTCTTATTTCCGTAAGTGTGATGTGTTTTTCAGGTAGGACTTGCGTGTCATTTATGTAGGGATATGATATTACTAAGTTGTTTAAAAACTATCAGAAACAAATAACCACATCATACATCCAGGAAGGGCAGAGGTCAGCTTGCCTATCTGGTCTGTAGGTTTAATAACATGAGAGAAAATAATCAGGAGCCTTCAGAGTGTCAGAACAGTTAGGGAAGCTGGTCTGTGCAGATGCCGTTTCAAAGAATCATCCAATAATTAGTCTGGAAACCCACACTTCACGAAGTACAGTAGCCTTCACAGGAGGGAAACAGAGATGCCTATATGGAATTATTATCTTTTTGATGATGGTGACACTTTCAGACTGCAAAGGTTTCCATCATAACTCGAGGGTGATCTGTACTGGAAACATGCACGTTGTTTGCGGGTCCCTCGAGTTAGATTAATATGCATTGTATCTTGTCCCAGAAGGCTGTTTTGATTGACATGGAGAGTATTATTAGAATGCAATCTAAACTCAGTAGTGACTAGGGACATTATTTTAGTTGTCAATAACAGCTCTTACTGGGAGAACAGCAACCTATTTCTATTCATAATCTGTCAACTTCTTCTGAAGTCACTTAACTCAGGCTTCATGTGACAGAACTAATATAGGAGTCATTGACCTTCAGCAATTCTGTGTGAACATGGGTGACAGGCATAATGGTCATAGGAAACGCAGATAATTGGTCCTGAAAAATAGATCTCACTCTACAGCAGCAGAGTCCCTGCTGGGTTTCCCTGTTGATGGGTTAGATATAGATTTTGTGGGTATTTGAAGGCATTTTGCCCTCTTGAAATGTAGAAATACACCAAAATCCCTCCAAACCTTGGGGTTGTCTCTTTCATGTTTATTATTTTATTTTAAAGTGGACGTTGGCACATACTGAGAGGACTCAAGGCAAAAATAACAAAAAAAAAAAGGACAAAATGTTAAATTAGCCACGTTTATTCCATACATGTGAACGTTCTTAGTATTACAACAGTGAAATTTTTGAAAAAAACTATTGTAAATCGTAATAGAAATAGTCAAGTCAATCATATATTTTCTCTTTATTTTATTTTATTTTTATTTTTGCAATTTTAAGGTACTGAGTAGTGGTGCCATATTATCATTCTTATACAATCTTTAGGATTTCTTATCTTGCCTGTATTTTAGGCAGCATTATCTCTCAGCAAGTCACTGCAATATGTGTAGCTGTTTAATTACATATAACATTGTATAAATAAATTAAATGCATGTAACCATATACTGAGTTCTTATTAAATATCTAAGCTCAAGCATTGCTTTAACAATTAATAGTGTGAAGATTGCAACACAACAGCCGGAAGTTGGATGCCAGCACCGCCACTTCCACCACTTCCAAGCTGTGTGAATTTAGAAATGTTAATAATTAGCAAGTTTACGCTTGTTGCCTCACCTACAAAAACGGTAACAATTAGTTGTTATGTCACAGCACTGCTGCTGAAAGTTTCCCTGAGCTCAGGTGAGTAAGCAGGATATACTGTGCCGGTCCCACAGCACCTGTTGACAATGGGTTGTTTCACTGTTGCTGCTGCTGTTGCTGTGACTGCTTTCATATGTCACTAAGAGGTCTGGCACATTAAGAAGGGGGAACTAATCACATTGAGAGACTGGGATGCGGTTTTCACAGTTAGCAGGATTATCCGTTGTTAACCATCAGAGCTCATCCTTCACACCAAAGAGAGACCAGTCAGTTGAATTTATCTGGATCTTCTCAGCTTTCAACAGCCCCTTTTCATTTGGGGGTCTGCTGTATTTAAGATTTTTCTTTCTTACACACTGTGCTTTTGAGTATTTTAGTTGTTACCCGTCCCCAGAAAGAAATGGCACAATATGAAGAAACATCAGATTTCAGAGAATTCTTCCAAGAGAGACCAGTATTTTCATTCTATACCTTATTGAATCTTGCTACGTGTTTATTTCCTTAGAAGTGTGAATAACCACCTATAAAAAGATTAAGAAACCTGCTTAAATCCCTCCCTGAATCAGGTTGTAGATTCAGACACTCCTGGGTTTGAATTTCCATCCACTCTTTCTTGGACACCTGCCAACATGCGAAGTATTTGACCGTTATTATATAATAATTCATTTCCTCTTACTGTGTATTTGGATAGTAGGCCTGCCTACCTCATCATGTCATTTATTTGATGATGAAATAAAGTGTCACCTGTAAGAATTTAGAAAAATATCTCAAAAACCTATATGCTTCATAGAAATTACTTGTTAGAAGTAATAGCAGAGAGCAGTTGGAAATAATTGTTGTTTTTGCTTTTCACTAAAGAGAAAAAAGTCACCTGCTCTGGGAATACTCAGTTTTGATTGGTGAAACCAGGCCTTACAATGGTCAAGATTTCCTTAGTAAATACCTCAAATTAGGGCCAAGAATAATTGGTGACCACTTGTAGGTGAAGGCAACATTTTAGAGACCCTGTACAATGTACTTACTGAAACTTCTTTCTTTATGTAAGTTTTTCTCTTTTTTTTAAATGTACCTTTCATAACTATAGTTACTTTATTTCTGTTATATTACTGATACAGTTGCAGTTTTTTCATCATGATATAGCACATAGACAATAAAAACATATAAAGTTGTTGCCATTTATTTTGTTTCTTTGAGGATAATAAGACATTTCAAATGTGGTAGAGTTGATGCTCCATCACCGGTCTTGGAAAGTAAACTTACAAGAAAACAAGCTGGAATATCCTAAGAGGAAATGTTCCTCCTTTGTACACATATAACCAGAGGAATATTTTAACTGCAAATGATCAAGGTATTAGTTGAACGAAGGAAGATCATATTCAAACTAGTTTATGGCTTTACCAACAGGCTCAATGTCATTGTTTCTCAAAGTTACTTATTTCTAGAGTCACTAGTCACCATCTCTGAAAGGCTCTCATGGAAAACAAATTTTCTTTTCCATTTATTCCTAGAACATCTAAGACTTTATGCAAAGCTTTGCAAATACCACAACAACATGCAAGCTTGACTTCTCAAGTTTCTATTAAGTTTTGAGCGGCTCAAATTCTGTGCTCATTTTGGATAATAAATCAAACCTATGATACCAATTAAGTTATCACATAATTTTAAACATCTGATTTCTAATTTATATTGCTTGATATTCCTGGCTAATAATGGAAGAAACAAGTAACACAAGGACATCCAACTATTCTATTATAACATAGAATAAAACTACTGTACTTTTAGTGGGATCATATCATACACTGTGCTATAATTGGAAGCATGATAAAATTTTCTGGAATTTCAAGCAAGGAAATGTTCAATTTGAAATCACTGAAATGCACTGTATACTGAAAATAAGTTCATGCATCCTTTTGATTCTGGTACATTTATTCTTCAGTTGCTGAGCATGGCCCTTTCATCAAAAGGTACACAGAAATATTAATCTGCATTAACTACTCTTAAACGTGAATTCATTGTTTAAAAAAAAGCTTTTCAAAGAAATGGTGAGGTGCATATCATTTAAATGGTGAATTTCTCTAAACACTTTAAGAAGGAACAATATCAACTTTCCACAATCACTTTCAGAAAACAAAAGAGAAAGAAATGAGTCTAAACTCAAAATGCCAAAATTATACCAAGAGTACAACTATGAAAATAACAAAAATATTCTCTATAGTCTTGAGTTTTTGTTTAATGGAAAGTATAAAATGAGTAAAGCTGAAGTGAATAAATATCTAATTAAGCTGGGCCTGTTGAGGAAGTTTTATAATCTCAGAACTCTGAGAGGCTGAGGCAGAAGGATTACAAATTGACGCCCTGACTGGGCATCTTAATGATTTATTGAGAGCCAGTCTCAAAATAAAAATAAAAGTTAAACAAATAAAGGAAAAAAAAGAACTGGGACTGTATTTCAATGCGATGGCCTGGGTTCAGTACTTGGTACAATTTGGATCTTGAGCAACCCCCAAAAGCCTCCTGTATTTGGAAATGTGTGTTCTTGAGAAGTAGGGCTTGGCAGGAAGTTACAGATACTTGGGGCTTAAACTGGAAAGATTTTGTCAACTTGTTGCTTAGGGCAGAGCTTTCAGGTGTATGTTGTAGACCTGTAAGCCAGGAAGTGATGGGGGGGGGGGGGCGGTCAAACTGGCAGCTTGAAATAATTAAAGGAACAGGAAAGAAACATAAACGCTTCTTTCTGAGAAAGCTCTAGCCTTGTGCAAGTCTCCAGACAATGGGTTTGGCCCTGCTCTGACTTGGCTTCTCTTTGCAAAGGGGATGAGCAGCTCTCCAGCCACTTGCTTGCCGTGAGCCCTCACTTTTCCCACTGCCCCTTGAACACTTGAATAGGCTGTGTGAAACCTTCTGAAACTGTGAGCTCAATAAATCTTTCCTGCCTTATATTGTGAATGTCAGGTATTTTCTTGTAGCAATGAATAAGTAACTAAGACAATCTGTAGAACCAAAAAAAGTTATTAATCTTTATCTATGAATTGTTTTGGTATTTTTCTTGACTTCCAATTATTTAGAAATTTTTCTGTTATTCAAGTGGTATTGGCTTTCATTTAGGATTGGGATGAAAGAAGAAAGTAATTTACATATGTGATCTCAGTGACTTGAAAATATGTTTTCTTGAATAATTCATTAATTCTGAAGCTTTATAGACTGAAGAATTAAAATACAACATACATCTAAAGGATTTGGAAAGAGTTCAGAACTGTGCATACTACAAATATAATCCGAAATATTCAATATCTACTTGAGCGCAACATTATGTCATCTATTGACTGTTTGTTTGAATCACCTATTGGACAAGTCACGATTTATGAATTATAATGCGTTATGATACATCCGTGGTGGTATACATTCTAGACTCACATTTTCATGTTTTTATCACTCAGCAACTGAAGTTAATTTTTAGCTTTCATTTATCTCGACAAGGAAAATTAAATTATGCTAATTAAGTCAATAACTAATTTATAGTTGGAATAGATATCATCTTATTTGAATAAGCACCAAATCAATTTGGCATTGTTTCTTTTTTGTTCTTCAATTCTGCTTAAGATAGTATGAGTTCTTGGTGATTGGAAAGCTTTCAGCACCGAGGAATCTTTTCTGTGGGCGAGAGCGTCTGAGCGCGCTGGCTTCTATTTAGAGGAACAGCCACCAGTGGCCTTTGGTCACGTGTCGCTTACTCGTATGTACAGGCAGTTGCTATTTCTACACTCTTCTTTGCTTTCCAGGTGTCAAGTCTGTGTTGTTCATCTCCTCCTACTCATGCAAAGCATGCTTTCTCCAATTTTAGTAATATAATAAACCATTGGATCTTTTTCCGCAAGGATTATGTGGTCATGCCTGATCCAAATTTGCTTCCTTATGGCTTTCCAATAGGAATATTGGACTTCTGTGGTACCATATTGGGCGAGGTGACACTGTTGTCACACATGCATGGCTACCATAGCACAAATCTTTTTTTTTCATAAAATTTTAATCTCACTAAAGTCCTATGCATTCTCTTTTGTCTAGGAATAGATGTCATCTCTTTAGATGCTCTGATCTTGCTTTGCCTACAATCTAAATTTGGTTTACTAGTCATTAATATAACATTGCTTTTATCTTAACAATATTTTTATATTTTGCAGTTGTGTTTTCATCTTATTTATTTATTAATCTTTCAGGTAAGGTTTCTCTTAAGTCTTGTCCTGAACTTACTATGGAGCTCAAACTGTCTTTGCAACTCATGATAATCCTCCTGCCTCAGACTTCCTAGTACTTGGGTTATAGACATGCCCGGCCGTGCCTGGCTAATTGTTATATGGTGCTGAGGAATCAAACCCAGGGCCTTGTGCACACTAGACGAGTGCTCTAACCACTAAGCTGTGCTCTAACTCCATTGTGTTTTCATTTACATCCTGTTCCATCCACTATTGTTTAATATCAGTGAATTTATGTTTGTATACTAAAGTAAAATTCAGTGACACAATGGTATAAATGGGCAAGCCCTGTGGTGCAGGCCTGTTTAATCAGGACTCTGAAGGTAGAAACTGGAAGGTCACAAATTTGAGCACAGCCTGGATGGCTTAGTGAAACCCTGTCTCAAAAATCAAAACAATGAAAATTACTTAGTGTGTACCTCAGTGTGGACGTTCTGGATTCCACATTCAGTACAACAAAAAATCCAGCATAAAAGACTAATATAAAATGAATTAATGTCATAAACTATATTAAAATATCCAATGTATAATACAGTGTGTCAGTCATTAACAAGGTATATCAATGTGTTAGCAAGTAGGAGAAGAGCATATCAACACCATAACATCTCATAGGAGATTGATATTTTTAAAAAATTACTTTCACTACATAGTCAAAATTTAATGCATGCACAGACACGCACAGATACATACACCCAGACACACACAGAAACCTTGGGGCATAGAGTACTTCTTAAGCATTAAAAAGAAGATTGAATTGAAGTCCTAAGGTGGAGCATATTTAATGTCAAATAGTAAAAACATCACTATTAAAAATCAAAAGAAACATGCAAATATTGCCTATACAACTACATGTTTTTAATTTTTATCAATACAGCGTGACATCAAACAATAATAAGAGTTTAAAAATAATTGGAAGTGTCATACAATTTTGACCAGTTGTAAATTACACATATGCTGTAGGATTGCTAAGAGAATTAACTAAGTATGATTTGTAAAGAGTGAAAAATATATGTAAAAATGATTAGTATCACATGTTCCTGAAATAAGCAACTGGCAATATAAGTGAAAATAGAAATAATTCACACTGGCACAAATTTGAACTTGAAAATTATTCTAATAAAATATATGCAAATAAGTATTTCTGTGCATATAACCCAATGAGAATATAATGAACTCTATTCTATAATGCTAGATAGAAGGTAAATATTTCCAGATATGCCCTTTAACTATTAAGCTATTTTACAGCCCTAATAAGTAAAACTATTAATACCCAGAAAATATATGCAATGAATGCAAACTTGATTTAAAAAAAACCCTGACAATATATGATGTTGTGATTTGTTAAAAACACTTCTGAATAATTTGGGAAAAATAGTTAGTTATTCCTTCTGTTTCTAATTTCAAATTGTTTTCGTGCTACATTTCCTTCTGATGAGTTTTCACATTTTCATCATTGCTTCAGTCACCTCAATGAACGAAGCTGCCAAACTATTCTTCCCATTTCTGCTTTCTGTCTGCCAATAATAAGTTACATGTCTCCAAATAATTTCAATTAATTGGAAGCACAGCATGTCCCGAAACATATGAAAACTTTTTCCCTACTCCCTCAAGCTGTGATCTCTGAGGCCTAGCTCCCGTTCCCATTCCTGTCTGCCACGTGGTCTGTTTAACAGAGCTAAGAAATCCTAAATAAAACATAAAGACTCATGGGAAATGGCATGATATAAAGTGTAAAGAGTTCCATCGTTTTTCTAGTCATGAAATTCCTTCTTTCCCCATTGTCAACACAAGTGATTTAAAAAAAAAAGAGAGAGCCCCTTTACTCCGCTAAAAAGTCATGAGTACTATCCACCAATTAGGACTCAGGAGGTGCTAAGCTTTCTGGGTTCTGTGCCTTCTAAGGGATTTGTGAACTCCTGTGCCTTTATGGTAACATATCTGAGTAGGTTTATTTTTTAATGTAAATTTGCAAATACTAAAATCACGTATCTTTATCCAAAGCCAGTGTGCAATTTATGTGGTCATATTCACAGGAACACTAATTTCTTCTTTACTGTGAAACACTTGTTGAAATAGTTATTTACAGGCTATTAAAACATTGATATTAAATCATTGAAACAGCAGCATAAATATATTGTTTCTATGGAAAGTGAGTTTTATAGAAATGAGGATTGATTAGAGTTGTAGTGCAAGATGATGTGGTTTCTTAGAACTTTGGAATGTGTATTTCATCAGATTACATTCTTTAAAGATCTGTAGTCTTAGGATTCTTACATACTTTATATTTTGCAGAACATCGCCTCTCTTAGTAATCAAGTAAATTAGGCCTTCTGTATCGAAAGGGCATGAAGCTGTATTAGGTAAGCGGATGTACCTTAAAGCTGTCATGCTCAGTGACATGAGTGAGACACAGAAAGTTAAATATAAGAAATCCATATTCCAGTCATTTTGTATAACTAAACAAAATGCTCAATAAAGTGTGAAAAAAGACAAGAACAAATAGACGACAGTAACATGACAAGAACAGTGAGTAAACTTGTAAGACAAACACAGAACTCAATTGTATGAGTTATGAAGACAAGGAGACCTAGAAGAAGGTAAATACCAAACGGGAGATTTGATCACGAGGTTATTTGCCAATCACTTAACATGCAAAGGAAATGGAGAATTCAGGTTTTGCAAAAGTGATTTTTGAGTTAAAAGTTTCAACAGATCTCTTGGTGGAAACCAGGAGTTTTAAACATATGGCCACTTTACCATTTATGGCAATTACTTCTGCTGAAATTGCGTGGAGAGACAGAATAGAAACTTGAGCGTAAAATCATGGAACATACAAGAACTAGATCAGATGAAGAAATCTCAAGGAATAGGTGAGATTTCAACAGATAACCCCGCAAGGCCATTGGTAACTAAGGGACACTGAGTTCCATGGGAAATGAGGCCCAGCCCCAGTTGATCACATCCTGTCTGACTGGATTAAGATGGTCAGCCATTTTTAATTTTTATTTTGGTAAAAAAATCACATAAAATAAAACTTAACAATTTTTGTAAGTATCTGATTTCCAAATTTTGTAACACATTAGAACCGTGGGGTTGGGGATTTTATTTATTTATTTTTTTTTTGCTAGTTTAATTTCCTAAAAAGATAAAATCAGCTTTGGCCTGTACAATGAATGAATTAATGCATAGGAATAAAAAAATTACTGCTTTTATCATGCCACTACATTGAAATATGAGCCAAAATCACATAATCAAAAGTTATAGACTTTCACAATCATAGATCTGTAGATTCAAGACCTGTGTCAGGACTCAGTGAGTCTAATTATCTGATTTTTAAAAGTTGAAAAGCTATCACTAAAACAGATGACAACATTTCACCAAGTCCTGTAACTGTTTTCTGCATAGCAATATCAGAAGCCAGGTTTTTGAAATACTGTATTACGCTCTGTCTATCAATGAGACTCATGTTTATATTTCCATCTAATTAAAATAAATTATGAATATTCATGCCATTTATATTGAAATAGATTGTAAGAAATCTACGTGTCATAGTTTTCCTCTGAACATCTATTTTTGAGCTCTTGAAAAAAAATACGTTAGATATCCACATTATTTCCTGAAACATTGTCCTTGTTGTTATTCACCCAGCCCCAGCCCTAATCCTGCACATTCGCAGATTTAGCATTATCCTAACACATTTAGATTTGCAATGATCTTCCTACTGTCTTCCCTAGAATTCTCTTCCCACTTCACCATTTAACCCCTAGAAACAATCATATTGCAGCTTTAGAAAGTTTTCTTGATATTTGCTGCCTCAGTTTCACTTAGTAGTCTTCTCATAACAGCTCTCTAAAGAGTTAGATGTTTACATTTGTACTTTAATATTATGATTCATTGTCTAAGGAGAAATCCCATTAAAACCAAGAGGCAAGCCAATTTGTGCTTACAATTTTGTAAGCACGGCTTAATCTGTTACAGTCGCACAGAAAAAGATCTGTGGGAAACATGGAGAGTCCTTGATCCAGTTATGTGTTTCTGTTGCTCCATACTTCATTGGTACTTCATGATATGAAGCTTCTGTATTTTAGTCGTTCATTGTGTAAGAATTTCTAGCACATTGTGGTTGTAATGGGCATTATCTTACTGACAAGTTGCCTTCTTTATGTGTAATTGTTAACCTACGTAGTTGAATATGACTCATTTATATTTTGAATTGAAGTGTGTGTATGTGTTATAAACATCTGGTGTTTTACAACATTTGTACTTGTCTTTTGATGAGGTCAGTAGTTATCTTTCTATACTTAATGTTATTGGTTCTTTTTTTCTCCTATTTTATTGAAATGTATAAGCGTAGAATTTAAGGTTTACAATGAAGTTGAGCATTTTGCCCATTCTGGTGCATTCTTCCCTGGTTTTCTTCCTTCTTAGCCATGGGTCATAGTTTCTTGCTTCACGAAATGTTTTGACTTTTTTCATTTTTTGTTACTTATGAGGTATAATAAAATTATACACACGAAAACAAATACCTTTACTTCTCCAAAAGGCAAGTATTTTATCTAATTCCAGTGTAGACTACTGACACAAACTTGTGTGCGATTGATACGAATCTTCATTTTGTGACACTATTTTTGGTTTGAATTCACTTTACTATTGAATTCAGCTACTATAAAAGCAGAATCAAGAATCATGGGCAGCATTGTATATGCTTTTTCTTTTTAATTCACAGCCCAGATATCAACCTGCCAAATGTGGTAGATTTCTCTCTGCTATTCAGCTTAAATGTTAATTTTTCTGGATTCGAGCAAATCTATTTCTTCTCTCATTCCACGCAATGATTTTATGCATCTGTAAAAATTACTTTCTACCTGAAGCTAAACATTCACTTCAAAAGATTGTCGCAGATTAGTGAGTAAATCCAGAGTACCTATCAAGTATGTCTCTGAATTATGCCCTGAATCCTACCTTAGAGTGGTATTTGATTCTCTGAAGGAACATAATGTAGTTTTCTCCAAAACAAGCTTTCTCAGGTCTCTACATGTTTTCTCTTACAATATCATGCACATGAGAAAAATATAGAAGGTAAATATACACACCTAGGGCTACAGCTGCTGTGGTGATTCATCCCTCACACAGCTGTTAAAAGATGCTTAAACATTTAGATAGTTTTCCGGGTTATTTTCCCTGTTGATAGTATGTTTTTCTTCTTAATACTCTAGGAAAGACTGAAGAAGGTATGTGTCTCTTTAAGCTAGGGATTGTTACTTTTTGTATTTAATTAGTTTCTGTTTCTTGTATTCCTGAAGACTCTTTTTTCAATTCTTAATTCGACATTGTAGCTTATCTGGTAAACTTCTGTGATTAGAATGAGCAGAATGCACTTTTGCAGTTCCTTTCTAAGCAGCGCTGAAATTTTAAACTCACACGTTTTGGCATCCCTCTGATTTTCTTTTAATTCAATTTGCTTTGCGATGACAATTCGCTGTTGTTAGTCCCCCTGTTCTTCAGTTAAGGATTAACTGTCTCCATATTGACTCTTCACAGTTCTTGGAATTTAGTTTTATTTTGCCCTTGCGTCTTGGTATTTTTGCTAAGTTAGAATAGAAGCCTTGAATTTCTATCCAGTGAGCCCCTAATTCTCTTTGCTCAGAGAAGTTTGAAACATTCCTGAGATTCCACTAGCTTTTTGTTTGGCTACATCATATGTTTTATTCATGTTGCATCTATTATTGTAAGTCATTCTGAAGGTGAGTTCTAATACCGCTTCAAAAAATTAGTGTTGGTACATTGAACGCTCTTGAATGCTATTGCTTTGGGCTGTTTGGTCATATATATTATATTTGTTTACCAAATGTAATCAAAACTCTGATGCTGTGCCTTCTAGGTAAATGATTATAGTTAAATTGAGCATTTCACTTTATATTTCAAGCTAAGGCCTCAAAATGATATTTATACTTTTAACATTGTGCAACTAAATTTCCCATTTTTTTCTAAATGGGATATAAAATAAAATTGTAGTATTTTCAAAGTGCAAAAAGTAGAGACTATGTTACATTAAAAATTAATGCATGCATAAAATAACAATGATAGTCATATTTAAAAATAGGATATTAGAATGGAAAATTATATCCAGGACCAGTGGCAAGGGCCTATCATTCCAGCACTCTGGGAGTCTGAGACCAGAGAATGACAAGTTTGAGCCAAGTTTGGGCAAATTAGCGACTTAATAAGAACTTGTCTCAATAAAAAGGGACTGAGGTTGTAGCTCAGAAAAGGGACTGAGGTTGTAGCTCAGAACGAAGGCCTTGTGTTCTTTCCCCAGTATCATTAAAAGCGAAAGCTACATATGCCATGTTTTCCGATTATATAACAGCCTATATTTATTATTATATTTATAGAAAATTTCAAACTTTGGATTTGTTTTCAATATGTCAGTATTTATATAATATACGAAAAATAGTTACTAAATACATAATAAGTCATGCACCGTCATTTCAGGTTGAATACTTTGACTCAACTATAAACACATGAGAACCAATTATTCCTATCATTACTCTATAATCCTTTTCCTTGGGGAACTCTCCCACTTTGCTGAGTCTTCAGAGCTGCAACGATGACCTACAAACTCTGTACGTTATAAACTAATCATCATGACTGGGGCACACTGTTTCTTCAGTCCTGTCATATAACTAAAGACAGATGTGAATTACAAAGAGGGGAAGTTTCCACTAATACCCACGTGAGGCCATCCCCAGATTTATCCAGTATGGACTGCAGTGAATTGGGTCCTGGAGTTGTTAGTCATCATTTTTTTTTCATCCAATCTTCACAAAGTGCCATTAACATTCTTTGGGCATATTTTTAATACCATTCTCTTTCTTGTCCTTTCTGAAATTCTAGTTACATGTTGCTTGTTACTGTCTCATACCTTATTACTGTTTCATTAATTTGTTTTTGAATTTACCTAGTCAGATAGATTGTAATTGCTATTAAGGGGAATAGCATTGTAAGAATCGAGATTATTCTTTATCACTTTTTATGTTTATGCTGTTTCTGTCTGAGGTTTTAGTCCCCATTATTGAGGCATAAATTTAATAAAGTAATGTACAAGTCCTTAGTAGTGTTATGTTTTCCATGCTGATGCTGTCTCCAAGGCCGTGTGCTGAAGGCTGGGGTTCCTTCTTGTGGCACTGCTGGTTGGTGGTGGAATCTTTAGGATGAAGGACAAGTAGAGGAAAGGGCATTGAGTGGTTGGCCTTGAAGGTCATATTGAGGTCTTGACTCCTTCCTCCTTCCCTCCAGGCACCAGGAGGAGAGTAGCCTCTTTCGTCACTTGCTGTCACCTCCCTGAAGTTCTGCCTTGCTGCTGGCCCAAAGTAGTGGAGCCGAGAAACAGAGTTAGCTTGGATCCAAAGTAAAACTTCCTAAGTTGATTGTGTCCAGTATTGTGTCACCGCAATGGAAATCTGACTAGTACAGATAGGTACCTGTTAATGTACTGATTTCTTTCTTGAATATTGTATTTCCAAGAGACACATATTTCAATTCTTACAAAATCTAATCTGTTGACCTGTTATCTTACGTTCACTTTGTACTAAGAAATATATTTTAGCAGGTCTTAGGTTTTGCAAGTAGTTTTTAAATATTTTCACCTGCAAACTTCATTGTTTTAACTTCTGTATTTACAAATGACTCATTTTCATTTTGGGTTTGAGTTTATTTAGTTTTAGTGTAGTATGAGGATGAGATGAATATTATCTTTTGCTTTTTTAAAAGAACCCATTGTATTGCCCAAACTTAATGTAACGATTGCTGAAATACATAACATTGTCTCAGCAAGTTAAATCGATGAAACAAAGACCCATACATGTATATGTATTTGATTTTTACACTATTTTGTATTTTTGTCCATATTGCAGTGTCTTCGTTTCTTTAGCCTTATAGTAAGCAGAGAACTTAAATAGCACACTGCTTCCAACTGTATCCTTATGCCTCAATATCAATTTATTATATCTTGTATTTATATTCACAATTTAAAACAATCAGTGCTTTTAACAAAATTCTTATAAAGGTGTCAGGAAGTTGTTGAGTCTGACAAATTGAGT
The DNA here is from genome assembly GCA_004027205.1 of Ctenodactylus gundi. Lineage (NCBI taxonomy): Eukaryota > Metazoa > Chordata > Mammalia > Rodentia > Ctenodactylidae > Ctenodactylus > Ctenodactylus gundi. Next base: position 81,542 of record PVKB01000587.1, read on the forward strand.
AGAAGGGACGTTTTATCAATATTGACCCTTTCAATACATAGACACATACCTTTCATGTGTGTTAGTTCTAATTGTATTCAATACAGTATAGGTTTCAACCTGCTATGGGTTCTATGCACTCCATTAAATCCATTCTTAAGTATTTAATGTATTCACTCCTGTGACAAATATTTTTAAGCATCATTTCCAGTTGTTCATTACCATATATACATACTTGCTAATTTTTTATTATTTCTCATGGTTTCTTAAAAAGTTTACTTATGTAGCAAGATTGTCTATGAACAACTAAGGCATACGTCTTTCCAGGGTTCATATCCTTAATCATATCCCTGTTTCATTTGTTACACAAAGTGGAACTCCTAACCAACATTGGAAAGTTCTGGTGGCAGCAGGTTTTCGTGGTTTTGTATGGATCGGCTGTGAACTCAGCAGGATTCACTTGATCATACTTTATTTAGAAATTTGGAGTCTGTCTGGTTGATGGATATTGATCTGTGTTTATCTCTTTATGTAATAATTGCCTAGCTTTATGATTGGTGTAGAACTAGACCCCTTATTAGTTAGAAATATTATTCACTTCTTAATAATGAGATGGTTTGTTTTTTGACCAATTCATACAGCAGGCATTATTCCTCCTTAAATGTTTGACAGAAATCCATTGGCCTAGATTCTTGTGAGGGATGGCATTATTTATGATTCAACTATCTAATCTTTGTGGTCATTTCTCATTTATGTTTCTCATAAAATTTTTATCATAATCTTTGATCTTAAATATCAGAAAACTATGATCAGCATCCTAAAGTGCAAGTTATATTTTAAATTCACTAATCATATTCTCTTTTTATTTTTTCTTTTTCTTTTCTTCTTTCCTTCTATCTTTTTCTTTCTTTTTCTTAGTTTGTTTCTTCTCTCTTTCCCTTAGTACTAGAAATTGCGCCTAAAGCCTTATTGCTCCTTGTACTCAAATATTTATGACCTCTGCTGTTATTTCTCATTTTAAATTTTTTCTTCTGTTGTTTTCCACTTTCTGTGAATTTCTACAAAATACTAAAGTTAGTTCTGAAATATCCATTTTTATATTTATAAATTTTTAGACATACTTGTTTTTATTTCCCTCAGTATCTTCTTATAGACTTTGTTATTAAAGTACCTTTTTTGTTAATTCTGTAATTTGAGTTGGCTTAAGACCTATTTCAATTGGCATGTGTGAGTCTTAGTTCTACATTACATATTTCAACTCTTTATATATTAAGCAATTTTATGTTATGTATTGTACATTTACATGATTCAGTGTAGAAACACATATTTTATATTAGTTCAACTATTTAATTATTTTTCTCTAAAAATCATTGCATTTTGCTGATGCAGCTTAGCATATCATTGAAAGTTTACTTTAACTTGTGGATGGATAGTTCGATAGCATTTATAATACGTTTGTTTATATTACTCTGTGGTTCTAAATTCTGAAGTTATTCCTCTCTTCATGGGTAAAATCTATAACACTAAAATATACTTTGTGAGTTTGTTAAATAAACCTTTCTTAATCAATGTGAATCAAACACCAAATGTGGATGCCATTTGATAGCTCTAACTCACAGGTCAAAATGCCCAGAGTTTTTGCCTAAGTAATGTATATTCAGTTTATATGTGATTAAACTAGTATAATACAAGACAAAGACCCTAAGACTAAATTTTCAGAAAAAAACAAATCCTACCCTCTTAAATAGTAGCACTTACACAAAATAGGAAGAGGGAATGTTACTAAACTGTTGAAAAATTGAACATAATCTAAATTTTCCTCAACTTAAGAGAATTAAAAAGATATTCTCACACACATATTTATATATCTATATACATATATATGCATATAAAAGAATTTAACATCAAATAACAGTTGATCTTGAAGTCAAGCTATATTTTTAAATAAATTTTTTCTATAGATTTTTAAAAAATGAAATGGTTCTATATATTTGATATCAAAAATGATTTTTAAAGATGAACTAGAACTATGTATAAAATAATGGTTGCATTACAGAAAACAAGATGGAGTAAGAACTAACAAAAAGCTTCCAGCTTTATCATTGAAAAATGTCCTGCTGTATGTATGTGTCACATCCCTTTGCTGATCCGTGGACACATACTGTGTTTGAATGCCTTGGCTGTCATGACTAATGCTGCATTGAGCAAGGGCTGTAGATGTCCCTGATATATTGATTTCACATTCGTTGGATACATAGTTATTTTTTTAAATTTAAATTTCATTTTAAAAAATTAAAAGGATTTTTTAAAATATTGGGGCAGGCCCAGTATGGTTCCTTGGTTCCATATTTATGTTCTCTTGTATCCTTTATTTTCTACAGGTGTGTTGTGTGCCACCACTCCCCACCTATGTGGTGCTGGAGCTTTGAACCCAGGGCTCACACTTGTCAGACAAGTGCTTTTAACCGCTGAGCTGTGCCTTCTACCACAAAGGAACATTTTACGTTGAAATAATTAAACTCACAAGAAGTGACACAAGTAATAGAGAAAAGTCTGTGTAATAACTTTGGATCATCCCCAACCTTTCCTTTCTTACAAAAAATTTTTTGTAATACCCAGGAACTGGCTAGTGCTGCACCATATAGTTAATAAGATCATAGACTTTATTTAGACTTTGATTTTTGTATTTTTTACAGTTCAGTCAGATGCTGTTATATCTGAAAACTGTCATCACAATCAAATTCAAAACTTCAAAACTGTCCAGTCACCAAAAAGGAATATCCTCATGCTATGATTTTTTTTTTCTTTGCAAATACAAGAATTCCAAATTTAGTAACACATTAGAGACATGGGGTTTGGGGCACCAGTGAGCATACAGGCCCTCCCCTTTTTCAAAGGTCCACCCCTGTCCTAGCTGACCACTGCCTCTCTTTCTACCCTGTCATTCACGCTGGGGCCTTTTTTTGTCCTTATTTTTGTGCATTTCATAAGAGGATACCATCTGTAGTTCATCTTTGTTCTTGGGTCATTTTCACTGAGCATTGCTACTGACGAGGTTTTCTTTCTTTTTTTCTTAATTATTTACATATTACACCTTTTCCCCCTTCCCACCCTCTCAACTCCTCCATGTAGAGTCATGTTCCCTTAACGCAAGGCATTGGTTACTTCTACAAATTGATAACTTTGATGCTAAAATATCTTGCACATTAAATGAAGTTTCTTAAAAGACATTTAATAGCTGTGCCTGGTGGTGCGAGTTTGTAATCCCAGCACTCTAGGAGGGAGAGGCAGGAGGATTGCAAGCTTGAGCCCAGCCTGGGTAACTTACTGATTTAACAAGACACTGTATCTAAATAAATAAATAAATAAGTGGGTGGGCAATGTATCTTACTGTTATGGCTCTGGTCTTGATCCTCAGTCAGAACAGAGAGTGAAGGGTGCCAATCACACTGTAGGCATTTACAACTTAATACCTATCGATATGACTTATAAATGCACCAAGAATAGGCACCAAAATTAACAGAAAATACTTCTCATTCTATTCAGAATTGCCACCAGATCTTACAAAAGGAACAATTGATATTTCAGTCACCGTTCACCATGTTCATGTTTCTCTGTTTCTTTCGGTTTGGATTATGATCTACTTACCCTCTAAAATGAACGCTTCGGATAAACAAGCCTCAGGAACTGCTTGGTGGCAGAGTTCCCACCTGGTATGCTGAAGACCCTGGAATTGGTTTGCATCATTGCCAAGAGGGAAAAACTAAACAGAGGTGCTTTTGTTTGCCCGCAGAAACCTAAAATTGCAACACATACAATATTTCCTTGAGTAAATGAGAAATTTTAAAGAATACCAAAACAAAAACCTATGTTTTGAAACAAAGTAATTTTACATTCCAAACTAAGGGGTCAGGGGGAATCTAAACTAATTAGGATGTAGATAATGAAAGAAGAAAGAATGCCAGTGGGTCCATGGTAATTTTTAATATAATGGGCCAAATTATATCACAATAGGGAAATTTGGTTCACTAGAATTTGAAGGCGAGACATCATTTTTCTCATCGTCTAGTTTTCTGGAAGTGGAAGCCAAATAAATATTCCTGTGGGATCTTTTTTTCCCCCCTGAGGATCTCAGAAATGGAACAGTGATTAAGAGTCAGATCCCTGATTACTACTCTACATCTCTCCGACCTTTGAATCTTCCGGAGGTTCTCTCTACTGTTGCTATAAAGAACTTTGAGCTCTCATGCAACAACCTCAGAGAAACTGTTACAGCTGCAGAAAGGCTCTGTCCCTTGTGCTGAGATTTTGTTCCTATTCTTTGTGAGAAACTTTGATTAGTTTGATGAAAGGTGTCATTCTGGGCTGGATGAATAACAGTTCACGATCCTACCATAGAGTTCAAATGGTTGTATGGTTTTAAAGCTTGTCAGAGTCCTGGACCATTACCACGAATGATCTGAGAAATGTGACCATGACCTAGTGGAACCATTCCAGCTAATGACTGACAGAGGGCGACATACGGAGCACAGAACGTGAAAGAGGTAGAAAAGGTGCAGATACCAAAACACCCCAATTGACATGTGTCTGTGTTTACACTAAGAGACAAGACAAACAATGGCATTTAAATTGAAATTGACTTTTTGGCTGCGTTTTACTCAAATAAAAATTTTATTCATCTCATTCTGGGACACTTTAGACGCAGGCAATCAACTGAAAGTTTAAATATTGATTAAGCCACAAAAACATGAAAAAAATAAGAAGGAAAACCTAAACACATAAACAGCCTGGAAAACTTCCTGGAATTAAACAAAATATGCTAAATGGATGCCACAAATTCCCAAACAAACCCAAACCCCCATTCTGTGCCGTCTGTCATAGTAATATGCACTCATTGGGAGATACAGGGAGAGTACAAGATCAGAGTTGCAGGAGGTGAGGTGGAGGGGTGGGAACTAGTCAGAGGAATTGGCAAGAAAGAGTCCCACTGCCCGTAGGGAACCATGCGGAATCCGGAAGGAGACAAACACAGATTCCCACTGTATGAGTGTTTTTATTTTTATTTTTGTTTTTTTCCCCATTTTGTTGATATGTGTTAGTGCAAGATTTAAGGTTTACAATGAAGGTGAGGATTTTGTGCACATACGTGTCAAATGAGTTTGATGAGTCAGGAGAGTTATTAAGTCCAATGCATTAGGAATATTTGGGAGAGTTAAATACTAATAGCTGAAACATGCCACTCACTGTTGTAAGTGTCATGGGTTTCAAGAGATGGAAACAGTGATTCCACAGTTCCAAAATATCACCTTTGGCCTCATATTTCAAAGAACTTATAAAAAGCTCACTATGTTCATAAGAAATTTATTTCATAAAGAATGATGAAGGCCATGAGGCCTAGAAATAGTGAGACCATGACCACGTGATGAGCTGAAGATTCTTTGTAAACTTCTGTAGAATAATGATTAAAAGAGAAAATTCCCCAAGTGTTTTGAGTGCTTGTTGTTGGGCGGGGAACATTCTTACCTTTCACATGTTTTGTTTCTATAAGATGCATAGCAATTTTTTTTCAGAAGTTATAAATATGTATGTGCTTAAGATTTACATGCATGTCTACACTTGTATCTATGTATATTTATGTGTACACAGAAACATTGCAATGCATGCACTCCATTCCAACATTATAGGAAAGAATGAGCTGGGTAATTTCATCCACTTCCTTCCTAATCATTTTAGTTTTGAAACTTGTCATTCCCCTTGCTGATGTGTCAGCACTGGCCAGTTCCTTTCTCACGTCTGTCTCTTTAAATCAGCATTGCAGATTTTAACAAAGCATATAAAATATTGTGCAAAACCTCCCAACTCTACTAGGGCCTCAGAAATGCTGCATCTGACAGTATTGAGCATTCGTGGCCTAAGGGAAGCGTTGAGATTGTTTGGCAAGCCTCATGTTCCATTTTGATGGTATTTTTTATCTTGCTAAAAGAAGCTGTACAAAGAACGATTAGGCAGCAAGACTGTGGACTTCTAATTGATGCCCTGGCCTTTAAATCTGTCTTCACACAAGCTGTGATGTCCTAAAGAAACACTTTACTCAAGGGGCCATTAGGCAGAAATGCTCTTTCCTGGTAAATGATGTCCTGCCCTTTCAATTTGTCTTTCTCGAGGTGGCTCTTTATTTAAGAGGTTCCCCGAAGACAGAGGAGTAAGGTGGGGAAGAAGGGACGGAGATGTGTCCCTTACCAGTGGCTCAGGCCTGACAGCCCTCTTTTTGCATTTTACTTTTTCAGAGCGGGTACTTACAAAAGAATTCTTTTTTGTTCACGAGAAATTTCAGACCACTGATGTCTACACTCAAAGCATTTATCCTATGTTTATCTCTTTTTAAAAGAAGCTGGGCCTGTGCCACCAGCCTGTAACGCCAGCGCTTTGGGAGGCTAAGTAACGATGTTTGCAAGTTTCAGCTCAACGTGGGCTACTTAGTGACTTAGCAAGACCCCATCTAAATATCAAAAAAATGAAAAAATGGACTGGGGTTGTAAATCAGAGTGAAGGCCATGAGTAACATCCCAGGACCAAAAATAAGTAAATGAATAAGTGAATAAACAAATTTTAAAAAGGAAAGAAGAGGATGTCTTGGACTTACTTCAAGACTGATGAAAATGGCTTCTTGGAGGTTCTTCAGTGTCTCGTTATTTGTTTTTGAGATCGAATGCCCAACATCTGTAACTTAAGGGAGGAAAGGTTTATTTTAGTTCAGTTTCATAAAGTCTCAATCCACTGATGGGTGGCCTATAAAACTGGAAGCACATGGCAGAGGCCTCACTAGAGGAAAGGTTATTCACTTCGTGAGGTAGAGTATAAGAAGAGGGTAGGGCTAGTATATTCAATTCCAAATGAAGTCCTAATATTCCACCCCTTCCGAATAGTGCCCGGTCCCACCAGCACAAAAAATATAGATATTAAATAACATTTAAATACATGAGACTTCTGGGTGACATTCCAAACACAAACAATAATATTTCTTCCCTGGACCCTCAAAAACTCATGTCTATCTCCTTACACCAGATGCATTTAGTTGTTCTCTAAGAGTTCCCAAATCTTAATAGTTCCAGCACTGCTAAAAATTCTAAGTCTAAGGTCTCCTTTGAAACTCAAGGCAAATTTTTAGCTACAAGTTTCTATAAAAAAAAGATGAAAGTTGAACACCTCCAACATAACATAGAACAGGGAAAATGTTCGTATTCCAAAAAGGATGAATATCAGGATAGAAAACAATCAAATGAAAACAAGATCTGAACTCAGCAGAGCAAGGGTCAGACCGTTCAGAGTGTCCAGGACCTTGGATAAACTGAGCTCCAAAGGGGTTCTGTGGCTCTCCACCTACGGTGTTATCTCTACCTGCAACCTATGGCTTCTCTTTGCAGTGGATTCACTCACAGCCTGTGGCCTTCCTCTGCAGATGGTCCATGTCCCTGGCGTCTTCACATTTCCAGGGTCTCCCTGGACTACATTTCTGACTTGATCTTCATGACTTTATGCACTGCCCTTTCAGAGACCCACTGAATGGCCTCTATGGCCTCCTGAAATTTAGGTAGAAGCCTTCATGACCCCACAGCTCTTGGATTCTGCATGTTTCTAAAGCCAGCACCACGTGGATGATGCCAAGTTGTGCCTCTGGCTTAAGCAGTTTTCCAGCCCTCTTCCACAATCGTTACAGAAGACTCTGAGTTCCTAGATGACTGAACTCCTTTGGAATTCACTTTTCTAGAATGTACTGCAGAATGCCCCAGGGCCCTCTTTTCAAGGCATCATCTTTTTCCTTTGTACCTTTAAAGGGTAAAGTGTGAGGTATTGCAGATTCCTAAAATGTCATCAAGACATCTTTCCTACACTCCTGATTCAGAGTAATTAATTTCTTTTTAATGTTAATTTCTTCAGTAATCATATCCTTTTGCTCCAACTTTGCAGGCTCTTTCATTGTGGCAAAACTTCAGTTTTTAGAATCTTGTTTTCCTGTGTCACTTTTTCCTGCTTTTCAATGTAGTGCTGGCTAAATGTCACTCACACATAGTATCCTGGTGACAACCTGAATATTGATTTGCTTTGAAATTTCTCCCACTAGATGAGGTAGCCTGTCATCCTTAATTTCAGTTTTAGGCAGATTGTTGGTTGGGATTCTAAAAACTGCTGACTCTTTTCTTGTCCCTGAGCATAGCACGTATGATTTCTAGTCCAGTTACTAATAAATTCTTCCTTGCTGTCTGAAATCTACAAGCCTAGATACTATAATCCACTCTTCTATTGGTGCTCTGGTCTTCTGAACTCTTATCAGAATTTCCCTTTAAGTTTGCCTTATAATACTGTAAGGCTCCTCTAGCTGGCATCTTCAAACCTTTCTAAATTCTTCCCACTCTTAAACCACATTATTGAGAAAAATTATTGCATTAACCCCATTCTCTGGTGCCAGTTTCTGCCATAGTTACATTTCATTGCTGGCATAGAATTCTTGGCATCCACAACTTTAAGGAGAAAAGGTTTATTTTAGTTCACAATGTCAGAAGGTCTCAGTAACTTTGTGGGTGACTTGTGAGATTGGAAGCACAGGGCAGAGACCTTGCTGGAGAAAAAGCTTTTCACTCCACAGTTGTCAGGAGACAAAGTGTAAGAAGGGAAGACCTAGTGTTACCCTTCCAAGTCAAGCCCAGTGATCTGTCATTTCCAGCCAGATCCCATCTCCCACCAGCAAATGAAATTCATAGATAATTTACAACATGTGAATGCACGAAGCTTTTGGGCGACATTTGTGAATCAAATGTGTAATTTTTTGTAGAGTAGTGTCTGACATGGTTGTGAACAATCTAAAGGCATGAAGGTGTTTCAGTGATCTCAAGTTGGCCGTGTGTGTGTGTGCTAGTATGTGTGTGTGTGTTTTTTGTGTGTGTATGTGTGAATGAAAGAGAGAGCCAGGGAAGGAGAAAGTGTGTGTGTGTGTGTGTGTGTGTGTGTGTGTGTGTGTGTGTGTGTAAGAGAGAGAGAAAGAGAGAGGGAGAGAGAGGGAGAGAGAGAGAGGGAGGAGACTTCTCACTGTTTTGGGAGATAGTTGCACTTATGATGTGTGTTTCATGCAACTAGAAAGGCAAATTCAAGGGAAGAAAACAAAAAGCCTGAAGCAAATCATTGATATCCATCCTCCAAAGACCAATGTTAAGAGTATTTGTCTCTCATTAGAAAGAGTCTGAATAAGCCAGGAAAAAAAAGGAATGAAAAATTAGTAATGGGTAATTTTGTAAGCACCAGAATGCAGTTGGCTAGAAAGGATGAATTTTTGAGGCACTCGTGGAATCTTCCACTAGGACTAAGAGTGACTGCATAACTCAGAGGTTACAGCACTTGCCTAGCAAGGTCAAGGCCCTGGGTTCCATTCCCTGGCACCACATAAGTTGAGCATGGTGGTGCATGCTGGTAATCCCAGTACTCGGGAAGCAGAGATAAGAGGTTTGCTATGTATTCAAGGCCAGCCTGGGCTACATAGTAAGTTCAGGACCAGCCTGGACTTTGTAGAGAGACCTTGTTTTAAAAATGAAAAATAAAAAAGGAAAAAAAAATGTTAATTTCAGACACTTTCCTGGTTAGGTGATGGCAGAGGCATTTATGCAGTTTCCCAGTTGACTGGGGATCCACTTCCCTTTGGCCACTTTCATTCACTTCCACTTAGACACGGTTGAGATCAAAACCTTTAGTTAGGAGAATGAAAGAAGGAAAATAATGTGAGCAAGAGGAGAGAAACAGCCACCAAATTCGTATCCGTGACCTGCAACGATACCTGCGCACTGGGACAGGGTCCTCCCTGGCCTGCAGGTGACTTGTGAATAGAAACCAGAATCGATTAACGCTTTGGAGAGAACACTTCATAATCCTTGAGTGCTGACTTAGAACAATGGCGGCGTTGCTTTAAGGTGAAGGGAAAATTACAAGCTCACTTGAACTTTCAGCCAGTGGCAAAATGAGCCCTCACCTAAGAGAAGCCAAGTAACGGGTGCACAGGTCCATGATGAAATTGCATTAGTATGTTTTCTACAAATTCTGCTGCTTCACTACAGAAGTACAAAACATTTATTTTATTATTGCTTACATCATAGCTCAATATGAGCTCCTTGGACAGACTTTTCCTAACCTTGACACCTACGCAGTTTCCCCTCTTCGATCTGTTCCACAGCCTGTTATGTAAACCCTGAAAAGTTCCAGAACCATGTTTTTTATTTGTTATCATTCTCTTCACGGCTGCTGTTAGGATGTAACTTCCTATGAAGGCTTTTTGTGTCTGCCATGTTCGTTGCTATTTTCCAGAGACATATGTACATGCACAAGTGAGCAGGCAGTTTTATGGTCCAGAGTGGGAAAATAGGGAGAAATAATTTGAGAAGCCCATAAGATACTCTCTAACATAAGCGTGGGGTAGAAGAAAAAAAATAAAAGCAGGAATACCTATGAACCAAAGATCTACCAGTGCATTTTATTATTTTTTGTTGTGTTTTGTTATGATGGGATTCTTACATATTCCAGGAAGTAGGAAGAGAGCACACAAAAGCAATTGCATTTCTAGCTAGCTAAATAGGTAAAGAGAGAGTTATTTTTTCTAAAAAGAAGGTGAAAATTATTGTACCTTAACAATGTAGACAATAAATACTTGAACCAATCAAATTTTAAATACGCAGAATCCTTTCTTTTCACTTCCCTTCATCTTTGAGTATGTATGTGTGTGTATGTGTTTGCATACATGTATGAGACACAATTCTAATACACATAAGAATATATGCATGAAGTTCATATATATATATATATATATATATATATATATATATATATATATTCATTTATGGCAGGTTTATTTCCTTGATATTCTTTAATCTTAAAAAACATGAAGTGAGTTACTCAGATAATATATATTTTGTTTGAACCCACTGGTAATCATGCACATTTCTACAGATTATGAGATTTATATATGGGGCATACCTATGAGAATATGTCTAATGTCACATGAATATGTCTAGTGTACAAAAATTATTTTACAAAGGTTTACTTCCTGAAAGGCTTTAGACTACTACAGTATAATGAGTAATATGATGATCTAGTTATACACACAAATATTTTCATATTTGGAAGAGAAAAACTAAAGTATGAAAGACTCTTGACCTTATTGATTAGGAAACCTCAGAAAGACAATCCTGAGAACCCAGGCTTAGAGATTACACCTGGCGGTGAGCATCCTGTCCTGCAGTACAAAAGACAAATTGAGAACAGATGAACCTCTAAAGAAGTGAAAATATTAATAGAAGGCTTTTGAAAGAGATTAGAAAGGAAAGGATAGGCAAGAAAGGTGGGAAACAGAAAGCAAGACAAGCAGTATTTGGCTTAGCCTCATCAAATTTTCACAGTAAGACTTTCACAGCGCTTTTTCTTTCTGGGACAAGACCTTGCTGTGCGTCCCAGCACCTGAACTCACTGTGTAGTTCAGTCTGCCTCACACTCACAGCAGTCCTCCATCCTCAGTCTCCTAAGTGCTGGGATCCCGGGCACGCACCACCGTGCCTGACTTTTCACAAAATTTAACTTTTATCAAAGAAAGAGATAGAGTAAAAGTATTTTCTGAGGTAGTTCTTCTTCAAGACTGAATCTAAAAATTATTATAAATTCTCCTCCTTTTCTTATTAAAAAGATTTCTGTTTGAGTAATGAAGAAGTTCTAAAGCTTAAAATAATTAAAAGAGGTATATATGTTCATCATAGTGCGTATCTAAAGCAGAAAGTGTAAACTTATTTCCTCATACATCCTCTCTAGAGAATGATTTTCAGTGATTTAAGATAAAACAAAATCAAAGCGCTTCTTCATTATCTTTTCTCTGGAAAAAAAGATTTGGGACCAATACAAGTAAGTAGAGAAAAGAAGCATTGAACTGAGCACTTATTTCTCTTAGATTCTTCTCTGTGGGGCAGGTTTACTCTCTCCTTGATGAGACGTGGTAGGAAAAGCTCTCAACGATCCAAACTCTTCTTTACAGAGCCTCACAAAAAAAAGAAAGCTATATTTTCTTTTAGCGGTGGTTTCTTCATAGCAAGATTACTATTGAAAACTCAGGAAGAATAACAACCTAAATTCTTTGAAAGAAATCATCAATCAATGCAAGTACATACCATACATATAAAATGGTATGTGTAACAAAAACCTTGCCATTAAAAACCCTTTTACAAGCCAGTGTCAATAGTTTGTACAGATACACAAGTGGATCTGTTTCCTCAGTGATAAAACAATAGAACACCGTAACCACCAGTTAAATCAGCTTTTAGGAAGACAGGAAGAGACTAAAGTTTTCGATCGGAAAATAGTGCCAGAAATCAGCTCACTCGAGGAATTGGCCCAGAGAGAGAAGAGTTAGACTGCAAAGTCCAGAATCCTGATCAAAGCCTGAGGCTTCTCTGGTGACCCACCTGGTGTCACAGGAACCTGCCTCCTTGAATGCCAGATGCTGACAACCGAGCAGTGCCTCTCCATGCCTCAAGACAGAGGATGACAAATTCTCTTAGGGAAATGTTGAGAGTTACCTAATATTCCATTTTCAGATGAGTACTGTGCTCCTTGTATTTGATTTCTGTTCCAGTTAGTAAGTACCCATAGCTGGAGAAAAGCAGGGTTCGGTTTCTAGATACCAGGTGACCCTGTGTTGACCCTATCTCTACCTTCCTTTACCCAACTGTCTTTATACCTTCACTCTCACGAGTAAGCTTATTTATTTATATATTTGTTTGTTATCTATTTTTATATCATTTCAGGACAGGGAACACCTCTCCAATTCCTAGCCTATCGCAAGGAACCTGCTCTTGTTTCAAAGCATGAGGAGCACTTTTGTCTGGCTCCATATTTTTGCATCTTGGCTCAAAATAAAAATATCTGAAGGGAGTCTAAAGCAACACACATATTCAACATATATACATCTTTTCCAGTTTTTTTCCAGTTATTGTCTTGATTGGTCAGATTGATCAAGAGTGAGGGTAAGGGTGTTTGAATATCACTGATGATGCTAGCCGTTTAGCCTGAGGTGAAAATTGTCTTATTTGATGCCTGAAGCACCGTAGATTTCGCCTTCACCCCAACCGTCGTTCATTATTTCACTTCACTTTTGCTCCATAGACGTGGCTGTAGTCATAAACTGCCCAACATGACGTTCCATTGAATTCTTGGTCATCAGCGTCTTAAGAAACAGGACTTACTTTCACATTCCCTTCCAAAAAGTACCCCACAGGTTTTCATTAGTGTGACATTGTTTATTTACTGTGTAATGTAGGTCAATTTGTATATGAGAAGCAACCAACTAAATTGACCAAACTTAACCTTTAGAAAGAAGGATGGCCAAATAGGCCAAGATAATAACCATGAGTGACTATGTGATCAAATTCTGGAATCTGTAATGAGACAATTGCAAATGCTGTGTTAATCATGATTTCACAAAAACTCAAAGAGATAGAGGTAGCCATGAGAAATTCAAGGATAGGTATAAGGAAATACAGCAGTGTACTTCTTTCACAGGAGAGCTCCAGGGCTCACTAGCAAAGTAGAGATATTTATTTTAATCTGCTGGACCCTATAGACATCAGAAAGAATGACTGCAGTTGTTACTTTGATAAAATGTTTGATATATTTTAAAACAATTACAAGGGTAAAAAATTTCCAACACGTGAAAAGATTAATGTTTGAAGAGATCTTAATGCTTACCTGATCTGATCATTACATGTCATATATATGCATCCACTCATGTACTCCATAAAAAGTACAGATAGTGTCTCAATAAAAAGAAGTTACAGATGCAAAGCATTCAGAGGTGATGAAGGAAGAATGAAAAGGAAAACAGAAGGTAGAAAATGAGGTAGGATGGTTGGCTAATAGCAAAAAATTTCAGTAGTGTTGCTCCCCCTGTGTTTTGTAGTTTTAATACAAAACTCAGCAATTAAACTCAAAATAGATGTATACATTTTCCTAGAGAAACAAAATCCCAAGTCTGATCTGTCAAAATAATAAAAGTAGAGCTCTGTCATTCAGTCTGCAAGGACTCCAACTGAAATTAAATTCAAGGAGCAGATGAATGTGTTGCTTTCAGCTGAGAACATTTGCGATAGCGCTAATTATCGTCTTGAACATAGGCGTCGCTTAGTGGTAAAAGATGGGTGGGAAGGGCTGCCAGACTCCAAGATTGTGTCTACACAGGCTCCAAGAATCTGACTCGGTTGAATGGTTTGCCCCTTCCAATTTGCTACAGGCCATTTATATCACTAAGTAATAGCAGCAGCCCCGGAAAATATGCACTTTCCCTCACTCGATCCACGGGATTGCACGAAAGCACAATGCTTGCCATTGTTTTCCTCAAAAATTATACTGTGTTTTAGATTTTTGGTGAGTTAAACGCTCAGACAATCTTCCACGCTAACTACCCTTTTGGAATTTGTTTTGAAAAGCAAACCTCCAAACAAGGTTAATTTTTCTGTGTGTCTTCAGTGTGGTAAAGAGGTTAGTTATTAAATCAGAAAATGGCAGGAAGGGGGGAATGAATTGAACCGGTTCTTTTCAGTACTTGCATTTATGTGAGTGGGTACAAACATACTTCGTAAATATGCATATTATCTGTGCATGCTTATAATAATTTATTTGTCCTCAGGGGAGAAAAAACACATATGCACAACAAGGCATCATGTCAAGAGCCCCATGGTGGAGTTCTGGTCCTTGATCTCTCGTTTTTATCCTACTATTAACCAATTTTGGCCTATCTGATAGGATTTCAGTGGCAGAAGTTGGCATTGACTCTAAATGGTGATTGCAGGCTATGAATTGGCTTCATACTAATTATTCAAGCATTCTGCAGCTCTGCAATTACCAGCTAAGAGTCAGAGAATAAACTTTGCGATTTCTGGGTTAGGAATACCTCAGGCCCTAAATCTGTTCCTCAGCAAGTTTGATCTTAGATAAGTCACACAGGGACAGGGAGTCTCTTTGCAAATATATATGAAGGTGATGATAAATTTGTTGGGGTGGGAAGGAGGCCTGCGGGGTGGGGGAAATGGGAAAGTGGGGAAGGGAAAGCGTATTAAAAATGATCGAGATGAAATATAGATATGCACAAACTCCCCAAGTTGAATGCAAGCATAATGCATTGCACATACTTTTTAGTAAAAAGAATAATTATGGGTGGCAAAGAACTTTTAATTATGCCAATGACTGGACAGTAGAACCCACCATAAGTCAGTATTCCCAGTCATTTTGACTACCTGCCATCTTCCTGTGGGAACATTCTGGATGGAATTTTGCCAAGTATCCTACAAATCAGTATTAATAATGTAATGTAAATGTAGAAAGCTGCCACTGCTGCTTCTGTTGTTGCTGCTGCTGCTGCTTTCTCCTCCTCCTCCTCCTCCTCTTGTTCTTCACTAATACTGGGGATCAAGCTCAGAGCCTTAATACTGAGCAACATCCCCAGCCCATTTTTTATTTTTTGTTTTGGAGACAGTGTCTTGCTAAGCCACTAAGTTTCTCAGGCGGGACTCAAATTTCTGATCCTCCTGCTTCATCTTCTCAGAGCTGTTTCTTCTCTTTAAACATGAATTTGGCCTTATTTGATAATGGTGTTAGCAACTATCAAAATAGATTTAGATAGAAATAAGCCATATGTTTTCTCTGTAAAGGCGCAGGAACATCTCTAACAGTTTCATGCTTACTAAGGAAGTTTATCCGTAGAAGAAAGTAGAATATACAATCTCTATGATGAAGATGAAGAAACTTGGGCATATATAAATAGAATCCAAAAAAAAAAAAAAAAAAACCCAGAGTCTCCCAACATAAATGGGGTAGGAATTTAAGTTTAGGTCATCTGTCTCACAGCAGTCAATGTCTGATTTGGAGTCATACTTAATTCTCCTAGATGCATTTTTTTATTAATCTGTTTAACTCCCGCTGTTTATCAGCTGCTCCCTTCTGCTGAAATCTCCTCGTCATGGGACTCTTCAGCAGCCTCTCCACTTGGTGTCCTATCTTGACTCCTTATGGACCCTACAACCAAATTTGCCCGATGAAATCAGACTGATGTTTTAAGAAATAAATTCTCCTCTACTCCTAGACATTTCCAAATTCCTTTCAGCCCTTCAAATACAATCTGAACTTTTTCAGCTAGCGCTCAAATCTTCCCCTTATGCACTAAACCTATATTTTCCCCTTCTGCAAATCAACCAAATTATAGCTCTAAAATTGAATTGCTTAGCAGTCTCTGAAAATGCCTCGGCGCTTTCCTACATTAAGTCTTTGATCACGCCATAGAAACAACCTCTTGTTTCAAGTTCCATTTCTGCCATTTGAACTCTATTTCTCTGATTTAGGATATAATTCAAATGTAATTTTATCCATCAGAATCTCACAATCCTCTGTGCCTAGAAGCTGTCATCCCTTCCTTGAAGAAATGTTGGCTCAGATTTCAAGCTTTCCATAGGGTGGTGACATAAAGCCATGACATTTATTTGTGCATGTGTGCGTATGTGTGGGCAGGGTACATGCCTCTTATGTTAAGATTTACTTACCATCCACCCTTGCGCTATTCTTGTTGAACGTCAATGTTTGAGGATTGACTAGCTCTCAACTAATACGCAGAATGAATGAGAATACATGAATGGGTTGCTCAGTCAACCATGCTAACTTCGATGGGTTTTACTAGGTTAATTTTACTGTCAGATCATTTTATAGATTTTATGAGATCTGTAACGTGTCATATACACATCATTAAAAATAAGATGAGAGGGAAAAAGGCATTTTGGGAAGCAGAGTGAACTCAAATGATGCGTATCATTCATAGAGCTACTGGAGAAGCCACTCATCTGCACAGACTACCCTTATCACAGATCTGCCACAACATTACTGATCTGTTAGCAAAGTTCAATAAAGACACTAGTCATCAATGACACAATGTACTCAACACTAAAATCAAAATGCAAGATACGGATTAATAAACTCACTCATCTTTAAATGAAACCAGCCATTCAGCAAAGGCATCTGTTCGATTTCAGGAGACTCTAACCTCTCTGACTTCTAAGAAAGCTCAAGGGTGACAGTAATCAAAAGTTTTAATAATTAATTTAGGAATATGTTCTATTATAAAGTTACTTCTGGGTCAGTCTGTGTATGTTTCAAAGGATATATTATTTGTAATAAAATTTGTACAACGTTAAAAAGTATACCAGCACACAGGGAAGAGGGCACCGTCCGAGACAAGCAAAAGGAAACCCAAGAGACCATCCCTGAGTGGCACCTGGCTCCTTTGTCTCATTGTTCTGAACACTTGTGACAGATGCTTTTTGTCTCAGAATGACAGCATTTCATCACTTTCATGAGATTGAAGCTCCCTTTCAAATAGTGGTGCCAACATTGTTGCAATATGTCAACGGAATCAAAAATTCAATAAAAACCCCTGAGGGTGAGATGCCAATTTGGTCTAAAGATGCCGAGGCTTGCTCAGGGTTGAAGAAAACGGGGCGGCCATGGGGGCTGACAGAAATGGCAGGTTCCCAAGGTGCTCTTATTTTGTCCAGCCAGACTGACGTGTGCATTTTCAGATCTCTTCTTCCTCCTTGGCTACCTCTCCATTTCTAGTGCAGGTGCGTGGTGGCAAGGGAGTGTGTTCTAATGCAGAATTATACATAGCATGAAACTACTCAGCATATGGTACTGTTCTTAAGAATAAGAATAAGGGGGTCGGGAGTCATGGCTCAGTCATTAGGGAGCTTGCCTGGACATGTGAGGATTCTGATTCTATTCCCAGCACCATGTAAGCCAGCATGGTGGCACAAACCTGTGACCCCTGCACTCAGGGTTCTGGGGCAGGAGGACTGTCATGAATTCAAGTCCAGCTTGGGATGCAGAGTTCCGAACCAACTTGAAAAACAGAGTGAGACCCTGTCTGACAAAAAAGATCCCAATCAAATTTAGAGTACTTATTTCTATTTCTTTTTTTACTTAGATGTTTAATGCAGGCATTAAGTACTCCAACTCTGCATCAAACTTTATTTGAGAGGCAGTGAAAAAGATTCAGTTTCTCATGACAAGTCAACACAAATGAAAAACTACATACACATATATGCATGGAAATATTTCTGTATTCTCAGTTCCTAAAATTTCTTTACTACTTTATGTCTCTGTGTGATGGATAAGTTGGAACAAGCCCTGAAGTGTATTGGCAAGTTGGCTGCATTAAGAGTAGTACAGCTTGTGTTGCAAAAAAGAAAAGAATAAATTTGTACTACATAGAATAAAGTATTCAGAAAATAATTCTTCCTTTAAAATTTCATTTGACATATTCATGAGCAGACACAGAAAATCTGAGCTTAATTCTATGACACATAATTAGGTTATTCTAAGTATTAAAATGATGAGAAGAAACTCTTAAAGGAACTGGGAATGTTAGACCTACAAGCAAGAAGACCCAGAATGAGCTGGTAACCCTGTATTACAAAGATTACCATATGGATAATTGTTCGGTAGAATTTTTGTGGTTCGTATAAAAAAAGCAAGAACATTCCTTATTTCAAACATTACAGCTTAAAATTTAAGATAAGAACATATAACAGTAAGCAAACACATAAAATGTCTTTATGATCTTAGAGGAAAATAATTTTTCTTGGAACTCATAAAGCAGAACACACAGAGATAGTATAATAAATAATAACTTGAGTACAAAATTAAAATCAATGTGTTGCTAAAATCTCTACTGTCAGATTCCAAGCAAGTGGCAGATGGCGAGATGTCATTTGCGCCACCTTCACAAAGCAATTGTTCTACCCCAACGTAGAGAACCTTTGGAAGACGATAAGAAAGGATCACATACTTCAATGTGAGCGAGATAGAACATGTCTCGCAAAGGGAAAGTCTTTTGAAAATAAACAAAAGATGCTCATTTTTATCTACAATCAAAAAAATGGGGCAATAGTCCACATTGAAGTGGTTGAAAAGTTTGTGTTTCCAAATATTGGTGACAATGTGGAATAACGAGTTTTATATAAAATACTATGAGGAGAAACATAGTTTTACAATGTGTGTTTTATGTGAATTTTCACAACTTCCAATAAAATTGAAAATATTTCAGTCAGCCCAGGAATTCCACATGTAGGTCTATCAATGGAGACTTGTAGAATGATGTTCACATTATCACCACTGGTGAGAAACATAATGGAAACCTTAATAGCACCATTTTTGTGAAATGGATAGTTCATCACTCAGTAGACCCCATAAGAGTTTGAATGCACAAAAAGGAAGAGGAAAAAGATAAAAGAATTGAAAGTGAGTAAGACTGGTTGATATATACATACTGATCCTGCAAAGATAAAATCACTATTCTATAATGAAAATGTTAGGTAATTTTTAAAAAGTTCAAAAATGAGCACAAGATGAATTAATATTTGGGTGACAAATGTGTTTTCGTCATACTGTTTTGTTGACTTAGTTAATTTTTTTCTAAAATTGTATTTTTCCATAATTAGTTTACACTAGTATATGTTTGAAATACATAATAATTACATTCGACATGAGGAATATAAATACAGAAATAATGTGTTGTCAGATAAGTCATAATGTACTTTGTCTAGTTTTTCAAGGTCTTTTCTTATACAAAGAACATATGTCAATCATATATGGCCTGTTATGTTTCACAATCTTGTGTCCTTTTTCAGTGAGCCTCATAATTCTTCGTTCTTGGATGGACCTGTTTTTATCAGCAAAAATTCAGGCTAGATGCTGATTTACAGACTTCTTTGAGTTGAACATTAAACCAGTCAAAGAATTTTGAAGGGAGTAAGACAAGTAGAAGTCTGACATGCAAGGTCATGTGAGTATAGTGGGAGGAGCAACACATCCTGTCCAAGCTTTAATACATTTTGACAGTATGTCAAACTTGTGTGTGATCTTGTATTGTCCTGATAGAACACACTTCATGATGATTATGAACTCTCGACATTTCTGGATGATGGATTCTTTCAAAGTGTACAGTAGCTGAGAGTACGCATTCAAATTGATGCTTAGTTCCTAGGTAAGAGCTCAAGAAACACAAAACCGTTAAAATCCCACTGCTCTGTGCAGCTAATCTTCTTCTGATGGATGTCTACGTCGTCATTTGGGGTGAATCATCCCATCTGGACCCACACCTTTTGTGCACCACACTTTTGTAAATAATCCACTCCTTATCGTGAGTTATCAGTTGTTTCTAAAAAGAACAATTTTCATCACATTTAAGGAACATATCACAGATCTCTTTAGGCACCTTCAAATGAACTCTGACTTAATGAGGAACCCAAATATCCAGCTTGCTTACACATTTGAGCTTTTTCAGGTGATGTTGAATGCTTACATGATCATGCTTAATATTTCTGCAGTCTCCTGTGTCATGTAACATGGGTTTGGCTTGATCAGTGCTTTTATTTTGTTGTCATCAACCTTAGTGGGTCTTTCTGACTGGAAGTGTCATTAAGATCAAAAGGAATGGCACAGAGTTTCATGACTCGTAATTGGCACTGAAATCTGTATTCAAATTTTCACAAATTTGGTGCATGTTCTTTTCTGTAGAGAATTAAAGCAGTAAAATATGGGCAAAATGCATACTTTGGTCTTCCCTCTTCAGCTTGTAGATTTTTTTTTTTTAAGAATGAAGTGAGGAGGCCAAAAGAACACACAGCAGAGACATATGTGTACCCATGTTCACAGCAGCACAGCTAACAATAGCTAAAATGTGGAAGTCACCAAAATACCTGTCAACAGACCAGGGGCTACACAAACTGTGGTATTTGTACATAATGGAATATTATGCATCAATAAAGTCCAACAGTCTGGAGGCCTTTGCGGGCAAATGGAAGAAGCTTGAGAACATCATGCTTAGTGAAGTGAGTCAGAAGCAGAAGGTGAAACATTGAATGGTCTCTCTGATATGAGAGTCCCAGATGACAACTATTATGGAACTTAAAGCAAAAAACCAAAGTGAAATAGGGGATTAGGGTGGGGGAGAAGGGAGGGGGAATGTGGGGGGAAGGACAGAAAGAGAGTGGGAAAGCCCTTGTGTCCTTGGCAGGATGCATATGTGCACTCAAAGCTCAACTCCATTGTAAACCTTAAATTTCGTACATATATATATATATATATATATATATAAAATGGGGGAAAAGAATGAAATTAGAACTGTTAGCTGTCAAATGATAAAAGAGCATAGATGGGACTGGCTCTAATACTTCCAGAATGACTAGTGCTATCTGTTATAAAAATTCCCAACAACTCAATATGCCCACATGGATGCTGGTGTGACTATCACTTTGGCCTATCTTTTGTGCCCAATCTCAAGTGTATAGACATGTATATGCATATTACACCTTAATCACATATGTACATGTGCACACACACACACAAACGCACACACGAAATGATATGTCTGATCTCAAAGAAATGGTGACATCTAATAGTTATCAGGTTAAAATTTCTCAACGTTGGAACAATAACTGGAAGGACTCATGAATCCTTATATTGATCATTTTCAAATTTGAATGCAAACTTTGCAAAACTTGGGTCCAGTTAGGTGACAAGTTCCACTAAATGATTCTGAACAGTTAACTGAGATTAATAATCAATCCATGAT
Source organism: Ctenodactylus gundi (assembly GCA_004027205.1). Classification (NCBI taxonomy): domain Eukaryota; kingdom Metazoa; phylum Chordata; class Mammalia; order Rodentia; family Ctenodactylidae; genus Ctenodactylus; species Ctenodactylus gundi. The sequence continues at coordinate 103,215 of PVKB01000587.1, forward strand.
AAATTTTAAATTAAAACCGGTGGATTGCTGAATTTTTGCCTTGCACTTGTTTTATAGATAGTATTTAACTTAAAAAAAATTGAAGTTAGAAAAGACAACTACGTCTCTATCCCAACATCAGAAAAAGGTGAAATTTCGAATTTGAAAGAAATACAAAACTATCTCGGTCTTCTTTGTTTGCAGCCACATTATGAGTCTTCGATCAGCTTTTCAACTGCCTGTGGATTTATGGATCCCAGGAAGCTAGCTATGCTGTGGCAGAGTTGAGAATTTTCCATTTTGACATTTAAATATGGGCAAGCAGTCAGACTTGGGATTACTTGTCTGTCACTCTTCGCTGGTTTTATTTGCTTTTTCTGACTCTGAGCCCTTTCAATTCCTCCCTGAACATCTCTGGGAGATCTAACTGTGGCATTCGGTCAACCAGGAGAGCTTAACGAACAAAGAGTTGGCCGCTTTAATTCACACAGCTGAGAAGCAGTGCATTGCATCAATGGCCATTAGCACACAGACTGGCTTAGATGAACGGGGACCCTGGACTTATTTCTCTCCGCTGACCCAGACATGGCTGTGGGACTTTGTCTGATGGGTGGAAGAAAGTGAACGTGAGCTCAGCTTTTGGGTGAAAAAGCAACAAAGGAGGAGAAATAACCAATTGAGATATTGCTTAAAAATTTGGACTGTCTTTTCCCCCTTTCGTTCCAAATGTTGATTTTCCATGCTTCGTCTGCTATGCCCGCATGGGTGGGGATGGCCGCAAAACAAATGAGAAACTGAGTGAGCCGAAGAGAAAAACCCAAAAAGCAAAACGCAGGGCACAAGGGACAGATACTTGACATTGTATCAGAACTCTGGATAGAAAATCTGAAAGTGGCTGGGCAACAGCGCTTGTTCAGAGACGCAGACACGTGTCTTTAGAAAGATTAACGTTGCATAATTCACTTGGGCACGTGCCACTTGGTCATCTTTAATTCATCTGCTATGTGAACAGACTGACAGGAAAATGGAGGAAATAAAACTCCACATGCAACACTCGTAGAGGGTAAAAAACACAGTGGATTCATGTCCTTGATTTTCACATCTTGGCATTGGTCAACAAGTGGCTTAGTTACTTTTTCATTGTTGTGACAAGATACCCAACACGCACAAATTTGGGAAGAGTTTATTTTAGCTCACAGTTTCAGAAGGTCAAAGTCCACTCATGCACAGCTGGCAACAGTAGAAATGCATGACAGATATACAGGTGGAGGCAGCTCCTCATGGCATTTCAAACTGGAAGCCCAGATCCAGAGGAAGGGAGGAAGTAGCATATATCCTTCCAGGTTCTGTTCCTGTGATCTTCCCCTTCTGGGTCCAGCCTCAGTGTTCGGCTCTTTCTAGGTGTAAGCCCCTAATTCCATTACATGCCTGTAGTCTATAACCTACCACAGTCCTGTCTTCCACCTCATGCCTATAATCCGCCACAAACCCATAATACACCTCTCCAGTTCAGGCCCCTAAATCTTACAGCACATGGTTCCATAGATAATCCATTATATCAAAATATATGTTATAATGCATTTGAGGGGCATTCCAGATCCAAACCAAACTAAAAAAATTAACTACTTATGAAAAAATAGAAAAATATAAATAAATTTGTTTAATATAGTATAAATAAATTAGCAGACTAAAATAAAAAACCTAAAGTCCTTTATTATATAGAAATTTCTTTTGAGTTGTGCAACAATGAAATGGTTTTATTATTGCCTCCCAAAGTGTCTGAGTATTGTGCAAAAGTTCATTATTATTATTAGTTTGCTGATGAGAAACTGAGATTTCTTTGTAATAAGCATCATTTCCATGGTTATTAACTAATAAGTAGTGAAGATTGATCTAGAATCCAGTTTCTCTGAGTTTAGTTTTGAGCATTTTTCTTGCATTGCACTAAGTTGTTATTGCTGATTTAAATGTTAAACATTTGTCCCAAACAAATATATACAGGGAACACAGGAGTAATGATAACTTCCTTTCTTGGCTGCACATAGGCTGTTAGGAGATGTACATAAATTGGAGAGTGGGGATTTGAGAAAGCATATTCATATTATTTCTGAACAATGTCTACACAACAAATAGTATGTGCCATCCTTCAACAGTAAGCTGTAATACATTGTCATTATTATAAACTCTATTTGTTCTTGACATGTTGTGATAAACTGGACCTGAAACTGATGGAAACCCAATTTCAGGGAACATTGTCATTAACCACAACAAAAGTAAAGCGTAGACTTGGTATACAACAAAGCCACTGAAAATGTTTTTTTTTTCTATATTATGATAAATATTTTTTACTGAACAGACATTTTTATTAAAGAGATGTTTATTGTTTATCTGTAAGGAGGAATATGACCTTAATACACACAGGATAAGAAACGAGATGTGGGTGAACTATGCAGAAAAGATCAGTGTGGCCTATATTTGGAGAGGCAGGCCTCAGGCTTCCTGAATAGAAATTGTTTGAGAATGAAGGTAGAAACTCATAAAAAAAGTTCTAAGACCACAAGTGTGACTTTAAAAATATGGTTCACACCATCTCAATGGATCAATATTATTGCCTGTGGATAAAACTTTTTGTATTTAAATCCTAAGACCAGAAATGTGGGAATAGCCTTTTCTACCTCAGTGCTGTAATAATAGGTCAAATAACACCCTGTGGCAAGAATAAGCAATGAATGTCACCTTCACTTTATTTTAATTTCACCCAAGCTATCAGACTAAAATAAAAACCCAAAGCCCATGTTTTTGCATCAAAGTCAACTATCAAATCCAGCATGAAGCATAGAAAGATTTCTTTCAGTATATTTTCTTAGGTACCTTGAATTCTTTATTATTTCCCTTATCATATTTACAATACCATTTGAAAACCTTCAAAAAAATCTACCTTCATTCTGCTCACTAGTTTACTAAATTTCTTGTTAGCTCAAAATTACTTCCACCCATTCCTTAAACTTTTGTTTGATTCAGTGCAGAAATACCTCTTATTTTCAAGCATTTGAGTTTAGGCATTTTCTAAATGCCTTACTGTATGAATGAGATTCATTTTCTAACAGAAGACTGTGTATCAACACAATGTAAGGTCAAAAATGCTCTATGGTCAACCTTTACATAATTTTAATGAAAACTACACATTAAATATCATTTCATCCTCATAATGAAATTGACAGTTATAGTTCATGAATGACAGCTGGGTTATGTCATTTGCAATAGTATTTTACATTCTGAATAGTGCACCAGTTCACAGGATTATTAAAAAATTCTATTATGATTTTCCATAATGTAAGACAGCATGTTAGTGGCAAATTCTGAGAGAAAACGTAAGTCTTCAGTTTGTGCTGATAAATTCGATTTAAGGATTCATTATATTTCCACTTTCATGATCTATGATACCCCATTTTGGATGTGTTCATAAAAGCATAAACAGTTGTACTGATAGACTTGCTGCTTTCATAAAGTAATTTTCACACAATCCAGGTGAACTTTTACAGTAAGACTCCATTTGCCTGATATTTTCTTTACCATATGTCTTTGCTACTATATCAGTATGAGAAAAAAAATTGAAGGCAAGAAGTCTCATTTTACTTTCTTTGATTTCATGTTTTACTTTTCAGTGGGAAGTCTTCTGAGTTATTATTTCTGAGTAACACTTTTCTTCATCAACTATAATTGTAAACCATTAGATTAGATTGCCTCCTTTCAATCTTTGCTGGCTCCAGATCTCTTATGAAGAAAAATAATGTGAAACTTCAGACTCGAAATACATCTCTCTCAGCACTCATAAAGAAAACTTTGTCTAAAGAAGATGACGTTTCATCTCAATAAACCTTAACATTGCACAATGATGATAATTCACAAACTTTAGGTCAATGTAATAAAGGAAAAGTGATTCTCTAAAAAAGAAAGGCTAAATATCATATTAAAGCTCATGACGTTTTCAAGTGCAGCCTAAGCCTCTATGGAGACCTGGGATTTCAGGAAAGCCTCAGGCAAAAATGCTGCAAAGCAAATCTTAGCTCTCAAAAGACTAATTTATATTCTAATATAAAGCTTGTAAAGATACATTTCAGAAGTAGGCAGTAACATACTCATGAATCAACTGTATCATTTGACAAATAATGTAGCTAATGACAATTCTTGGTCTAAATCAATTGTCACACACACACACACACACACACACACACATATGTGATACATAATAGTCACAGTGAGCTTGAGTATTTTGTGTGCATATATTGCATCAACATAACCCCTCCCTCTCCCCATTTTGGCCCCCTACACCCTCCCCTTCTTATCTGACTCCCAATATCACACACATTTGGTTCTATATAATGCCTGTATTTTGGCATTCCCATATCAGAGAACCAGGCAATATGGAACATATTGAACCAGCGTCTAATTCACCACTCAAACCGCCATTCTTTAGCTCAGTTTCCCACCTAGGTGGGCCGCAGTGGACATATCCTCATGCCTCTTCTTGGAGTCCAGCAGAGTCCCTTTATTGGGTCAATTTGCTGAAAGTTCCTTTTTTCTTAGAATATCTTTGTTGAGATTCTTTAACATGGTCTCATTCCTCCAGCCCACATAAGAAAAGAACCGTAACAATGGAATTTTAAAGCTAGAAAATGAGAGAAGAAAAAAAGAGAGAAATTACATTTCAAATCCCTTAGCTACATACTGAAAAAATAAATGTGTGTACATTCAAAAGACATTTAGGTTGTCATTACATCGATCATTTTTCTTAGGTTAAATTTACATCAAAAACTAAATAAGTGAATTGCTACATTGAATGAACTTGAGTCTATGTCGTAAAGTATACAGGAGATAAAGAAATAGATATAATGGCATAGTTGGTTATTTCAGAATTTTTAAAGAGTTCTTTCCCAGTGAGGAGCAGGAAGAAACGAACAAGAATATTATTAGAAATTTAGTCACAGAGCACGAAATTGAAAAGTAAAATTCAAGAATCACAGGTTGAGTTAATAGATAAGCTCTCAGTCAGTGGCCTAAGGCTTCCTGGTCTTTGAGGTTTATCACTCAATGACAGCTTCAGGGAAAAGCACCCCCAAGCTATGTATTTACCACTCTTATTGTTTTGGAACTAAAAATCTGCTAAATCAAAATTGCTGTCTTCTACTACTCCAGCCCAGCTAAATATCTATACACACCATACATATCAAAATTTTTCACAGATTAAGATTCTGTACAAATTCCCCATGTTGAATATAATTATTTTTTGCAAAAAAAATAGTTTAGTAAAAGTAATAATTATGAAAGTTACAGATTTTATGAGAAGGCTGGTACTGTTTTAGTGGAATGTCACTCAAATGACAGGTGTCTTTGTTGTTACTGCTGTTGTTTAGATGTTTGCTTTCCATTATTTTCTTTGGGGCTGCTTGTCTCTCTGTATCTCTCAAAGATTCCCTCAAATATTTTCTGCAATGCTGGGCTAGTGGTTGCAGATTTCTTTAGGGATTCCTGGTAGTGAAAAATTTTTACTTCCCCTTTAATTTTTAGAGATAATCTTGCTAAGTACAACAACTTGGGTGTACCCATACTGTCTTTCAAAGCTTAAAAGATTTTGCTCCAGGTTTTCTTGGCCTTTGAAGTTTGCAGTGAGAAATCTGCAGTAATTTCAGTGGCTTTGCCTTGGTAAAATAATGGCTGTTTTTTCATATTGTTTTTATTATTCTCCCCTTATTATGAATATCTGAGGTTTTGATTATGACATGGCATGTTGGTTGAGGTTATTTGGTGTTCTGTAGGCTTTAGTACCTGAAAATTAATTTTTTTTACGTAGGTTTGGGGAATTTCCTTGCATGATTTTAATGAATAAATTCTCCATGGCTTTCATGCTGCCTTCTGGTCTTTCTCCCACATCTGTAGTTCTGAGTTTGGTTCTCTTTGAATCACCCATCAGATGTTGTACCCAGCAACATTGTTCATTTCTAATTTTGGAGTCATGTCTACTTATAGCATTTGTTTCCTCAGCCTTGTCTCCGTGATCTGAAATTTTATCCTTACAATAATTGAGTTGACTTTCATTGCTTTCAAATGTATTTTTCATATACTGAATTTCAGCTAGATTTCTTTTCAAAATTTCCACTTCTCCATCAAAATCTTCCTTCATGTTTTGCATTTCCTTAATTACTGCAGCCAGCTTTTTCTTTGTGGCTTCTATATGCTCAGTAACCTCTGGATTCCTTAGGACCACAATTTGTTTAGTAATTTTCTCTTTAAGCCTGCTGATTATTGCTTGCATTTCTTCAAGAATATCTTGTTTGAACTGGTTGTTTGACTTATTTATTTGCTTTTGGACTTCCTTCTCTGTGAGTTCCACTCTTTCAGGGCCTATGACATCACTTTCTGAAGTCTCAGACATTTCTCTCTCTCTCTCTCTCTCTCTCTCTCTCTCTCTCTCTCTCTCTGTGTGTGTGTGTGTGTGTGTGTGTGTGTCCTGTTGCCTTGTCTTTTCTCATACTTCTGTTGTTGAGAAACCTCACTTTAGAGACATAGCTGAGAAGTGTCATTGAACTGGCATGAGGGTGTGTAGGGGAAGCTTAAATTCGCCTGACTTCTGTGCCCAGAGTAGGTGTGACCTAATAGTCTGATGGCCTCTGAGATGTTTGATCGCATTCTGCCCTCTAAACAAATCTCTCCTGTCCGACCTGGCTTCCCTCCCCTGAAGACAGAGCTTTCCAACGTCAAAAGTGCTCCCACTACCACCCCAGCCATTCCAGGGATCAGCAGCAGCCTTTTCTCCTCTCCCAACTGTTTTCTGGGCCCGTTTCTTCCCAGGGAGTGTTTAAACATGACCCTAAATACCCTGTTGCACCTGTCTGAGCAGTCTTCAACTCTGAGCAGATCAGTCTCCATCTCTTTTTAAAAAATAACTCCTGCTTACATCACTGTCTATTATGGCAGCTTCTGGTCTAGGTTCTAGGAAGCTTTTTCTAGGGGAAGCTCACATTGCATTTGCAGTTTGCACTACCTGCAGGCTTGTTTTTGGAGGCTGGAGCTACTAGCTGCTGTCAATTCCCACTTCTCCCTGATCCGTGCTTACCTCTGTCAGAGGTTCTGGGCTCTGGGCTTATCTGTGGACATTGGCGGCTCTAGGCCGCTGGCTTGGCTTCTAGAGATGTTTTTCCCTCCATTTCTGATGTGTCTTCAGGATTTCTGATCTTCCTGTGGTCCCCTTCCCAGTGTTGGAGTGCTCCTTCCTTTCTTAGCGAAGTTGAACAAACGGTTTTTGAGATTGTTTGCCTTTTAAGTGGGTCCATGAGGAGATATTGCACGGCGGTGTTACCCGTCCGCCAGCTTGCTGGAAGTCCTCCCTGAGCTAATCCTAAAAAGGAGACAAAAAGCAGACAGTACTGAAAAATTTCATCCCCTCTCAGAGGATTTTGTTTTGCCTCCCTGCGGTAAGGAATGGCAGTTGCTGCTAAACAAGAAAAAATGTGTTCTTCGTGTGTTGTTCTCACGTGCAGCCTTCCTCAGCTGGAACTACCTGAGCATATCATGTCACGTAGATAAAACATTTGAAAATAGTGATTAAATAAATACTTTCCATTTACATTTTATCATTGCGCTGTGTAAGAGATACAGGCATAAGTTCCCCCAGGCTTTACAGAATGCCATAAAACGCCCCAATTAATGAGAAGGATTGGAGAAAAGGCAATCGTGTTATGTTTCCTGTGGTTAATTCTGTTTATGCACCTACGTACCCGCCATTCATATTACGATCTAATATTAAATAATTCACTTTGGAGAGTGCTTCACTTTCCTTCACATACACAACTTCACCAGTGTTTGCCAAACTTTCCATGTCCTTTCTTGTCTTCATTCAAATCACACAGCTTCCAGGAAACATTCTTAAGTCAGCCGTTTCCTATCTGTGTCATTTCACTAACCAAGATCATCGCCCCTGGGATTTTCAGGATGAAATCCAGGTGTCAGTATACTTTTTTTTCTGACCAACATTATCTCTAGCGTGACCAGGTGTTGTGGTTAGGATCTGGAGTGTCCCCCAAAAGTCTCATGTATTTTAATGGAACCATGTGATGTGGCTGGATTGGGGTCTGGTCTGGAGGGGTGGATTACAGTTAAGTTAGGATTAACGGTGTGTAGTGGCCACACCTGGATGCAGGAGGGACTGGTTACTGGGCGGAGACCTGAAAGGATACATAGCTGCACCTGCCTTCCTGGAGGTGGGGACTAGCCTCAACTAGCCTCAGCTTGTCTTCCTGTTTGTCTGAGGAAGCTGCCTCCACCTCTTTCTCTGCCATGTACTTTGATTGCTGCCAGCCACCCCTGAATGGACTGTGACCTTCGAGACTGTGAGCTAAAATAAACCTTTCCTTTCCTAAGTTTGTGGGTGTTGGGTATTGAGTCACAGCAACAAAAAAGTAACTAAGAAACCAGGAATATCTTTTCAAAAAATAGGTAAGAAAATGGGGCATCATTTTATAGGTAACACAGAGTCGTTACCTAGTTGTTTACTCCTCACAATTCAGTTTACGATACACTTGGCCTCACCTGCTAAAGTGAGAAATAAAGTACTAGAATCCCAGTCTTGTCGACTGTATTAGTTACTTGCTTGTCGCTATGAATCAATACCCAATATCCACAACTCAGGGAGGAAAGATTTATTTTAGCTCTCAGTTTCAGAAGGTCATAGTCCGTTCACAGGTGGGCAGCTGGAATATGGTGGAATTGCATGGTGAGGCTGCAGCTACAGCTGGAACGAAAGTTCCTGGGGCAGACATCCTCGCAGCATGGTGGAAGGGAGAGACTCACTGAGAGGAAGGGTAAAATGAGCACACACCCCTCCAGGTCAAGCCCAAGCTCCTGCCCCTTCCGGCCAGCCCCCACCTCCCAACCCTACACAGTGCCCATAGAAATGTGAGGCTTTCAGATCCAAACCACAACATGGACAAAAAGCAAAATAATGTGCTTCACATGAGAGGTTCCTCAACTAGATGAAGGCATGCAGCTAAAATCAACTCTGTACAGGACATCTGTCCACATGCAGCTCCAGTCTTACACACGACATCAGGATTTTAGTCTCATGAGAGACTGTTTTCTTTGAACCTTTGAACCTGTACTAAATATATTTCACCTATCTTTTGCAAAACCCCATGTTCCACCTTAAATGTGAGTTATGCAGATTATGTAACCCACTTCCTTCTTTTTAGACAGTTGAAATGCAGTTAATTTTCAGCAGTTTTTGAAAATGTGAATTTTTCATTTTAGCTCGTAATTGAGAAAGTGGCATATAGTACAACATTCCAAGACAACTGTAAATGGCATTGCATGTATTGTTTCCATTCACCCTGCTAAAAATTTGTGTTAATCTAAACAAACACATACCAGCACACACATGCACACTCCCAAGTACTTACCTTATTGCAATACCCAGAGATAGTCAGAAGAAGAAATCATTTTCCTGAATGTACACCCTAGGCTTGCTAGCCTGCTCACAATGGAATATTGCTTTGAAATAACTAGAGTCAAACCATTTGTTTCAAATGAAAAGAGAATTATTATCTGTCAGTGGTTTTCTTTTAAAATATCTGGTAAAATATTTGGAATTAATACTTTTATATTAACAAGATCCGGATTTCAATGATAGGGTAGGATTGTCCCAAACTAATTTTATAGTAATGGAAGAAAATTGGAATTTAACATCCCTGTAGAAATGGTCCTCCAAATTGTAGAATAATATGAAATTTGACATGTGCTATTTTCTATAAGAGATAATCTTTCTCACTTTTTAATCTGTATTTTCAGCTGTGATGCTTATTTGCAGTTATCATTTGATGAATGTTTGTATCAGTCTGATTATAAACACACACTTACACATATACACAAGTCTGGGAACACACAAATACACACACTCCAATTAAAATCTAGGATAGACTATGGAATGGTGCATAGGAGACCATACGGTAAATCATACCATGTAAAGTAATTTATTCTTTAAGTGTATAATCATTTCATCTCAAATATAAGTTGAATAATATTATTTGTAGCCTAGTGAAGGCCTAGAGATAGAGAAATTTTGATGACGAAAAGGGACAGGCTTTAACAGAGCATTAAGTAAAAGACACTAGGGGAGCACCAGCCACACGTATCTGCCTGGGATTGGAAGAGATTTCCACACAGATGATTTCTTGGTGCCAGAATGTTCCTCAGGATCTCTCAGCCACCAAACATTCTGTCAGGGCTCTTAAGAAATATGTGTTGTCCTTTCATTGTCTTCTATGGAACTGATTGACTACAGTTGTTAGGGAGATGTTTAATTTTTATTATTGAGGCCTGCAGTGAGCTGAGTGTTCCTTTTAGCCTTCTACAATTCTACTTTTCCATGACCTTGGATGGAATCTTCAGTTACACATTATTTTTTTTTTATTGGTCTCACATTCTGAGGGTCAAAAAACCAAACCCCCTTTTCCTTTCTGAGAACTCACTTCAATTTTTTTGTTGTTAGTGTGCTTTGCTTTATAGCCACTACAACTATCTGAAAACTCCACAGAGGACCTTTAAATGATGCCTATGCTTCATGCATTTTAAGCCTCCAGCTAGCGTATCTTATTTGCATTTTCACAAATTAAATTGTCTTATTTCTTATGGTTGACTCAGCATTTTTAGAAACTCAGGATTCTGACTGCGGTAAGTTGCTCTACCTGAGACAGTTTCTCCTTGGAAATAGCATATTTTTTATGTCGTAGCAAATAGATTATAAACTGAAAAACAGCAAAACCTAAAAATAAGAGAATCACACAGAAAAAGCTCTTGTAGCAGAAACTCAGCAAAGCACATTCTTTAGGTATCTGTTTCCCGCCTTCGTAATACGAAAAATGTGCTGAAAATAATTATGATCCTTGAACATGATGAAGGAGAAAACTGTTATTTCATCCAGAGACTGTGATTACCTGCCAGTATATTTATTTTAATTACCCAATACATTTTTCTAGATTATTTTCTTTTATGAGAAATTCCAGCAGGCTCGTTTTTATGTCATTTGTCTTTACAAATCGTCTAATATAGACAGAAACACACCAAACTGAAATTGAAGAGAAGGCTGTGCTCTAGCAGGTAAATTGGTCTGTGGAGAGAGTATCTGGACTGCTCTGATTAAGTTATAAGTGGAGGGGAAACACAGAATACAAGTCTCTGTGAATTGGGGGGAGGGATAGTTCAAGGTTAAAGTACTTGCCTAGCAAGAACAAGGCCCTTAGTTCAATTCCTCAGCGCCATGTAATCTGGGTGTGGCAGTGCACACTTGTCATCCCAGCACTTGGGAGGCCAAGGCAGAAGGACTGTCCCAAGTTCAAGACCAGCGTGGTTGACTAGTACAGAGCAGGATCCTGCCTCAGAACAAACAAACAAATGAACAAAAATCCTCTCTCTATTAAGGAAGAAATAGCATACCCTGACGAATTCTTCAAAAAAAAAAAAAAACACTGTGTAAATCGCTCTACACAGTGAAAGACATAACTCTAAATAAGACATTCTCTTTCTCTCTCTCTCTCTCTCTCTCTCTCTCTCTCTCTCTCTCTCTCTCTCTCTCTCTCTCTCTCAGCTTCCAGAATACAGAAGCAGAATCATATAATGAACCAATTGTATTAGATGGAGAGAAAGTTGTGTTTCAATGAAAGTCTAAAGTGATGTTGAGAGGGTAAGGTCAGACACCTAGTGGGGGACAGTTAAGTTGAGCCATTAGCTGAGTGTGGTGGTATTGAAACAAGACCATATTGGGGACTTCATGATAAATTTCTTTTGGAGGATTTTTTAAATTGGGTAAAGCTAGAAAATTGGCTAATAAAGAACACTGAAGGCCAGTCACACACTATTTGAGATTTTATTCCGTAGGCAATGAGTTGAAGACTCTTGAGGAAGGGAACAATCTGCCTTGTATTTTAAGAGCACAGTATGAAATGGCTTATGTATAACCACCTGCAAAACAAATTATAATTGCAGTCACAGCAGAATAATGACTGTTCGTATCTAGAGTGGGCATGGTGGCTGAAAGACGACTAAGAATAGATGACTTAAACGCAAGGGTAGGGAATGGTGAGATACTGAATACACACCACAACAACTGCAGTAAGTAAAAGGGGGAAATGACAACCCATGACTGGCACAGGGGCCTGCAAAGTTGGCAGTCAAATTTGAAATCCAGATTAAGATAAATTTAGGGAACAAGATAAAATTTAGATTCTGATGTTTCTAGAAAGTAGGCCATGTCAAACTAGAGTCAAATACAGGGTAGTCTTGTATGCACAGGCGATAGAAAGGGAGGGAGGAGACGTGGTGATTATTTGCAGAGGTGATTGTTGAAGTCATAAAAACAAACAGCCTTGGGCACGGAAAGTGTCTTGGTGGATTACTTCTCTTTAAGGGCTGAATGGAGATGGAGCCACACAATGACATGTAGGTGAAATGAAATAAGAAGTGGATTGGTTTTTAATCCAAAGAATGTAATTAACTTGCTCTTCATTTTGTTCAATTAAATTGGTAGGTATGTACCCAATTCTGGGTATGTAGTAGTGAACAGAACATATGAAATATGTAATGGTTCTAGTGGCTGCTACATTCTGTCTCTCAGTGAACTCTAGACCCAGAGCTCTAACTTACAGCCCTCGAATCAAAGGGAAGTTTAAAAGGAGTTAATGGTCTGCTCACTTTCTGTACTCAGTAGAAAAATAGATATATTTTGCCTCCTTCATAGCTGTGCATTTATTTGTCAAGCGATCTCTCCTTCAAATTGCAATTCTGATATCATCCTTGTAGGGGCTGGCACAAGGAGGACAAGGCCCCAGTTGCACAGAGCACTTGGTGGCATTGGTGAATACACAGACTGTGAGAAACGAAAACAGGGAGGTCAAGGCCAAGGACAGGTCTTGGTCTTGTGGCCACTCTGCACAAGTTGAAAAGTCAGCTCCCCTGGGGGGCGGGGGGGGGGGTCCTGGGTTTTTCCTTTAGTCATAAAAATAGAAAACTGTATCCTTTACTTCTGATTTTGTGAAACAAGGAAACTCCATTTCAGTAAACTTGAAAGAAGGAAACAGACATTTCAGAAATATCTTTTCATTTTAAACTGTTAGAATAAAGGAATTAGATATTGCAAAATTGTCACATGATACCCATCATTATTTAGGGAACATATTCCACTATATTTTTAAAAAGATGGAATCCAAAGAGGCATCGATTGTTATTTTTATTGGGTATTTGGTTAGAATCAATTTATTTTAGAATTATGTTTGCACGATCTAAGGATCAAATAGAGACAACTTATTTGATCATTAAATCATATAAATATCTAAGGATCAAATGCAGCTATTTTAAAAGAAGATGAACCTGATAAAATTACTAAGAATTATCCTTTTGCTGTCGTTGCTGAGTTGGGTGTGTTTTGCTAAAAAGAGAGAATTGGAGTAAGGATAAGAAAGATGAAAAGGATTAAATGTAATCTGTCTCTCTTAAAAGACTAATGAGTATCAAGAAAGCTCATTGATGGCTTAGTTCCACTGAGTATATTTGTATACTATTGGAAATAGGTAGACATTGAACATACAGATATGGTATTTGAGACAAGTCATTTCATGCTTTTTGATGTATTTCTGATTACCCTATGTATTTCTTGCCGATTTTGAATATACACATCACAATGGGACATGTTGTACCTGACATTGAGGTATGTGAGATGTAGGAAAGCAGAAAGGCACACCAGCCATGAGGTATTGTGGCAGGAACAGAGACCCTGCAAGCCTCAGGAACACAGAGATCACGTCATCATCAAGAACAGATGTGAGAACAAAAAGGGAACTGAGAAATATTTAATGCAAAATTACTATTCAGCTACTAGCTGTATGTCATATCAGCTAAGAAATATGTAAGACTCATTCCAGCTCTCACGAAGTAGGGGGTCTTACAATTATGATACATTAAAAAATTTTTAAAACACCTTAAGATGAAATCAACAAAGTAGAGCAATTATTGCTGTAGACAGTCTTAAATGATTAATACTAATCATGAGTAATACACAATTCATTTTTTATCTCGACAATTATTCAGGGGAAAATTTGTAGAGACAGCTTCTAGCAGAACTAAAAGGAAACAATTAAAAGGCAAGACTCATGCAGATTCCTGCGTTGTTTTCTTCTTCTTTGGGTACGAAGGATTTCACTCTTTTTTCTAGTTTATATTAATTTTCAAGCAGAATATTTTTAATGTTCATTCTCCAGGAGTCATATTTTATAAAGAATCAAAGAGAGATAGCTATTTGGAAATGCAACATTTGGAAAACAGAGAGTGTGCTATTTTTTAATCCCATCAAGTCTAATAAAAGAAACATTGTCCTTGGACAAAGAACAAAAAGCCACTCCCTTCTGGTCCATTCATCACGTTTTTTTTTCAACAGTCTGTTGGCCTTCTCATCCTCTTGAAATAGAGATTTAGAACTACTGTTATGTCCTTAAATAGCTGATGATCACTTGAAAGAAGCAGATACTTGCTAAAGCCAGCGGAGAACCTGGGACAGAAGGTAATAGTGGAGTTGCACATATGTGAGGAGTGGAAGATGTACATGGACCATTTGTCTATGAACAAGGTACTCCAAACAGATCCTTGGGATTTTGTCAAAGATGAAGGGGAAGGAAATAGGAGGAAGCAAAAAGAGTTCAATGTATTTCATGATTTATTACCTACGCATAGATTATGAAGTGCAAGGTAGAATTATTATATGTGATAAGTCTAGAAAATTAGCCAATAGAAAAAAGGCTCTTAAAGACATTGATGTTTGTGACCTCTTATTTGCTAACCAATGACAATATAAATATCAACATTTATGATGTCTGTGTTTTCTTACAATTTCACAGATATTTTCTCTGAAACATAGTAAGTAAGCTTTTAACAGTTCACTTGCTAGGTTTTTACACAGTCCGGCTTCTTTGATATAGGAAGGTTTCACTGCAAGAATAGAAGATTCAGATTTACTGACAAGATCCATAAGCAGTTCGGTTCTCAGAAATTTAGAGACCCGAATGTGTCAGAATTTCAAGAATGACAACAAAACTTTTTTAAGGATATTCCGGGATACATTCAGAATCTTAATGACCCATTTTAAAATTCTTTTTGAAAGAAAAGGCAGCTTTCTCCTGTGAATTTTCAATATGAACCTCACTTCATTGTGTCCTTTTTTATTTGTGTGCTCGCACATAGAATACCACATTGAGAAATCTTAGCGCTATTACATCAAATAACGTTTCAGTAGTTAATACTCTTTCTTGCTAACTAATCCATGACTGCCTGTGACTCCATAAGCAGTGTATTGTGACTAGAGAAAGAGAACACAGAAGAGTGAGAGAAATCTGTTCAGGAGTAACTTCCGGGCCGGTCATTGTGGAAAGAGGAAGTATTGCTGGAACCCCCAAATGTAAAATTATCCTCTGTGTCCTCCATGATAAATGCTTCCTGGATTAAAGGTCCCATAATAAACAGCTCTCACACACACACACACACACACACACCCACAATAATGAGTACTCTTTGACTTTCCATTACCATCCAAATATTTTAAGGGCAGAGTTAGTTAATCACATCACAACAGCTAAATTGGTTTGACTAGTAGTATTCCCCCTCCTAAACACACAGACAGACAGACAGACAGACAGACACACACACACACACACACACACAAGTATTCAACCCTCCCAACTTACCCTTAAAACAACGACAATGATTTAAATTTAGAGCATAATTTGTTGAGTACTAAAACGGGGCATTTCGCATGTTTATATACCACATGGAAATTTACCTGCTTTAAAAACATAATGGTCTTAATAATCATATTTAACAGATTTATTTTACTGATTTCGTTGAGTCTTAAAATTTATAACCAACAAAATGGGCCTGGTATTTCGGTCTGCTTTCTGTAGTGTGTTTCTTATCTGGAGGAACCCACTAAAAATATGGAAAAGATTGCAGTTCAGGGAAATGCAAAGAAGGATCTATGAGGATGAGGTTCTAGAATTTATATCCGAATTTACTTATGTGCATCTTACTGGATACATGTTTTGACAGGTTTTGTACTTATTGCTCCCAAAGAAATATTCTCCAAACTTAGTTTATGCCAACTGAGTGAACATCTAATCATATAAACTGATGGACAAAGAGAGGCAGATTGTCATGTGATAAGGCGGTAGTAGTTCTCTTCCATGCCAAAAAGAAAGAATACAGAAGCTCAAGTCAAGAGTGTCATCATCTAAGTGACGTATACTGTCATAATAAATAGAAATTAAATTTTTCTTCTATGGGAACTAACTTTTCTCACATTGTGTTTCTCCATGGGGCAGTGTTACTGCCAACCGTAGAGTCTAAGGTAATTGATGATGTCTGCAGATAATTTTAGTGACACATAATTATCTCTTAATTTCCACACATCTAAATGAGTGCATACTGCAATTAATCATACCCTGTGGCCGTTTAGTTACAAAACACACCCTTTGATTGTCTGTGAAATGAAAATTGTTGATATAAGCTTTCATGCAGAAACTAGCAAGCTCTGTGGGAATCGTGTGGATAGAACAGTGAGTGGGCGCTCCAGTCCTCACCTGCTCCAGGGTGAGGGGTAAATCACTTCTCACCTCCAATCTTCAATTTTCTTAGCTGCTACATGGGACTAATGGTGCCTTTCTTGTCTCATCAGACTCCATGAATTCTCATCTAGGTCTTTCATAGAGGTGTAAAATTGTTGCCATCCTGCCTGGGGATTAACACCATGGCCAGGCAACATTGTGTAGTAGTTTGACCAGGACCAAGAGAAAAATCTACTCATACTCTGCACCATGTCCAGCTATTTGATTCTGGACAAAACTCTTTCCTTTTCATTTCCTCCTTCTGTGCAATTAGCATATCATTACGAATCATATATTCCTGAAAATTCTGCCTATCTCTAAAAATTTGTCACATAAATATATTGAGTAGTCTTGTTTATTAAACACTTACACCATTCACTCTCTCTTTGCTCCTGAACTCTTCACGGACCAGGAATCTACTTTTGATAGGTGCGAAGGTAAAGAAATATTTCTTGGCCATGCGATTGAAATTATCCTGCTATTCCAAAAAGGAAATAAAGAATTAAGCCCTTCCTTTTTCAGAGTGAACTGCTATGAGGACTCATTGCAAGAACTTAGAAATAAGCTGATTTTTACCCTGTGAATTGGAAGTTCTGGTTGTGACGGAAAATGTAAAGATTCTGAACTTGGTCTGCATCATCCACAAGAGTATGAATCTTAAAATATTCCAAAACAGCTAGGCTAATTTTGGTCTGTACACACAAAATTTTTCATTTAAAATCTGTTTACTTATATCTGATAAAGTGACTTGCGTGGCCATAGGGCTTTTATTGTGTCCCGAGGTGCTTTCTTTGATAAGGATGCGTTGGCATATATTTCAGGAGGCTATCATTATATTAGGCCTTATGGGTGAGTGACTATGTCACGATGATTTGTAGTGACTCCACTCTGCCCGAGAGAACGCAGGTCTTTTGAGGATCAACAGTCTTATTTTGGAGAATCAGTTTATGTCTACTAATTAGAAATTGTCAAAGTGCCTTGGTCTGGTCTCAGGAGAACTTACTAAGCTCATTCTACCGAACCCACAGCAAATCTGATAATATATCTAATTCATACATAAGTGCTCATAATTTTCCAACTGGGTTTTAACTTACTGAAGATACTGTGAATCTGAGTGACATGTCTAGTCAAAATGTCCTCAGGGCAATTATATACACATGGTTGAATAAATTCTCTATAAAGATATCGGCTAGTTTTTAAGCTGAGACAACTCACTCATCGAGTGCTTCAAAAAAAATTCACCAATTCTCTGGCCTTGAACAATTTATGCAGTAGTACAAGGGCTCATAAGGGCTAAGATTAAAATCTCTTTTTTAAATATACAGAGTCTCTTTCAGAGAGCTGTTCACCTCAGGTGTTGATGACCGGGAAACAGAGTGAAGCATCTGCTATTATGAAACACATAAATCATTGCTTCGTTCAAAAAATTATTCTGATAGAAGGGTAGATACAACCAATGACTGTCATGGTGATTTGGATCTGGAGTATCTCCCAGAGCCTCATGTCCCTATGGATACCATGTAGGGTTGGGAGGTGGATCCTGGCTGGAGAAGGTGGGTGCCCCAGGCTTGACCTAGAGGGTTGTGTACTGATTCCACTCTTCCTCCCAAACTTCTCTGTGATGCTGAGATTCTGTGAGCACCTCTTCCTCCTGAGATC
Organism: Ctenodactylus gundi; assembly: GCA_004027205.1. Taxonomy (NCBI): domain Eukaryota; kingdom Metazoa; phylum Chordata; class Mammalia; order Rodentia; family Ctenodactylidae; genus Ctenodactylus; species Ctenodactylus gundi. Next base: position 121,544 of record PVKB01000587.1, read on the forward strand.
CATTTCTCACCCAGACCTGGCTCTAACTCCATCCCTGCCATGTGATTCCACCATTTTCCAGCCACCCACCCATGAATGGACTGAGATCTTCTGAACTGTGAGCTAAAATAAATCTTGCCTTACTAAAGTTGTGAGTGCTGACTGTAGAGTCACAAATGAAAAAGTAGCTAAGACAACTATAATTTGCGCTTGTACTTTTACTTATAGAGAAAAAGATATTTCTTAAAAAACTAAACAGTTAATATGTGTGTGACACATACACGTGCACATAACTACATGTTCATATATAATGGCCAAGGGATTCTGAAGGGCAAAGTTTGTAGGTGGAAGAAATTCCTGAAAACTTTGAGGTATCAGAAAACTTTTAAAGGACACAGTGATTTACTGTAGATCCACCTGAGTGGTTGTCCGTATCTTCTAATTCCAGTGGACCCCTCAAATGATACCTATATCTCTTCTTTGACTCTTGACTTAGCCTGTGACAGCATAGTTAGGAGATCTGAATTCAGATATTATTTTATCCATTGCTCTGCAACCCTATAATATGAATTTAAGTGTTACAACTCTGAAGGCATGAATAAAAAGTTCCAGACAGTATGGTTTCTTTTACCTACCAGAAAATATGATTGTTTAAAGTAGGTAACCAAGTCTCTGACCATTTAGAGATGATTGATTCATGAAATTTACCATTTCCTCTCCTACAACGTCCTTTTCAGTGCCATTCAGTAGTCTGTAGCCCATTTACCATGTCTTTCCTTCTCCTTTGTCCTCCTTCAAAGCTGTGAGAAATAAGAGATCTGGGGACATCGTCTCAGCGTTAATCCATACCCATCTGACGTTTCTCTAAATATATCTCTATTATTGGTGGATCCAATTCTTCCTCTTCTCCCTGCATTCATTCTCTGATGTGTGATTTTGTAGTTGAAATTTATGCTTTTCTTTCTTAAATCTGGTCTTGACTTTCTGATTTACTCGACTGATAGAGTGCAGCTGATAAAAGCCACGACACCAACTGAATTTGGTAACAAGCCGCAGGCTTTAGCTAGGCTGTTCTTTTATGACCTTTACCGTAAGCTCACACACAAGGTAGCACTTGGAGACAGAGAAGTGTATGTACCACAGCCATATTTCCTCATTTGTCCAGGTCACCTTCAATTGCTCAGCAGCCGGGGGACACGCACACATGTAAGCTAGTCTATAAAATATACCTGATAAACAACAGACCAGGAAAAAAATAATTGCCTGTTTATGCCACTGAGGTTGTTGAGGTGCCTCCTTAGCATGAATGAGGTATTAGGTAAATGGTATGGCACACATGATTACATAAAAAAAGATGACATTCACACTTTCCTCTGAGTAATAGATGACTTCAGATCCGCTGGCTTGTGGCAGTTATAGAAAATGCTGTGATAACAAGGAGATAAGCACCATGTGCTACAGAAAAAAATTATTATAAATAATCTCAGTCATGAATCTCATTCACAACTAGAGATATTTTTTAAATCACTCAGGAGTAGAAATTTTTAGACAAAAAATTCTTAAACTATTTTCAGTAGCTAAGGGAAGAGTCCTCACAGAAATGATGTCAATGAAAATGATAGAGAAATCAAGAGGCTCATGTCTTTCTCAGGCATGGAATGACCTAGTGTAATTGCCAGGACTGACCTCTCCGGAGCTCTGGGAAGAGTCAAACATTAACATTCGCAAACAAGTGCTTAGTTGCAGTGAAGGCCACTGGGACACTGTGGGAAAGCTTTGTGATGCTGGGCGTCTGTCACACCTTTCCTCTCCTTCTTAGAATAGGAGCAATTTTGAACACAGGATGAACTCGGTTCAGTTTCTGATTTAGAGAAAAACAGACTGGACCTGTTTCCAGGGAATTTTTTTTTTTTAACCTACAGGGGGATTCTTGAATGAGAAATGTTAAGTGGCTGACCTTGATTCATCCGACTTGGTGCAGTTTCAGGGTAAAGAAATTGCTTTAATAGGGGCTGGAAGAATGGCTCAGCCGTTAAAGCACTTACCTAGCAAGTGCGAAGTCAAGTGATAACTACCCCAGTTCAATTCCCCAGCACCATATAATCCAGGCATGGTGGTGAACGCCTGTAATCCCAGCACTCAGAAGGCTGAAACAGGAGGATCGCTGTGAGTCCAAGCCTGGCCTGGGCTCTGTAGTGAGTTCAGGACCAGCCTGGGCCTCAGAGTGAGACCCTGTCTCAAAAAAATACCAGTAATAATTGCATTAATCAAAGTTTAATATATTTGACAACCCAATCAAAAGTCACACTCTGGATAAGAAACAAAGACCTACCCATATATTGTCAATGTGGCTCACTTTAGATTCCAATTGCAATAATTTAAAGGTAAAATGATAGCAAGCTGAATCATTTAAACAACAACCATAATTACACTGAAGTGTTATCAAAAGTAGTGGACTTAAAATTCCTATACATGAATATATTTTATATTGTTAGAGGGGTGAACACATTAGAAATTATTAAAATTATGAACATGTGTATAAAATAATAAACACTATAAATATGTAAAGCAAAATCTGGCAAAATTGCAGAATAAAATAAGTATTTGAACAACATGTTGGAGACTTAAGTACCCAATGTAGATAGTATTAAACAGGAAAAAGAAGCAAAAACTAAGAGTTATAGCGAATACCACATGCTCACTAGAAATAGATGTCTGTAGAATACTGCACCCCAGAGCAAGAATCCAAGTGTATTTTAAATAACTTTAGGCACTAAATCATGCAAGGTCATAAAGCAAAGCCCAGTACTTTAAATTAACTGAAGATTACAAAGTATGTTTTCTGGTGAATACTCAGGTAAAATTGAAGTAAAGTGTGAAATACCAAAACTTCACTGGTAAATTCTACCAGATATTTAAGAGAGAATAAACACTAATTTTCACAGATTCTTTCAAAACTATAAGAGAAAAAAAAGAAAAATAGATCCCAACATATTCTTTTTGATTAGCACAACTTTGATAAGAAACCCATCAAAGAAATCAAAATAAAAAATCTGCTGAGACATTTCTTTTATGAATACAAATAAAAGCATCTCAGCAAAATATTTATGTTAAAGATTTGAATCTAACAGTTACATACCTTAAAAGAAAATATTTCTTCAAGAAATGTAAGTTTAGTTTGACATTCAAAAATAAATGTTCCCTGATAGAATATCAGCTGTAGTGGTTTGGATCTGGAGTATCCTTCAAAAGCTTCAGGTTTTTGTGGATACTGTGTAGGTTTGGGACTTGGGGCCTGGCTGGTAGGAGCGCAAGCTTGGGGCTTGACCCAGAGGGACCTGTGCTGATTCTGCCTTCCTCCCGGTCTCTCTCTGTATGTACCACCATGTTGTGGGGATCTCTGCCGCTGGAGATCTGGCTCTGGCTCTGCTCCCCACTACAGCCTACCATGGGATTCCACTGTTTTCCAGCTACCCACCCAGGAGCAGATCGAGACTTTCTGAAACTGTAAACCACAATAAATATTTCCTACCTAAGTTGTAAATGTCAAGTATTGAGTCACAGCAGTGAAAAAGTAACCAAGACAAAGGGTAAAACAACATAGCCGCCTCATAATGAACTGAATAAAACCCAGTTCCTAAAACTTACCATTGAGCAATGGATTGAACACATGGAGTACCAAGCCTGCTGAATGTGTTGATCAAAGAGAAGAATTAATATTCTAGATATACACTCTCATATGTTCAGATAATGCATTGTTTGAAGATAAAATTCAACGAGAAATAATAGTCTTCTTAAGAAAAGGTGATATAATTGAATATCAATGTACAAAGATACCAGATATCTACAATATATACAGAAACAACCTAAAATCACGTAAATATCTACATGTATGAGCCAAAGCTTTAAAATCTGAAGAGCACATAGGCAGAAATCTTTATTATATTTGCCTAAGCACTGATTTTTTTCTGTGCTAAAGCAATAGAAACAAACCAAAAAATAAAATTGACGTAAAAAATTTTACAATTTTTTGTCTCTGATGGGAGCACAAAAAAGTGAAAACAAAGCCTAGGTGTAGGATGAAATATTTTCAGGTCATATGCTTAATAAAAAGATTTGTGTTTACAATAAACAAAGAACTCAGTGATTAAACTCAATGATAGAACTCAATGATTAAAAATATATAGCTGGTTAAGAAATATATAGCTGGCCAAAGTATCTGTATAAAAAGTTTTCAGGGAAGACTGAAAAATGATCAGAAGCATAATAAAATATATTCCAAATCATTAAGGCTTCTAGAAATGTAAATAGCCACAAGAAGATTCCACCGCACACAAGTAAGTCACATAGAAAGGTCAGATAATTAATGCTAGTAAAGCCATTAGTCATTTGGAATCTGTACATACTGTTGTTCATTAGAAATACCACTAGCACAGCTGCTCTGTAACTCTTCTGGTAATCATCAGATAATTGTGTGCTCCAGAAAGTCAATTTTTACTTTCATACCCAAGAAAAATGAAGAAATGTAATATTTATGAAAGTATTATTCATAACAGTTCTGAGACAATACAAATACCCATCAACTGAGAGTGCATAAATAACAATGTGACATATCTGTATAATACTATATTATTTTATAATGAAAATAAATGCGGAATTGAAATACACATTATCTATGTTCCTGGGAAAGAAGACTAATGAGATAAACAGATTCTAAAAAAATAAAATAATTAAAAGGAGAATGGTGTTCTACTTCCTCAACAATTATATTAGAACCCATGAAACATGGGTCAATAATATCTTGAACATTTTAGGAAGAATAGAATTGTCCTTAAATTCTATTCCCAGTCACAAAATCATTGTGTATGATGGTAGAAGAATATCATTTTCAGGAGTCTAAGTTCTCCAAATTTTGCTTTCAGTAGACTATTTCTTGAAACAACACTTGAGATGTTTCTGACAACAGAAAAGAGTTAGTGAAAGAAATGGAAGACACATGATCCGAGAATCAGGAGATTAGAGGAGTCTCTTCTGGCGGCAGCTGGGAAAGGTCCAGACAAGGATAAACCCAGACTGCAAAGTACAGGTACTACACTAGATGCATCAGACCAGGTCGGCAGGATTTGAAGGTCAGTTATATTCTAAAAGACAAGATGGACTATGGATAAATACTATTTAAATAGAAACATTCGGTAACTTGAACAACATAGACAAAATTGTAACATAAATAATAGCTATAATGGTGACAGAGGTGTGAAAAATTCTTAGCTCATTGAAACAATATAAATACTGACCATGAAGAAATCAAAAGTTGCGTTCCTTACAAGAATTTGAGAAATGCATGACTAAAAAGAGAATACTGTCCAAAGTTAGAAATGATTATAACTAGTAATATGAATTTATTTCGGTATGTGGGGATAAAGAGCAGAAGAAAGAAATTAAGAATGTGCTTAGCCAGACCTGGTGGCTCAGGCCTGCAACCCCAGCCCTCGGGGAAGCAGAGGCAGGAGCAACTCAAGTTCAAGTTCATCCTGGGCAGCTTAGTGACTCAGTGATACCTTGTTTCAAAATTACAATAAAAATTTAAAAATTAATTAATAAGATTTAAAAAGAGACTGGAAATTTAGTTCAGTGCAAAGGTCCACAGTTTGGTCCCCAGTACCAAAAGGGTGGGGGGGAAAGAGAGAAAGAAAAGAAAAAAAAATGTGTTTATGCAGATTCGTGGATGGGTAGAGATGAAACAGAAAAGAGCTGCTATTTAAGCTTACAGTGCGATTGGAATAACTATGATGTTTATAGAAGAATTACATTAAATACATGTAGTGTCAAACATAAAAGTACTATTTTTGAAATGTTTAATTTGGAAAACAGCATCAGGATCTGCATGCAGTACTTGCAAGCACATGTGTAATGCCAAAAGGTGTGCTTTCTACCAGCTGAGACAAAGTGCCGTGACTGAATATTGAAGGACCATGGCCACCCCCCGGTGCCCCACGTGTGCACACCCTCACACATACTACCCACTCACTTTCCAACAGCTGTATATCTAATTGGCATGGCAGCTTTGCATTGAGCAATTGCAAGGCTAAGCAATTGTCTCAGAGTTATAGTTATTACAATGTTGCCCAAATATCTAGAGTTAACATTCTGCTTATTATGTATTATTATTTATATGGGATCTGTTACCTGATAATATGCATATGCATGACAGTAAGGAATACAACCAAATGAGTTAATAATTATGATTATTTCCCAGTCTTGAACAGATCACATAATTTTCAAGGTTCATTTTTATTTCACTCTTTATTTTCATAAAATTGTATTATTCTTGCTCAAAACTACAGGTGAACTGGAATGAGAATTAATAGCTATGTCAAGGCTATGTATTAATATCAAATATGAAATCATGGAAACGATACTGTTATAGAAAAATTCATTGGTTTCATTATAAACAGAGACAATATGAATATATTTTTAAAAGCTGGGAAGTTCCAGCGGGTCAGCTTAGGAGAAAGGAACGGGCAGGTTCTTAATCCACATGTCTTGTTTTTGACTCTGGAGAGGATTCCATCCACCACAACATGGGTCAGCATTTAGTTGTGATTTAGAAGAAATGGAAAAAAACTCTACCATGTTAGGGAACATAGCAATGTTCTTAGTAATTGAGCAACTTTGCACCAAGTTTTTGACTGCCTCTAGGGCCCAGATAGTTGAATTACCACATCAAAATAACATTTCCAATTAAAAATAATAAACTCCTAAAGAAATCAGTTTTGTTACTGAAGTATCCCACTGTGCAATAATGTACTAGTGATCATATATATCACGTATACAGTATTTGGCTAGCATGAAGAGTGTCATTAGGATATTTTTATTACAGTCATCCTTTACACTGATGATTTGGGAACTTTGATCCGTTGCTGTTGGCCAAAGCAGCACATTTGCTGTGCCGTTTCCGTTAGAACATACCGTAGGCTTTAGGCTCTTACGTGACTATGTTCGGTAGGCACAGTGTTTTCTTTAATTTTAACAGAAGGTGAGACACTATTTTGCAAATTTTATTAAATAAAGCAGGGCGTACCCAGACACTCTAGTGCAGATCTTTATTCACATTATGGTGGCCTTTCTTGCGCCACCCTCCTATTAACTTTATTTCTAATACAATTGTATGGCGACGTAATGCTTAGTCATAAGAAAGTATATACCCACCCTATGAGTTATAAGAGAACATTGACACAATACACAGCATTAGCCAAATGTAAGTATGTGTGTGTCTACATATTAGCAAATAGGATGATGATTGCATTTCCTGTGAAAAGCACTAAATACGTGATCTCTGGCAAAGCCATTTAATAGATTTGAGCCTTAGTTGTATTTTGTGTGTGTGTGTGTGTGTGTGTGTGTGTGTGTGTGTGTGTGTGTGTGTGTGTGTGTGAGGACACTATGTAGTGGAGTAGTTTGTCTCTTAAGCTATGATGTAAACAATTGACTTACTTTGTCATCATAAAACCAGTTCAAAAACAGACCTTTCTTCAAAGATTCCATGTCTTCTTTTTCTTTAGCAATTTTACCAACCCAAATCTCCCTGAACAGCAATACCCTGCACTCCTGTAGTTGTTGGGGAGATCTGTTGACACAACAGAGAGGTTATCGTGCTTTATTTGAAAATGTCAGGAAGATAATTTATGGCCAGAAGACGCTTTGTCAAAAATTTGAACAGGTAAATCTGTTCAGACTGGGAGCAAAATAATTTTGGCTTTACTGATAAAAACCTAAGTTTTGGTCTCTATTATACTTCTTTCTTTTTGTTTTGTATATCTATATAAGGTTACCTCATCTACATGTACACTTTTTAAAGGAAACACAGGTTCAGGTTAATTTTTAGGTTAAGACTTGCAATTATCTATCATGTTTGATAGTTATTACTATGCATAGTGCATAAGTTTTGAGCTTGTACATCACTTGTAATTGTGTATATAAAGTAACAAATGCAACCCAAAAGCCAATTTACCAAATGTGAACATCCGCACTTAAAAGATAGAGAAACAATTGGACTGAGATAGCAAGCAAGGCTTCAACTAAAAAGCACCTGAGGAAAAATCACCTGCTCAAGCTAGTCTCTTAAAAAAGTGTAACTATTAATCAACATTATAATAGTATTGTGGCTCATCACACGTATAACACAATTTGTGAAATAATTAGGAGTAAATTACCTCTTTAATTTTTACTTCTGGTATGCCAAACTGTTTATAGGTCACCTGGTAATTAAAGTGTTTATTGGCCAGGTGGTAACATGGAAAGCCCACCAGTAGCTCCAGAATGCACTTTGGAAATATGTGCGTGGTGGTTTCGCCCATGTCCAAAGCTTTCAGCAACTCATCTATTCTTGCCTATAGCAAGAGTTACATTCTCTTGAGTAGCCCAGTGGGAGGCAGATGGAAGTCTTTAACATCTTTGCTTGTAGCCTCCCAACAGAAATAAAGAAAAAAGCAAAGAAAACTAGTGTAATTGATAAAAAGCAGAGCTGGAGAGACTGAGCCGGATGGAAATGCATCAGCCCTGGAGGCGTTGGTAAGGGAGCCCTAAGATCTGCTGTTCACAGCCTGGCCTGGTCTCCTAGTGACTTCCTATTGCTCTTTGAAGACATTCTCCCTTTACTTGAGCAGGGCTTTTTTAGAGAAAGGAAAGGTTTGGAACAGTAACAGTGGCTAACATCTCTTATTTCTTTCTTTCATCTTTTGGACAAATTCTACAATCAACATTAACCATAACATTTTAACTAGAAATACAGGCACACTTACAATATTTCAGGTGACATAGCTAGGATCAGTTGCTGCCCTGGCAGGTCAATGCAGACCCTGAGTCTTTCTCAGACCTTTCTGTGGAGGGCTGGTCCTTTCTACTGATGCTTTATTAATAAGAAGGCTCATTATACTACCATTAATGCCATTAAAGTGGATCTAATAAAATGATAGTATTCTGCCATAATGTTTCTCGACCAAACAGTGTAGGACTTACCGAAGTCTATATTTTACCAAGACAAATCCTTACATTGACGAATTGCAGCAAATACTAAGGTGCATAATTTGCTCTTCTGCATTCAGTGTGAATGCCTGTGTTCGAATTTCTGTGATTTTTATAAAGCTTTCCTGTGCTTCCAGCATAAAACAGGTTAGGCCTTTTCATTTTAATTATAAGCTAAAGAGACTCTAAGAGGCAATTTTCTTATTCCCAAAGTAATTTCTTTTCTTTCCCCATCTTATTGATATGTATACGTGCAATACATAAAGTTTTTGCTGATGCTGAGTATTTTATGCACGCACATAACATGGCCAAGGCACAAATTCTTCCCTCCTCTTTGTTTACCTTCCCACTCTCCCCCTCTACCGTCCAGTTCCCATTATTCCGCACATTAAGTTCCATGGAATAACTGTGATCTCAGTTTCTCATAACAGAGAAACCATTTGATATTTCATCTTCTGGTTCTGACTCACTTCAGTAAGAATCATGGTCTCAAGTTGCCTCCTTTTACCTTCAGAAGCCTCGAACCTATCTGACTTTATAGATGCATAGTATTCCATTGTGTATAAGTACCACAATTTATGTATCCATTGGCCGGTTGATGAGTATTTTGGCGCCTTTATATATTAGCTATTGTTAGATGTGCTGCTATGAGCATGGGTGTGCGTGTATCTCTGTTATATGCTGTTTTTAACTCCTTTGGGAAAATTCCCAGAAGAGACATCACTGGATCGAAGGGAATACTGATTTCCAGTCTCTTGAGAGACTTCCACACTGCCTTCCATAGTGATCATGCCAGGTTACATTCCCACCAGCAGTGTAGGAGGGTTCCTTTTTCTCCACAGCCTCACCGGCACAGATTGCTATTTGAGTTCTTAGTATAGGCCGATCTTTCTGGAGTTAGGTGGTATCTTAGTGATGTTTTGATTTGCATTTCTCTTATGCCTAAGGATGTTGAACATCTTTTCATGAATTTATTGGCCATTTGAAATTCTTCATCTGAGAACTATGTATTCATTTCTTTTGCCCATTTCCCTATAGGGTCTTTGATTTTGAGGGTCTGCCTTTTTTAAAGTTCCCTGTATATTCTGGTTCTGAGCCTCCTATCTGAGGTACTGGTGGTGAATATTTTTTCCCAGTCTGTTGTTTCTCTTTTTACGTTGTTGATAACTTCCTTTGCCATGCAGAAACTTTTTAATTTGACATCATTCCATTTGTTAATTCTAGGGACTCTTTCTTTTGCTTTTAGTGTCTTATTAAGGAAGCCTTTGCCTACACTTACGTTTTTTAGATATTTGCCTAATTTGTCTTCCGTAAGGGTCATTGTTTCAGTTTTAATATCTAGGTCTTTTATCCACTTTGATTTTATTTTGGTGCATGGTGACAGGTGTGTGTCTATATTCATTCGTCTGCATGTGGATGTCCAGTTTTCCCAGCACCATTTGTTGAAGAGGCTATCCATTTTCCAGTGTATACTCTTGGCTCCTTTATTGAAGATTAGGTAAATGAGGGTATTTAAGCTTGCCTCTGCATCTTCTATTCTGATCCACTGGTCTACCTGTCTGTTTTTGTACCAGGACCATATAGTTTTTACAACTATTGCTATGTAGTATAACTTGATGTCTGGAATTGTAATGTGTCCTGCAAAGCAATCTTGTTACTTAAGATTGCTTTGGCTATTCTAGGTCTCCTTTGATGCCGTATGAATTTAAGGATTATTTTCTGAAGCTCTTTGAAAAAAAAATTGTTGGTATTTTGATAGAAATTTCATTAAATTTGTTTATCAGTTTTGGCAGTATAATTATTTTGACTGTATTGATTCTGCCTATCCAAGAACAGGGGATGTCTTCCCATTTTCTGATGTCATCTACAACTTCTATCTTCCGTGTAATGTAATTTTCTTTAGATAGGTCCTTCACTTCCTCAGTTAGGTGTACTCCTAGGTATTTAATTTTGTGTGGGCGACTGAGAATGGGATTGTTCTTCTGAGCTCCTTCTCAGTGAGCTCATTGTTGGTGTAGAGAAAAGCTATCGATTTTTTTAGTATTGATTCTATAGCCTGCGATTTGACAGAATTTATTTTATTGTTTCTAAGAGTTTCATAGTGGAGTTCTTAGGATCTTCTATGTAGATAATCATATCATCTGCAAATAAGGATAATTTGACGTCCTCCTTTCCAATGCAAATTCCTTTTATTAGGATTTTGTTTTAAGGTACTTTGAAATGATAAGATTAGCAATGTATATGAACAGCCTGTCTAGTTTATGCTGTGCTACCAAATTTGTAGAGATATCTGTGTAAGTTGATGATTAGTCTGGATTGACCATTTGGCCTAATTGCATGATGGGTGGTCTGGTTTGGCATATAAAGCCCTTGACTCTCAACCAGTCTGTCTATCCGTAAGAAATGTGGCTCCCACAGCAGAAAATCATGACTAGAAAATTGAGTATACTTTTTCTTGTGCAATCCTATCTCCGTGCATTAAAATTCTATTTATAATATGCAGAAAAAAATCTTCAATGAAAAAAGTTTTATAATACCATATATGTGCCTGAAAACAGTGAGCTTGTATATTTCTGCAGTAGTTCTTGGGGCCGATCATCCTCCAGTGCTCTGCTAAGCACTTACCTGGGTCATTCTCCATTCTTAATCAAGTTTGCAAAAGAAGCATTACTTATTCCCTTTTGTAGGTGAAAAAAATAACACAGAAAAGAAAAATAACATGCTGAATTTAACAAAGAAAGCAGTACAATTTTAAAAAAAATATGTATATGGACTCCAAAGTCTATGGCAAACTGGATAAAATCATACATTGTTAATTATCATATGGGCACCAGTGTTATAATGTAATTGTATGTATTTTATGTCCCCTATGAAAGTAAGAAGTCCTAGAGAGCTTAAATAAACATTCTTTGTGTATGTTGGACACATCCATCTGAGCCATCTAAGAATCTTTTGAATTGCCAATTCTGATTAAGTAAGTCTGAAGCTGGCCCTGATCATCTGTTTCTCTAACAAGTGTCTCTGATTTTTTTTCCAGAAAAAAAGAACCTTTTGAGCTACAAAGACATACATATTTGGCAACACAGAATTTTGAATAAATATTCACTTGAATGTGTTTGAATGCAAAGATGCGTGACTCCTTGAATGATCAAATAACTTTCTCAAAGTTAATTGGGCAAATCCCCTAAGGTCTGCCAGTGTCTAAGAAAATTTCCAAGGGCAACTGAAGACAAATACTCGTTATCTTGGACAGATAAAGGTTTGTCACAATGCTCCTTCAGAGCATTTGGGAAATGCCTAGGCGTCTTTTCACACAGGCTGTTTGACAAATACAAATATAAATCTGCAAGATAGTCCCCTGAGACCCTGGTCACAGTTTTTCTGAGCCTCTAAGGTTCAGCTCCTCAGTGCTTAGCATTTTTTCTGGAGCTACAACTTCTAATCAATATTTTCTAAACATTGTTCTGATCATAGGACTTGCTATCTCTGTACTTATTTTTTTCTTCAATAGACATTTGCTAAATACTCATTATGTACCAGGATTTGTGACAGATTTTTTTATTATGCCAAATAGAACACATTTATTCGACTATTATTCTTGGCTAGATTTGTAAACCTACTGATGGCAAGGACAAAGACCTGTCACGTTTGTGACTTTAGCTTCATGAGAGGGCCTTGGGAACAAAAAAAAAATTCTGCTTTATAAATCATATGTTAATGCCTGGAACCATGACCATCCCAAGTGCAACCTATTTGTGATAGAAAAATTAATCACATTGCATGACCACGCAATGTATTTTGAAATGACAAATAATAATGGTGTTTGTTGAAGGGGCACAATGTGTTGTTTTGATTAAAATCTTAGTTCATACACATGAACCTCTCCTATGCACATTTCAGGGCATTGTTATCGTTTGGCCTCCTTCAAAAACATGTCCTTCTAGTTAAGTTCTCTATTTCTGCCAATTTCTACCTACCTCTTTTGCAGTTGTTTTTAGATATCTTGTGTTAGCTTTCTTTCTCAATATCATTGTCATAGCTGGTAGGAATTTCTTATTTAAGAGATATGCAAGATCAGGGTTAAGCAAGAATCCTTCAGTCTGTTGCAAAGGTTGAGGTCTGCTCAGTGAGAAAACACAGACCACATCCCCTCAGGTGAAACTAACTGTTCTATCTAACACTTTGTGCCAATCACCTGTGGGGTGATGGCGCAGGATAACCTGGCAGTCAAAGGCAGGCCTGATTACCTGAAAGCCTGGGAATATGTGGAAATTTGCAGAGAGCAACCAAAAATAAATATTCGCATCAGAGCACTGTGATCTTTAAAGCAGATCCGGTTTTGTTGTTCTCTTTGGCTTAAATGTTCAGTGAGTGATTTCTTCAGCCCTTATTCTATCATTTCAGCAGTCTTAAACCTAGTCATGTTTGTATCCTAACAGCAAGAACAAGACCAGACGCAATAATCGTTGTATGCCACTTAAACAGAGAATTCCACTGGTTGTCAGAGTCAGTGGATCTCATCAGTGCTCCTTCCCTTCAGAGGCTGGTGTGTTTAGTTGGTGGGCATGATAAGAGAGTTGTGGTTCCTTGTTCACAGAATTTCCAGGGATTCCATACTAAGGGTCATGTTGCCTCCAGGGGAATGGTTAATGAACAGCGAGATAAGGCTGAGCCCTTTCTGTGTGTAGTCAGTGAAGTATCCCATTATAATTGTATGTCGACTCTAAAATTGTAGGCAAGTCACTGAGTCTAATGCAGGAAGGCGTTGTGTTTGGGTAGTATTGTGTTTCTTCCATGGCCTTCTAAAAGGTGCTAAATTGTTGTTGCTGTCTGAATCCATTAATAAATTAAGAGCTTCTTCAGAAGACAGATGAAAACAACGAAGTATGTTTCTCTTGGTTGCTCATTTATAGGGATATATTTGGCACAAAACCTTCGGTGGCAAATAATGGAATGACCAACGAAAAGTGTTAGAAGATGAGGCCATTGATCATTGTAAAGGGTACTTCTGGTGGCAGTTTGTTGTGCCAGGCTGAGAATCAGTGTCACATAATTCCCTCGTAATATTGAGCTGCCCCAAACACCACCAAGATTCCTTTTTCTTCATCACAGAGTGGTTGCTCCACAAACTACATCAACAAAACATGCTCACAACCGAAGAAGGTGTGTCTTTTGGAGAAAAATATTTACTATAAATTCACTCCTAGGTTCTCCTTCTAATTCCATTATCCAGAAGACAGTTGTGATTAAAAAGATCTAGAAAAAAAAAACATGGAATTCAGGGCTCTATAGAGGTGGGCAGGAGGGAAAACAGTAAAATAAGGTTGTAAGGTGGTGGACAATGAAAATTGCTTGACTTTGAAAGACCGGTATTTCAAACAGCTGCCATTATCCATGTTAAAGCCCGCCCAAACCCAAATCTTTTTGTTGGTAGAGGTTTTTACAAGTGACATTCAATTTTTATTTGCATAGTAGACATTTAATGTAGCTCTTAAATTCACTTTTAGTATGTTATTTATGGGTGAACCCAGTTATTTACATTTGTGAGAAATAAGGTGTGTTCAAAGGAACCAGTAATGAGAAATTGGTAGATAGTTTGAATAGCTTTAGAAAACAATTAACTTTAATGTTAACCAGGTTTGGGCAGTTACTGTGTAAGTGGATTTCTGTAGACATCAAGTGTACTTTAGAAAATACGGTACCAGTTTAGTCCTTTTTTTCTTAAGTAAGAGAAATTGAAACAGCATTTTTATCCCTTGTTTGTTAAGATGAAGGGCATAAGTTACTTTTTCTTTGAAAATACTTGTTTATGTGCAAGGGATAACAAACTAGGGTATCTATAAAAATTTGGAAAGGGAGAACAAGATTTGAAAAATCATACAATTTGATTTTAAGGCTTGCTTTAAAGCCACAATAATTAGGAAAATGATTTTGAAAGGCATAGGTCACGGAAACAGAAAGAAAAGTATGGGAACAGACTATAAAATATAGTGATATATTTTATATAAAATATTACTGGAACAATGGGTAATTTAAAAATGACAATAAACCATTGAATATTTTACTTTATATGAAGCTCAAGAAAATATAGATAAGAGATCCAAAAGTAAAATGAAAAACTAAAAAAAAAATCTTTGAAGCAAACTCCGGAGGAAATGATTATGGTCCAGAATTAGGATTGGGATGCTTAGAAATGACAGTAACAATTTATTGTAGGATGAAATCACATCAATAAGACTTTATTGAAATTAAAAGCTTAGGTCTTTCCAACATATGATACACAAAAAACACAAACTATGTATTGGAAGAAACTATTTGCAATAATACGTGTCTGCAAACTGGTTGTATCCAGATTATCAGAGAACTACCAAAACTCAAAACAAGATAGAAAATTATCTACATTTTAAAACAAACTGCATACAGTTCAACTGGGACCTTCATGCATCACACATGGGATGTGAGATATTCTAGCCACTCTGGGAAAAGCTTTGGCTATGCTTCTGAAATCATTTACCATTGACCAGAAATTTTATTTCTAAGTGTTGAAATAGAGGAATGGTAATTTTTGTTCAATCCAAAATATATACATTTATGATTAGAACAACGTTTATGATTTCCAAAGAAGAACAACCCGAGTTACCTCCAAATGGTCAATGTGAAAATAAGCTTTGATATATCGTGTCATGGAACACTATTTAGCAATGAAGAGAAATTATTGATGTGGTCAGTAACTTGGTTGATTATTAAAAACAGTGTACCAGGTGAGAAGCAACTGTCAAAATTGATATACTAGCATTATTTTCTTAATATTATCAAAAAGAAGGGAAAATGACAGTATCTGGGTATCGTTTCATATGCTTGTAATCTCAGCTACTCAGGAGGCTGAGGCAGGATAATCCCAAATTCAATCTCATCCTGGAAATCTGTTGATGGCATCTTAGTGAGACCTTGTCTCAAAAAAAAAAAAAACAAACTTCATGTGACAAGTGTTCTAAGTAATAATAACTACAATCATATTTCAGTTGCATTTAAGGAACTCAGTTTTTATTTTTGAAAGCATACTTACATTTTGCAAGGTGACAATCCATGAGACCGAAACAATTCTACAACCTTATGAAAATAATTTACCAGGGGTTGTTATTTGTGTTTCTATAGATGTAATCCAAATGAGATAAATCTGTTTTGTGTGTATGTGTGTGTGGTGTTGTTGTTGTTGTTTTTGTTTGTTTGTTTGTTTGTTTTGTTTGTTTGTTTGTTTGTTTTGAAACAGGGTCTTCCTCTGTAGTCCCAGCTGGTCCTAAACTCACTATGTAGCCCAGGATGGCCAAGACCTTTCTACAGTACTCCTGCCTCAGTCCTCCAAGTGTTGGGATTACAGACACGAGCCACAACACCCAGCTTAACGTGGTGCTGGGGGAATTGGGGAATCAAATTCAGGGCCATGATTTTGCTAGGCAAGCACTTTAGCCATTGAGCTATTCTTCCAACCTCTCCTGGTTCATTTTTATCCAGCATAAAGTACACTATTCTAGCTCCTTTATGTCAATAGATATTTGTTAATTGAATATGCAGAAGATATATGCATGGAATTACTTTTAAAGGATGAAATTTTACACTGCAATATTGCTACTGTATGTATTAAATCACCTCTGAAGCTGAATCTCCAGTCTACAAAATCACAGCAGTTCCAGACTATTTGTAGGCACATAAATATGCATCATTCAGATTATAGTTTATATTGGTAAATAAAATATGGCTAGAAAGTCTCCCAAATGAAATTTAAAGTTGGCTAACATTAACTTTGAGTTTATTAATTTTTGTTCAAATATATCTACTTTAACCAAGCATATTTTAGAATGAAAGGCATAACTTTGTTTCCAAAAATATAAATTACTTTTAATTCATAATCAGTGAGGAAGATCCTCTTTCATTTAACTTTTGAAATTATTCTTGCTTAAAGACAATACCAGAATGTATAGATGTAATAAGGAAACTATTATCTCTCTGTTTTAATGACAAAAAAACTCTAACGTTCAAGAACCAAATAAGCAGTTTCTAAAGCCCCCAAATCTGTATAGACACATAAACTGATTGTGAAGTTTATAATTTTCCAGTAATTTGACAAGATGATTAAATAGCACAAGTTGGGGCATTCCTTTCGTGCCTAACACAACTCCATTTCACGAGAATATCCTCTGCAAAGCTTATTGTAAGCAAATTGCCTCTGGGCACGACATCCCAGTATGAAACCTGGACAGAAGAAGAGGGAACAGACAGCCGAGGAGGTGAAGACAAAACAAGAAAAAAAAATGACGGAGAACAAGAAGATGGGGAATTCTACCAACGCAAATCTGGGTTGACCGATCCATCATATTTTCGTGCTATTTCCCAGTCAAAGACCAAAAGAGCAAAATGGCCAGCAGGAGGCGCTCCAGGAGAGGACCCGTTCTTTTATTTAGATGCAGAACAGGTGCTCAAAGACAGAGGGAAATTCCCCATTCCTGGTCTTTTGTTTATGCTTCCCTGCTCAGTCTTAAGGGAATGGTAGGGTGGCGAACATCAGGTGTGAAACAATGCACATAAAGCATGGGTCCTTCTCTGTGTTCTATTGATCTGTTCTTCAAGAGCGTTTGGCTAACCCTATTCATTCTTCCCCTCTCTCTCTTTTCCTCCTGTCCTTATCTTCTTCATCTCTCTCTCTCTGTCCCCTATCTGTCACCCCATCTTATTATTCAGATCCACACACAAAATGGCAATCCAAAGTTGCCTATCCACTTGGTTTTACCTCAGAAGTTGCGTGCATTTACACTTGATTATAATTGTTACCCAGAATCTCTGAGAATGGAGTAAATGGATACTTCCATCCAGGTCCCAGACTAACCATGGGATGAAGGGTAACAACACAACTGCGAAGGCTTTGAATGCTTATCTGGTATTAAAACCAGAGCCTTGGTCCACAGAGGATAGGTGTAACCTGTGGCTAACTCTACTAGGACACATCAAAACTTTCATTAAAATGTAGACATAGTTCACGGTTTCAAAGTCAGAATGTCCATGTTGATCCAGAATAATTCAAACTTACTGAGCCTACAAATAAAAAACAGCAAACTTCACAGAAAAGCTGTAACTGCCAGAAAGTGAAATCAAGATGACAGAGATGTTGGCGTTCCTTGGCACAGATTTTAAACTAGCTTGTAGCAATGCATCACAAAGCAATTATGAACACTTTGTAGCAACTGAAAAGATGTCTGAAAAATGAAATAGGCATAAAAAGACCTTAATGACAATTGTAGACGTAAAATATGCAGTAAACCAAAATAAAATTTTTATTGGTTGAACCTTAAGAAGCTGTGAGATGATAAGAAAATGGACCATATTTGCATCATCCGAGTTTCATAAGGAGAAGAGACAGAGGAATACTAAAAATATATCTGAAGAATTAATGGCTGAAAAGTTCTTCGAGGGAAAAGATAGCAAATGGAAAGCATGGACTATCAGAAATAAAAGAAAGACATTAAATTGAGGTAAATATCTGGATATAGTAGCTTATCACCACTTGAGGTCCTTTTAAAAAATGCTTGACAGTAAAACACAGAATGCATAATATTATATATTGAGGTTTTGCATTGCCTAGCAAATCTGGTAGTTTATAAATAGATATATACCATATGATTTAGCAGTCTTATGCATGGGTATTTCCCCTTGAAAAATAAGGACTTTACATTGATGGAAAAACGTGTGTGTATGTGTATGTGTGTGTGTGTGTATTTGCAGCAGCAGTGTTTGAGTGTTTGTTATTTACCTAAACTGAAAATAGCACAATGTTCATCATTGGGTAAATAAACTGTAGTATAATCACACTATGATTCACTATTAAGTAATAAAAAACAAATATTAATGCATGCAACAACTTGGCTAATTCTCATGGGCATGATATTAGGTGTCTTAGGGGTTTTGTTGATCGTTCTTTCTTTCTTTATTCCCTCCTTTCTTTCTTTTTCATCTCTGGGACACAATAACACCCGCAACTTAGGAGGGAAAGGTTCATTTTAGCTCACAGCTTTAGGAGTTCTCAGTCCATTCTATGGTGTAAACACGTGGTCAAGGCTTAGTCAGTGGAAGAGCAGTTGGTAGAATAAACATGGAAGCCATGCTTACTGTGGGGATGAGTGGAGCTGGTAGATATTGTTCCAGGTCACGTCACTGTGATCTGCACTTTCCAGGTCATGTCCCAGTGACTCAGCCTTCCCAAGCAAGCCCCACTTCTTAGCAGCACGTGAAATTCATAGATAGTTCACAATATCCAAATATGTGAGGCTTTGGGGGGGACCCTGAAGTTCCAGACCATGATACTACATAACGGAATACAGTCCCAAAAATGTATGGCTCAGAAGTGATAAAGTATAAGTCCTATTATATATGACATCTGGAAAACCAAATGGTAATGACAGTGAACAAGTCCATGGTTGCTAGGTTTAAGATGGTGAGAACACACGACTATATATAGATAGGATGAGAGTAGAAATAGTTACTTTATGTTTATTCAATACAGAATTATCTGCTCTCCATTGGGATGGTGGTAATTTTTGTATAAATCTATGTAATCTAATATGTCATCGAAGTAAGCTGTGGTGGCGGTACACGCCTATAATCCCACATTCTTAGGTAGCTAAGAAGGTAAGATATTAAGGTTCAAGGTCTGCCTCAACAATTCAGCAAGGCTCCTCTTTCTCAGTATGAAATAAAAGGGATCCAGGAAGCAGCCCCTGCCTTAGAGTGCTTGTATGGTGTGCCCAAGCCCCTGGGCTCAAGGGTCTTTAAAAACCTCCAGACAACAAACGGAAGCATAGAATTAAAGTAATTAAAATTAAAATAGAATTTTTAAAACGTTAAACTCCATGATTGCATATTTGTAATGTGTATACACGTGATTCACAGGATTTTCCCCAGAGAAAAAGTTTTCCTAATGATATTAATTGTAACTTGTAAAGCAGTAGCCTTTTGATAACAAGACATTAGAGATGTAAACATTTGTCACAGCATGGAGATTTAGGTATTATTTGGATGAACATAGATGCAGCTAAGGGTCCCCTGCATTTCTTTTCCATCTTTCCCAACTACTTAAGCATTGAGAATTGAGGTGTAAACTACAGCTTTCCAGGCAATCAGCCCATCTTGACTCTTTGCAGGTTGAGTAGCAGCAGAAGGGAGGCTTGCACTAGCTGTCTTTTATCCCCCTTTCTACTTTGAGTTTAACTTGAGCGTCTTGGTGCTGATCTTAATTCAATTCCTTGTGAGATATTTAAACTGGTGACATTTGATATATCGTTTCTCTATATGCAGATGATTTATTACTGTTGTTTGCATACTCAGAACTTTCTTCTGATTATTTTGCAGATCACAAAAAAGCTATTTTAAAACAAGATTCATCTGTCATTTGGGATAAAATTGAACTCCCATTGCGCACCAAGACTTTTTATTGGCTGAAATCTCTAAACAGCTGTTATGTATTCCATTGAATTCTTTACTATCAGTTTTTACCAATGTAAAGTTCTTCAACTCTCCTCTCCCAAAATAAAAACTTAAAAAACTGTCACCTCCAAAAATATTAAAGTATCTAATCAAGATTTTCAGTCATATAATTTTATCAATTAATTCTGGAAAATCTTCGTTTGATAATCTAGAAATATTTCTGAAGTTCACCTTCCTGTAAACGCATCATTTTCTTCAAAAATCTTTTGTATGCACTTTCCGCTACAGGAACTGATCAAGCTACCTGATTTTTGATGAACATTAAACCTCAGTGGTAGCAACTGTTAAATAGGAAGTGTTATTCTAAAAGAAACTTCCTGAAACTCTACCTAATGAAGACCCTAGCTCCCTAGAATGTGGGCATGGGTGGCATTCCATGTCACACTGCAAATGATCTTTGATTGAAGTAAATAGCAAATGCTCTCCATAGTTTGTGGCCTAAAGAAACATTTTTATATATGTTTTCATATATTTGCTATATTATCTACTTTACTTTCCCTTAAGTCTGGGCAGGGTCTATGAAAGACTCGAATGTTGTCAGGTTTGGAGCTGAGGAGTCAAGATCATTTTTATTTCGTGGGGTTAATATATATAGTTGCATAGTATGTGATGATTCAAGAAAACACAGAAATATCATGAAGGCATCTGAGTAGAATGGAATGAAGGTCAGCGGCCATTGCAGTCTCTGGGTTCCCAGACAGCACAGATTTGTGGGCCATTTCAGAGAAGCCATTGTGAAATTGAGCAATCCATTCCTATGCAGAATTCCCAGCTGAAACAACAAATGAAGCAGAATTGAACCTGTCTACTTATACCCCTGCTACATTGCAAATTTGAGCGCGCACACACACAAAAATGACTGTTGCTTGGCGTAAGCCACTAACTTTTGGGCTGATTTGGTATGCATCAATGGATAAATGAAACGGGATCCTGATGAGTTCACGTTTATCTGCTATAATACATTTCTCCTTCTCTTAATTTAGTCATCTACGTCAAGTCAGATCATTCCTTTAAATCAGTTTTACCTTTTGGACATTCTTTTTTAATGTAAATCTCAAGGTTTACATTTAGACTTAATATTTGTTGAAAACACATTTGGCCATTTTTTCATGCTATTATCACCTACCTCAGTTGATACCTGGATCTTAATTTTTTTCCTTTCCTACCCAGTGTACATTTCTGTAAATTTCTTCTGATTCAGAATGTCATCGGCTTTTAGCTCATTTTCAAAAACAAGATATAAATGTGTTTTAAGGTTGTTTTTAGCATAGGAAATTATTTCTACTTTGTTGTTAATGTTCTCCATACCAGGATGGCTGAAACCCATGTAGATTTCATTTTTGATTAAAACTCCTTGAAGAAACTTTCATGCCAAAGGTTGCTTGGGCTGCCACAAAAGCTAGTTGCCTCTTCAAGAATGTGATCATTCTGGCCCGTCGTGAATATTGATTTACTTTAAATCATGCATTCTTACCCTTCGGCCATCCAGTTAAAGAACATCTCCTTTGATCCATTTTCTTTACATTTCATCTTTAGAGAATCCTTTTAAAATCTCGTTTCCATCAAAAATATCTTATTTTCCAATGTCAGTTTTAACAATTCCATTCTAATGAAAAGATTTACTCAATCATCTGTTTTCTTCAATATTAAAAGAAAAAATAGACACCTCTTTTCAAAAATTTTCCCACAAAATTATATTTATTTGAATATTTTCAGTTTGTCTTGTAATCAGACATGTTTGATGAGTATACATGAAATAAAATTTCCTAAGAATGGGCACTAATACCTTTATGGGGTGATGTTTTGTGGAGCTTAATCTCGTCTCATTGAGTTGCCTCTAAAATATGTTTCCCAATACCTATGGTGCTTCAGCATGAGCTGTGTGGAAGGAAAAAAAAAATAGGATGGAGTCTTAAAGGGGAAGAAAGCAGATGCCAGACTATTTAAGGCAGGTTTTCCGAGTAGACATAGCTAGAGTGATATATTCTGGTTTTTGTAGCTCAAATACATTGAAAGTTTATGTAGTAGCTCATGAAAACACACTTTGACCTGGCACAAACCCCACAGACTGTTCTTTTGCCTTAAATATTCTTTAAAAACACACATCAAAACGCTGACTATGTACAGTGAAAAAGATTACAAAAAATTGGGGATTCCCAATTTTGAACGTCCCTATCTTTGCCTGTTAGAAGTCTGGTAAGCATACCAGGCATAAATAAAAGGATGGTTAGATCTCAGTGGGTCAAAAAACAAAGGTCAATCACATATTCGTTTCTAAACTAGTTACTATTGTCATGAAACTTAGACCTGTCACTGCAGCATGTTTTCTTTGGGCTCAATTGCATTTTATATATTCATTTCTTTCAATGTACTTGAACTTCATAAGAGAAGAGGTTGCTCATTTGTTTATATATTTATTTATTTATTCATTTATTTAGTTAGATTCTGGATGGCTTGGTTCAGTATCTGACATCTGTGTCTGGTGGGTATTTGTCTGATGAATTGAATGGACTCCATGCCTATATACATTTTTCTTAGTTTGAGTTGAGAGAAAGGGGGCGGGGGATTATAATCACAAGATTAATACATTTTAAACAAAGTCTGTGTCTTTGCATTCTAAGGCAGGTATATCTCTTTTACACTCAAGTCCAATGGTGTCTTCACTTCACGAACATACATAGGTGTGTTTAACCACAGGCTAGTCCCATACTTACAGAGAGCTACCAGTGATTGTATCCTAAGTCAGCTATACAAGATTTTTCTAAAAGCTTGCATTCACTCCTGTCACACTCGGTGACTCTCCCAAGCATAGGGCCATTAGGTTTCTAACTGCTATCATTAATGAGTATAGCAAGCTGAAATGGACTCATTCGTTACAAATTCTTGCTTCTTTCTTCTTAATGAAATTTATGTGTGTATAAACTAAATTATGCATGTATTTTCTTTCCATGAGGGTTAAAGGAACTTTACAAAACAGTGGTTAGACGGAGAGGCTTAATGGCCTTAATATTCCTATGAAATGTAAATTTAGTAAAATGAAAAATGTAAAATGAAAGGTAGAATTTCTTTCTTACTTTTTTATTTTTCATGGTTCTGTAGGCTTCACCTCCAGCCTTCTCAGAGCCCTGGGGAAATAACTATGGCCTGGTCACAACTAATTTCCATTGGATATTCCCCATATGGGTACTTTAATGAGTTCTTATGGCTTGCTTTGAACACACATTCCCTTATCTCTTTGACTCCTGTGACAGCTCTGCTGTGGTCATTACCATGTCTGAATCCCTTTTTCAAGGGGCCTAGTCCCCATCCCCAGGGAGCCAATTAGCCTCTTTCCCTTTGGGCCTTCTTTTTCCTTCTTCTTTTCTCAGTGTTTCCATTCTTTTAGCTGCTCTGTGCTGTTCTGTTCCATGAACTTCCAGATAGAGATACAAATATTTAGAAACTGCAAGACCATTTACTAAATTTTGTTCTTTCTTCCAACTTCTAGATTATTTATAACTAAATGTTTCTACCCATTTCGATTTCTTATTTATGTATTTTCTTACCACAACAATCTTTTAAAATAAATTATATTTTTCTTCACTTTCATCCTCTCCTTCAGCCTTTCCTTCTTTTGAAAATAGCTTCTCTAACATTGATTACAGATTTACCATCAATTTTGTAACCCTGTTATTTTGCCTGACTACTTTGTTTCTCTGGAGCAGGAGTAGAATTTTCTGTATCAATCATTGTTCTTTTCATGATTATTACAGAAATCAAAGTTGTAATTATATTCTCATGAAAAAAGTGCAGTGCTCTTGCTACAAGTTTTGGGCTGCCTCTGATATATGTCTTTGGAAGCATGTTATATCTTTGTCTTATTTTCTGCTAAAAAATAAAATGAAATCTGGCCACAGTTTTTCTCCTTCTACACTTGGACTTTTTTTTTCATACTTTTCAAAACCTCAGTTGGTTTAGCAATCCTAATGATATTCTTTGCCTACCACGTTATTGTCAGAGCCTTTCTAGGCAGGAGGCTCAGAAGTTCATATTCCTGGAGGATGGAATTGGGTATCATTTCTCTTGCTATATTAGATTATTTTACAACGAGGGTCAAGCACTTCCAGCAAAACCCAAATGTGCCAATCATCACACAGACATATTTCTTTTCTCTAGAACTATATAAAAGGAAATCAGAGCTTAAAACAGGGATGGAGTATGTAGTAGTGTGTCTTCTGCTTTCTATAAATTTGCAACACTAAATAGACAGTCTAGATGTTACACAGATATAAGTACTAATATTTGTGAACCTAGTGTCAGGCGGCTCAACATTGGATTTGAGATGATTATCAACCTCTAAACTTGGGGTGAAATAATGTCAAAATAAAATTCCCTGTAGTTAATTAGATCCACTTACACAGGAAAAAGATCTTCACAGGCAGACAAAACCAACTCTCAGGTCCCTTAAGTATGCTTATTCTGTTTCTGGTTTTATTTCTTATAGTTAGTACAATAGTCTGCAAATTCTAGGATCAAATAATGATGTACTCTGCCCCCCACCCAGGAGTCTTTCTTTCTCTTCCTCCCATAACTGTGAGCGCTTAGCTATAATCATGGCAATTTCTTGCCCCCAAGCCTGACTCCCCTCCTCTTAACTGGGTCACAGTGGTCTAAGAGATAACCAATGTGTTAATTTATTACCACGTTATAGCTGAGTAGTCTGTAATCCAGAAATATTGATGTTCCTATCAATAAAGATTATATCCTAGGACTACTTTCTAAGATAATCAGAAAAATGCTCTTCTAAAACAGTCAGCAGTATGATAAGAAATTCTGATAATCTGAAGATCTTTTGAATAGAACGTTTTTCATATATTTCTTACATTTGAACAGTGTAGACTTCATAGGCAAGCTTGCTCTCAACTCAAAATACCTTGTCACACATCTATTAAATTGCGATCACCCAGCATGGGCTGTATCAAAAAAAAAAAAAGTTGTTGAAAACTAGACATTTGATAACAGTTCAAAACAGCAAAATTAATTCAGCTTTCATGTCCACATAACTCAAAGCTCCTCTGTGTTCTGCGGAAGGAGTAAGATGAAGGTCTGGCAGAGGTGGGGGTGATTTTACGCTGTGAAGGTACACCTGGATGGAACAGTCCTCCTGAGAAGAATGCAGAAGAGACAAGAGGGACACTCTCATTTTCAGACTCTTGTGGCATAGAAGAGCAGAGCTCGTTTAGTCACGGACATAATCATCAATTCATTTTCATTGTCTTGTCATGATTTCCACCCAAACCTTTCAAGTTATCTTGTGAAGATAGTAAAGCATGTTAGATAAATGTCGAGAGTGTGTATACATGGAGGAGAGGGCTTGACATGCCCGTGGGCAGTCCTGTGCCATCTCTGGCCACAGACCACTCTGATAAATATGTCTTCAGCTAAAATACAAGAACTGAGGGAGTGCACTAAACTTTCTACTTTGTGTGCAACAGTCTCCCCAATATCCTGTGCACGTACGTGTACTCCTGTATCTGCCTCCTTTCATACCTCAATCTCACTGCCATGAATTCCCTTGGACCTTTTGTACTTCTAGACCCTAAGAATTTCAGGGACTGGCTCTAATCTTACCCCTGCCCGGAAGCATACTTTGATATCCAGTTGGTACATCTCTGTCTATCCCTGGCGTGTTTTCAGGTGTGGGTAGGTGGAGCAGGGCGTGTCTCTGACTGTTGAGCTGTACCTTCGCGGCACCTATCTGTGGCAAACCAGCTCCCCTCAGTGTGCACACCTTCTACTCGGGTTTTCTCCGTCTCCTCCATTTTCAGTGTCCTCTCAACCTTTCTTGACCACCATCCATCCTGGAGAAATAAATGAGTCCACAATTGCCATCTTTCGTGGGAAACTATCTAATGGTGAATGCTTAGAAATGAGCTTTTGTGTATCCTACTGTACCAAACCACATCCTAACCAGTGTTTTTGGTTTAGTGTATTCTTGATGAAAGCCATTCTGGCTGGGGTGAAATAAAATCTCAATGTAGTTTTGATTTGCACTTCTCCAATCTCTAAGGGTATTGAATGGGCTTTCCATATAGTCATTGGTCATTTCGACTAAGTCTGAGAAGTGTTTATAGAGTTCATGGGCTCATTTTTTGATTGGATTATTTAACTTGATGAAAGTTAATTTCTCGCTTTAAATATTGTCTAGATACTCATCCTCAATCACAAAAGTACCTAGAAAGGACTTTTCCCCTACTCCGTAGATTGTAACTTGTAGGTTCTGCAATTTATCTCTTCATTCTGAACTGTTTGCTTGGTGGCAGCTCTTGAATTTTCTCCAACACCCTTTGTTGATTCGCAGTTTTATTCCCCGTGCAGTGGAGTCTACTTCATGGAGTCTTTACCTGGGCCTGCGACCTTAAGTGTGTCCTTTGACTGATTTAGATATAATTTTAGCACAGGGTAAGAGATAAGGATGTAGTGGTGATCCTCCACTTATGCGTATCCAATTGTCTGTCTTTTCTTCAGTGTATGTTTTTTGCCCCTTTCTCAAAAATCAGATATCTGTAGGTTCAAGGTGTGGTTTCTTCGTCTTCTTTTCTATCCCACTGGTCTACAAGCCCTTTTCAACGCCAAGGCCATGCTGTTTTCATTACTGTGCTTTTGTAATATAACTTCCCATCTGGTACCGTGATGCTTCTGCTATTGTTCTTTGTGTTCAGGATCGCTTTGGCTCTTCTGTGGCTTCTTTGCTCTAAAGCTGGAGACCGCGAAGTCTTGCTCTCATTCTACTTCTACCAGTACCCTGGGCTGCCCCTATGGTCCCGTGTCCCCTGCCTCGGACATTTCTAGCTCCAGCTTCTGCTGTTTTCAGGGTTTCTTTCTAGACCATCCCCACAGTGTCTGGGTCCTCAGACATTTTCCCAGGCTACTATTTCAGGTTCAAGACTGATGTGCCAGTGTGTAGATGTAAATAAAATATCTGAGGCTGGGAAAGAATCACCAGAAAGGACCGGTGATTGTTCCTCTTTTTTTCTTTCCTCCTCCTCCTCCTCCTCCTCCTCCTCCTCTTCTTCTTCTTCTTTCTTCTTCTTCTTCTTTTCTTCTGGCGGATGGTGCTCTTGAACTCACTATGTAGCCCAAGCTTGCCTAGAACTCAACACAATCCTCTGTGCGTGTGTGCACCACTGCCATAGTTCTTGAAGCACACCAATGACTGAAAATACCTGGGATTCTCATTAGCTAGAGGGGAGACGTTGAGACGTTCATTGCACACACAGCATTAAGTAGAGCACTTAGAATTTTTCTCAATATCTAAAGTTTTCTTTAGATTTCACAGTATTGTCTTAGTTACTTGTTTGTTGTTATGACTCAATACCTGACACCCACAAATTTAGGGGAAGAAAGGTTTATTTTAGCTCACAGTTTCAGATGGTCACAGTCCGTTCAGGGGCGGCCGGCAGCGATCAAAGTACATGGCAGAGACAGAGGTGGAGGCAGCTTCTCACGACATCACACACAGGCGGGCACGTTGAGACTAGTTGAGAGCAGTCCAAGTTGTAATCCTAGTCCTAGTCTTAGTCCTCCAAGGAAGGCAGGATGCAGCTTATGTATCCTTTCAGATCTCTGCCCAAAATTAGTCCCTCCGGCATCCAGGTGTGGACGGTGTGGCCACTACGCACCGTTAATCCTAACTCACACGCCTTTAGTCTTAATTCACACGCCTTTAGTCTTAACTCACACGCCTTTAGTCTTAACTCACATACCTTTAGTCTTAACTCACATGCCTTTAATCCTAACTTAACTGTAATCCACCCCTCCAAACTAGACCCCAATCCACCAACATCACATGGTTCTATAAACAATCCATAACATCAAAATACATGAGACTTTTGGGGGACACTCGAGACCCTAACCACAACAAATACTCTGGTCCTACCTACGAAAACTCATAATCAAAATTTCAAAAGTTTAGATAGTTTTAATAAATTTAATTGGGTTCTGGTTGAAAAATCACCCTTAAAGGACTATATAATTACAAAGTACTCAATGGAATAATATACTAATATCCAATCCAAAATAATTAGATATTAAAAGAAAAATAAAATGTTCAATAACGAAAAGTAAATCAATGGAAGAAACCAAAATGTTACAGTAAATATGGAATCAGCCTGAGATGTTATATAGTTCACATAATTATATGTCTCACAATTAAGAAATAAAGCATAGCAATGTTAAGACATGAGATCCATCCAGAAAAAGTCAAATTAAACTTTTGATGATGCAGTAACGTGTATGAAATAATGTAAGTTAGTTGGCTACGATTTTTATTCATCTCAACTTCTTGACACATTGGATCACACTGACCTTTCCTTACAATTGCTTTTTTCCTTTCAACTGCCACAGGATCTCTCTGAATAATAGTGCGAATTCCTTGGGCATGGAGGGATTGCGACCTTAATTGGTCCCTGGCTAGAGACGCAAGTCAGGATCATGTCTTTAGTTGTTCAATATTTTATTCCTAGTAGTTATATAATATCTGGCACACTGTACGCCTGCAATAAAATAAATAAAGAGAAAAGGGGAGTGAGGCAGGGATAGGGATGAAGCAATAATGAAAAAAATAGTAAGAAGATATGAAGAAAAAGGAAAGAAAGAAAGACTATTGTCTTAGCCACAGGAATAACAGCTTCTCCCAGCTCAGTAGAGGTGGGAGGATGGCTCCATAATAGAGGACTTGCCTACCATAAGCAAAGGCTTGTGTTTGATAGCCAGCCCAGCAATAAAAATAAGTAAATGAATAAAATTAAAATAATAATCTGTAGAGAATTAACTCATGTCACAGAAGCCTAACCTAATATACGAGTTCATTTACAAGACCTGATGAAACAAACATGTTTAATTATATCATCTTCCTAAATGAAGCAAATTGAAATAATCATTATGCAGTAGTTTAAATTCATTGATTTAAATACCGAAGTGATACGTAATGTAAGTGTGGAGCACTTTAAGGCTCCACAAAGCATCTGCTCAAGAAGCACTAAATAAGAACTTGTGGAGAAGAGAAAAACTTTCAGTGATGAATAGAGTTCTTCAATCACTTCAGTCACACTGAGGCTAAAATTCAACATTCGAGAGAAACATACCTTATTAAACTACCTACATAAACATTGCAACTTGGAATAAGGACCAGCCAGAGACTTCAGAAACTGTTGCAATATGTGGGGAGCAATCCATACATTAGAAATAACTATGGAGAAAGAAAAGATTTGAACTGTATCATTCAGACTCCAAAAATTCTTTGGCCGGAATCCAAACAATTTTTGCTGCAATGGTCTCTTTTGTAGAAGGGGAAACAAATTATAAATCAGACCAGTACGCAGACTCTTTAAAGACGAAAGACATCGCAAAGTCAGTAAAGAGAAACAGGGGCACGCAAAAGGACTACAGAAGGAACCAAAAATGGAAGATAATTTCCCAAGGTTCATGAGTGCTGCCCTGGCTCCCAGATTCTTCCCCAGCACCTCCACTTTTTGAATCCCCACTCCTGACAACTATCTCTTCTCAGATCTTTGTGATTTCCTGACTACGGCTAATATCACCTTGCCAGTCACCTTCACCATAATTGTCCCGTGTTTGACATAGATGATTGCTGTGCCATGAGACACTTTTTAATGGTAAAATACAGTGGTTTACAAACATGTAAACGGCCTTGAAACTTGGCAAACACCTATAATCGTAGCAGAGCTATTTGTTTATGAAACCAGGAGATTTGTCTCAGAAGGTTCCACTCACATGGTTATCACTCTAACCCATCCAGTATTTTCTCTCAGCAGGTTATTATTAATCAGATTGAACTATTTTGCAGGAGTACAATTACAATAACAGATGATACTTGGTACAACTACTATATTATTTTAGGAGGCGAATGATACCTGGTTATTTCACTTGTAGTGATTTTGACTTTCTTTGCATATTCAGGTGTTGTCAGCTAAACCACTCAAGGGTTCCTCAGCAACCGCTCTAGATTTCTGCCAGCCACAATCACTGCATTGATACCGACTCAGTTGGGATTTGCAAAATGGTACCTTCATATTCTGTATTCCTTTTGCCTTTAATGGTGGGAGACGACAAGGCCTGAGTCTCTTGCATTTTCTTCCTGGGGGGCAGCAGGCCAATGGCCTTTGCCCCAGGGGAGCTTTTCAGAGCCACGCAGAATGAACAGATTCAGAAGACACGAGTCTCACCTTTTTGTGGAGCACAGGCAGATTTGTCTGTTGTACAGTATAATAAAGATAATGAGGTTTTTTGGAACAAAGAATGTATTTGCTTGAAATCCATTAAAGAGGAACATCTCTCTAAAGCTGAGTTCTTCTCCTTTTACACAGCTAAAGATACTGTTTTAGGGCATGACATTATTCTCAGGACACATCCCATTGGAATGAAAGTTCAGGGAACCAGAGCTGCAGAGGGGGTATGGTTATTGATTTGAGTAATGAATGATCATTTTGGTTTTATCCACGAACCCAATGTCTTCAATTAGCATTGGCAAAATTGTGGCAGGCTAATGGCTGAGACTCTAAATTGGGGAGAATCTTAGACCTTCTATTTTTTTTAGCTGTAAATATTCAACAAAGACTTTCATCTCACCATGTATTAGGTTCCTCTAGGGAAAATTAGTATGGAAAAATACAAGCTTAATGCTTTCTCTGTATTTAATATTTTAGATGAGCTATGCTACCTAGTACAGATCCCCAAATTATCAGTGAACCTTACATATGCAAGTATACATGTGTATGTATACATATATGTAATATTTTAGTGCTATTAGTAACTGAAGAAATTTTATTTATGAGTTTTAATCCTTAAACTTCATTATTGTGATGATTAAATTGTTCCACCTTTGGCAGTTGGTGGCCCTGATTTTGGCTTTGTCAGCCATTTGATATAATCCCATCAAGTTCTGATAAAGTCTGCTTTCTGTTTCAGATTTCACGGTCTCATGTTCTCTTTTCAGTCCCAGACTTGAAATTATGTATGTCCCTAAGATTCCAGTTTTTTTCTTAGAAAATTCTATGGTAGAGATTACAGTCTGAAGTGCTAGATGTTTGCTTTGCTAATGAATTTTCTTAGCTCCAAGTAATAAAATAGAATATAGGTATTTTTTAGAAAAAATATGAGTTCATAATATATGCAGATATAAACTGTTTCCCAAACTTGGAAGGAAATGATTAATATACAGATACCAGAATCCCAGAAAACCACAAGCAAGATTAGTGCAAATAACATAGAAACACCGTGTTTAAACCTCTAAAAATAAAAGTTGAAAAATATTGTAAAAGCACTTGAGGGATAAACAACTTACATAGGCAAATGAAATTGAGCATAATGCTAAAATAAGCATCGGAAGTAATGCACCATTTAAGAAAATGAAATTGCACAAAGTGAAGAAAGAAAAACAATCTACAATTCATATTTGGAAAAAATATCGAATTTGAAATACGAGCATGTTTAAATAAGGTTCGATGGAAACAATACATCTGTTTAAAAATTGTGCTAAATATAGGTCTCCAGACTGAAACATCACAGATATTATCATTTTTGCAGAACACGTGAAAACAAATTACAAAAACTAACAAATGATTCATACACATTCCTCATGTGCAAGGTCAATGTAAAAATCAATTGCATCTTTACATTCTCAAGGCAAACAACTGTAAAATGACATTTTGAAAAATTTACCTTGTGATAGCTCTAACATAAATGAGAAACACTGAAGAATACAGTAACAGAATGCTTTCAACAATCCCTACCCAGAAACTCAAAACTCTTGCTGAGAAAAATTTAAAACTACTTAACCAAACACAGAAATAGTCATGCTCATTGTTTGAAAAAGGATATCTTGTTAATGAATTCTTTTTCCTCATGTTGACATAAAGTAAATCACAATCAAATCTGTATAAATTTCTTGGTACAAATTGAAAATCAATCAATTCTACTATCTACAGAGAAGATAGATAAATTACCAATATAATCTCAAAGAAGACAACCAAATTTGGGGGTGTTTTCTTTGTTCCATGTAATAGTGAATACATGAAGTTTTTTTTCCAATGGAATGTAATGTGGAGACCAGAAATATTATAGATTCACACTTGTCTAATTATTTTTGTCCAAGGTGTGGAAAACAACCTTTTTTAACAAGCTATTCTGAACAGCTGGATTAATGTGTTAAATAAAAAAGCCACAACCTCCATCTTTGATGTATCCAATCTTAACTCATAAGATATTTGTTTTTTAACTATTTTCTAAACATATACAAATTAATATATATGTATATATCTTCAATTAAAATTTTATTAAAGCTTTATTTGTAGAGAAAGTACATTTATGTTCAGGTTAAGGGGAAACAAAATAGATTGGTAAATATTAAGTGTTGTAGGTTGTCATTTTTTTTTAGCAGCTGGAATTACCTTGCTAACTTATGAAAATCACATTTTTAGACCAGCTGAAAGTCATGTAAAGTAAAATGACATGAACCAAAATGTGTGGAAGAAAGAACTGTTATTCATTCAACTGAGTCTGAGGATTTCTTCCCTGGGGGTCTTTTGAGTGGCAGAATTTGGCTGACATTTGAAGTTGGCTTCAGGCGAGTTTCTGCAGGAAGAAGCCATCATCTTGTTCTAAAAACTGCTGTGTAGCTTAATAGTGATGGAGACACAAGCTCAGGTATAAAAGTATTTAACAAAAGTGTATACACGCATGTTCACACGTACACACAAATGAAAAACTGAGAAATCTGATTAAGATCAGTGGGTAGTATTGCTGTCAGTTTCTTGACTGTCACAGTAACTGAGCTACATTTGTTCATCTCTTATCAAACTTACATTTCTTCATATTTGTCAACTGTTATGAAACCTACATTCCTTCAATTTATATCCCTATCCCTATTGTTAATAATGACTAATTCATCCATCTTTTCCATAATTAAAAAAATTGGGACCTGTAAGTTGCTTTCTTTTTAAATTAAATTTATTTCAACTGACACACAGAAACATAAAATTGTATATATCACTATAGTACACATATGTTTTGAAGCATTAGAGCTTCTGAAATGTTTAAATTGAGTTAATTATAACCATGTTCTCAAATATTAATTACTTCCTTATAACAAAAGCCTTTGAAATTCTCTGTTTTCACTTTTCAAAATATACAACGTAAACTTGCTACCTGCCCCATTTTCTCCCGTTTTACTGATAAGTGCAGAATTTAGTTTACATTGGTCTTGAGCATTTTGTGCACATGCGTATCATGGCAAAGTTACAAGACCTTTCTCTCTCTCCTTTGGGCCCTCCCTTCCCCCCCTCCCCCCCAGTTCCCATTATTTTCTACATTAAGTTCCATGAGATAACTGTGATCTGGGTTTCTCATATTAGAGAAACCATTTGATATTTCACCTCTGCTTCTGTCCCACTTCACTAAGCATGATGGTCTCCAGTTGCCTCCATTTTTAAACCTATGAGACTGTCACTTGGGAAACAGACCTACCTTTCTCCATCTCTACTTATTCCCTATTCTTTGGAGACTCGGGCACCCATCATATTCTATGATAACCTTCTAGAAGATCATCCATTTTAGATGTGTGTATTAATGAGAAGTGTCAGTATTTGTGTTTCAGTGCTTGATTTATTTCACTGAACCTACTGATCTCCATTTGCATTGACGTGGTTACAGATTACAGGATTTTATTTTCTTATGACTATTAGTATTCACTGTTATAAATCTATCGCATTTACTGCATTTGTTCCTTAGTTCATGTACATTTAATTTCTTTCTTCTTTTGATCATCAAGGGTACTGCTATAATAAATGTAGGAGCACAAATGTCTTTTTGGCATCTTGATTTCAATTCTTTTGGACATGCCCAGTAGTGGAACTGACAGACCATGTGGTAGCTCTATTTTTAAGTGCTTGAAGAACATCTATACCGGTTTCCACTCTGGGTATACCCATTTAGACCATCACCAACAAACAGAATGCAAGCATCTCTTTATTCCCACTTCCTCCTCAGTGTGTGTCATCTTCGTAACATTTTATTCTCTTTTTGATTATAGACACTCTTACTGGAATGAATTGCTAAACTCATGACTGTGTGATTTCCATTTTCCTTTTTAGTGATGCTGGAACATTTTTATGTAGCTGCTGGCTATGTGCAGGTCTTCATTTGAGAAATGTCTATTTAAATCTCTCACCCAATTTTTAAAAAGCATTTCATAATTAATATTTTTGCTATAGCATTTTCTCAAATTCTGTATATATTTTGGATTCTATCCTCTTGTCAAATGTATAGTTTTTAAATATATATTTTTTCATTCTTTAGGCCATCTCCTCACTCTGGCTTTGCTTCCTTCGGTGTGCAGAAACTTTGTTTGATACGATCCCATTTGTTTATTTTTGCCTTGGTTCCCTGTGCTTTGGTTTTGGAATCTGTCTTGACCGAAGAAAGAAAGAAAGAAAGTAATAGCAAACAAACAAAAAATAGTCCTTGGATCCTTGTACATTTCAATGCGTGCAAGCACTTTTCCTGTTTTATTTAAGCACTCTGATTTTATTGGGTAGTATAGTTAATGCTGTTGATCTTTGGAAACAGGTGAAAAATAATGGTCTATTTTCACGTTTTATCTAAAAAAGCATTCACTTAAAAAATCTACATTTTCCACCGTGTTCTTAGCATTTTCACATAAAAATGCATTTTCTGTAAATATGTGTGCTTGTTTTAGGTTCTTCATTCCATTCCATTGATTTGTATATCTGCATTTATCTCAGTATCATGCTCTTTTGATTATTGTAGCTTTGTGGTATGCTTTGAAGTCATCTAGTGTAATACTGCTTTGCTCTTATCGGTCAAAATTATTTTGCCTATTTTTCTGTTTCTGAACAAATCTTAGCATTCTTTTTCGAGTTCTGTAAAAATATCTTTGATATTTTAGAGGGGATATATTATGCTAGTTGTTTTGGTGTTGAGGACACTTAATAATATTGCTGAATCTAATCTGTAACCATAGGAAAGCTTAACATCTTCTGAGTCCTGTGGGGTTTCTATGGCTGTAATTGTAGAAAGCTTTCAGCTCTTTGCCTAAATTTATTCTTAGTCTATAATGTTATTACAGTTGTTGTAAATAAAATTGCTTTCTTGATTTCACATCCACAAGCTATATGTTGCTTCATAAATTTTCTAGGACAAATATTCGTTTCTCCAATATTAAACTCTTCTACATGCAACCAGCTATGAATTGAAAAGAATTCCATCTGTACTGAACATGTACAGATTTTTCCATTCTCATAATTTCCTAAACATGCAATATTTATTATTTAATCTATATTACATTAAGTATCAGTAGCAGAGATGATTTAAATGTATGAGAAGACGAGTATAATTTATGTGCAAATATCATGGTATTTTATATAGTAGACTTGATTATCTGTACGTTTTGGTGTTTGCGGAAGGTCTTGAATTTAGTGTGCATGGATTTGAAGGGTCATTCAGCCTCGTTTACTTTCTCTCTCTCTCTTCATATGTACGTAATCCCAGCACTCAGGATGCTGAGGCAGGAGGATTGCTGTGAGTCCAAAGTTATCTTGGGCTACACAGTGAGTTCAAAACCAGCCTTGACTAGAAAGCAAAATCCTGTTTTAAAAAAATAATAATGCAATTCTTTTTTGTTTCTTTTTTTTTTCTGGGGGTGGGTGGGGGCGGAGTCTTGCCCCGTAGCCCCAACTGGTCCTGAACTCACTTTGTAGCCCAGGCTAGCCTTAGACTTGGTAATCTTGCTGCCTCGGCTTCCCCATTGCTGGGATTACAGGCACGTGCTGCCTCACTCTGCTTTATGTGGTGCTGGGAATTGAACCGATGGCCTTGTGCTTGCTGTGTCCACTGTGTCATTCTTCCAGCCTTAATGCACATTCTTAAAAATGGAAATGAAATCTGTCTATCTTTTTATATTTTATGCATAAATACATTTTCTTGCCCTGAATATTTATGTTTAGGGCAGGAATACCTTTCCTCCTCTTTGTTTAAGTACCTTTGTCTCTGAGGCTTTAACAGCATGTTTTCCTCAAAATCTTTAATGTGGTGACTTGAACTCACCTTACCTTCATTTCCTTTCAAAATGTTTGTCCATTAGTGGCTAGGGACAGCGAACAAAATAATTTATTTTCATCCTTGATGATAGCAATCCACAATTTTGATTAAAAAGGGTGGTCTCATGATCATAGAATAACAGAGCAATTCCAGATTTCTAAAGTATGCAAAAGAGGGAATTTGAAGTGATCCACTAATATAAAATGAAGAAAACAGGTCATTAGATATAAAATGATAGAATTATGTAATAGGTTACCATTCCTCAAAAAAAAAAAAAAGCAAGGCCGTGGGTGTGATTCCCTAGCACCTCATAAAGTCAGGCATAGTGGTGCGTTCCTGTAGTCGCAGCACTCGGGAGGCCAAAGAAGGATCACCATGAGTTCAAGGCTGGGTTTGACTCCATAGTGAGTTCAGGACCAGCCTGCGTTACAGAACAACAAACAAATGAGAACAACAAACAAATAAACAAAACAGAACCAGTGAGCAGAACTGAGGAGTTCTATGGGCCCCCTACTGGCCTTAAGGTATACTGGACTCCCTGCTTATGTCATTGAAAATAAAAATCAAAAAACCGTTTTTTGCATAGATATAGTCACAATCCATAGCGAAATATTTTATTAATGTATATCACATAAAACATAAGCATATTCTAGCAAAAAGTTTTGAGTTATTTTTAAATAATCCGATGTAAATAATGTAGCATATCACCTGAGAATATTTTTTTAAAATTAAGGAAAAAATAGTTAATTTTTAAACTATAGATTAAGAAGGAAGAAAAAAGTATTTACAGTTTGGACATACAAAAGACTATTTAAGGAAAATAAAACAAATTTTAAAAACTCAATGAAAATTAGCTTATCTTCCATACTAAGATTACTATTCCAATATTTGAAATAATTTACTTTTCTATCTTTATAATCACAATCATATCTCTCACATTCTTTCATCTTTCATGCAATTAAGAGATCAAGTATTAACAGTGTATTTCTCCAACACAGTGAAATCTCATTAACTCTATGCAATCATCTTTGTGATATTTATTAAGAATGGCCACATGCGGCATGATATTTCCTTATTGGAAAAAAATCAGATAAGCATATTCAGGCTAGAGCCTATTGTACCATTGTTTAAAAAAAACACGTGTTTCATTTTGTTTTAGAAATACACTTAAAACGTTGATTCATGTTTCACTTGTTGAAGTTTTCAGAGATTAATGTAATCACACAGAAAATATAGGAATTGGCATGTGAAGAAAAACACTGAAAATAACAAAAATAAATTTAAACTTGTTGCTTCGTGGTCCATCTTCTGCACATTCTTCAGCCATGTGCTGGCTGGCAGTGGGAAGAAGAATAATTATAGAGTGAACAATGTTGTATCACTCCTCCGAGAGAGAACTAGGTTTGAACTTGTGCTCTGCCCCTTATGAGCTGTGTTATCTTAATGAGCACAATTACCTTTCTGAGCAATCACGTCTTCATTTATGAGACGTGGGTAGTAGCAGTATTTCCTTTTCCATTCCCATGAAACTTCAGCTTATCATAAGACAACCCAAGAAAACGCACATGTCAGTACATGCATACACAAATGCACACATATGCAGCTAGAAAGTATAATTGGCTAGGATCAAAACTTTGGTTTGCTTTGAAGATGTAAAATGCTAATGTGGTATATGCTACACGGGAAACTTTTGTTTGCTTAGAAACAGTAAAATTCTCATGAGAGTGGTTGATCAGGAAAGCTTCTCCAAGGTCAGTTTGACATATCCGTTATGTCATGGTTGCTGCGATTAATGAAAATGAGACCTAGATAGTGGGACACCAGATATAAATCTCGCAGAAGACTCTAAAAAATACCTATCAAAATTGAAGTATTTTTTAAAAATTACAGTAAGACTCAAAATAAGCTCTTTGGTAGGAAATCTGAACTTCATTTTTTATAGCTCCTTCTTCTAAGACCGTGAGTAATTTCAAAATTTCCAACTACATTTGCAATTTTTTCTATTTTTCTTATACATTGCTCTATTTATATTGCAACTAGACTATTTGATCCTGTTCCTCAATGTCTCTTACAAAAATAAGAGTGTAAATCAAGGCTGTCCTTTGAAGCAGCTGTTAAGGATATTATAGATTACTACATAAATTCAAATGGGAGCCAATTACAGAAATTATGCATATTTAACTTAAGAGAATATTCTTGGCAAATTCTGTAATTGCTAGATAGATTTGAAGAATTGGCATATCAAAGAGCGGGTATATATACTCTCTTGCTCATAATTCATAAAAAAGCTGATAATTTTAAATTATAAAATAGAGAAATGTGGCTCAGTATTAGGAAAACATTGCTAAATAAATATGCTCAGAAATCTAAGAGACTGTTTTGAAGAGATAGTGAATAAATAT
The DNA here is from genome assembly GCA_004027205.1 of Ctenodactylus gundi. NCBI lineage: Eukaryota > Metazoa > Chordata > Mammalia > Rodentia > Ctenodactylidae > Ctenodactylus > Ctenodactylus gundi. The sequence goes on from PVKB01000587.1 coordinate 160,597, forward strand.
CCTGCAGTTACTGATTTTCAACCAGCAGACACGTATCTTTAGGAAAGAAAATCAAGCCAGCCAAAGGAAAGTAGAAGAAACTTACATGTTGCATAGAAGGTATAAAGTGGCCACGAGAGCAGTTCTCAACTGTGCTGGGCCAGATGCTCATTGACACTGTCTTGTCTCCATTTCTCATAACAATTGTCGTCAGAAGCCACTTGCATTGGTCAGCTTTCCTAGCCACTGAGACACGTGACCTGACATACACAACCTGAAGGACAGGAAGTTCCATTTGGCTCAGGATTCCAGGGTATTCGGTCCAAGGTCTGGTGACTTCAAGAGTGAAACATGCTGGTGACAAAGGAAGGCAGAGTAAAGAAGCTTAATTCCTGGCACTGAGAAGAAATATAGGGCATAGTGCTGTGCCAGAGAGGAAGGGGTGGGGTCCAGATGGAGGTCATGCCTCCGTCACTCACCCAGACATGCCCAGAAATGTGCTCCACTAATCTGTGTGGGTCACAAGCCAATCAAGTTGACAATTAAGTTTAACCTTTACGCCAGTGAGCTGGGCTTAGTGGCACAAGCCTGTAATGTTAGTATCTGCGTGGCTGAGATAAGAGAATAGTAATTTTGAGCTCAGTCTGGGTAACTTAGCATTTTGATAAGTCCCTAACTGAAGGAGAAGGAGAAGGAGAAGGAGAGAAGGAGAGAAGAAGAGGGAGAGGGAGAAGGAGGAGAAGAAAAGGGAAGGAAAGGAAAAGGAAGGAAAGGATAGGAAAGGATGACAGGGAACATAGCTCAGTAGGTTGACCCTAGATTTGATCCCCATAGCATGAAAGAAAGAAAAGAGAAGAAAAGAAAAAAGAAAAGAAAAGAAAGATTAGAGACCATGCTACTTAGCCATTTTTCTATCACTGGAACACAATACTGGACAACTTAAGGGAGGAAAGGTTTACTATCTCACATCCATAAATCTCAGTCTGTTTGTACGTGGCTAACAATGGCTGATGGACTTGGTGGAAAGTCTAGGTATAAAAAAGCTGCTCATCCATCCTGGATAGAAAGCAGAACAAATTACTCAGAAGGAACACCAGGGCTGGCTCCAGAGGTCCTCTTCATCCAACCGGGCCCCGTCTTTTAACAGCAGGTGAAATCATCAGTTGATCAATGCACAGGCACAATCAACCGTCATAATCCAGTCGCATCCCAGACACATGGGAAACGTTCCAGATTCAAACCATAGCAAACCCCTGTGTCAAAGTATACCTGCTATGGGGCTAAGTCTTTGTTAATGATGTTAACTTAAAAATATGAAAGAAATCCCATTACTTCATAGAACATATATCCTAATCAGTGACAAAAGGCCAATCATGTGGTGAAAAAATATAAGAAAAAAAAAAGAATTCATATGAAGGTGCATCATCCTGGATTGTGGCTCTCGAGCCCAGGGCAACTGGCTAGTGCTTTCTTTGGGCCTGTTTGGAACTGGGCTCCACTGCAGGAGGTGGCAGCAAGAAGCTCCTCACAGCTCCCATTACCATGTTCAGCCTCCTGATGGAAAGTAGTGGGCAGTGGATTTTCATTAGAGCACAGACCCTACCATAAACCACACATGCCAGGGATCTAGGTTGTGCAGTCAGTCCTCATGAGAATCTAAATCCTGATGATATGAGGTGGAACTGGGGTGGTAATGCTAGCACATCCACCTTGCACCATCGGTAGAAAAATTATTTTCCATCAAATCAGTCCCTGGTGCCACAAGAGGTTGGGGACAATTTTCCTAGGTAATTAAGCAGACTGGAAGTAAGACTACTTGCTTATATGGCATTGAAAGAAGAGGAGATATTTCTGGTGTCATATTCACAAGTTTTGGATGATACCTCAAAAGTCATGTGAGCACTTTTATCCTGCCCATTATTTGAACATGCCAAGTATGTCTTTCAAAGTGGCTTAAAGATCCTTGTTCTTATTTCTCTATGTTTTGATATTTCTGTCCTATTTAAATTCTTGTCTAAAAGCCACTGTCCTTTGAAGCGATAGACAAATGGACAACATCCCAACATAAATTTCCTTTTTTTTTTTTTTTTGGAAATGTAGTTGTTGAAAAATGTTGCACAGAGTAACTTACAAATGCATCAATTTAATTCTTCTTTAAAACATAATGAAGCCATCTGCTGGAGCAGTTATTAAATCACCCAGAGCTAGATCAAGTTTCTAAGAACAGTTATTTGACTCCTCAGAGCCTTCAAAAGAGGGAGGTTCCGATTGATTTCTCTGGTCTGTTGCTTTCTTCCATAAACCCCCTCCTCATTTAGTGCTCGGAGAGTTGCAAAATGACCCACCCAGCTCTAATCTTCACTTCTAGGTTGATGATGATCCAGGTAATCTTGCTGCATTTGCATCGTTGTACCATAAACAAATCCTTGGGACCCACATCTTCTTGTCTAAAATAAGTCACTTGATATAGTTTATCCATTTCCTAATTGGCTGAAAGGAACTCTACTAATGCATATTTTAAAATGCATCAACTAAGCTGCTGTTCCTAGTGACTGTTTTTCCTTTGAATTACCACTGATAGCCTTTCCTAGAAGAGTGCATTGTTCTTTTTTTCTTTTTAATCTTTTCAGAAAAGTAAGAGTTAGGTCACCTCAAACCAACCAACCAAATGGCTGAACAACCAAAAAAGGAACTGGTTTGAAAATATAGTTAGCCTCTGTTCACATATTTTGCAAAAATCCATCTGTGCTTGTATAAACCTCTTTTCAGTCAGGTGATATCTTTGAATATCTTTGAAATGTCATGAAGAGGGGAAACAGAAGAACTTTTTTCTCATTTAGTCCATGCCTTTTAGATACATGCTGTCAGGAAACTTTCCATGGGAAGAAAACAGCCACATTCTTAGTGAGTCTTTCATTCAACCCTCAATTCATAGAAGCCTTGAAATTCACACACAAAAAAAAACCTCTTTTGCGTTAGCATTTTGGCAAAAGGCTATGGGGTAAAACAATAAAGCATATGTAGTACTTATTGCAGTTATGCATAAATTTAACATGACTTCAAAATAAAAAGTTACATTTTCACTCTGGCTGTGATCAAATGTCAAGCTTTGGTCAAGGAAATTGGAAAAAGAAGATGTGGCTTCGGCATCAGTTCTAGAAAATGGACACTGAGCGATTTGACCTCTGCTGTTCGTGAGTGAGACGCGGACACTATGGGCCATGACTAAAGGGAGAAAGGTTGATGGGAAAATCCATGGGACCCAAGAGGGGCTTGATTTTCTAAAAAAAGTTCTAAATAATGAAGGAAGTATTGACGTGTAGATGGAAAATTTTGAAGTAAATGTCAAATATTACTCATATGTGCTATGATGTGTGTATGATCATATGTTTTCATATTACCCTAAAGATTTTGGCAATGAATTTCTGTTTGATTGAGCTAATAGTCTAAACAATACAAGTTTCTCTCAATTGAAACCACTGCCACACATAGAGTTCCCCTTAACTAACATAAAACCTTAATGCTTAAAAAATAACTCAAGGAAAACACAACATCAATATTTTATATAAGTAAATATTATATATCAAATTTAATAAATCTTTGCCTTATTTATCATTTTAATAGTGTTTATTTAACATCTAATGATTCTAAGGCCTTTATTGAAAACTTAAAACCATATGAGTTTGTAAGACTGATAGATAGGAAGCTCAAATTGTCACCATCAACCTTATTCCTGTGATTATTAATGGTGTATTGCACAGATAGCTATTAGATGAATATAGACATCATAGCAATTTAGGGTAAAAAAATAGAACCTGCTGCTAGCCTAGGTCATATTAACCATGTTTCTAATCCCTCCAGTTCCCAAAGACTTGTTCTTGAATCTGTAAACCTCTTTTTCCCAGAGAAACCTCACCATCTTCTACTGGATAACTAAAATCTATGTCAGACCACAAAGTTCCAGAATCTTGAGCCTTGGCTACCTCATCATCCTAATGACTTAGTGTATTGGACACACCCTCACATGTCCTTAAATGCTCTTTCTTTTATAACTTGCTTTAGCCATTACTAAGTGAGAAGATATTTTCTGGAAAATTTTGATTGATACTAATAGTAATTTCCAAGGCAGTAAAAGATCTATACATACAAATTTACTAGTAGGCTATGGCACATAGCATACAAGGCTGTACATAAAGAATCCGTATCCTGTGAACAGAAACTATTATATTAGTGATATCTACCTGTACCTATGATCATTTGTTATTTTCCATGTTTTGATATGATGAAGTTTCCCCTAATAGCACTTGCATTTCAAGTAAGGTTTTCTAAAACTTGATGCTTCTGTCAAAAAATATCTCTGTTGCCTGAGAGAAGAATTCCTTGGGCAAAAATGTTTTTTAAGCCTTCTCAAAACATTTGTAAGTGATTCCTACTTCGGTTCTAAATAATGCTCTTCCACTTTAGCTTCATGTCAGAATTATCTCAACAGCATTTAGAATTCTGGTGAGTTGGCCACAAATCTAACTTATTAGAATCCCTGGGAGATCAATATTTTTTAAAAGTTTCTCACATAATTCCATTGTTCAGTAAAAGCTGAAGACACCAAGCAATGTTCTAAATTTTTATTTTCTGAAACTGAGTTCTATGTATTTCCTATATTACTATTGTAGAAACTTTTGATGAAATTAGTTTGAAGATTTGTGTTAATTTATCTGTATTAATTCATGTCTCATGAATGTTTTGCATTACCAGCATATCTGTTCTTATTTGCATATGTATATGTCCTTAAAATACTCGTGTCATTTTTCATAGTTGGTATATTGTCACCCACAAGATTAAAAGTCATATTTTTGGATGAGTATTCATTTTATCACCATCCTGTACGATTAACCCTAGTAAATGTTGTGTATTTGAAAATCTTATCTTCTGTCATAAACTTAAAAAAATATTATCCTATTTGATCCTCATTTATAGCTCATCCACTGCTTTTACTTATTCCAGAAGAAATTAGTACGTAGCAAACTTGAACACTGGGCAGTAAAAGAGAAGGGTCAAATCTCCTCCCTCCATTAAACAGCAGACATTCAATTATTAGAAATCATCCAAAGGGATTCCCTTTATTTTTTTCTTCTATACTTTATAGTTCAGCAACTATTCAAGTAACAGGTTTTCACATTTGACACTCTCCCGAGAATTCAAATGGACTTTTTTTATTTTTCATACAAGTTTCAAAATGTGATGTTCAAAATTGAGCAAAATAATCCAGTTGCTGAAAACAGTGCTGTGTGCTGTCAAACAAAGATTGTCTGAGATTTGGATGTCAGGTTTCATTTGTAATTTCCTATCTCCGATGCTGGGATACAGTTCTTCCGGTCTTCCTTCTGTTTCAGGATGGCAAGCCATCAAGGAGGGTCACTGACCTTCGTGTTCATGTTGCCTTTTCAAGGTGATGGTGAAGGTTTTAATTTGCAACTTAGTGGATCTGTTTTCACAGTCTCCGGTAGGTTCGTTTCCTCTTTAGCTTAAGAAACATAATGTCTCCTTTTAAAGGCTTGTTTACTGTACATTTTAAACTTGGCATTTTCTTTTATATGTAACACATCGCATATGCAAAGCGTCGAGGTTCCCATTCACCTCGTCTTGTAGGAACTGAAGTTCAGCAACCTGGTACAAATGATAAAAATCTAGTTGGTGTCTGGTCTTTTGCCAGTGTCCACAAAAGCATGTCAGACTAACATCTTAGCTGCAAATATGGTCAAATAAAAGAAGCGATTACTTTTCAAACTTTTTAACACTCTGTGAACCTTATTCACAGGCTCGTTTTAAATCTAGCTATTTTCATAAATTTTCATGTGGAATACCATGTAGTAAGGACCTTTCATATTCTGGGTGTTGGACACTGTTTTGACATCTACTGACTTAACTTCAGCAAAATCTCTTCTTGGTCTTAGACTGTAGTTTCCTTCTATATTTTCAAAGTAGGTTTTTTCTATTCATAGTATTCTCACTGCTTCTCAGAATTTCAGCACTAACAAGTAAGTCTGTAATTATGTTCTTGAGAAAAGGGGTAACACAAGGCTAGTGAGAGGAAGAAGCCCTTAGGAAGACCATTCAAGAACTTTCTCAGAGATAACATAGCAATAAATTGATTCCTATGCCACACCATCATCCACTTTTTATCATTTTCTCTATAAATGTATCATAGAAAACCTTCCCATTGGTGACACATAGAATTTTTCGATGCATTCCCTTCATTTATAAGTATAATAACACCAATATCAAAGGAAAATTAAGTTATTTAGTCTCTCTTGATCTGATTTTTGCATTCACATTTATGTTATTTAGTGCTATAAATGATTGATGCTAGTTTGAAAATTTATTCTAACACAACACATATTCCCACACAGTGTTTAGAAGATAATTTCTGTCAAAAGAAAAAAGAAAGAGAAAAAAATTTTACACATGTCTGCATTGTTCTGGCTTCAGTAACGTGGTAAGTGGCCAGATTGTCACACAGTGTTAACGTCTCAAAATAACTCAATGAGATAAGTACTTTTCTTTTTCTTTCCGAAAGAAGAAGTTGTGTTCTATGATAATGGAACGAATTTGACCTGGCTATCTTCCTAGGAAATTATCTCATTTAAAATGCTACTTCTATTTCATGAAAGAAGACATGTAATAGAATGTTTATTATACAGTATTATGCAGTCTAGATAAATATAAAATACAGTAGTTATCATTTACTGTGATGAACTACTACAAAGTATATTCATGTAAAACAATACGTCTCAAAGTCCAAATAGTCTCAAAGTGCCGTGACACTCAGTGGGGTATGGCTTTGGTAGAGCTTCCAGGCCGATTTCTCTCGTAAGGTTAAATCAAGGTACCAGCTGTGGCAGATTCATCTGAGTCCAATGATGGGATAAAAGTCACTTCTCAACTTATTCTATTGATTAGGATCCTTGGAGAGGCAGAATTAACAGAAAATATAAGTAAAGGGAATGTATTTGGAAAGCTTACAGTTTTGAGGAGCAGGAGCTCAATATGGCATATGTATATGTGAGGGCTGGAGGGTCCCATGGCCACTCAAATATGAGGTAGAAGACCACTCATCTAAGACTTCAGAACAGTTGGCCTGAGTCCCCTGAAGATCATCATCATTCAAAACTCAAAGACTGGAGTAAATCTGGGATGGAAATTTGCAGTGTATAGTCAGGAATGAGGCAGTTGCGATTGGAATTGTGTTGAGACACTTTGCAAAGGCCAGAGCTGTCCCAGGAAAAGCTGTAACACTCTTCTTTCTTCCTTTTTTTATTTATTTCAAGCTGCCAGTTGGGCTGCTCACATCAGAATGGGTATTCTTTGCTCATTCGCTGGCCCTCGAGTCATTCACACAGACCTGTAAACTCTACCTTGGGCATTTCCTAATCTCTTAAAGTTGACGTGATCCCTCCAGTGGCCACAATCCAACCCTGTCAACTTGGCAACCAGGCATATCTCTTTAATCCATACTTAATTTTCAAATACAACAGCCAAGTTCCTAGTTATGCCTAACATAGCACAAGTACACTGTATACAAAGAGAAATATAATAGATTCTTCTGCACAATAGAAAACAGACAGAGTTCCCCTTTGGAAAAATGATTATTTTCCTGACATTCAACATTTGAATGTTAGAATATAACTTTAACAAATTCCAGTGTTAAGTCAATTAATAATATGTACACATATGCAAGCTTAATGATAACACATGTAAGAAATCAGATTTACAAATCTGATTTAAGTAACTGTTCATGTGGTTATAGTTGATATGTATGACTCCCTTGCTCTGCTACTCATTCTGTATTTCCTTGGCCTTCAGCAGTCACCTTAGCATGTCTCGGTTCTTTTCCTGCTGAGGTGACTCATACCTTCTTCATTCTTGAAGGTTCTGGGTCATTTGTTGTCTTGTCTGGATTGGGTCTTGTTAGTTTTCCATTGACTTTAATAACAGGCCATGGTAACACTAGGAGGCCCCCTCAATGACTTCCTGCAACCCATGTACTTCCTGCATATTCCTCTAACCTCCATTACAGGGTGCTGGTCTAATTTCCTCTTGATAGCCTGGATTAATCTCCCCTGCCAGTATTTCAACTCCCTTTTTTAGCTTGTTGACTCAGCGGCATGAGGAGACCAAAATCACTGCAAGAAATCTTAACTTCCCATTTAATGGATGAGTCATTCCTTAAGGCTGTGAGCGGCAATTTTGGTGCAAGCATTACACATAGGAAAAGCAAATTTATAATTCAAGTATCAGTCCTCATAAGGACAAAACACTGTCCTTTCCATGATACAAGTTGTCCCATGTAATGAACTTGCCACCAGCCTGCAGGCTCATCCCTCAGAGGAATGGAGCCATATGGAGAATCAGTGTTGGTCTCTACAGCTGGCAGAGCTGGCACTCAGCAGTGGCTGCAGCCAGATTAGCCATGGTGAAAGGAAGTTCTTGTTGTTAAGCCCATGCATAATATTCATTCCTGCCACCAGGCCACTTTGTTCGTTTGCCCGTTGGGCAGTGATAGGGGTGGCTGAGGGAGAGAGGTTGACTGCTCTCTACAGGATGAGTCATCCTGTCTACTCAGTCATTAGAGTCAGTGGGGGTGTGACTATGAGTGGGATAATTTTGGTTGGACCTGCAGCTCAGTATCTCTCAAAAATCTACATCAAGGTACCAGCTGAAACATAGTCACCTAAATCCAGAGACAGGGTAAATTTCACTCCTCAGCTTACTCAAGTAAAAATAAATCCTCACTGGTTTGTACAATTTTACTTTAAAAGTGTATCTTAAGGTCTTTTCCTGACTTCAGTAACCTTTGATAAACCATATCAGTGTTAGTGGAACTACTGCGTACTGCAATATGTCATCTACTAAGGGGGCGATTAGTTGTGTATCTATGTAGGTCTGACTTCAAATTATTTTTTAATGCAGTTAAGTAAATAAAGTAGGTGCATAGATGATTATTGTATGAAACAGAACTTGAGAGTTATCACGAAAGCTGTATACCTGAAATACAATAGAAGCTTAGGAAATTTTTCTTTCATTTGAGACAACTGGTAAACATCACCTGTAAGATCTCAGTGGATAGACAGTCTGTAGGGTTTAGAGATATGTGGATGATAACTGAATAGGCCTGTTCAAAACTGATCCACTTATCTCTGCTCTGGAGTCACGTCTCTTCTTCCTCAATTCTTTTGTTTTCAGTATCTAATCTTTATTGTTAAGGGTACAATGATTGTATTATAATGTGAAATCAATGACATTTCTGGACTTGGAATCTTTGGTGAAGCAGTGAAAGGACTTGATCCGATTATCTGGTATCTTCACTGAATATTAATGTAAAAATGTATTTCCTTCGGTACTTTTTAAAGTCCATACCATTCAAAATTAGTGATTAAGCGAGTGACCATTCTTTTGCTACTGAGATTGCTAATAAGCTAAAAAAAATGAATTTCTATGCATATTCAGATCATTGAAATTTATATTTTCTCTCTGTTTTATAGTATTATAATTGACAATGAAAGTTAATGTACATGTGTAGTACCACATTTTATTCTGTATTCACGGTCCCTCAACTGTGTCTAAACAAAACAAATGCTTACATATAATTAGAGAATACAAGAAATGAAAATATTAATACAGTTTGAAACATGTTTAAGTTAGGAGTTCAATCACTTTTAATTTTATGTTGGCAAATATAAACACAATTTTGAAATTCTGTTATAAGAGAAAATGCCACCGCTGAAATATTTAGTTCATCATCTTCTGTTGTAATCGGCTCCTCTGAGTGCCTAGTACCACCTAGTAACACAAAGAGAAATGAGTCTTTAGGTTTCAGGAGAATGGCTCTGACTCTGCTATAACGACACACTCTGGAGATATTATGTGAAATGGTTCCCAGCAGGGCAAGTGTAGTGTGCCCGAATCCATTGCAGGTTTCAGTGGTTATGAATTTTGTGGCCTTGGGCAAGTCATACCACCATCTCAAGCCTCATTTATTTTCCTTATGATAAGAGCTTCCTTGTGGTGCCATTTGGGATAACACATGTGAATATCTTAGTAAACTATTTAGGACATTGAGGATACTTTTTTGTATACTAACTACTGTAGTCAGCCATTATTAGGATATTTTATATACCTCCTGACTCACCACATTTCCCACCAGGTACATCACTCCCAAAAGTATCTTTCAACTTGAAAACAACGAACCTCACATGTATCATGCTAAATTTGCCTCATAAATATTATATTATTGCTATAAAAAGTATACTCAGTGTTACCTAAATCTAGATGAGCTCTACTACCTACATTGTCAACCCTTAAAGAACATAAATTTGTGTGATAATTCTTCCCCTGACATAAAAGTACGCACTTAGTGTGCATGGAAATCGAGAATCATCACTCAACAATGCACAATTTATGGAGAGCTCAGTTCACGATTTCTTTTGTACCTTGGTTTTCATTCTTCAGGTGGCTGGTCTTTTGGTTCATATATCAAACACCACACAGCCCTGTAATTGTTGGATGGCCAGGTTCACCAACAATTCAAATTAAGTGGACACAGCCTTAGAGTTAAGAGAATGAATTGATTTGACAGTGCTCTGTTAAATCAATTTAGGCTACCGTAAAAGTAGCAGTAAAAGGATTTTCAGCACTTATGGCTGCTCAATTTCTATGAGTAGTATCTCTCGAGAAAATTGTAGTTTCCTCCAGATCAATATATAAATCTGCCTGGTATTCCAATTTCATTTCTGTCACTTTCAACTCAGAGGCTGTAGGCTTCCCTTTAGCTAAAATCCAACACAACTTAAATGCTTCTCTATCTGAGATTCGTAAGAAATACATATTTGGATAGTAGAGGAGTTTTGCTAAGTCTTATTAGGTTAGACTATTAGCTCATGCTACCAATACAACTTTTCTAAATTATTCTGTTTATATTCAGAAATGGCGTTGGACCAGACTCTGCAGCTTTGTGGGCTACCAAAAGCATTGTGAGTTCCAGGCTGAGGGAATTAGGGCCCTTGGAGAGTTTGGGCATAATAACTAACATTTCTTAACCTGTCTTAAGATTATTCCTCTGGGCGCTGCGAGGAAAATAAGTCATACAGGCCCAATACAGATGCAATGGTACATTTCGGCTTCTGCGTTAATCCAGGTGAAATAGATTGGTGGTTCTAAAGCTCCTGAAGCAGTGGAGATCATTAAAAATTGAGGGTGGAGCTGAGAGCATTTGCCAGCATACTGAGAATGGAACATGAGAGATTGATGGGTATAAAGGATGACCCAACCCTCTGTGCCTGAGCAACCGGAACTTGTGAAAGAGAAGGCATCAGCTCAGGGTATATTAGGTTGGAAAGCTTATTAGACTTTCAAATTAAAGGGACCAATAAGCAGAAGCCATACAAGCCTGGATTTGAAGGAAGTTGTCTGGACTGGAAATAGAAATTTGGCACATAGCAGGATTTCACATGAGTTTATTCAACCAGCGACTGAATACATTTAAAGAGATAAGTTAATTCTATAGTGAGTTATCCAATATCAGATAATAAATAATAATAACATAGCTATGTGCCAAGATACTGCTACTAATTTTCTGCTTTCAGATGTTGGCCAAAAATTTGTTTTAACAAAATATAATACGAAATCTGTCAGGATTATGAGTGGGGCGTGAATATTTTGCATCTCTGATTCTAGCCTTAGGATACACTTGGAGAGACAGGATTAATATTAAAATTGGTTTTGAAGCACACTGCCAATATTATTTCTACAGAAGGAATGTCAATTTATACTTCCAGTAAAATAACAGTTAAGTTTTATGTTCGCCTTGCCATGTTTGCATTTTATTGATATTTTTGTACTGCTAATTTGACATAATGTATTATTATTAAGCAATCTGCATTGAGGTCAAATCCTTTCCTATAAATACTAGTCAAAGGTAAAAATACAGATATCTTAGTCAGCTTGGGTACCACAACAAAATATCGCAAGTGGCTAATAAAGCAAAATCTTGTTTCTTACACTTCTGGGTTCAGGATGTCTGACATCAGGGGTCCTCCAATCCTGGCTCTTGCCAAGTGCTTGCTTGCTGATTTATAGATGGCAACTTCCTCATTGTGTCCTCGCGTGGCCATTCCTTGGTTCACGTACTCGAAAGCGAGACCTCCCTTACTGCACTCCCTTCCCAAAGGCCCATCTCCACATGCATCCCAGTGAGCTCGAGCATTTCTGCAGGTGAATTTGGGGTGGGGGGGTGCAGAACAAAGACATTCAGGACATAACAATGTGTAAAGGAGAAATGGTCTGCTAAATGAAAAAGAGAAACAAGTTCATCTGTAGAAACAGAAATGAAATAGAAAGCAGTCAAGACGACAGAAGTATCATCTTGAGGGACCGTGTAACCTGAATTTAGAGAGAATAGCTGACAGCAGACATCTTGATGGCTGACGGGGGGTTCAAACAACCTCATGGACAGAGGAAAATGGAGTTTGGTTATGACTTAAGATCAGGAAACATGTAGAATTTTCCTGGAACACCTTTCTATACATTGTGGAAGCAATGAGAAAAGCCTACACTTGGTTGCAATTCACGGATGTGGCTTATGTAGATCTTACCTAGGAAAACCGGAAAATGAACAGAGTTGGAAGGCTACGAGCATGAGCAGAGGATACGTCTGGTTCCTCCATGTTTCCTTTTTCCTGCACTTGCGTATTGTTTGCCACTAGCTCTTTTTCATAGTTATTTTGTGGATATCCTTGGAGTTTGGGACAAAGTTACGTTACTTCTACAGATATGCATTATTTCCTCAAGGAATGTGACTACACCAGGTCTATCTCACTTTCTATTAATTTCTTCCTTTGTTTTTAGAGCATCACATAACCACAAAATTAAATGAAAACTCACTTGTCCTAATTTTTCGAGGGCATTTTTTCTTCTTTTCTTTTCAATAATTAGATTGCGAACAGCCGATTTTTTTCTTATGATTTTCATCGGAGACTTTTCATTTCCCTTTTGTTCTTGGGATAATTTTGCAGATATTCCCAGTTTCAGCTAGAGGTTCAACATGTTCTCAACTTGACTGCGCCATCTTGATTTTTAGCATCCTAAGGCCTTAAAAACCCAAACTGAAGGTTTTGTTATTCAGCAACTGCCCTTAGAGAACATCTGAGCAGACTTTAGCAAAGTTTCACTCTTTACCAAATCATTTGGCCTGACCTTTTTTTCTTTGCTATGACCTAATCGATACACTACAAATGTATTTAAGAATTGGTATTCTAGATTTTAGTTGACTCCAGTGAGGCAATCTAGATATTTAGCCAACTATATAACTAAAACATGATCCTGAGTTGTTGAGGAAGAATCCTTTCTTGTAGCGCCTCTCTGAACATTTCCCATAGAGGCAAAAATTACAGTCTAGCTTTTACTTGGGAAAGGAGTAAGCTCAACTCTCTTCTTAGTTCTTGTGCTCTTCCAAGCTTACTCATAAAAAATATCATCCAGATTAAGAAAAATGCAAAGGATGATTATGATGACATTGATAAATGTAGAAAATTTGATATAAAAGTACCTTTTAATTGTGACTGCTTTCAGTAAGAATATTATAATACAGTTTGTAATCATTGTAATAAGCACATAATTTTGGAAAAAATATATTCAAAGTACTGAGGTGAGCTGATATGTTAGATTTCTAATTGCAGCTTAAATTTTCAAGAGAAGTGAAATGAAATTATAAACATTGTGTGTGTAAGACTTGGGAAACATGAAATTCTTACATATGACTTGGTTTATTAGATGGAAAACATGCACCTCAAGATTTATAGGTGAATAATTTATTTAATATTTAAAAGAATGTTGATTTTCAGGAGTCATAAGAAAACAATTCACTAACTACTGAACAGTGAGAGCTCATCATGAATATTCTTTTGCTAATGTGAAAACTTCTGGATATTAGACAGATCAGCAAGAATCTGTAAAACTAAGTTCTTTCAAAGTAATCTGTAGTCCCGATGATATGTAAAATCCTTGTGAGGCCAGGTTGTGTGACTGTGACTGACTGTGTGTGTGCGTGTGTTGATTGAGACTCTAGTTTTTGCTTGTTGCTTATTCAGGCGACATAAATCTACAAAGCTAAACCAAGTCGTGAGGTGCAGGCCTGGCATCTTAGCAGTCTGAGAGGCTGAGGCAGCAGAATCACAGTGAGGCAACTTAGCAACTTCATAAGACCTTGTCCCCAAAATCAAAGATCATAAATGAGCTAGGGAGGTCGCCCAGGGCTGGATTTGCCCTCCAGTAATGCAAAACACAAAAACAATAAAATATGTAAAACCAAAAAAAAATATGTGTAACTGTTCAATATTTAAGGTTAGCTTTGAAAAAAATACAGCTACACATTTCACATTGTAGTCTGGGTTTTCTCTTTTCAAATTGCAGTCTGGTTTCTGCAAGAGCTCTTTCATTGCCTGCAGAGAAGACTTTACTACCTGTGAAGGACCAGCTACTGACATGGGAAAGGCCTTCCTCATCCCTACAGGAGGCCCTCTGTAGGAGCTTGGAATCACCCACTCTCACTGTTCTACCAGAAGGGGCTTACTAAATATTAAGTGGTTGGACTTCATGCATCTTAAAGATGGCACATCACTTTACTTGACTTATCACTCTCAAAGAACGCGGTCATCCTAAATAACATTTGGAAAATGTAGACACACATGAAATTGATACTTTAGTGTAGTCTGGCTAACATGAATTTAAAATCTTATGTTAACGCCCAGTGAGGTTCAACTCATTTCCAATTTCCTGATTCCAAGATATTTTGTGTGTGTCCAGGGTTGTCTGTAAGCACTTACGTTGAGTATTCACCCATTTGTTCTAAAATAACTGCCATTGCTTCCCATTAAAAGTTTGAATATACATTGATGGTAATATTATTTGAACAAAAATAATAAACTAAAATGAGATTTCACAGTTATTTTGTGGAGATTAATACTGAACATTTATCCACAGTTAACTCTGCGTTGAGACTTCTGTTCTTTTAATACATTATTCTATCTTCCATCTAATAGCATGAGATAAATACTTAGCATTCCTACAATGGGATAGACTCAAAGAAATACCTTGTTCATTAGTTCCTGTTTACCAAATAAGGATGCAGAATACAAAATAGGACTGGATGATGTTGAGGATAAAACTTTTATGATGCTTATTAAAGCACACTAATAAAGACTTGATTCAGGGCAATTGTGTTACCTAGAGGAGGCCCTGCAGTGGAGCATTGCAGTGGGGGGAGGGAGATCAGCCACAACCCTGAACACAGCGTGAGCAAGTGAAAATTTTATAACTAAAATAACAAAGCGGATGCCAGTGGATGGAAAATGTTAGGAGGAAATATTAAAGGTAACAGGGATTGTGACTAAACATACCTAACATAATCTATGCTAAAAACAGGTCCATGTGATCAGATATGATCTGAAGAAGAGAAGCTTCTTCAGATGTTGAGAGTGACTGGGTATCAAGGATGGGGGTGGGAAGATGGTTCTATACAAAACGACTTAACTGAGTTCCTTGCTAAAACCGGATTGTACAAGAAAGTATCCAAACAGGCCGTGGCGAAATTTCTAGTGACAAAAACGTTTGGCCTCAGATCCTTTATCAAAGGGTCCAATAACTTTCCTTGCACTGGACAAGGACGCTTCTTTCAAAGACTTAATATGTGTGGTGAGACATAGATAATCTATCATTGGTGAACTGGGGTCCGGTTTGTTGCCAACTTCTTGGGCAACAGCAAAGCCATGCTACATTTGAGTGTGCTACCCCTGCTGCCGGCTAGGAGATCTTCTACAGCGGTTCACTGGGGCATGTTTTCTTCTATTTCTACTTTTTCAGGGATCTTATATCTATTTCTGGATTTCAATTAACTACATAAGTGATTATTCTTAGAAATTTAAGAGTCAGGCTACAGTCAGTACTTAATAAATCTGAATTGTGAGACTGTTATAATTTAATAGGAAACCTAATCATAGAAATAGTAATAGAAAACTATAGTTTTTACTGTTAGAAACAGAACTGTCCAGAGAGTATGCTCAGGCAATACATCTGAATATATTTTGTTTATTAAATTTATCAAATTTGATTGAAATCAATTAATTATCCAATTACAAAATTCTCATTGCTGTCTAATGTTTTTAAAATTTTTGAAGGTGGAATTCTTCTTTTCTACGTAAACTACCTAGAAGTGAATGGTAAAAGAGATGATAAAGGAACAGCTGAAGAGAGGCAGTCACAGCGCACACACACACACACACACACACACACACACACACACACACACACACGCACACAATGCAGCCTGCCCTTTCCATCTCTGGATTTGAGAAAGCATTTCATTCTTTTGATTTAGACGACTTTGAAAGATCAAGAGCATAAAGGTAAAGGTCAAAGTTCACCTCTGTTGTGGGGAATAGAAAGGAGTCTCTCTTAGAAAAAAATGGGATGCTTCTCAGATATTTTTTACCACAATGCTCCAAAAAGTTTACAAGCAAGAGCATTTTTCCCCCTGGGGTCAGAGAAGCTAAACCAAGCTGGCACATATGAACGCAAAATGTATTTTAATTATTATTTTAACTTTAAAATTAATACTAATTTCATGTCTTTTCCCAATGAGTGTCCTTAACGTGTCACATTCCTCCACCTGAACTCAAAGTATGATTGCATACCTAGACTGTGTTCTTGGTTTCTGTTGTTTCCCGTTGACTTTTCTTAGAGCTAGCTCTCGAGCTGAATCTACTGAATTCTAATTATTTATCTATGAATTATTTTATAATAATAATAATAATACCTACTGTTATAATCCATACCCTCACATACTCCTGGCCACGGACTTGGTTGTCATCAGGGATACTAAGTGCAATATATCCAAAAAAGAGCACTTGATGTCCACCCTACCCTTTCTCGTGACCCTAACTATTCCTATCGTCCTGTCCATGAGTCATATCATCCTGAGTCTTCTCCAGATACCCAGTGTTACTGGATTTATTCTTTTCCTTTTCCTTCGTAGATGGACAGCAAGCCTATTAATTTTTAAGGAGAAGCGTTAGCAGTCAATATAGTGGCTGCATGTCAAGTTCCAGACAGTGCCCCAAGTGTTTAATATGGAATATTTAATTAGACTTCATAAAATCAAAAAAGTTGCATTCCCCTTGTGATGTGGATAAGAAAAAAAAGATGCATTAAATGATTTTTCCAACTTGAAAATTTAGCACGATTTAAAGCAAAGATTAAGCCCAGCATGTCTGATCCAGATTCTATGTTTTAACCATAACATCTTGTGATCTCATTTAATCTGTAAGTTATCCAAACATTTTTATTTTCCTTTTTTCCTCCTGCCGACAACAGTTATCTTTTATTTGCATTGAAGTAAAAGTCTATAACCCAACTTCCTGCTTTCATTCTTTCACATACTTGTTCCTTACTGAGAAAAAAAGTTGAAATATAGCATATACAGCTTTCCTTTGCAGGCTTGATGGTGGCTTTTAATTTCTATTCCAGTCTCAGTAGAAGACCTGTCAGGAAGATCTTAATGTGCTTTGCTTTCCACTGAAGAGTTTATCTTATACAGATTCTCACCTTCCCTTCTTCCACCCACTACACCCACTTCCTTTTCTCTCCTTGTTCAGCACCACAGATTCACCAGCCTTAGTCTTTGCCCTCCGTTCTCTTCCTACCTGGCCTGTGTTATGTCTCCTTAGCATGCTTCAAGTACCAGTTCTCATGTTAGTTACTCGGAACTGCTTCTCTGTCCACTTTATTGAAGAAGACTCAGCCCAAACACCTAGCACATGTTACATGCATTTGCTTATTTCTCTACTTTGCACTCACAACCAGTATGCATTATTTTGCTAATACAGTTTTTATGTTTATCACCCAGACTTTAAAATTATAATGACATCTTAGCACTACTCTGGGTTGTGTCTTCACTGTCTGGAATATAATTTGACTATCCTTTTCACTATTCAGCCATGATATGAGACTTAACGTTGAAGACAGTTTAAACTTGACAGTTTTAAGACATGTTTAATCCTCAAAGAAAACTAAAAGAAAGAGAAGAAATCAATAAGAAAATGATATAGAACAAAGAAGGAAGGAAGGAAGGAAGGAAGGAAGGAAGGAAGAAAAAATGAATGGAAAAAATAGAGTGGAAGACAGGAAGGGATGCACTTCATTCATTGAAATGTGTATATTTTGATTTATTGAATCCTCTGATAGAACGTGGAATGACTTTAGGAATACTCATTCTCCAAATTGGAATGCCTAGACTAATGGAAAGATAAAGCAAGAGCCTCCTCCCTTTATGTTGTGAAGATTAAGCAGACAAGCAAACATAGATAAATTGGAAAAACTATCCGGAGCCATTAACATTAAGCGTTGTCTCAGTTGCTTTTTCATTGTTGTGACTCCATGTCCAACATCCGCTACTTAAGGGGAGGAAATGTTCACTTCAGCTCTCAGTTTCAGAAATTCCCCGTCCATTCGGAGGCAGCCCGCCACAGTAGAAGCGCACGGCAGAGTGGAGGTGGAGGTGGAGACAGCTCCTCACGGCACTGCAAACAGGAAACCACGTCCCTGAAGGAAGGAAGGATGTTGTTTTTATCCTTTCAGATCCTGACTCAGTGATTCACTTCTTCTGAGTACAGACTCAGTGATCTACCCCTTCCAAGTATAAGCCCCTAATTCACCACACACCTGTAATCTACAAGCCATCACACTCCTGTATTCTAATCCACACTCCTATAATCTGTCCCACACCTGTAATCTAATCAATCCCTCCAGACCACGCAGCAATCTCCTAACAGCACGTGATTCCATAGACAACCCATAACATCCAAATACATGAGACTTTTGGGAGACATTCCAGATCGAAACCACAATAAGCATGAAGTGAGCATTAAGTGTGTATTCTCGTATGTTATTGACATAATATGTTCTAGCCTATCTTCGTTTGGGAGTTAAGAACAAATTAACTCTCATTTGATACATTATACCTGTGGAATAACCAGCACAATAGCTAACTTAAACTCCAGTAATTTGACTTCCATTTATTAAACATCATTAGATACCCTGTGCCACAGAATTTCTTTCTCTCATTATTTATTGACAGAATATGATAGACATTGCTTTGTTTCATGCAGGCTGTGCTCCGCTTTGCCCCACCTCCTATCACAGGTCCTAGGACCACTGGCATAATGCTGAAAGCTGTGAATATTCCTCCAGTCTCAGTTCAGTCTTTTTATGATACTGAAATAGCTTTTATTTTTCTAATAACACTATGCAAGTTGTTCTTATTTCACTCCCCTGGTATCAAAACATACATAGAAATATTAGTATAGTTGGTTTTGGTCAAAAATATTCTTAAAAGGGACGTTTATTCGGAGATGGAGCTTTTGGAAGGTGATTGGGTTTTGGAGATCCAATCATTAGTTTAACAATATTGTCATAACTGAATAAGCTGTTAGGAGGTGGGGCCTAGTTGGAGGAAGTTGGTACTGGGTGGGTGATCCGGTAGTCTATGTTCTTGTCTCCAGGCCCTTCCTTTTTCTGGCTTTTATCTTGTTCACACGACTTCCTGGATGACAGGATATAAGCAACTTCCCTCTGCATCCCCTCTTCACGATGTTTGTGCCTCAGAGCCAGCCGACCATGAGCTGAACCCTCTGAAACCACGAATCACAATAAATCCTTTCTCCTTAAGCGGTATATATAAGATATGTTGTCACAGCAACAGAAGGATGACTAATACACACTTGTCCTGTAGTCAGAGAGCTGCCACAGGCGTTGCCGCAACCAAGAAAGAAGGTTATTTAAATGCAAAAAAGTGATGTCTAGGAGAAAGCTGAACTGCAGTGAATAAATCAAATTATCAAGTTTTTCCTCTGAGTTATTTTCTTAACATAACCTATCAAATAAAATGAGACTTTTTTTTTTCCTCTCTACTTTCTCTGTGGAAAAGAAAACCATCAAGCTGTCAGCCATCTTCCCGGTTTCATCTGACATTGCCAGATGTAGATGAAAATCTGCTTCCGTCATTTCTAAATGCATTCCTCCCTCCCACAGCAGGCACTCCCACCCTCACACACGACACAATGCCAAATGAGCTTGCGAGCCACCTAGAGTTGGGCAGGTGGTACGCAGAAGTTCATTCAGTCACAGCTAAAAACGTTGCCTCTGAAACACTGATCACTCATTGGGAATAACAAAAGTGCCCATGTCGTGGAGAGAGAGTCGCTTCATGAAAGTTCTAGAAATTTAAAATTCTTACATGCTAAGCCAAGTATTAACAGCCCTATGTTACAACTACACAAAATGTAATATTGGGGAGAAGTGTACCAATCAACCAAAACGTCCATGGTCATTAATTTTATTTTGGGACTTCGTGGAGGTGGGAGGGGGATGTGGAGTTAAGGGCTGATGGGAAGGTATGGAGAGGAAATGAGGGTGAAATGATTACGGTATGATATGTATATGCACCAGTTCCCCACATCCACTACAGCTCTTATGCATGAAAAACATATACAGAGGAAAGTAATAATAAGGCAAAATAAGTATATTCTTATCCATTTATCTTGTAACCAGCCAAATAATCAAGCCACAATGTTCATTCCATAGCCCTCTGTTTGCAATTGATTTGATGACACTCCAGAAGACCAAGTGTTGATTTCAGACATTAAATTAGGTGTTGCTTAAGATTTCCTCTATAGAATTAATCAATATGCTTTCCTTTTTCCCACTATTCCAATCATCTTAAGCTGTAATCAACTCTGCTTTTCAGTACTTAACCTTCTCTTTACAAGTAATGCTGTGTAAATTCTTGCCCAAATAAATGTCCTTCAAAGCTGTTTTAACTTCTTAATCAAATTTTTCATAAAACCATCTTTCCTCTGTCTCCTAATTAAATGAATTAAATAAAAAACCAAAGCCCACAAAAATAAATTTACCCCATACTTCCTAATGAAAGAAATTTTCAAAAAGAGAAAAAACAAATAGAAAAAAAGGTCATATATCTGATGATAGTTAGTTATGTTGTTCCTGTTATATCAGGCAGTAGAACTAGTAGAACTAAAATTTTAATTTTTAATACATTTTGCTTAAAAGATAAATAATATTATCTTATTAAGTTCAACATTATGGCTTTAATATCTGAGGACAATCACCGGGGAGATTTAGGAAGCATGTTTCATGTACCGTATCTTCTGGTTTGTTCAAAGATCAATCTTTGGGAAGGATTGAAAAAAAAGAAAAGAAAATGCTAAGATCAAACTGTAGAATGTATGCCTAAAGGGTCATAACAGTTATTTTTCTTTTTCTTATTGTTAAGGGTTTTTTCCAAAGGGCACAGCAAGATTTTGTAGAACAGCGTTCAGCTCAGCATTAACAGAGCACCTGCTGTCAAGTTTAAAACATTACATCTTAGACTCTGAGGCTCTGTGAATAATTACTAGCAATACAAGGAGTTTGTTCCTTCCCTTTTGAGCCAGGATTTAAATGTGTGTGCTGACATAAATCATTTACTTTAGGAACAAAGGATAATCTCTTTTGATTTTGCCTCTGCAGTTTTAACAATAATTTGTTAAGCAATTAGAACCCTAGCAATAACAGCTTCATTATTTAAGTTCATGTGGGCATATTCTGAGAAATATTCCTTTTCTTAGTTCACAGACCAGCAAGCACTAATGGTCAGAACATGGGGTGAGCATCCTGTGCACTTTTGACTCTGCTCTGTGACTTAGCAAGTGTATAAAACCACTAGGATGATTGCAACAGTTTCCTTTGTACCTGAGGGAAATATTTGAATAGGGTTTCATATAGTTCAGTGCACTTGTGATGAATCTGGGATTGAGGGGAAACCTTAAATGTAGCACTAGAGTGAATTTCATTGTACAACTTTGGTTGTAATTCTTTGCCACATTTAGAAAATATATGACAATAAAAATAAAGAAGAAAGAAAGAAAGGGCAGAAGAGAAAATGGAGCAGAGGGAGGGAGAGAGTAACGGAGGGAGAGAGAAAGAAGAAGAAAGAAGGCCCTAAGAAAGAAAGGAATACAGAGAATGTGAATAGAGAGAGACATAGGGGAGACAGGAAAGGAAAGAAAAAGAGAGCGAACGAAGGAAAGGTAGACACCAGGAGTTATTCTGATTTGTTTGCAGTTACTATGTTTGAATACCATGGACAAAAAAAAAAAGGAAAGGAAAAATTGTACGTAGCAAGAGAAACAAGCGTGCTAAATTGGATCATCTTCTGTCTACTCGGAGGTCACTAACAATCATAAGGACCTATTCTCGTGGCCTCATCTAATTCCAATTACTTTCGGTAGCCTCTGTCTCCAAATACTATTAATATATGACTTTGCAGATAAGCGTGAACAGTTTAGGAGGAAACAATAATTCACACCTGGGTATCTCTGAGAAACCAAGAATAGAGGTAATTTATAGAATCAAATGGGTGAGATGCTGGGACTCAGGTGGATAGAGAAGGGTGGGGAAGGGCCCAAAACAGGCAGGGGAAGGGATGGTAATGATTTGATATATCTTTGCCTTAACATCTCAAGCTCAATGTAACCATTGTACATTGCATACGCACATACCAACCATATATTCATCCATATATCAGCAAAAATAGGATAAAATATTCACACCATAGAGTGCCTCTCCCGTCTTCCAAAAACCCAAGTCCCTCTGTCAAACATGGCAGCTGGGTCCTGTGGAGCCACCACTGAGCAGCAGACACCAAGCCATTCCGTGGCTGGTTTGTTCCGTGGCTGATTTGTTCCGTGGCTTTTGGGCCTGTACTGAGGCAGTGGCGCATGGTGGAGAGCTTCCAATGGAGACAAGTTGCTCATGTCATGGAGATTAGAAGACTGAGAGTGAGACACAGGCCAAGGTTGCAATGTCATCATCAGGGGTCATCGATGACGGCATATTTTCTCTATGCCTATGCCCTAGAGGTTCCACTAGCTCCCAGTAGCGCCACGGGCTGAAGGTCTAATCCATGCACACGTGGGCCTTTGGGGGACATGCAAGATGCAGACCATGATAGTGGGCCTCCTTTCTCTTGCCTCGGTGGCTATTACCTGACACCCTGTCATCTGTAGTAATGTTGTTAATATGTACTACCTAGTCACTCCTAAATAAACCATTACATTATGTGACCCGGTTGAATTTTCAAAGATTACTAGTTTTTCTACCCTACCTTTGTTTAAATTTCAAAATCTGCCTGGAAATAAGTTAGTTCCTCTCTTATCTTAGTAGAAGTAGCAGGCTCCTGATTGTTTTAATTTTATTTGTCTGTTAGATATTATGCTTAATGCAGCGCTCATCAATTCTACCAGTCACAAAGTATTAGGACATAGATACATTGAATACCACAAAACATTCCAGTTATTTGCATTAGTGAAACAAGGATGATTTCCAGAGTTCCTCTATTTCACAATAAATTCTTCTTCATTTCTTTCTGACATGTTTTGATCATGCACTTTATTATACACATTTTTATCTACATTTTTTTTCTTGACCACTCAGCCAGTCTCGATGAATTGTAACACCTTCTCTGTTTTGTTTTTGTTTCTTTGTTTCATTTTTGTCTTCTGAAGCCTTAAAGGAATCACCTTCAAGGTTCCATATAAAGATTTCTAGGCTATTTGCAGCCCATCTTTCAAGCACTCCCAAACTCTTTTCATTCCTGAGGCCCAAAAGCTCTTACATATTTTGGGGTATTTGTTCATGACAATAATCTCACTGTCAATACCAATTTTCTGTCCTAGAAAAATTTCTTTCCTTGTAATTAAATACAAAAAAATCGAGTGATTTATAAAGAATAAGGATTTGTTTTGAAGGGTCAAATAGCATCTGGTAGGGTCTTCTGTATTGGTGGGATCTCTGCAGATTCCAAGGCAGCACAGAGCACTGGGGAGGAGAAGGTCGTAGCTCATGTTTCTCTATCTCTCTTTAAGAAGCCTGCTGGACAAGGACCCTGCCAGATGGCCTCATTTGAAGTTAATTACTTCCCAATGGTTCCTATCTCCCAATACCAAATTTGGCTTAATTTCTGTCCTCTTAATACCTCTCAATGTGAGTTATATTTCAGTAAGTATTTTGCTGTGGACAGTCAAATTATCACACTAAGGAATCGTTCAGCTCTGTGTGTGTGTGTGTGTGTGTGTGTGTGCGCGCGCGTGTGTGTGTGTGTGTGTATTTGCTCATATATGCCATTATTATAGACCTCCTTTGAGTTACAGGCTACTTTCTCCTTTTACAACTTGATAACTTCATTTTTTTATTGCCTAAAAAAAACAAGTATTTGTTAACAATTGTCACAATCCAATTTTGCCATTTTCCAGAATGTTCTAAATTTTATTCATGAAGACTTTGTGTATTTTTTAAAAAAATTTGTCCTGAATGACTTAGTAAAGCTTTAAAAATAATTTATTGATTAACCTTTAAACATTTTTTCTAGTATAGCTAGGAATCTTTTTCTACCACTAGGCTATTCACTGTTTATTATTTGGATATACAAAAACTATAATTTTATCTCCTGTGACTTTCCTGAAGTCTTTTCTTTGAATCTGTGTTAGAAATTTTCCTTTGGGATTCTCCAGGCATACTGCCATCTCGACTGCAAAAACGTTACACCTTTGAGCAACTTGTCTTATCCAACTGTATTGACTGAAATGTCTTGCTCAGTGGTGACAGAAGAGCAGGGCTTACGCTCCCCTGAATTTCCCTTGTTTACTGGAAGTGCTTTCTTACTGTACAAAACACTGGACTTAAGACTGCCGTAAGAATGCTGAAGAAACTGTCCCAGGTCCTGTTTACTTGAATGGTTTTTATTCTGAATGGGTATTAATTTTTTGTTGATTTTGAAAGTCATATGCTAATGTACTTGCTTTTCCTTTGTAAATTACATGCGGTTATCAAATTGTATGGTAAATGTTTAAATGAAAAAATAGAGTTAAAGACATATGGCATAATTCCTCTCAAAAGCATTTCCTCTTACTTCCAGGACATGGTGGTAAGCTCTTTAGATGTGTACATTTGGGGCTTTTCAATTTTGACTTTTATTATACCTTACATATTAGCTCAGCTCCATTGTTTTATTTTTGCTATCTAGGAATGCAAATAATGCAAATAGTATTCTTTCTTTTTCTTTATTTTCACAATTTTGTGTTTGATTCTTTTTACTTCTTGCCCATGTTGGTTTATTCTCTTGATTACATGTTTTGTTTTCTTTTAACGTCCCTTTGTAACATTTGAGTCTATATTTCTTTTTACAAGCTGTAAGTTATTCTTTATGTCTGAGATAATTTTCTGTTACATATTATTTATTGCCAAAAATAAAAGAACTTGGTTATTTCTCCTTATTATTTGTAAATTGCTGTTTTAATCTTTGAATTTCTGGTTATACTCTTTTTGCTTAGTCTCAAAAGCTTTCCCAAATTGATTTAATTCTTCTTGATATACAAACATATCTTATTTATTTTTATAAAAATAAAAATTTCATTAGTTATAGATGACATTGATTACTCACATAGAAAAATCTCAGAAAAGTTCATGGATTAACATACTAACACTACATTAGATATGGCAATATAGAAAATAAACTGGAATAGAAAATTTGACATTAACTGCATATATGACTAGTACACTAAGTACTAGAAGTTCAATTTAGCAGTGTCACTCAATATAAGTTCAAGTTATAAAACATTGACTCATATATTCAAGCAGCAAGAAAATAAAAATATAACATATAAATAAATATTTCCGACAAAATACATCATCAAGAATAATGCTATATGTATTTATATGTATCTTTACACTATAAATCTACAGAAATTTATTTAAAATTTAAATATGTTTGTTAAGTTGATGAAATGTTCCTGTAACCCGTATAAAAATATAAACATCCAATAATAGCAAAGATAATCTTGAAAAGAAAAAAACTGTATATTTACTTAACTTGATGGACAGATAACCTATATAGACATAATAATTCTAATACTGTGGCTTTGATTAAAAGATGGATAAAAGGAAAACAAGACAAAATAAAAGAAACCAGAATGTAAATATGATTGGTGAATTGATAAATAACCAAAAAATACGTTAGTGTCTTGGAAAAAGTGAACTAAGTTCTTTTTTCTAAATGGTAAGGATTCAATCAACTTTTCATGTGGAAGAAAAAAGTATTTGTCTAATACTATACTAGACATAAAAATTAATAGCAAATAAATTTGTTATCTAAATGTAAAATCCAAAAATAAGGTTTAAAGTTAATAGGTTATTCTCAGGATTCAGCCTATGAAAATCGCTCTTAATGCTCAGAAAGAAAGCATCAATCAAAAACAAAGTATAGTAATTGGACTATGTTAACACTATTATTTTTCAGAAGACACAAAGATTTTCTGTCTATGTATCAATTTCTATATTTATATCTCCATAGATTCATAAAAATCATACTGTGGTTTTGACAAATTCATGCACACACACATATGCACAGATGTGTTTCTTTGGACAGAAGAGGATAGTCAGAGTAAGTAGCCTACCTAAGATTCCACGTGAGAATCAAACTTTAAAAAAATGTCAAGCAACTCATTAGGAAAGTGAATAGATGCCCTGATCAGAAATTTTACTGTAGAATAGCCAGAAGGACAATAAACATGAGATAGATTTTAGGACAGAGGCTACCGAGGTCACTGTCATTAAAGTAAAAAAGAATGATGTGGCATGGAACTAAAGAACCAGTACAGATTTTAAAGATCTGTTTTAAGGGATCTTGGACATCACTAGTACATACAGCTATTTGAGATAGATCAGGAAAGTAGGGCATTTTTGAGATTTTTGTATCCTCTCAAAAAAAGTCACGACTTATGTTTCTAATGAACAAGTTAGTTGTACTCGTTTCTGTCTCAAAAAAAAAAGTTTAACTTGAAAATGGTCTGTACAGGCAGTAAAGCCCTAGGTTAATGAGGTAAGATTGTCAAAATAAAATATCACAGAGTCACCTTAAACCACAGAAATTTATTCTCTCATAGTTCTGGAGGTTAACTTTGAGATTGAGGAATGTTTGTTTGTTGGTTTGTTTGTTTGTTCTTGCGTTAGTTCCTTGTGACACTCTTTGACTTGTTGACAGCCACTGCAATAGTCTGAATTTTGCCCAATCCCACTTCATATCTTAAAACTGAATTCCAACGCAACAATGTTAGTAGGTAGAGACTTTGCAGAGTGATAGGTCCTGAGGACACGTTCAAGAGTGGAATCAGAGTCCTTTGATCAAAATGAGACAGAGCCCCTGCTTGGCATTAGCATGTGAAAATACAGAGAAAGTATGCCATAGGAAGAACAAATCCTCATCAGATACCATATCAGTTGTTGCTTTGATCTTGGACTCTCTAGCTTTCAAGGAGTAAGATATAAATTTTCATTGTTTATAAATTAGTCTAAGACATTGTGTTATAGTGGCACAAGGAGACTAAGACAGCCATCTGTATTTGTGTCATGACGTGGCATTGTTTCCTGGTCCAGTGAAGTATATCGAAATTTCCTTTACTTATAAACTCACCTGTCCAGGATGCTGATCCACTGATGCAGGGGTTTTTATTAGTAGAAGGAATTTGGCCATAGATGATTAGACAAGGAGGGAACGCTTAATTCTTGGATAAGTTCCTGTTTCTGACAATAGTCACATACTGAGATACTAGGGTTAAGGACCTCAACATGTGAATTTTTGGAAGGACATAATTCAGCCTATAACAAGCCTCCTCCAAAAGTAACGGGCTCCTTTCTCTACCTCTAGCTTGAACGGTAAAATAGTGTATTAAACATAATTTTCAAAAGGTGGGTGTACTCACAGATGACAAAAAATTATTCATGCAGATTTGCATAAAGAGTGACAAAGTTATTATGAAAACCATGTAGAAGAATTTCAGACTTACTAGACTGATAACAGTTGTCTTTCCATCCTATACTGTGTCTTGGGATCTAAAGTTGTTTATTTCAATTTAATATACTGTAAGTCATTTGAATGTTGCAGAAACATTTGACCACAGGGGCCATACCAGGATCCCCAGGGAACTCACCCCGTAGTTGGAGATCCTGAACCTTACAAAAGTACATTGACTTTAGGTGATTATTTACTAGACAATGAGTGAATAGGTGGTGTGTGTGTAGGAGTGAGATAATTAAAAGGTGAAACAGATAGTAGGTCCTGGGAAATGGAAGATTATGACATAAATTCTTACATGCGCACCAAGTCCCATTTTCTAATCCTTCTGAACACACAATAAAACTTACAAACCCATTTCCTTTGTGGCCATGGGAACTGGCCAGTGTATCATAGATGAAAGTCATAGCTGCAATTTCGGGGTCAGTCCATTTCATTTCCCCTATAAAACCAATCCAATCTGTTACATTTAAAAATATATATATAAGTCTCACACATAATCTTTGTCTAGTGAAAGAGAAGGAGACAGCATTTAAATTAAAAAAGAATTGTTCAGATTTTGTGGAATTAGAAATACACTTTATCTCTACATAATTTAGGAATCACTGTTGCTAGATGAGCTAATGTGTTTATTAAAATTTAAAGAAATGTTATATCCATGTTTTGCAGTCACTCCCATGAAAGCGTCTGGTAAGAGTGGGACAGGAGAGGAGAACAAAGAATCACATTAATCTTTCTTTTATGCTAATGTAGCAATGCACAACGCCACTGGTTTCTATCTTTCTTTTTCTCTTCATTTCTTATAAAGTAATTTGAATCATATCAGGCCCTATTTATTGTTAAGCAAATTTTGCAGAAAGCCCTGAAACTCAGAAGTGATGACTTATCTAAGACCGCTCATCTGGTTGGTGACAGGGTATCATTGGGGGTTTTAAAGCCAAAACTTACACCTTTCATACTGAGTACCACATAGTACTGAAGATGCTAATAAATTTATGTCCAAAAACTGAAAAACCTGTCTCACACTGCACAGTTTAAAATAGGAAGAGAAATACTGCTGTGTGCTAGGAGATATTTTTCACAGCCTTTGTCAGTCTACCGCGGTGTTTGTGCTGTATCTCTGTGTAGAATCAAATCTCCAACTTTTCCTTGATATTTTTATCGCAGCTATCAACATTTTGTTAATCGAAGTTTTAAAATAGTGAGATTAAAATACCTCTATGAGGTCATGATTCATTTGATATTGTTTGTAATGTGCTTTACAGAGGAAGTTAGAGTAACTTTGTAATAATCCCATCCATTTGCAACGTCCCTGTGAATGCAAATGACACATATCAGTACGTAAAGAAAGGCAGTGTTTCAGTTGTTTCAAAAACATGGTTATCTAAAGTGAAGACATAGTTCAGAAGGAAAAAGAAATAGTATAAAACCATTGGAATACCCACAATCCACTTGGACATGAACTAGAGTTAAAATAGAATGTGAGACTCCAGTGTTCTAGGAAGAAGATGGCCACTGACATTGAAGCCTAAAGATGGACAAGAGAAAAAAAGCCCAAAATAAAACATCAGAACAGAACAGGAGGTCATCAGCAGTGTGTCTAAGGATGTAAAGTCATATCCATCCCCAGATGATTTCATCTCCTCGATGGCTGTCTAACGTCTAATAAACACAGATCTAGATGAAACCTTTTAGGATGAAAAGGATAAATAATGATGTAGCAGCATAATTATTTCTTCAGAATCATATGTCCAAAGGTTTTTAGAAAGTAGTAGCTTTCACTTTTTAAATACTGTTTGAACTTGTGTTTCCTAAATTACCATTTTATTCAACATTAGATAAATTTGCAAAGGAGCTAATATTTATAAAGAGAATCCTACTTACACAAAACCAAAATATATATTGTGAAAAAGATTTAAGGAGATTGATAAAAAATGTCTACTATCAGAAGCCCACAGATATTGTAAAATAAAAATTCAGCTAGTTGACATTGGTTGAAATGCATGCGGAAATAAATACTTGACTTATTTTGGTACAATAAGGTCTTTTTCGTGCATGATTTAGAGCTAGCATTCTGTGAGAATTCATTAGGTATAATGTGAAGGCAAGTGAAAAGAAGGTACAAAAAAAGCAGTGTTGAAAGAAACTGGAGGATATAAACCTTGCTGTCTGGTACCTATCCTCTTGTAGATCTTTATGGGCTCTGTTGACGAGTCATTGATGTGCACCTGGAAAGGAAGAGTTTTCTTGTCTGGGTTCCTCATGACGTTCCTTCTCTCAAATGTGGTGATGTCTACAACTTATAACTGACTTCCTCCAACCCGCTAAGCAGCATCAGCTCTGGCACCTTCCTAAACAGGTAGAAACTTCGCCTGGAAGTGAAGTAGAAAAATGTTTTGAGTACAGTCCTGAGCATGTTTTAAAATAACACGGTAATGCAAAGAAAGTAGGATTTGCAGCAAGTACCTCCTACTCTCTGTGCCCAAACAAGAAAACAAATAACAAGCAACAAATAAAGCGTTTTAATAAAACAGAAAAGGCCAGAATCATGTGTGGGAAGATTATTGCTGAGCCCATTCTTTGTGTGGACAAATCTATTTATTTTCTCTTGTTCGGCGTGCAGGCATCTCCAAAGCTCCATATGCCAGATGCTTTCCTTTTTTTCCTTTTAAATTATTTTTAGAATAATTACCTGCCACACGCTTCTTTCATCTGTATAGAAATTCACCAAGAATGAATAGTCTTAAATGTATATAAACAAGTGAAATTAGTAGCTGTCAATAAGGCGGAGATAACACGCATGAAGAAGGTTGTTTAGGTGCATCCTTCAAAGCCCCTTTCTCATTTTTATCCCCGCTTTGCATTACAGAGGTCAGAAAGGCAAGTGAGACAATTATTCAATGTCCTGGAGTCAAAATTGAAAAAAAAAAGGGGGGGGGAGGTACCTACAGTGGAAGACTCAGTCTCCTCACTTCTTCATAACTATTCAGGCCAGATGCTTACCTACCTAAAAATATTTGCTCAAGTCCCTCCTCTGAGTCATGTTTGAGTCTTTTCTTTCTAAGGTGCTCTTTCTGGAAGATTCATGACCCATGCCCTATGTGAAATCAAGGTCACACAAGCCCTCAATTCATTTGGAATATGTGCTATATGGAATTGACATACATAGAGATGATGATGATAGATAGATAGATAGATGATCTACTGCTTTAAATAATGGGCCAGCATTTCATAGTGCTTTACGATTTCATTGATTTATTTGAGCCAAGACCTCACTCTGTAGTCAAGGCTGCTGCTGCACTGACTACATAGCCCAGGCTAGCATTGGACTCACAGAAATCCTCCTGCCTCAGCCTCCCAAGTACTGGTATTATAAGCACATACCACGCTTATGTGGTGCTGGGGGATTGAACTCAGGGCCTTGGTATTGCATCAATTTTAAAAATGGTTTATCATCAGTTACAGTAGTAACAGTTTAATTAAAACTACATTAGCAGCAGTGGGTATTTGTTAAAATTAAATACGAGTGAGGAACCATAGAGAGAGTAAGATTTATCTGTGTAAGAAATGCGTAAAGTATGTGTTTACTGCACTTAATAGACTGGTCACAAAATAAAGAAGAATTTATATGAATAGTCAAAAACCAAATACGAGAAACCATGAAAACATCATCCAATGCTACATGTTCAAAAGTATTACTTTATATTTCCAAATCAATAAATGTATTTTAATCATGAATAGTGAGGGGCATAGTGTGGTGAAGTAGGTCATTTAAAATGCTTCTTGTTGGAGTGAAAATTTGTTGGGCAGATCTTCAATGATATCCCAGAGCCTGAGGCTTGGTTCCATTCCCGAATCCTGTAATTCTGTTCCTGAAATTTATGCAAGGAAAATCAGTCAGAGATATCGATATTTTTAAGCCCAGAGATGATAGAGTAGCAGTATTTTTATAAATGTAAACACGATTTAAATATCTAACAATACAGAAATTATAAACTTGTTTTATCCAGTTAATAAACTACCATAAATCTAATAAATATTTACCAGGGAATTTTAATGACTTGAAAATAAGTTCATAATAAAGCAGTATGTGATAAAGCAGAAGAATAAATATTTATTCATCATGTTCTTAATGATATAAAATGGAAAGAAAATTAGAGGAAAATGAATGGAAATACTGTGATCACCTCCAGGCAATAGGATTCTAGTTCTTAATATTTTCTGTACTTCCCATTTGCATGTAATTACCATATTGTTCCTTATACCAGTGTGTATACACCAACGCTCAAGGTAGGTTGAGATTCTTTTCTCTGCTGCCACCCCACAAATGGTCAATCAAATCATGGAAATTTAAAAAAAAGCTACAAATTGACAATGATATAAAATAGAAGATGGATCTAAAGAAGACTGTGTTTGCCCTCTGCGTAGAGGGATCCAAGCCCAGCCCAAGTTCCTTGGCCAAGCTGGACCAGATGTTGCATTAGGGGACTGTGTCACGGCTGACCACGTGGCTGAAGCCCTCTAAGAGGACAACCTAATCTAAGATATGTAGAGAAGGAAAGAGGTGATGGCCTTTCTAATGATCACACACAAACCTCAAAACAGTTTGTACAGTAAAAACAGTAAAAATATTAATTTGCTGCTGGCCAACCTTATTGAAAAACAGTAGTACTGCTAACTTTCTCTACAAAAAACTTTCATATACTCTCCGTCACAAGAACAAGCTCATCAGAATGCACCTTGTAGATAGAAAACTATGAAAATATACCAGGAAGTTAATAATAGTAATTAATAATATGATTTTTAACTTTGTCATGTTTATTGCACTTGCCAGCCTTTCAGCATTTATAATTTGTTATTTTTCTTATCACATTCTTAGTGTATACTTATTCATATCCTAGATTTAGTATCTGTATTTTATAATTTTTTTAAGAAGGCTCTTAAAAAGTGTATATTGATGCCAGAGACTACAAAACGCAAATCTGTTTCATCTTATTATATAGTATTTTGTATTATTACATTAATTTATATATGGGCCTAAATTTCATTGGAATAAATTTAATTATTATAGATTTATAATTTATTTGGTTACGGAGTTCAATAGGTCTTCCTGATTTCAATGAATTCATGTAATTTAGTTCCTCAATATTTCTCTGAGAATTATTATTCCATACTTCTAATCTATTTTTTTCATGTGTATTTTTTAATTTTCTCTTTTGGTCAGGTTACATAAAATAAAATTGAGGTTTCTTATGATTTAGGACAAAAATGTTTCCGAAAGTTTCATGTATTCTAAGGTGGTGCTTTGGGAAGGTGATAACACGGGGTTTGGGGCAGCACTGCACTTATCGGTGGGATGATCTGTTGGTGTGTTCATAGCTGTTTGAAGTTGGCGTCTCGCTGGTAGAGGTGCGTCACTGGAGTTGCAGCCTGGAAGAGTGTCCTTGTTCCTGGCTTCTATTTTTTCTCTCTCTTTCATTGCTGTCACAAAGCACACAGCTTTTGCCTGCCAGACCCTTCCATCGTGCCACGTCTGTCTTGGGGCCAGATTAGCAAACATGGACTTTGAGACCACGGTCCAAATACCTGACCCCCCTCCCCCACCCACCCCAGGCACGTTGGGTGTTTTGTTCCAGTGACTCAAGAAATGACTAAGATTGAAATTAGTAACAAGAGCCATTGCTTTGACTATACCTAAACATGTTGTTGGAAAGCCTTTGGAATTTGCTTGAAAGAAAAAAAGTTTTCTTAAGAGGTAATGACTAGGGATGCCCTTGCATGTTGTAGCAGACATAAATGGGCAATTTGGTGGGAATTCAAACGACAAGAAAGATGACAGGATGAGGACAACAATGGCAGGGCTCATGAGCTTCTAGATAAAAATGAGTATTATATTGAAATTAAAATTGAAATAGAAGCCAACATGTTTCATTTGGCAAGAAGTTTGTCAACATTTTCCCCATATCTTAGGACTTTGCGTGAGTTGGAATTCAAAAGGCTGTAGAATAATTGCTCTCATGTAGGAATTATCAAGACAGCTCAACCTTCAGGCTGTAGTGTAGGCACCGCTTGATATTTTAAGCAAGATATACAGCAAGAATCAGGAGCAAAAATCAGAAAATTGTTCAGCTTTGCCAGAAAGAGTTGTAAAATTGGATCCAAGGAGGGTGTGGTTGCCAAAAAGATTAGTTCCGTTAAAAAGAAGCCAAATACTTTTCATCAGGACAATAGGAAAGATGACTTGAGGGCTTCACAGAGGGATTTGGCCAGAGCCCATACAGCGTAAGCTCAAAGGTAAAACATGATAAGCTTATTTGAAATACTTTGTTTTGAGAAGAAAGCTCCAGGGGTAACTACAGCCAAGGCCCAAGTGGATACTGGTTACTGCAAAAATTGGTAGCAGACCTTGGCATTATCCTGATGAAGATGCTTGGGCATGCACACAGAACGCAAGTGTTGTGTGCCCATGGAGACTTTCATCCAGACTCCAGACGAAGGCCTGGAACTGAGAGGACAACGAACAGTACTGTGATCTGATGTTATAGTGGAGTCCCCAGAAGATGGAGGTGCCAGGAACCTGGGACATCTGCCGTGGAATGTCCTACACACTAAGAAAGAGAGAAGCCATGTGGGCCACAGCCAGTAAGTCATAGTGCCCAAGCCCTTTGAAACTCAGATCTCACCACAGCCTACCTGGAATTCTGGATCTGAACCCTAAAATTTACTGTTTGCCCTGGTGGGTTTCCATCTCATTTTTGTCTGATTTCTTTTCTAGCCCTGTATTCTTTCCTTTCAAAATGGCAATGTTTAAACCTTACCATTTAATGGTAAAAGATGATTTTTACAAGGACTCACAGCTGAAAAGTATTTTTAGGTTCAAAGAAAATTTTAAGCTGGACTTCACAACATGCAAGAACTACACTGAGTTTGGCAATCCTTGGAGATTTTGCAAATCGAAGTAAGTTTGAGTCTTGTGGGACTCGGGTAGGATGTTACAATGTGAATCTAAAATATCCGCTGAAATATCACATGAGGTTGAAGGTGGGACTTCTGGAAGGTGAAAGGATCATGGGGCCATTATCCTCACCGGTGAAGTAATGCACTGATGAGTTTATTGCTAAATGTGCTATTAGGAGTCAGGGCTTAGTTGAAGGAGGTCCATTGCTGGAGCTTGATCTTGAGGGGTGTCTTCGTGTTCCTGGATCGTCCCATCTCCCCATCTTTTTTTTGGCCGCCATGCTGTGAGCAGCTCTTTTCTTTTGTTGTAATGATATTCTACCACGTTACATCTCCTTTGAAGCCGGCAAACCAAAAATGAACTAAGGGAACCTTCTGTAATAGTGAGACAAAGTATGGCTCCTTTTCTGTAAGTTGCAAGTATTGTGTGCTTTCTCTTAGAGATGGATCAGATAAATGACTATACAGCCCACATTCAGGAGGTAGGAATGA
Organism: Ctenodactylus gundi; assembly: GCA_004027205.1. NCBI lineage: Eukaryota > Metazoa > Chordata > Mammalia > Rodentia > Ctenodactylidae > Ctenodactylus > Ctenodactylus gundi. Next base: position 196,037 of record PVKB01000587.1, read on the forward strand.
CAGATGAGCAAGATGAGTCTTATCATCCCAGAAGTTAAGAAGTGTTTGAAAAACTACAAATCACAGCAACCACAGCCAAAAGAAAAGATGTTTCAATGCAGTTAGATAAAAAGGAGCAACAAAATAAATAGAATAACACAAGATTTATCCAAAATATAAATGTGTGTGAACAACACAGATATAGATAAATGAGTAAAAACAAAAAATAAAGAAAGAAGAAATAAGCCTTCCATACAGAAGAAGCCCAAATAGCATATGCAGATACATCATCCTTCAAGAGACGAGTTGCCCAACATTTTTTGAGGGAGACACAAACTGTGACATTGTAAGAGACAATTCACGTGAGTGGACTGAAACTGTCAAGTCGGTTCTTTGGGACCACATCAGATGTTCAGTTTAGCTGTTTACCATTAGCGGAGCTGTTTGGAATCAGCCAATGTATATAACTGTTAGGATTCACAAAGAAATATGGACACCTTGCACAAAAAATGTGGGCTATTTTATCAGTCCTCCATTTTGCTGTACCGTCTTCTTATTATTAATGTTTAACAACTCTGGTTTTCTGAAACATCCTCCTTTGGTTCTTACCAGGTCAGACAGACATCAGAATTTTGTGTCGTTGATTTTATCACCCTATATCCTGTCTGTGGCTTGCCTTCAGGTTGAAAACTGTGGGCATAAATCTCACTGTGACTCATTTTCTTTTTGTGGTGAAACATCCACTCAAAAATCTGCTTGTAGCCGCTTATTGTCCAGTGCCACTCAGTTTTTACTTATTAATGTTGTGTGTATTTATAGTTATTTGTTTGAAGGTCAATGACACCAGAAAGAGACCCTATGAGCTTAAAGAAATATTTTTATTTAGAATATTTGTAGATTTACATGTTATAAGACTTCCCTCATCCATCTTTCTCTATTATCGAAACCATCCATTACCATAGGGCATCTCTCACAGCTGAGAAATTATCATTGATACGTGATTATTCACTAGACCTTTGACTTAGCCCACATTTTACCATTGTTGATTGCTAATAATTTTGAACAATATTGATGAAGGATTTTGAAGCATGTCCCTAATATCTGTTGAATCTTCACTTACATGTATGTATTTTTAATTGAAGTCTAGCTTCTTATTTGCGTCATAGAAAGTATTGTCAATGTGTCTCAAAAGATTAATTCTAACCCTTTATCTTTGCAGTGCAGATTTTAAGTGCATTTAAAAAAATTATATGTTATCACAATCTTTTTCTCATCCATCTTTTCTTTAGTTTTTGGCAATTTTATGCTTCAAAAAATAATATCTTCTTCCAATTTTTTTGAGAATGCTAAATTTTCTTGTGTTTTTCTTATAGCTGATGATGCTCTGTAGATCTTATTCAACCAAGCTGTTGGAAAAATACTGTATTTCTTTTGCCTTGGGATTTTTTCCCTCCATAAGTCCTACCGTTTTGTTGTTGCTAATATACACTTGAATCATTACAAGTTGGGATATGTAGATTTCCCTTGGTTATAGTTACTGATGACTGAGATTTTTGTTGATTTCTATTAGTAGACCAACACCTGCATCTTTGGTAGATATGCACTGAGGAGATATGCACTAATTTTAGCCTAATTCTCACACCTATCACACATTGCACTCCTATGGCTGCACTGGGTCCATGTAGGTTTTCAGTTTGGCTGGCAGGAATGAATTCCATTATAAACTCCCATCTCTGATGAGATTGCCTATGAGAATTTGTGCAATCTCCACCGCTATCTGAATTTCCTTCACACTCATGATAACATAAAGTATCCATGGGAGGCAGGCAACACTGACGGTTTGTGAAAAAGTGTCTATATAGCTGCATATCAGGTTTGCTCCCTTAAGGATTTAAATAGTGGATATCAATACAACTCAAATTTCTAATATTATTGCTGCTAATATGTGAAAATTATTGTTCCTGTAGTGTTTTATTTTTATTTATTTATTTATTTTGGGACAGGTTCTTGCTCTGTATCCCAGGCTGGCCATGAACTCATTGGTGTAGCCCAGGCTGGCCTTGGACTCAGGAGAATTCACTTGCCTCAGCTTCCTGAGTGCTGAGATTACAGGTGTGCACCATCACGCTCAGCTTTATACGGTGATGGAGAATCAAACTCAGGGCCTTGAGCTTGCAGAGCCAATCCTTTAACCACCGTGCCATTCCTCCAACCCTTCCCTATTGTACTTGTTGCTAAGAACAGTCACCTACCCTCATAATTAAAAGATATTGTCATTTTGTTGACAACAAAATCAAGGAATAACCTTGTTAGGAATTTTTGGGTCTCTGATGTATACCATTGGGATGGAAAATTTTATAGCATAAAGAAGAGAAATTAAGTCAGAAAACCATACAGGATATTAAAATTTTAATTACACAATAGGAATTTTATAATGAGGCTTCAAGAGTTATGGCCTAATTCAAGCTGACTGTACTATTTTCATAAAAATAATGTAAGAAGTACAAAATTAACAGATGAAAGAAGACAGTAATTTAATATAGAGAGTCAAGAAAGCCAGGTATATTTTTATAAACCAAACGAATTTTACATTAAGAAAGTAACGTTTTTTTTCATGCATTTATCATCACTCTTGTGTGACCTGATTGCAGTAGGATCAAACTTTAGACCATACAATATGTTTTAAAATTTCTAAGTCATAATTAGGTATACTATAAATCACTAATTATTACTTAAATACTTAGCAACTATATGTATCTACTTTCCTCTTTTGATTTTGGTTTTCTTTTATTGGTATGTATTTGTCATGCATAATGTCATTCAACTTGAGAAGTTGGTGCAAATACATATCTCATATTGATCATTTTTATTTGCCTTCCCTTCTTCCCAACCTTACATGTCCCCTTCCCATTTCCTTCTCCACAAAATCTATCTTCCTTTTTATTCTCTTTTTATTTTACTTCTTAATTTTTTATAGTTTGATCATACTAGAGAAACTATGGGATGTTTAACCTCCAGATGTATCTACTTTATTTTAAATAGCTTTATAGTTTTCTGTCATTGAATTTCCAACATTTACAGAACTCACTAGTTGGACAAGCTCACTAAAATTTCAAATGTATTAAAAATCAAAGTTAGGTTTTAGCAATAGCACCATATGGCCTTGGTGATTACACATATCTATCTATGCCTTAAACTAAAATTAATTATCTCAAATTTTGTTATGGAATATTTTAGGTATAAGTTAATGAATTTTAAATAAAAATATTTGAAGAGGCAATTAAGTATCTTTCTGAGGCCCTCTTATTAGGTTGTGAGCAATCCACTACAATTAATCCTTTGTCAATACAGATAATTGCATCTCCACAAATATGAGTAACTGATGTTAGAAAAATCTTTATTTTAACCTAGACTGTGCCAGTCTCTATAGTTTGCATTATCTCATGGCTAACAAAAAGCATTGCTGGGACTTACAATGTTTGATATATTGTTTTGTATGTATTTTTTATATATAGATATAGTCTTGTCATTTGTAAAGCCTTCCTTTGCCTATCTATATGGCTTTCTTTTGTAACCTAGTCCTGTAACCAGCACTAGCAGAAATGACTAAGATTACCAGGATGAGAACAGAGTGTCTCTTTGAACAGAGTGTCGCAGTGATATCAGCAAATTTCAGAAGCAATGAGGCATCTAAAGTGAGAGAGGACGGATGAACTCTCGTACAAACTGGTTCTAATTCAACTAATTCGATGTTGAACCGGTGTTAACGTTCACTTCCAGTGACTCATCAATTTCTTTAGGAAGTCTACCTATCTTGTTTAGAGTTTCTAAAACTTACAGTGGTCCATGTGAACGATGGCAAACACGAGACGTTTTGTACAGGAAATTCTATCCATCAGAACTCTAACATACAGGGAGGGAGCAGTTGGCTAGATTCAAAGCTTCAGATGCAAAGTGAACAGACGTGTAGTTTTGGCCCATTAATCTGTTGTCATTGGGAAGGCTGTTTTCCTTGTCATTTATCATTGAACACCAGAACCTTGACCCATATTAAATTGTGATTGGAAAATAGAGAGGCTGCAATACTCTGCATGGTTGAGGAGTCTGGACTATAGGCTTCCAAATTTCCACACTAATAGTATCTTTAGGTCCGTAATCAAAATGCGATAAGAAGTCAGATGCAAGCTCTTCACTATTTTGATTTTTATAATCAAATATTCTAAGAACAATGCACTTTGGGCATTGAGGAAAACAGGTTTTGTTATCAATAACATATCCTAAAAATCAGCTATTTCAATGAATACTTCCTACAGGCCAGGAAATATGTCAAATGTTTAGATAGCTCATGTAAACATTATATTTACATTCTATTACAGGTATTATTATTCATGTTTATAGGAAAAACTGAACTCCAAGGAGTCCGTTGATAGTAAATTATGGACCAGATTCTCTGAGTTACATCTAAGCACTTTATAACATGTGCTTTTAAATACATAATATGAATTTGTTTCTCTCTGACTCTTATGTCTCAGCTCAGAGTACAGCTCTGGGAAAATAACAAGGAATCTGATTTAGAAGCATACAAGCAAACCTCTGCATTATGTTTGGGGTATATTTGACACTCCAATTATGGGTTCTGTTAAAGTTACTGTGAGCAATCGCCATGCATTTAGATAATAGAGTCAAATGTGTACTAGTTATCCTGGGCACCCCTCCCTTCACCTCTGAAAGACGTTTTATGTACTCTTAGTAGATTCTAAGGCCATTAAAGTGCCACTTCAAGGCAGGTGCTGTTGTCCCCTCATTGATTTCTTGAATTTTGTGCCATTATATGGTTCATTTTTATATGATTTAAACAAATTTCTACAGTGTCCCCAAAACATAATGATTGAAGGAAGATGGAATTTTGAGGAATGACTCACATCCTCTACACATAGCCTTTGTTTCTGAGTCTATTTCCTGGAGATCAGAAAAGAAAAAAAAAGGGGAAATGGAAGATAAGTAACTGAATACTACAATCAATTAATACTGTTTTACAATGTTCTTATGCTGTAGTTATAAGTAAGAGGTGACCTTTGCCTATTTTTTGTCTCCTGTTCCCACAGTCTCTTCTAATTTCACATGCCTCATATTCAGATACGTTAGCCTTAACTACAAATCAAAAATATCACTTTAATATTTAGGAAAATAATCAGACACAAAACAGTAAACTCAACCTGAGTAGAATTGGAAGTCAACGTACTGGTAAGAGTAAAGAAAAAGGTCATACCAATAGAAATAAGCAGAGAAATAAAGTATTTTTGTGGATTTATCTTAACCCAAAATCCTATTTTAATGGCTTCTTGGATTTTTAAAAGAACAACCATACAATAATCTAGACCATACAGTTACCTGTGGTTTTTAACTGGTTGATCTGGTCTAATTCTTCCATATAAAATTCACATTTGAACAAGGACTACTTCAGATAAGCCGTGAAATTTCAGCAGGGAGCTACTATTGATTAGAAAAAATGCTAATGAACAGAAATATAATTGAAATCCTTAATTGGAAATGCTTTGCACTCTTCAAGGGTTTTGACATAAAAACTACCCACACGTCATGCAAGTAGAGTTGATTCTAAATTATTCTAGGCTCGGATTTCTTTTCCCTCATTTTTTTTAAACAGTTATTCTTTCAATGTGAAGACCTAATCTGAACATGAAAAGACTCTATGAGGAAGATATTTGAAATACTATATGTTTACTTAAGCAACAGATTTGGTTCTCAGCAGCCACCATAGGGTCATTTCTAAGCCACATCAGGTCCATGGCCAACTAAAATTTCCATGTGTCTCACAATTATTGCAGAAACAAAATAAAATGTTTCCAACCTGAATCCAACATATTATATTTGCACTTGTCATGTTCCATAGCCTACCATCAGTTCATTTAACACTACCATCTTAGTTACTTTTTCATTGTTGGGACAGCATGCCAACATAGACAAATTGAGGAAAGACTTAACATTCTCATGGTTTCTGAAGGCCACGGTCAATTCCTGGTGGCCAGCAACAGTAGAAACACAAGGCGAGGCAGAGACGGAGGCAGCTCCTCACAGCATTGCAAATAGGAAGCTGATTTGCCAAAGGAAGGAAGGGAAGAAGAAAGGAAGGAAGGAAAAGAAAGGAAGAAAAGAAGGGGAGGAATAAAGAGAGGGAAGGGAGGAGGGAAAGCAGTAGCATATACCCTTTGAGGTCCTGTCCCAGTGATCCACCATTCTGGGGTCAGCATCGCAGTTCTGCCGGGATTAAGCCCCAAATCCACCACATGTCTATAATCTATAATCTACCAGAAACCTGTCTTCCATTATACACCTATAATCTACCACACATACATAACCCACCCCACCAGACTAGGCAGACCCCCATCTCCTAACAGCATATGGTTCCGTAGAGAATCCATAACATCCAAGTACAGAAGACTTTTTGGGGACATTCTAGATCCAAACCACAGTAACTACCTATACATATTCTTTTATCACTTACAATTTTACAGATGTGGCAATGTTCACTAAAATACTTTCTTTTTCTATATGAGTACTTCTTTTATCTTAAATCCTATTCAAGTCTGACTTTCCCTTTGGAGATTTGTATTTCTAACCATAAATAATAGATACAATCATTGTTGAATAAAATTGCCTTCAGTCCCAAATTTTATTATTTCCAACCATGGCTACAATTTTTTTTTGAAATGTAGACATTCTATTGTTCTGCCCTGACCATTCAACCTCCAAGAATAAGTTGTAATTAGTAAACATATTAAAGCAGTTGTCCAAATAAAACTGCTCTTGAACTATATTTAGGTAATATAGAAAATGCTAATCAATGAAAACAAAAATGTGTATTTGTTTATCTCTTTTGAATATTACACATACTATCACGTTTTCAAACCAGAAGAAAGTAAAACATCCATTTGGATTAGTACTCAGTTGTGTCAATGATCACTTTGTTATTTTGGGATGTAACAAATATGAGGGAGCTGGCAGTTAATTGAATATCCAGATGCTCTATGCAATTAGCTGGGCATTTCATCACACATTGTTTCAATTACCATGACAACTCTGATTTTTAGAGTCTTATCCATCATTCAGAAAGAGGGAAATTGAATAAAGAGAAACCAAATCACTTTTTGTGTTGGGATGGATCTCCTTGAAATCCAACTCAGAGATAGCCATAAGTGTGCAACCATTTCCTTAGGTAATTAATACTCTAAAAGTCAACATTCTGTGGAATGGTCAAAACAGTAGAGCTGGATAATGATCTAAAGCTGAATCAAGGTCTCAGTGCTGGCTCAGCAATGACTTTGTTAACTGTGATGTTAGATGAATATTATGTGCCAATTTGGGGTTATGGAGAAATATAATAGGTCTCAATGCTTTGACCAGACTTCAAAGGGTATATGCTACTTCTTACCTTCCTTTCTACCTTCCTTTCTACCTTCCTTCCTTCCTTCCTTCCTTCCTTCCTTCCCTCCCCTTCTTTATACCCAAGAAAAAAATACTAGAATATGATGACGGCTTAGATATTCAGTCAACGTGTTTCTTAGTAGCGAGACTGGAGAGAAGTCTAGAAAAGAGTGTACCACATTTGAGACTGCTCATCTGCTGAGCTGTTCTCATGTATTCAATTCACAGCAGTCCTGTGTCCAGTGTTGTCAGAATGCTGGTCAGTGAGCTCCTTTTTTTCTTTCAGATGCATGCTCTTGTAATAGAAGATGTGGTAGATACTCTAAAGGTCCTACCACTGCAGCTCATCTTGAGCACATGGGTCTTACACTAAATATAATCTCAACATATCTATTCTAGATTCTTACCCTTAAATACACCTTTGCCGGTTTAGGCAGATTTCCTTGCCGAATCATCCAGATTGGCAGGCCTGGGGGGTACATGAACTCTTACTCAGATGACATCTGTGACTTATGCTGCCATATTTATTTACCACCTGTGATATGCCAATTTGACTTGAATAAGAACTGCCTAATAGATTGGTAAAACACAGTTCCGGTGTGTCTGTGGATGAGGGATATGCAGGCCAGCAAACCGAGGGGATGACCTACCCAAGTTGCAATTCGTACCAGCCAACAGGCTTGTATACTGGATGGGAAAAAATAGAGAGAGAGAGAGAGAAAGAGAGAGAGAGAGAGAGAGAGAGAGAGAGAGAGAGAGAGAGAGAGAGAGAGATCAGAAAATCCCTCTTTTGGGGAACTCCAGTCTTATTAGGCAACTGTCTTATCTACTTTTCTCTTGCTCTGATGGAATACCTGACATCCCCAAATTAGGGGAATAAAGGTTTAATTTAGCTTACACTTTCAGCCTCCGCTACATGCTGGTAATACAGACCCCATGATGCCTGTAATCCAACCCACATGCCTGCAATCCACCCCTCCAGACCAGGCCGGATTCTCTCAACAGCATATGGCTCCATAGGTAATCTATAATATTCAAACGCATGAGGCTTTTGGGGGATACTTCAAATCCAAACCACAATGGCAGGGTACTCTTTGCTGCTGCACTCTATGGATATCAGTTTCTAGGTCTCCAATTTTTTTATTCTTTCAGTTCACTCAAGCCAGTGACTTTCCAGTGAGCTTCCAGGCCTTTGCCCTTGGACTCGAGCTGTATTGTTAATCCCGGATAGTCTGCAGTTTTTATGTTCTTGGGCTGAGGAACAAGTGAATCCTATACCTCTCCAGCATGTGTATGGCCATATGAACTCTCCTGGTTTGGATCTTGCATGCATATGTAAGAAGTCCCATAGTTTAAATACTCTTTCAATTAATTTTGCTCCTCTGGAAAATACTAACACTGTCAAAATTGGGTGAAGGAGTAAGAAAATTCCCAAGCATACCAAGCATATATCTCTATATCCATTTTTCTAGCATTAAAAAGATCTCTTCCTGAAAATCGCAATCAGTCACCCATTATAAGACAGTCAGTTTTCTTTTTGCCTTGTACTGTGGCATGAGGATTAAAGATACCTAGCTAGAAATGTAGCTTACACTTCAATTTGACTACTGCCAAGTCTCCTGGTAGAGTGTTGTTTCTTTGGAAAGCATGATTTTTAAACTTAGTCCAGAGGTGTAGGTACAGAAAAACAAATCTTCAGGAATCGTGTGGTGGTATTGGTTATCAGGGTCCTGCTGTTTCTGGAAGCATGCCAAGCCACGTAGTCTACTTATTATTCATGCAGAACAATGTAATTGTCATTAATTTAGTGTGTGTGCGTGTGTGTGTGTGTGTGTGTGTGTGTGTTGTCAAGAGGGTCTTACCTGGTCTTGTCCGCCTTTTTCAGTGTTTTAGTCACTTAAATGAAGCACTCTCATCGTTGAAACACTCAAAGTCTTTTCTGTGACTATTTGACAGTAAGAAAGTGACTGTATGACCATAGAAGTGAGCAAAACAGGAGGTGATTGTCCAAGAGTGCATAGGATGATGGAGAGTCGAGGTGACTTGCTTGTGTAACTGACTTGAGGTTTCTCAGTCTGCAGGCTCAATCCGAAATGCACAAATTCCACATCCTATAAATTTTTGTTGATCTTTCATTTCATGACTCAGTAGGTTTCACAGCCACGAGTACTATGGATAGTTTTCATAACACAAAAACTTAGTATCAATTGCTGTCTCTACCAGGGCATGTTAGCTTACTAAGAGATTCCAACTGTTTCCTGTCCTCCAAATAACTATCTTCATGGGCACCATTGTGGATCACATATTCATACTAATAAAAATGAGAGGAAAAGAAAATCGGCAGAAAAAATCAGCAATCTACAAAATAAATAAATTAATTCATAAATATAAACTCTGAATTTGGTGCTTTCTGCTACAAAACTTTGTTTACCATTTCTGGCATGGTATTACAAAAATCAAAATGTTGTCCAAACATACAGATATCATACATAAAAAAGAAATATTTCAGTTAGATTTTATTCCATGAAAATATATTACAATTATTTAAAGTATATTTTAAGGCATTCTTTACTAATACAATTGCCTTTGTTTTTCTTTTTGACACATCTTGAAAGAATTTCATCTTGATTGGATCATGACTGTAGGCAGGCAAGTCAGCGATATATGTTTAAACAAGTACCCAATAGATCATAGCTGCCTCTGTATCTATAATCAAAATGATTCAATCATTTTCTAGTCACTCTGCTTCCTTTTATTAAGTCTGTAATTTCAGATCAATGAACAGCTGATTAAGTTACTACCTAATCACTTTGTTTTGATTGTAGTAAAAGCTAAAATAACATAGATCACCCAGAATCCCCAAATTCCTATACCAAGTACTTATTCTGAAGGACACAAGGGTGTGAGGTAGAATTCATCTGAAAGGATAAATCGACAGATTCCTTCATATCTGTGACTCAAATTCCACCACATAAATATAAGTTCTAGATTTTGTTCTAGACCCAGGCATATCAACACGTGGTCAGCTGGCTTTTGTTTGGATTTTTGTTGTTTATCCATTTTTTGAGAGAGGAGGAACTGTCTTGGGCCACTCATTAAAAATGTAGTGTAATAAGTGAGCATATAAAAATACTAAGTTTTTCTAATAATTTTATTGTATCCTTGAAAACTATCAAGGATAATAAATAAAAACTCAGACTGCTAGTTGAATATGCCTACTGTAGACATAAGAATTAAAAATATAGGTCTCTGCTTTTTATAGTGTTCTATATGCCATGTCACTACATACTTATTTTTGAAGATGTCATATATATTACGTTGATATAAACACAATTTTATCACTCTCAGCTCTTCCTCAGTTTGACACTTCATGTTTTTTATTCTGTTGTGAACATAATTTTCTGGAAAGACAACTTTGTTGAATCAAAACAAAAGTTAATTTTGACCGGGAAAAATTCCTACCTTTAACAATCCACCAGGCTTTTTTAAATGATTATTTATTGGCCAGTTTGTCAAATCTGTTTCTTCAGAAATCTTCTCAATTTTCCTGTGAAAGTAGCAGTCTGATGTTCCATTCCTCTTATTGAAAAAATGTGAGGCTTGCTTTTGAAATGAAATGGCCTTCTGATTTATTCATTATTACATATAATTTTATACTTTGGGCACATCAGATTCCAAGGTAATGCTTTATGCTGCTTCGCACACAGCTTGCAGTTCATTTAATGCCCTTAGTATATCACTTCCCTCATCTGCTAAGTGTACCTCGGAATGTTATATGACTTTCTCTACATCTCTGAAATCACCACTGTGGTGTATACGAAGCATGAAATGTATCCATTTTTTAAAAATTCACCTCTGCGATGTAAAATTTACTGGTAGCAAATTCTGAGACTCAAATATATTTGACAGCAAAGTACAATGCATCTTATACTTAACATGTTTTCTTTGTTTCTGCTAATAAATATTACATATATATGTGTGCATATATAATTATAATAAACAGTATATAATATGTGATAAATGTTGTCTTTCCTCCACATCACAATTAGAGAATTTCAGGTATTAAACTCAACATAACTGATAGGAATAATTTATATCATTCCCATGCATTTGCATGTTACATTTTCATCTGTTGTGATTTTATCTGACTGAAACTCCAGAAATGATGCAGTATGTATTTTTGAAGTATATTACATTTTTTAATATGTTTGACAATATAAGTCACTCGAAGGGTACTTGGTAGAGGTGGGGAATTCCAAATCATAATCTTCATCGGAGAGAACAAATTAGACGATATCAGTAGATCAAACGCAGGAATACTTCTGGAGTCGTCAGGCTGCAAGAACTGATGTTATTCTTCATTAGAGCTAAAACAACATGACGCAAAAGTCTGCCATGTTAACGTAACGACTGACGCTCGCCAATTTGTGACTGAGTTCCAACGCCAGGGGGCGCTCAGTAGAGCACAGCGGTGGCCTGGATGGTGGGCACGCCACAGCTGTCCCTGAAGTACAGACGGGGCAGCTGTAAAAGGGTGTGTATTTAGAATTGTGTCTGTGTAGAGCTAAGGGATGACCTAGAGTAGATATTGATTCACTTATTTCAGTAACCTATTTAAGTTTTAAGAACCATCTTTTACTCTGTGAATTCATCAGGCAGTATCCCTAGTCACAACAGTTACAGAAGCTGCTTCTTGTTGAAAGGAAGTTATGTAACCACTTACTGTCTGATCCTGGGCCGATGGTGATATTTTTTTTTTCCAAAATCAATCCCCCTTTATCTGTGGATGTATGCATTTGAATCTAGGGCCTAATCACCTAATCACACCATCCAGATACACCCCACCTCTCAAAATCCTTGATCATATTGAAATAATTTTTTTTCCTAAATATGGTGAAATTTAGAAGTTTCATGGACTAAAACATGGACACACTTTAATTGAGGAAGTACCAGCACAGTGTACCTTTCGCCAGTTTTTTCTAAACAAGACAAAGCCATGGCTTTCTCTGAGTCATTCATTTTTTAAATTATTTTTTCAATTATTAAGAAAATCAAGATTAGGTTTCTGCCACTAACATCTGAAAGAAAACTGGATAACATTCAAATTGTATTATGACATATATTGTTGGATTTTAAAAAGAAAAAAAACCAAAGGTGGTCCATGGATCAGAACAGACTGACATAAATGTGAAAAAATGTGTCCACCCATAATCAAAATGAGCAGGAGGCCAGTGCAACCTCCTTAACTCACCTGTACTCTAGGAGTGGAAAACAGCACAGTATTTTCTTTAAACTAAGAACATAGTATAGATAAAATTCAAGCAGGATGCAATATTCTCAACTTATTAATATTATTTTAAAAAACTAATCATGTCAACTTATATATCACCTAAGTGGAGAAATGATGATTTTTGAATAATTGGTTTTAGTCAAGAAATGAAATATTTCACACTCTTTACCAAAACCTAATCCAGATTAATTAAATTTTCATGAGTGAAATGGAATCACAACATATCAGAGTAAAATGCATTCATATAATAATAAAAAATTGTAAGAAGATACATATTTAAGCTTGGTATGAGAAACATATGCGAATGAAATATGCTTAGTATGAAAAGACCAATTTTTTAAATGTGTTCTCATATTAAAAATTTTATAAAATTAAAATTTCAGTAGTGACGGGAGAATTATTCAATGTATGTGAGAACCATTGAGAGTTCTCAGAAAATCAAGTGATATTCCAGACCAGAAAAGACTTTTTAACCTTATAGAAAAAATTAAAAGAGAACGTAAATAAACATTTCACACAAAGGAACAGTTATCTCTCTAACAATAAAGAACTTCAAACTAAAACATATGTATCACAGTAATGTGCCTACTTTTTATTTTATAATATCCATTTAATGATCTTTCATATCAAGTAGTATATATAATCTAATTTATTTCACAGCTTGTGCATAAAATGTACTATTTTAATTTGCTTTGTTTCAGAATTTAGTAACACAATGATGACTATATCTAGTCTGCCATATTGTTTTGTTGGCTCGTACAGTAGTAAAGCTTACTGGTTATCCATCTGCCAGTGTAAATTGAAGGGTTCTCACCATAGACCCGCGGTGTGGCTAATCAAATCCCCTCCTGAATAATTCCTACACATCTATTTAAAAATGTGTACAGATAGTAGTATTTATAATAAAAATCAAATTTCTATTTCAACAACAAGTGTTTGGACTTCTGCTTCTCGCAGTGTAAAAGAAGATCGATATACTTGATTTTAAAAGACATTTTAGGTGTATTTTTGTACTTTTAAAGACTTCACAAAATGGGCAGGAAAAGAATGATCCTCAGAGGGCAAATACTGAAAGGGTGTCAGGCTCCAGCGAAATGAATAGGGCCGTGTAGCTGCATTGGTCCTGTGGCTGATTTTCAATACTGAGCACCTATACCTTTGATTTTTGTGGTTTTTGCCACCCATCAGAGGATCTGGAGGGAATGTGCTTCATAGGACTTGGATCAGCACAACCTAATCTCTCAATTTCTGGGTGAAGCAGAAATGCCATCATCCTCCACACTCACAGGTAACAAGTCCTCAGAAGAGGAAAATAGGAGAGAAACAGCTCAAGAAAAATGTCAAGGCTTATTCCTAGAGAGAAGGGAGAGGGAAAAAAAATCTCTGTGGTGTACCCTTCCAAATTTATCAGATAAGGTCAAATAAGAATTTGGCTTCAAGAAAAGCAGATTTCCTGTGTTCTTGAGTAGCTGGTGGGAAAATGACACAAGTCTATATGAAACAAGCTACATTCAATAGAAGGCTGAAGTTCTCCCTTAGGTAAAGCTTCACGTCGGTTGAGTTTAATCATTAGAAAAAAAAATTAAGAGCAAGAGACAACTGAGACTGAGTAGGAAAACAATCCAGCAAAACTAAAATTTCCTAAGATATAGAATTTATGATAAATACATTTGTTACACAGAAAACTAAATTAAATATGGAATTTAACACAGACACACTCAAGAATCGTAGTAATCCTTGTGGAAATGAAAATGATTAAGACTGAAAAGTCAATGAATAGGCCAAGGAAAGATTAAATCTATGAAAGTCGATTTTCTTCCTTGAGGCAATTTATTCAACTCTGCATTTAACATACGTAAAATTGGTGTATCATAGGTTTTGTGGTAATGTACTGCATGTAGAGAAAACCATTGTACGAGGAAAGTGCCCAGTGTAATCCAATTGTGTCTTTGTACTTCTACATTTTCCGGTCATCTGTGACCTCCTGGCCACACTGCTGCTTCTCCTGTGATAAGGCCATAGTCTGTTACCACTACAAAGGATTCAGTACAGCCAAGTAGCATAGAGGAGCAACCAATCCTTGCTTCTAGGTACCAGGTAGCATATACTAAAGATCATGAGGCTAATAATAGCCTCCAAAGAAATTCTGAGACAAGAGCATAGAACCTAGAATTCATCAAACGATTTGGCCCTAAAACGCTCGAGCATGACTTAAAGTTACTATGGAGGAGAGGCAGAGTGGCTGGAAGTTGACTGAGACTGATTTTTCGAGGTAGAATGAAAAATCCAAGCAATTGCATGTTGAGCGGTCATCACCATTAGAAATGAAGTTTTACATAGCTTGCACACTTGGATTTATGTTTGAAGATTCCTACTCACTATGCATTCAGTGTTCACTAAGCAGTATTATACAGGTATTAAAGAAAGATGGGTTGGCACTTGGGCAAGGAACTCGGAGTGCATACTTTAGAAACGTTGTAGTCTAATACAAGAGACAAAGTTCTTACTCAGCGTATTTATTACTACAAAATGTAACCATCAATTCATTAAAATTCCCCATTTAATATTATACCCTTTTCTTCAGCTCATATTTGGTATATTTTTCAAGTATCTTTTCTATTGAATGAGAATCTTTGCCACAAAGATGTTTTATGTGCGATAAACTTTCCTCCAATATTAAGGGATATAAACACCCAGCAGTCACTTCAGCATCAGCAGCTTTTCTGAAATCAGCTACCTGTATTAAATATTTGTTATATGATAAATATTTAAAGACTGCAATCAGATTGAAAGGATATGTGAGATGGAAGCTAGAATCAGATTTCAACAAAGGTCTATAGCAAACAAGGCTTCAAGCCCAAGGGCAGTTGTACTGAATTATTTGACGTATGTGTTCTATTGTACAGGCAAATATGGGTGAAAAGGTATGAGAAACACACGTCCATTTAGGTAAATTAGAGGTAAATAACATATGTGTCACCAGGTGCTACTATTTTGGAGAGAAGATAATATGATCAGATATGACTCAATAAGGTTTTAAATTGCTCAGAAATGATCTGATATTATTCATACAGCAATAAATAACCGGTATAAAAAAACAAATGCATTTAATATTCAATGAGGGTAAAATCTGAAGACTACAGAAACCACGACTCAATTACCATGTTTTGGTCACACACATAACTGTTGTTATCTTTCCTCATTATAAAGAGCAATTGTTATTAAATATTTTTCAGATATATCTTTCAATAATCTCTTAGTTATCATAGAAGATTTGGCTGCAGAAATAAACAGAGCATTAAGATTTTCATTATATATCATACTATGCGTCCATTGACTTTATACAGTAAAACTCAAAAATATCATTTATGCATTTCTTTTCTCCATTTCCTTTTCCTAAATATAAAATGGAAACAGTTACATTAACTTTCCTCTATATTTTCTTTTTTCTCATTTTGTTGATATGTAGAAGTGCAAAATTTAAGAATTACATTGATCTTGAGCATTTTGTGCACATACATATCTTGGCAAGGTCACAAGGCCTTCACCCACTCTCCTTTCGACCCTACTCCTGCCCCACCCCCCAGCACACCTCCCACCCACCCCTTCCCTTCCCCGTTCCCTTTATTTTCACTTTAAGTTCCGTGAGATAATTGTGGTCTGGGTTTCTCATATCAGAGAAATCATTCGATATTTCACTTCCTCCTTCTGACTCACTTCACTAAGTGTGATGGTCTCAAGTATATTTTCTTAAATATTTGTAACTTCACTGATCTACCTAAGACTTTATACCTCAAATTATCTTTCTAATTATCTTTCTTGCCTTTTCATCCTACTGTGTCTGGTAATGCTATTGTTGATCCTTGTGTGGTTTTCCTAAATAACCACATATTCTAGCCCTCGACAACCTTATCATCTTTGGTAAAAATTACCTTTGTCATCGGAGGAAAACTTTCCGGATTGTTTTTAGCTACAGGTACTAAGGAGGAATTTATGGGATATTCAAAAAGATGGCTTATAGATAAAAATGGATCTAAGCAAGTGTGAACCAAAGCAAATGTAGGCTCAGATCGTAGCTTCCAAATGTGAAACACCAGCTTGGATACCCTTAAGTAAAATTATAAAAGTTGAATGAAAGATAAAATATTGATTTTAAAGAAAGCACCCAGGAACTGTAAATTGCAGGGCAAACTGCTGGCAAGGGAAGCAATAGGATGAGTCCTTAGTCACTGTTCCCTTATCTTACAGCAGGTGTTGGCTGTAGAGAAGTAACTGAAGCACCAAACAGCTGGGCAGATGTTTAAGTAGTCTCATGGGCTAAGATTAGAACATTAACATTTAATCAAACAAGGAGTCTGGTATCTCTCTCAAGCTTTCAGATGGAAACAAAGTCTGTACTCAGAATAAAGCCATCAGAAGAAGCACAATTGCCTTTCCATGAATCAAAGTCCAATTTCTCATAAGTTCATTTGTACAAAAGATTAAAATTACCAATAAAAAAACTGGGAGACATTACACCCAAAGCAGAAAACAAACCTAAGGCCAAAGCCAGGAGGGAAAAAAGTTAGAAAAGAGAAACAGACATAAAGGAGGTGTAGACTTTAACTTTATGAAAGAAAGATTATAAATGGTCTGCCATTATTAAGTTCAAAATTCAAAAAGACAAAGAACATTCAGAAAACACTGAATATATACATAAATCTCAAAAATTATTTTTAAAAATACACTTGAAATCATGAATTTAATAAATGTGTTCATGCATTAGAGAAAAGAAAATAAAAAGTAGACGGTACTACAGGCATATATAAGTCATGGAGAAAAGTTCTACTGTTCCTGGAATTTCTCGACACTCAAAGGAAGAAAAAATAAAAATTAGAAAAATATGGTATATTTTGATTAATTTTAGAAAATATATGAAAGAATAGTTTCTAAAAGTGCTATAATCCTTAAACAGGATTAAAAAATAAAGAAAATACACCTAGACAAACTCTAATTAAAATTAGAAAGGACAGAGGAAAATATATTTTTAAAAGAAAAACAATAGAGCTATTGCCATGATTCTAAACCAACATGATGGAATCAGAAGACAAAGGAAAGGCGTTTTCAAAATCTTGAAAGGAGAAAAAGTCTACCCACAATTTTAGAATCTGAAAAGTATTCTTTAAAACTTAGGGAAAATGAGGCCACTTTTAGACAAACTTTCAGAAAACTTGACTAAAATAAATCACATGAAAGAAAATGGAGAAATAGAAGACTATTATTAAGAATGAAAATTTTATAGCCTCCATTGAAAATGGTATGGAGATTCATCAAAAAATTTAAAAAACTAGCCCCCATCCAATCCAGCAATCCCACTTGAAGGTCTATAACCAAAGAATTGAAATCAAAATCATGACAAAAGTGGAAACATGCTTGTTTAACCATTATTCACATAGTCAGATACAACGGAGCAGCAGCCTAAATAAATGACAATCAAGAAGGGGCCATGGATGGCGGAACAGTTCAGCGGGTAGAGCACTTGCCTAGCAAGCTCAAGGCCATGTGTTCAATTCCCCAGCACCACAAAAACTGGACACGATGGCACACGCATGTAATCTCAGTATTCATGACAGTGATACAAGAAGATTACCTGGGAGCTATAGTGTGTTCATGACCAGCCTGGAGTACAGAGCAAGACCCTGTCAAAAATTAAACATAAATATGAATATGAATCTGTGAATGTTCATCAATAGATTAATAGGTAAAATTTAAATATATGCAAATAAATAATAATCTTGTAAAAGAAGGAAATTCTGCCATTTTAAACAACATGGTTGAAACTTGGGGATATTGTGTTAAGTAAAACAGGCCAGTCACTGAGTGAAAATTTTCTAGAATACCATTCACATGAGAAATCTTAAATAGTCAAAATCTTAGAAGCAGAGAGTACAAGTGCAGTTTCCAGTAACTGAGAAAAGGGGGAAATGGTATTAGTCAGTGACTTCCATGTTTCAATTCTGCAAAATAAATTTCAATGATTTACTAAGCGATAATATGTCTGTAAGTAACAATATTGTACTGTGTGACTGAAACTGCTGAGTAGTGTTTAAATATCTATACCCAAACGTGAATAATAATGAATAAAAGAGCATTCTGGAAGTGATGGATCCATCAACGATATTAGTGGTGGTACTAGGATGTCAGAAAATATGTGCATTGAAGAACCTACTTAAAGATTAGATATTTTTCTTATTAATCATCCAGATATCTCATTTTGTCTTCAAATGTTGCTTATCAGGTAAATTACACACACACACACACACACACACACACACACACACACACACACACACACACTACCGATACCTTTTCAATGTTAGAGCTTCATAAAAATTCCTGGATTGAATTGTTGCTCACATGAAAAACAGCTTTTTTTCAGAAACAATAATGAAATGACAGGCATTAAATTTTCTAGAAATGTTACTTGTGATCCCCATAAGTTAGAGCTTAAATTTTCATCTTTGATTTTCTGTTTCAGTAAATAAATATTAATTCTTTCTGCATTCAAGGCAATGTATCTATACACAGCATGACTAGCACGTAGTAAATATGAGTTGAAACATTTTTAATCAATTGAAGACATGGAGACTACAGCACTCATGAAGACATGGAGTGAAGACACTCGGGAATTTCCAGAATTACTTCCCAAAAGTGGCAAAAATCATATTGGTTCCTTTTTAACAGAAGCACAATATTTTGAGAAAAATTAATGACAATGTGTTTTATTATAACAAAGATTTTTAAATTTGCATACTTAGCTTTTTAACATACAGTGTACAGATATATTTATATATGCACATAAAATGGCTAGTAAAATTTATTAATTCAAGTAGAATAACTTTAGTTTTAATGCAATGTAGAAGACTACACTGAAAAATCTTATTTCATGTTTACACAACAATTGTAAGAAGCCAAAACGAAAATGGGTACTTCAAATAAATAAAATATTTCATTAAACTAAGGAAAATAATTAGATTTTATCTTCTTTTTAAAAAATCAAACAAGATGATGCATGCTGTGTCCCCAATTGTCATATAGTAAGCCAATTAGGTTTCTTTCATCTATACATAGGTTTAAGTTATGCAGCACGAAGAATGTACGTGGAAGTAAAAAATTCTAACTTTTCATTGGACATTGAAAAACCTTCCCAGCTCTTTTGGACCTTCACGTGTATACTCTGTTATTGGCCCCTCAACTGCGCCTACGTTGCCAATTGTGTCATCATCAGAGGCTGTCAATAAATAACTAATACCGTGGTGTGAATACAGCGCCAATGACATTCACCGAGATTACGTTCTCATACTTGGTCCAAAAACTTTGAAAAGTATTTGCTTTCCGAGTTCTTGATTATCTCACACGACAATGTTGCAGAGTTACGACGAAGAAGTGGCACGTTTAAGGACAGTGAAAGATTTATCTTTGAAAATAACAGGAAGAAGAATGGTGGGCTGCTGACCTACCATAAAGAAAAAGAAATCCATCCCACTTCCTTCGCTATCATATCATTTAAGAAGCCGCACTAAATCTTTGCTTTAGCCACCATCCTGTTTTTATTATACCATAGCTAACGTCGCTTTTACTGTGGAATGCTTTATGAGGCACTTCAGCCCTCGGCTTCTATTTTTCTCTGATGCACTTGTACTGATACTGGGGGAATCTATCAAGCATTTTAACCTGTTTATCCTTTGCCTCTACACAACGATGAGAAACAAAGCTCTTACCTTGGCTTTAAAAAGAGTATTTAGCCATCAGATACCAAGACAAATCTTTCTTTTAATCTTATTTTAGGGTGTCCATGCTCATTCTATTAAAGTGAACATTTCTTGGAGACTGTAACTATCAAACAGGTTGTGCACAAGTTCTTAGCAGAAGAGTCCCTTTGTCCTCTGTTATCACGGCAAGCTGAAGGACACTTGGCATAAATGATCATGTCTTGTTCCTTAGGAGCCCGTCCTGCAACAGCGCTTCACAAGAGCCGAAGAAAGAAACGTAGGCAAAAATGTTCTGCACTCATACTCCTCTCTGTGCTTTTAGTATTATTGTTCACTCTGTGTGTTTGTTTATTTCAGAGTGTTTAGGAGCATTTCCATACTTTACGTCAGAACCAGCCCAAAATATCGTCTTTTGTGTTTAGTAATTTGCAATTTCAGTAAGCAATAACTGTCCTAGATAGAAGACACTTTCTCCTATTTTTCCTGTACTGCCAATTGCTATGATTGATGCAAAGTAAAAACTCAGTAACTATTTGCTGGATGAATTCATCAATGAATTTGTATGATGGACATTTCTAGAAGTTGAAACAATTTATTTGCAAATGTGAACGACCTTGCAAACAGAATTATCCAATTGAATATGCAAAAGCAATGACTTTAGAGGATCTTTTTTTACTGTAAATTAAGTGCCACATTAATGTCAGATTATCTGTGAAGAATAAAGAAGTTTACCATCTATAAAATGGCTTTGCCAATGAGCTCAAGATGACTCAGAGTCCACTAGAAGTTACCTGTTTACCTGTTATCTGCAGCTGTTTCTGTGTAGTACTGTAGCATAGTTGACACGTTGTGGCAGAAACCATAAAATTCACATGGCTGAAATATTTTCTTTCCAGCTCTTTGCAGATACTATCAACTTTAGATCATAAAAACCAACTATGTCATCCCGAGGGACCCAGACTCAAACAGTCTCTAGAGACAAATTCTCACACCAAGAACACTGGAGGGGCACCCTAGCCTAAACTCCTATTTCCTGACTTGTGGCGACTTATGTTCTCTATCCATCACACTTATACTGCCATTCATTTCCATGCTATACTCTATTCTTAGTTCCAAGCTCCCTCCCTTCCCATCCAAAGTATGGTGTCTCTGTTCCTTCACTCACAGCACCTCACTTCTGCCCTTATCTCATAGGCTCTGAGCCAATGTAGATACCTTCTGGGTCTCTAGGCCCCATGTGCTACTATTCTGTGAAGGTGACAAAAGTATCTGACATAATTGTAAAATACAAAAGGCTGATTGTTAGCTCGTAGTTTCGGTCCATTGTTTTGTGTCACTGTTGCTGTGGGTTTGTGACAGCATGGTACATCACAGTTGAAGAGCATGTTCACGTATGGCATCTAGGAAGTAGAAGAGGGGGAGAGAGAACAATAAAAATGGGTTTGCAGGGAGTCCGGGTACCAGTACTTTCTTCAATGCCACATCCCAGTGACCTGATCTCCTTCCATAGGCCCCATCTCCTAACGATTCTGTTACTTCCCAGTAGCTATAAGCTGTTGACCAAGCCTTCGATACCTGGCCTTACAATGATGTTTAAGTTCAACTAAAGCCCTCCACCACTGCTTGAAATAATATCTCAGCCCATTTTATGGGTTTATTTTGTCTGTTCAGTTCCTGGAATTGCTTGAATCTCTGACCAAAGCCTCATGACAAATGTTATCAAACAAAATTAACCTTGAAATCCACTAAGTAAAAACCTAACATCAAATTTTCTTATCAAAAATGCATTTCCCCTCAACTGTTTCATAATTTGGCTTTTCATAATGTACTCACAAACTGTTTCCTCAAGCTTTGATTTCAAAAGAAAATATTTTGCTACCAGTGAAAACGCTCAGAAGCCGGAAGTCAAGGGAAATCCCTATAGTTTCGCAGTAAAGACCATTCTTTGGGGCAGGGCAAAGAATCAGTCTGACCAGTAATATTTTATGTTATGACAAGCCTGCCCGAGGCACTTGGTCAGGATTTACTAAACCCTTATGGCAACTGCAATGTGATGGCAACTGCAGTTCTATTTTCTAAAATAGAAACACATAGGAACTGACTGAAAGGAGATGAGAAGATGAAAACATTGGAAGGCATGAAAAATAGATAAGGTTGAAAACCCAACGTATATTCATTCCACAGAGAAGAGATGTGGAGAAGCTAGAAAAAAATCCCTGCATGGTCCAAGGTGCTGCTTCCATTGCTGTCGGAATATATTACCTTTGCACAAAGAGAGATGCAACTTACCGATCAGGACCTGAACCCTCAACTTTCATCCAAGGCTCAAGGGGTGAGCAGGATCTTAAAACAAGGTGCCATCAATTTACAACCTTTTATCAAATAGTAAAAAAAAAAAAAAAAATCAAAACCAGTTCACCAAGCTGGTCACCACTCTGTTACACGTGATGAGTTCATTAGCATTCCAGTGGCCAAGAGGAAGTTTCATTTTTAACAGTGGCACAGTACAAAAATTGACTTTTCTTTGCAAATATTGACAAGTTTAGATCATAAAAACAAAATAGGTCAACTCTGGTGCACAGACTGTTTCATATTTTAAAAGCTTAGTGGTCCATCCACTTATCTTTGTTATTTAGTTAATGTGTTGTAATAGCCTCTGAGACTGTTTTGTTGTTGTTGTTGTTGTTGTTATCAACCTTTTCATTCTTTCTGCCATATTGCTTTCACATATTTTCCCAAAATTCAGAACTACCCATTACATTTTCCTAAACGTGATTATTTTATGGGCCCTGAGGCTTTCAGGATTATATTGATACAATTGTTAACAGAAGTGTTCTGATCTCCTTTACTTCTCTGTCTTCCCCCGTTTCCAACTAAGCATGTTCTCCAAACACTGCATGAAAAATCCGCTGTTGTAGCTGACTGGACGACTGTCGCGTTTACTCTCTGTAGCAATCACGTCTCGTGCAGCTTTTATTTAAACTGTTGATGACACTGGCCACAGCTGATCATACCACCTTCTTTAAGGCATTTCCATGGGTTGGATTCATGACGTTCGACCCTCCTGTGTTGCCTCTTTTCTTCCTGAAAACTCTCCCTTGTTTTTCTTTCTTTCTTTCTTTCTTTCTTTCTTTCTTTCTTTCTTTCTTTCTTTTTTTCACTCAGTACTTGCATTTCTCACACAGCACAATCTGCCTTTATCCATAGAGTATAAAATGTGAGAGGGGGATTACTTGTCTTCATGGTTTCTTTGCTAACCTAGAAATAGGTGGTCAGTAAATACATCTTGGATAGGTGCATATTCAGATGAAGGAAAGACCCTAGTTATCTTAGCCCAGCCTGCTGCTCCAATCTAGTCTTTCCCCAGACCTCTATCTCTGAATATCCTGTCCTGTTCCAAGAAATCCCCTACCAACTCTACTTCTTTATTACTTTCCAGTTTTACAAATATCTGTCCATCATCAAAATCTTTACGAAGCTTTTTCTGTTGCTGCTTTGCCCTCTCCAGAGCCCTCTGCACATTCTCGTCACCCAGCACCAACTGCAGTTACTGGCATTTACAGACGTGTTTTTCTCTTTTCGTAGCCTTAAGCTCACTGAAGCTATGTTAGAGAACAGATAACGAACACCATGCAAATGCAGGAACAGTTTACCCTCCAGCCTATTTCTGCTCAAATAGATAATATATATGCTAAAAGGTTTGAATACCTAAGTAGTCATGGAGTTTGAAACATATAAACAAATCAGAAGGGAAGAGATGTGAAGGTAAAAAGGAATATATTTTTCCAAAAAAAGACTGATCCAACAGGAATCTTCAATTTTTGGAAAACAAAATTGGTCATTCTCATTCACTTATGCAATAATACATTAAACATTTTTTATGGTCTATCCTGTTCTGCATTCTCCTCCAAGGTAGTAGAATGTGAAGAGGATACAAATGCCTTGATAGAACTCACACATTGTACCAAAAAATTTTCTTAAAATAAGCCTATCTTGGACAATTCTTATTTCTCTGCTCTATTTAGAACCATTCTCTGTTTCTTAGAAATTCTCTGTTTCTAAGATGAGACACTGAACAGCAGTGTTATTTATTTTTATATTTATTTTTATATTTTTATTAGAATCACCTGGTATAGGAAATATTCACTAAGGACTTTAATTTTTCTAAGAGTATTCAACATCTCATTCAACATTCAACATCTCATAAAACATTCAATTATAGTTTACATTTATACATGATATAAAACATCTATAACCTTAATGACATCTTTACTTTTTAAGTCTTCTGGAAAAATGGTTAGCTACTGTAACCAAATGTATACTAAATGGTTAATAGATGCAAGTATTGTCTTCATTTATTATTATTATTTTTTTACAATGCTGATGTTTGAACCAAAGGCCCCATACATGTTAAGCAAATAACAACTTCTAGTGGTCACTAATCAGTTGAGGGTTCTTTTGCTCAAGTCGGATAGAAATAATGAATTGTCAAAGCCCAGCTGCCCTGGAAGTAGCACCTCGCTTTGGGTGACAGTGGCTCTCAGTCCTTGGTGTTACAGCACTAGTGTTACAGCTCTCGGTGAACTTTAGCCACTTCTATCTGTTCTCTAGCATGTGAAGCTCACATCCCCCCTGGGTGACTATCTGGAATTCTTCCGCAAGCTTCTGCTACTTTATTGGGGTTTTTCTTATAGTCACAATAGGCACCATGTTAGTTACCTACCTTGTGGTTGTGACGAAACACCCAACACCCACAAATTGAGGAGAGGAAAGTTTTATTTAGCTCACAGTTTCAGGTGTCTCACACTCACAGTCTATCTATTAGGCAGCTGGCAACAGTGGAGGCACATGACCAAGACAGAGGCTGGAGAGCTGCTCACCCACTGCAGATGAGAGCCAAGTGACGTGGGAGCAAAGTGAAGTTTTGAGACTTAGGTGGGCCTGAAGTTGTATCAATGTTTCTTCTTCCTTTCTGTTGTAGTTTGGATCTGGACTTACCTCTGTTCCAGCATGCTGTGAGGACCCCTGCCTCTGAAGCTCTGGTTCTGGACCTGAGCCAGCTCCAGCCCTGCCATGTGATTCCATCATTTTCCAGCCACCCAGCTGTGACAGGAGCATGACTGACTTTCTCAAACCGTGAGTTACAATGAATCTTTCTTTTCTAAAGCTGTGTATGTCAGGTATTGAGTCACAGTGACAAGAAAGTAACTAAGACGTTTCCCTTAATAACTTCAAGCTGCCAGTTACCCACCCCCCACCCCAGAGTACATCCCCCTCCATAAGTTTCTGGCCAACAAGTCAATAACACACAGTTTCAAATACATGCGTCCTTGGGGGGACACTTAATATCCAAATCATAGCAGTCACCATATGCGGAGTTTTCTGCATTTTGCAGAGCTGTTTGGGAACTCTTATAGTAATGACGCAGGTATCAGAGTCATCTGGACATGAGAGAGTAGAGTTATCAGCAGTGGCGTCAGGACAAAGTTGTCTCGGAGAAGTCCGTATCTCGAGCCTGCTTCAGGCCGAACAAACACGTCATGGGCTATCTATGACGACTCAACTGTGACGAAGACAGTTCCACCAAACTTCGGGAGAAGCAGCTGCTTGTTTTACAGCTCACACGTTTTGGCAAAACTGCTTCCTTTGAGGTCCCTCTAAATGTGCTAGCCTTGTTGATCATGGCCCACTGGGATTTGAGGATTTTGTGGATATTGAGAAGGAGGCCACGTTCCTTCCTGATGTGTATCCTGTTGGTAGTCTCTGGTAGCTTCTTAGAGAGGCTGCAGCAGCACATGGAGTGCCTGGAAGAAGGGAAAGGCCATGACGGCTGGCCACAGAGCCATGGCTCCTGTGAGCCCCGGATAATGAGTGGTGGACCCCTGCTGGAGTGAAAGTAACCTGGGGCTAGTTGTCCCAGGCCACCCTTGAGGAGCTAAAGGGATCTAGTGGAAGGGGCATGGTAGGTACCATGCAAGTCACACCCCTTCTGACAAACGAAGTGATATATAAAAGATAGATGGTAATTGTTTTTTAAAAATAAAACCAGGTAAGAAGGTAAAGAGGGAAAATTCAGCTCTTTGTGTATATTTGTGTTCCTGTGTTGACACTGGAGAGAAATACTAGTTACACAGAATGTTTATAAAAACTTCCCACATATGATTATGTTTACTCAAAAACCTAAAGGAATTGAAGGAGAGAGCTATGTAGAAATTCAGATGAAAATATGCATATACATGAGTGTGTGTGTCTGTATGCTTTTCATTACTTATTATTATGAGAACATAAAATTTACCTAATCAAAATAAGTATATTAGGTATTTTATCACAACTTCAACTTTTTTTCTCTATTGACTCCGGTACCTCGCTTGGTAGACCAAGACTGGATTTTCTCAAACATCTGAAGATTCTGTGTTGTATGCCAGGCTCTGCTTAAAAGCTTTCCACAATATTCTTTTATATAAGTATGCGTACCTTTTTAATTAATGCTCTGGCAAAGAAACCTGTGTTTGTCCTTAATGCTTCCTCTTGGGATTGTTTGTTGCTAGAAGACTCAAGGTGCATCAGCCGGCCTGGTTATCCTTCTTACATTTACCCAGGCAATATGCCTGAAGGCCAACTTCTGTCTGCCAATTCTAAGACCTGTTTCCACCTTTGCACTACCCTCCTTTGAGGAAGTTTGGCCAGTAGTTTCTTTCTAATTTTGAAGACATCTTTAGTCTTCTAGGTCTAGGACGTACCTGCCTTGTGTTCTAGAGCTGTATAAGCACGTTTTCCTGACTTTTCTAAAGATTTTGAGGAGGGAGATGTATGTGTTCAAACAGCCTTGGTAACTATACCACGCTAATAATTATTCTCTGAAATACCTCATGAATATAATATAACTTAAATTTAGAAAGAATAAAATCATATACAGGATAGTAAAACTCATATACAATGTGATTTCTGATTAATTAGATTAAGACATAACAAGCTACAATAAACTGATGAGTTTTGTTATGGATTTTTAAACATCACTTTTTTATACTATTATTTTGATTTTTTTACTCAGTTCTTCTAGACAAAATTTAACAGAAATAGCTATCTCAATACTGAAGCATTATAAGAATGCCCAGTTAATGTGACCTAAGGAAATTCCTACTGCAATTATTATTTTTTTTGATTTTTCCCTACTTTTCATGAATGTTCTTGGAAATACTCTGTTTGGAAAACAATTTATCACCTTCTTGCAGTTGCTAACAAAGTTCATTAAAAGTTAGACTATATATATATATATATATATATATATATATATATATATATATATGTATGTATATATATATATGCATATGCATAGTATGATATATTCAGTTTCAGTGCTTTGTACTTAGTACTCTCTGTGTACTTTGTGAATCATAATTTATTGTAGCAGCAACATTCAGGTCCAAGTAACTACATGCCAAGTCCCATTCTGTGCATTTTCTGACTCATTCAATCCTCGCCACAGACACGAGATAAGCCCAGCAACTTCGCCATGTGAAATCTCATTCAGATAAAGCTAAGTAATTCATCAGGATCTCAGACTTGATATTAGCGGAGTTTAGATTTGAACCAAAGCAGTTTTCCCCAGCATTGCTGTGCTGTTCTGCAAATGTAGTCTTCTGCTTTGTGATATTAAGTGGATACATAGAGGGACACAGAGTATAGCATTATCTGGGCCTCTTCCCCTAGAATTTTATAATCTGATAATAAGTGGGGACTATCAGCTACCCAGAGCTTCCTCTGATTCAAAGGTCTATGTCTTGGGGCTGCTAATTTTCTCTGAGGAATCAAATGGATAAATGTACATTGGCTTATAGGAGCTTATAGTACGATTCTGAGCAAAAGGATCTACGTACGACAGCAGCATTGGCCATAGGGTTTTAAAGAACAGTGACTCTTTAAGCTAAGGACATAACAACAGAGATGAACAGTGAGGGTTACAGTTAATTAATGATTTTTTTTTGAAAAGAGATCCTTAAAACATCACAAGCCAGAGGTTTACTTAGGGTGTGGGTTTCTATACAGGGGTTAATGTGAAAGTAAGATTTGTTGTGATGAAGAAGACACTCCTCAATCTAGATCAAGAAGTACAGATATAATTTCATGACTTTAAAGAAAGAAAAAATAAGTACTATGAAAATAAATAAAATCACATTTCTAGTTTGCTTCTGTTGGGTACACCAAACCTCTTAGCATTCTAGGTCCTTGACCTCTAACATAAATGTCATATCCGAAAGGCTAATAGCTTTTATGGCTCTTTTGAACATTTGCAAAATTATCTTCGGGGCATTAAGTATGCAGAAAAGCACTTCTATTACTGATCAAAACCATGAGGACCATTTAACAAACAAATGATAAAATAAAGATAATGAAATTCGATTCTTATCTATGCCGAAGTTGCAGGGACCCTTGTCTTACTTGAATGATATAAGAGCCTCATCATATTTGCAAATAAAAATGGAAGTGCTGTACTGAAAAAATAATTACATTGCTTGCTTTATATTTTCAATCTAATAACAAAAATGTGAGGTTTAATCATGCAGCAATAGTAAAACATTTAAACACTCATAGGAATCATTGAGAGTCTATAATTATATTATATTAGTTTAATATCTGAAAAGAAAAATCTGCACATCTAACGATATCTGTAGCTAAGGATATAGACTGTAATCATTCAGTTTATACAAACAAATATTCAAATAAAATATGTTCACATTCATAACTGAATAAATCTATTAGATACTACCAGAATATCCTTGAAGCCCAAGAATAGAAACAGTGCTGTAAATTACATTCTGAGGTATGAGAATATAATGCATTCCTCAGTGATTGTATTTGCATTGTAGATCTATGTACTGTCTACCTTGAGACGTTAGAACCAGACTAGAAGGACAGAGATTCCTGGTGGTGACAGGGAAGGACAAGGAGCAAACAAAAAATTGTTCTTTTCCGCAAACTCACGTTCTACGCCGCAGCTGTGGTCTGAAGAGTGTTACTTATTGACACAGCTGCCAAATTACTTACCCCTAATTGAAACCACAATCCTAACCGGTGGAAAGAGATTCAGGTGTTTAGGATCAGGGAAAAGGTGAGACCTAAAGTACACACCAAGCAAGGAAAAGACATTTTGAACACAAATGGAACTATGAGCTTAATTGCTATGCAAAAGATCTCCTTCGCCCGTGGGACTTTCTAAGCAACACCATTATAAAATAAAATCTCATTGGAAAGTGTGTGAAAGAAATCAGTATTCATGTGCATTCCCCGTGAGACCGTAACAGTAAGTAAAACAGTTCATGTACGGAAGCGTACATATGGCGTCATTTCTTTTACATGAGAAACCACGAATGGGAAAGAACTCTGGGGTTGGGTCAGAGGGGAGGGTGAGAGGCAGGGGGATAATTAAAAAGGACCATAGGTATATGAGGCAGTTCCCCCAAATGAACGCAACTATTCTATATTGCAAATCTGTACTAATGAAAATAATGATTACGGCAAAAGTGAATAAAAAACCACGTGCATTCTGGGAAATATGTCAAATCTAGAATGTAAAAATGATTCTGAATAATTACAAAAATGGAAATTATACATCACATGCCAATATAAGACTTTGATGATTTCTAATTCATATAATCATTGAATCAGCCTTAGTAAGATGGGCATTTAGGAACATGCATTTCGTTTGTAGATCAGAATGCTAAGACTCAAGAATTGACAGTATAATTTTAAGTCATCCTGCTTGATCATGCTGATGCCAAAAATATAGCTAGCTTACCTTTCTTCCTTTTCATCTTTAATCTCTTATTGCCTTTCTCAGGAAAAAAAATTTAATGGGAAGAGGAATAATAATATGAAAATTTCAAAATCACTAAATATGAACCAATGTTAAATAAGTAAATTAGAAAAAGTATAACATTTTAGGATAACATAGCTGCTATATCATGCTTTTAAACATTCTATCAGTATTTTATAGAACTCAAGAAAATGCTTAAGTTAAAAAAGAGAGATCAATTTTGTCTTACTGTGTACTACTTAGGTTTTCGTAATTGCAAAATATAAGTAAGTTTCATTCATTTCTTGTTCCATTTGGCGTTGCTACTTTCTTTAGAAATCAAAGTAACAACAATAAATAGTAAAGATGGATGGTTTCAGGAAGAAATTTTATTCACTTGTAATAGAAGTATAATAATACTAAGGTAAACGAAAACTGAATTTGCAAATGGTTAGAAATTTGCCCTTTAAAATCAGAAAAATCACTCCTAATAGTCATATAATTTTTTCTTATACAGTTTTGACTAGAAGTGGAATACACAATTTTCTCTTTTTGCTCATGTTGAAGAAAAGAATATTTGTCTTTCTGAACCTGTGCATTTGTAACTTTTCAAAAATGACGATATGTGTTTAGTCCATGGGATGGTAGTTTTAACGCATCCCTTATACACAATTGACGGTATGTTCTTGTCCAAACTTTGTAGTTGACTCGTTTGAGTTTTCTATCATGTTAAGAGCCCTGTGTCTTTCACTCTGACTACGTGTGCTCTTTGCCATCTCAACAATCTCCTGCCCTCCGAAATCGTGAGGCAGACTTGGCCTTAGAGAATTCCCCAGGAGAGGATTCCGTAGGCTGTCACATGTATTCAGGGATATAAAGGTATCAAGTTCAGTAAGTGACAAATATACATTTTCGCCAATGAAATTTTCAAAACACATTACTTGGTCATGACGTAGGTCAAATTAATAACATGATATAATCACTTCGGTGAACTAATTTTAAGTATTCTTACAGTTGTTACCTGAGTTATTCTATCTGTGGATTCAGGTGTTTATCTTTTTGAGCATTCCTTTGGGAGGAAAAGTAGAACTGGACATATACTTTATGTAAAAGGGTAAACTTCGAAGAGTTCATGAATGCAAATTTTAAAAACATTCTAAATGAAAGCTTTAGTAAATTCCTCCGTAATCTGACTTGATCCTCATCTATCAGAGTGGCAGAAATTCCTAACATGAGTGACCACCTATTGGTGAGGGTTTGTTAAACAAAATCTTTCACGTGTTGCTACTGAGGTTATAATACCTGAAGACCTTACAGGAGGGCTGGCAATGTAGCTTAGTGATTAGAGCATTTGCCTAAGAAGTTTGAGCTCCTGTGTTTGATCCTTTAATATCATACAATAGCTAGGTAGTGGCGATGCACACCTGTAATCCCAGCACTCAGGAGGCTGGGATTGCTTTGAGTTCTAGGTCTTCTTGGGCTACATAGTGAACTTAAGACCGTGTATCAAATAAATAAGTAAATAAATAAATAAACTTCTAGGAGTATGGAGAACTACTGTTAAAAATCTAGAACTAGGAATGTGTGCACTTTTGTTGGAATGAGTATTTTTATTTAAATTATTAATCTATAATTGCAAAACACCTGGTATTTTTATTTAAATTATTAATCTACAATCGAAAAACACCATAAGAAGGAGTAAACTTTGCCATGTAATTTTTTGTTATCATTTATCCTACCTCCAGATAATAAAAGGAGACAAATATGGGATGAAGAAAATTATGTGATATTTCTTTTTTTTCCCACATTCTATTGATATGTATACGTGCAAAATTCAAGGTTTAAAATGAAGTTGAGCATTTTGACAAGGGCTTTCCCACTCTCCTCTTATCCCTCCCCCTACCCACCCCACCCTCACTCCTCCCCCACCCTACTCCCCTCTTTCACTTTGTCTTTCATCTTAAGTTCCACAGGAGTTGTGATCTGGGTCTCTCATATCAGAGAGACCATTCGATGTTTCACCTTCTGCTTCTGACTCACTTCACTAAGCATGATGTTCTCTAGTTTCTTCCATTTGCCGGCAAAAGCCTCCACGCTGTTGGACTTTATTGATGCATGTGATATTTCTTTACTGAACAGCTTACTGAACATTTTTTGCTATCAAACCCAACAATACTAGTGTTAATAATATTAGGAAAAAAACAATAGAAAACATAATTGTTTTTCAATCATTAATTAAATAACAAAAAGTAGCAATAATCACTGTAGTTCCTGAAGGTGATGTAGTTAAAAAATGTCTACAGCGTTTCAAAGTTGGGCCTAATTGAATACAGTTGACCTTTCGTAATCATGGGTAATGCAAACATGGACTGAGGGGTGACTTTACTTACTTGTTACAGAGGAAAATTAATTTACATTGGAATCATGTGAGGATCATACTGTAAGTGAAAACACTAAGAATTAGGAGACGATCAGATGCCCATATGCCTTCACTTGCAACGCAACCTTATTTTTTCAACTGGAAGTGTGTGTGACAGAGACATTCTTCTTTTCCCGTTATTTCATTTTCAAGATGTAGACATGGCATCATGGCAGAGCAAACCCAAGAACCGTAGCGAGTCAGGGACACACAATGGAACTTGTCCTATGTGTGGACTTGAGGGATGTGAGCAAGCTGGTAGAAGCGGAACACAAGCTTCCATGATCAACTCACTTGTCCTTCATATAAAAATGGGAAAAACTTTTCAATCCTCTGTTCTACAGATTGCTTTATTCACCCAAAAGAATTCTTCAGTAATTATATGTCTCTTTTTTTTTAATCTATGGGAAAAGTTAGCATTTATTTGCAGTGAACTTAGTGTATTTTAAGGCTCCTTAATGGTGTATGCTATCAAAATAATGTAAGACAAATTTCCACTGCTCTTTAGCATCGACCTCAATACAATGATAAATGAAGCAGTTTTATTTCATATAACGGAGCAAGGGCTGTTCGTATGTCATGAACACTTAAATGGGCTTTAACTTTCCCTAGTTACTGACGATGAAAGATTACATGTCATACTAGAATTCACCTATTAATGACCTTGGAATTAGATAACTAAACAAATGAGGAATTTCTCAGGTTGGCAATATATTTGGAAATCTCAATATTTTAGCCAAAATCATTTAAGAAGATGGTGTGGATACATACACACTTTTAGAGTCTGTGGTGCCTTATTATTATTACTCCAGCTGTCTTTTACCAAATGTTAAGTCTTAAGATACTGATAGTCTGGCTTGCCTTGTTTTAAATTTCTTGAAAAAAAATCGTGTAAGAAAATTGAAAACAAACACTCAGCAGAATATGGCACAATGTTCATTGGTATTAAAAGACTGATATTACATCTCAATTTGAAGTCTAAGCGACCACATATTATTCATTCCTTCAAACTGCATTTCATTACGAAATGTTTGTGAAAATAACTTTTATACTATGAAAGCCGAATAAAATGATTAAGAATGCAAAGAACAAAAATTGAAATATATTACATTAATTTGTATATTTGAGTATATGAAGTACTCAAATATCTAAATCTTTTATTGTAATTAATATGACAGAAATAGTTATGTCTCCACAGTTATAACTAATTTGGACACTATGCTATGCAGAATGTAGTAAGATAGGGTAAGTTTCATATAAATTTTAATTATTTAGACAAAAGAAAAAAGCAGTAGTGTTTGTTATACATATTTATCTTTCACCGAGGTTACATTGTTACCAATAAAGATGGTGCCTAATTTAAATTAAATCTCTTATTAATACAATTCAAACTGAGGAGCTTCTGAGAAACTTATTAATGGCAGTGATTCTTTCTATTTTTATTAAGTAATGTATAATCTTGGATAAACATCCATAAAACTAAGAAAAGTATACACACACGTGTGTGTGTGCATGCACACACGCATGCACACACAAAGCTATACATTTGCATTGCTCCAAAAAGATCCAAATTAACTTTGAATGTGCTTTAATATATCTCTCTGACTTATTAAAATTGTTCAATTACAACATTCAAATCAACTACATTAACCAATATAAAAGCTTTTGCAGTCATTAAAATTTTTCACACTTTATATTCTAGGAAAGCATAATATAATTGGCTTGAAATTTTAATCATAATACTATTATTTTCATTTCTTTATGTGGTTTATCATATATATATATATATATATATATATATATATACAAATTCAAATTCATGTTTCTTACAGATAATTTGCAAAATGTTACAAAGTACAAGAAAACTACCCTAAGTTCTTCTAAATGTTAATAATATTAATACTTACATATATATATATATATATATATATATATATATATATATATATATATAGTTTTAGAGTCTTTTGAAAAACATGATCCTTTACGTGATTGCTAGAAACAGGCTTTCATTAATGCTTGCGTATTTTCATTTTATGACATTTTAAAACTCTTTGCCATTTATCAACCTAATATATTTTATTGTGTTAATAAGATTGCTTCCTTTGTGATAAAAATCTATCAACTAGAAACCTGTAATTACACAGAATTCTTCATAATGCATTGCTTAGAAAGCAATGCTACAAATTTGACGTTTTTCAGCAGCAGTACTACAATGTCCATTTTTCAAGTTACAGATGTCAAAAAGCAATGTAGAAAGTAATTTTTAATTCATTTTTTAAATATGTCACATTTCGATTAGTGGAAGTAAATCACAGAGGTTTAAGCAGAAAGTGATTTAACCTCGGGTATCGGGTGTTATCAAAACCATTCAATGATAATATTGGCTTTCTACCAAGACTAACTAGCTGGTATGTAACTTTCCCTCCATATATAAATATTATATTTCATTGGGCAAAATGCATTTACAACTTATTTTTAGTTACTGGACACTAAGCAGTACAGGAATGCACTCTGTAAGACAAGGAAAATCAACACGGGAAGCAGTATGATTGGTTTAGATTTCTACCTGGAATCTTCGCAGGCAGCATCTCAGGGGTGGGGAAAACAAGAGAGCATTGTGATGATTTCCCTGAGGAAGACAGAGGGCAGAGATACAGTGTGTGGGCAATTCTAAAAAGAAAGTATAATGACAAAAAGAAAGCAGGCACGGCTGAGAGGTAAGGATGTTCTTCTTCCTCTGAGCTCTCATTCAGAGACTTGACCTCAGGTGAGCCTGAAGTTCCGGAAGTTTCCCTAAGAACAGATGGCTGAATAGCGCTGGCTTTGCTCCACAATCTCAAAGCTCCAAGTCTCAGCCAAGGAGACAGGAAGGTACTCTCACTCAGGTTCATCAAGTGCTCACCACCGGAAGCAGGCGTCACTCAGAGACGTGTCACTTCCGGTTTTCCTTTCAGAGAGAAGTGCTTCATAGCTCCTACCCCCACTTCCGGTTTTCCCTCAGAGATTTGCCTGAGGGAAAAAGAAAGCCTGGCAAAAAGGAAAAGAAAAGGAAAGCTGAAAGAGACCCGCTAACTCCAGTAGCAAATTTGGCAGCCATCCCTTCAAAGGAAACAGAATGTATTTAGTTTAGTGGGTGGAGCAACATAGGCCCCAGGTGTGAGAGAAAACAATAGAACAACCGTCTGGCAATTAGTGAAGCTTAACACCTGAGTGTGGTATGGAAAACAGAAACCAAGTGGATCTTTTCCAAAACTGTGGTTCTTCCAAGGTGGCTTTGGGCACAAGGAAGGATGTTCCACTGAGGACAGCAAAAAGATTTCCCATTGTAGAAAGGAGTAAAATAAATTACCCTAAAATAATCCAGCCAGTTCCTGTACAGACATGCAACAGAAAAAAATTAAGCCTCAGTTACCGGTTTCAAAAATGTTTAAAGACGTGCAAGAATAGGAAAGGTTACAACTGTTGTATTCAATAAGGGACAGATGATGGAGCCTGCTTGCAGGAGTGGATGGATGGTGGATTGTGGACAAAACTTCGAAGGTAAAATTTATAAAGAACTATAGGAAAATTATATTCATATATATCATATACATATATGTGTATATGATAATTGTAATATATATATGATATATATGATATCTACATTTCAAAATTATGCATAAATTAATTTAGTTTTGCAACTAATAAACTAAGGTATAGAAGTTGATAGGAATAGCTACATGGGAGATCTAGATTGAAAAAGTATAATATCTGAAATAAAAAGTTAGCTAGAGGAATACAGTAGTACTTTTGAACTGACTGAAGAAAGAGTTCGCATATTTGGAGGAAGTTTAGCAATCTATGCTAGCCAACACACACACAAAACTATTGGATATTGGTGAACATGCCTCAGAGACCCTTAGGCACATCAACACATGTGTAATGAAAATGTCAAAGGACATTTTCAAACATGATAAAATAATGACTGAAAAGTTTTCTGTTATATTAAAAACATTAAGCTCCACAATCAGAAGGTTCAATAAATAAGGAGTCAGTGCAGAAATCCACAAATAAAACTTTTCGAACTATGCTAAAAATCAAAGTCAAGGGGAAAACCCTGAACACAGGAGCTCACTAAATAACTCATCACTGAATCATGGATTATTAGAAAATAGTATAGGTAATAAACTGTCTTGCTGACATGATTGGAAGAAAAGAACACATCACAATGATTGATCTTACTTTCTTGTCATCTTCTAAAACTTATAATTTTACCTTTAAAATTAGGGCTTAATTCATAAAAAATACATTCTTGGATGATTATAATTTATCTTTTGGTCTCGATGCAATGCTTAATTGACATCTTGTAATAGAGAGATCCGGTTAAAGGTCAAATACCAGCATACTTTATGAGATATAGTAGTAAAAATAGAAAATGAAATACGTGAAATTGAGCCAAAGGTAGAAATAAAAATATATGTATATATGCTTACTACAGAACAAATAATGAATGAAAGCTACTATAGACCTTTCTTTCTTTTCAAACTAAATTCTATTTTTCTTCAGAAAATACTTTTCTCTAGCCATGGAGTTCTTTTATAAGTGACTCAAAACTACATATTAGAAAATAAATATCACTGAGGAGGACTTATAAGTGCCTTTGAGGATCCCCTGTTCTCACATACCACTTTATTTAATATTTAATGAGGACAGGAAAGCAGGAATTTGGAGAGTGGGTCATTGTCACGTATTGTGAAAGACAACGTTACATCTTCCTCTTTTTGATGTCTGGGTACTTGTACATTCACACAGGAGGAGTTCCAGAGAGTGGCAACTGGTGCAGAGAATAGATCAACCATGTGTTTTACATCAGACCATGAAATGTATAAAGTGTTGCCCACCGAGAATGTTCACCTTGTTTTTAGTAGATCATTCTGTTGATTTCCAGGGTCATCTATTTCTGGCTGGTGAGTTACATTTTTTAAGACCTGTGAACTGCATGGGCTTCTACTTCCAACTCTAGTTCCTTTGCTGTGAAGGAAATACCCTAGACAGAGAGAATGCTTGGGAAACCAGTCTTATTATATCCAAGGATTGATGACAGGGCCAGGTCAGAGAGAGAGAGAGAGAGAGAGAGAGAGAGAGAGAGAGATAGGTCTATATCCACAGCAAATGGCCAAAGTGCTGCATTTCCCCTCCTGTAAGCATTTCCATGTAGATAACTGTCTGTAAGATGACCGATTGACACATCTGGAAAAGAATGTTATTGCAGCTATTGTAGAAAGAATATTTTAAGACAGGATAAGTGCTGTATTCCTTAAATAATATAAATGCTTCAAACTGTTTAGTTAACTACTAGCAAATTAAACTAGTAATTAAAATAGTCCCACACACAAAAAAATGAATGTGCTGAGATCATTTTACTACAGGGGCCACTGTGATGGTTTAGATCTCACGTGTCCTCCAAAAGCCTCATGTTCCTATGGACACTATGAACTGTTGAGAGATGGGTCCTGATTGGAAGGGCCGATGCTAGGGCTTGACCTAGAGGGACGTGTGCTGTTTCCACCCTTCCTCCCAGTCTTGTCTCTGTTCCTGTGAGGATCTCTGCCTCCAGGGCTCCAGCTCTGGCCCCTGACCTGGCTCCAGCCTTGCTATGTGATTCCACCATTTTCCAACATCCCGCCTGTGCAAGGACTGAGACCTTCTGAACTGTCAACTAAAATCAGTCTTTCCTCCTTAAAGTTGTGCATGCCGGCTATTGAATCACAGCGACGAAAAAAATAACTAAGCCAACAAATAGGAAAAGGAGAATTCTGATTTTAAATCAGTTGTTTCATAAGGCAGAAAAGATGGAGCAATTTGTAATTTGTAAGTGTCTGATACAGCCCTGATGTCATAAATAAATAAACAAATAAATAATTAGGAAGAGTAGTAATTGCATTTTATAAGTATTATGGCAGTATTTAGAACCACTAACCCTCAATTCTATAGTAAACATTATAGAAATAGGTATATACCTAAATATAACCTAACCCAAGTCTTAGAAACTATTAAGTAAAATTTTAAATATTTTGAATAATATGTTGAAAATGCTTATTTGTAGGGGGGATCAGTTTCATTGTTTACACATTCCACAGTAAAACTTAATGTATTAAGTTGGCACAACTGATCAATGGTATGAAGATGTCATAAGACATCTACCTTGCACCAATATAAACATCTAGATTGTTTCTCTTGAGAAATCTGTGACTTTTTTCTGACGTCCACTGAAGATCCTACACTTCCTCCAAATCAGACTTACCTGAATTTGTTCACTAAAGTTGAAAGGATAAAAATAGCTTTCAACCACTCACCCTGAAGGCTATTTTCATGCTTTATAAATTAATAAAAGAACTTCCAATGCATTCCCGAACCTCTCATATGCATTTTCTTAAAATCACCTACAAACTTTTCTGTACTTACACAGACACTGCTTGCCAGCCTTGCGAAGCCATCCTACCTGTATTTCAAGCTGACCTTCCGTCAGAAAGATAGAAGTGAAAATAAAGATGCATTCAGAATATGAATATATCTAGAAACAGAAAAAGCAAGAGCAAACATAAACTGTTTTCTTAGGAAAGTATAAAACTACACTGACCCAAAGGAATAGAGAAGCACAGTGGAGAAACCATTGATCATGTGTTAGTCAAAAATTAACAGAAGAATTTCCAGATAAATGGTTTTTCTATCTTTAAAGACTTTAAATATCATATTTGTTTTAAGGTCTGATAATTCTACATGAGAAGCTAGACAGCAGTATAATCTATAAACATGTTTGTCCTTTCATGTACTAAGTATCAATTTTATGTAGGATTACTTTGATGGTATTTCTTGCTACTTGACTTAGGTATTGTTTAGTGACAGACTGTCAGCATAGCTAGCAGGTGCTGGTCTGTTCTCTATGAAAAGCAGTCTTGACCGCTCTTCAGCCAGAGGTTAAATATTGATAGGAAGAGGAGAAGGTAATCTGACAGAGGTTGTATGTTAGACCCTTGTCCTTTTATGATTTTTTTCTGCATTATATTGTGCTTTTGTAGCTAACGTTCTTCGGATCAATTGCCCTATTGACATGTACACATAAAGATTTTCTTGCATGGGAAAAGAATGCTTGGAAAAGAGATTTGTCTGTAGAATGACAGACAGATAAGAAATAGCATCATTAGCCAATATTTTTGAAGACAATGGGATACCTAGGGCTGTGTGCCAGGGAAAGCTCAGGTGTGCTTTTCTGGGAGGAAGCCTGCAAAGGTGCGGGGAGCGCAGGAAAGCTAACACTCAGGCTTTGTCTCTTTCTGTATTAGATTTTCCTTTCATTTCTTCTTGTTCAGTTGTCTATAGTTTTTATTTTTTTCTGCAACTCCCCTTCCACATCCTTTCTTTGCAGCTCTATTTTCTTCTTGCAACACTGAAAGAGATTTTAAAATGTATTTGCTATCTAAACATCTAACACCTATGAGGTGCCAAAGAATGAAACTGTACCTTAAACTATGCATAAAAAGCAACTGAAAATAAAGACCTAAATGTACGAGCTGAATTTGTAAAATTCCTTAGAGAAAACCTTCTTAACAGTGCCTGAAAAAAAAAATTTATTTTTTGCTATGACACCAAAATCAAAGGCAAGCAGAACTAAATTGATACATGGGATTACATTAAGCAATGAAAGTCCTGTACAGTAAAGAAAGGAAACACTCAACAAAATGAACAGGTGACCTACAGGATGGGGAAAAATATTTACATGCCATATATCTTCTAAAAGGTTCATAGGCAAAAAAAGAACATGTACATTTCAGTAGCAAAAAAAAAAAAATCCAACAAATGACTCTATTATAAAGGATCAAAGAATTTGAGTAGCTATTCCGCCAAAGAAGAAAATGAAATGGTCAAAAGATGAAAACATGCTCAACATCACTAATAATCAGAGAACTTGTTATCAGCATCACAATAAGGCATGATTTCTCGCCTGTTAGGATAGCTGTAATCCAAAGAACTAAGGACAAAGAGAAAAGATACGGGAAAAAGAGAATTCTTATACATTGGCGATGGGAAAAACAACATGCGTTTGTCAAAAACTTAAAAATACAACTATCTATGATTTGTCTATCCCATTTTTATGTTTATATGCAGCAGACTTGAAATCAAAACACGGAAGACATATCTTCATCTTCATGTTAATCCAGCACCATTCACAATGGCCAAGGCACTGAAGCAACATAAATGTCTATGAAAAAATAAATAGATAGGAAAGTATATTTTGAACATACAGTAGAATGTTACTCAGACTTTTAAAAAAAAGGTAACTGCCCTTTAGAAAATATGGATGAACTTGGAGGACATAGTACCAAACAAAATGTGCCAGGCACTGAAAAAAAAAAGAACATTGCATTACATACCACTCATATGAGAGATATAAAATAGTACAATTTTTACAGGTAGAGTGAAGCTGTGATTTCAAGCTGTTGTACTTAAGGGACAATGAAGAGGTAATAATCAAAATATCTAAACTATTTCCAGCAATATGAAAGTTTTCTGGAAATCTACAATGTAGTTCGTATCTTTAATAGGTATTGTATTCATGAAGATTTGTTAAAGAGATAGGCCTTCTATTGTTTTCTTATCATAAAAATATAATAAGTAAGGAGAGGGTTGTAAATGTAGAGACAGATAATAAAGGACATGAATATAGTCAAACTATGTAAGTATTATTGAAACTCCCCTCCAGTGTGAAACTAGAGCAAAGTGTGCAGAAAGTGAGTGTTGAGTGTTAAATGTTTAAACTACATTATATGTATATAGAAATCTACCAAAATTAAACCCACTAAGCTATACAGCCAAAGTTCACTATTAAATGTGGGGGATAAATACAGTCTGAAGAAACTTTTGGCAATGATGGGTATGTTTATGGCATAGTTTGCAGTGATGGTTTCATGGGCTCATAACTGCAAATCCTCAGTTTCATACAATTGCTACACCTTTCTGTGTGTCAATCGTATGTGAATATATCGAGGTAGGAAGATTTGAAAACGGAAATTTCTTTATGTGATAACTTAAATAATTCTGCCCTCTAATGTCTTTACCCTTCATCGCTGTATTTATGTGAAGACACTACTGACTTTAAGAATTTGGAAGCTGTTGATTTAAAATTAAGTACTCCAGTCTTACTGATGTCATTTCCACCTTTCGTCACATTCCTGTGAAAGTTCCAGCTAAGTCAGAGCAAACATGTTGGAGCCAGACCTTCCCAGTGGTGTGAACTGGTGCCTCCACTTTGCCCAGCTGGCTTATTCCTGGCATCCCTCGCCTTCTGCCCTCCATGAAGCAGAAGTTCCGTGTTCTTTCGCAGTAGGTTACGTAGGCCTTTGGTTTATCTTGAACTTCTTGTCCATTTCCTCTCTGACGGAATCTCCCTTCATGAGTTTCTTCATTTTAATTAGACTTGTCAATTACTCACAGTAAAGAGGATCTCACATAACTAAAGCCAATAGAAGTTTTTCAGACACTTTTCAAACGGGGTCCTTTAAGTCATTCAGGAGTTTTTCGAAATCCAGTCTTATTACAGCATAGGTAAGTACTTATTAATACTTGAGCTTCTCCACTCATTTTTGTTATGGTTTAGACAAGCAATTTCTTAGTTTCATAGTCAGTTATCTCCACTGCCTTCAGTAGTTTTTTTTTTCCGTCTCCCTACTTACAATCTATTTTCTGGTTTGTTTAGAAGGCAGAATTCCTGAGTGATTCACAGTGCATTTAAGTGGTATTTGGAAGTTGTGTTCGCTCCAATAATTCATTAGGTATAGCACTTAATAAAAAAAAAAAAGAATTTAAAATGTAGCTCAGGGTGCTAAAG
Organism: Ctenodactylus gundi; assembly: GCA_004027205.1. NCBI lineage: Eukaryota > Metazoa > Chordata > Mammalia > Rodentia > Ctenodactylidae > Ctenodactylus > Ctenodactylus gundi. The sequence goes on from PVKB01000587.1 coordinate 238,580, forward strand.
CAGTCAGTGGTAGAAAATTTTTGACAATATTATGTGTGTGTGTGTGTGTGTGTGTGTGTGTGTGTGTGTGTGTGTATGCTTACAGGTAGCTGGATGCACTTACTAATATAGAATGTAGATACAAAAATACTTCCAAAGCTCTCAGGATATTCTCTGATATGAAGAAGTGCCCTTTGCCTTTGAATGTGATGGTTTGTTTATAAGTCTACCAAAAATCAGTGATGAACTATTGAGTGTGGACAGGGATGGATCAGTATTGCATTAATTCACTCTCAAGTTTGTCCTTTATTCCATAAGCAGGTGGTTTTCTTTAATGGGGTAATAAAACAATTGTTTCAGATATGATGTCTAATTTGGAGTCTTACTCTTTCCAATACACTTAAAGAAAGAGAACATTTAAAAATATTTCTTGAAATTAACATCAAATTTGATGAAATGAGTTATTTTCAAGTTGTGAAGATTTGATTAAACAAAGTTGAACAGGAGCTGAGGACATAGATGAGTGGTTAAAGGGCTTACATAGCACGGCAAGGCCCTAAGTTCAATTCTTCAACACCATAACATGGTCTGATGGCACATGCCTGTCACTGCAGCACTTGGCAGGCTGAGGCAGAGAGATGGTTGTGAGTTTGAGGCCAGCCTGGGCTACATAGGGAGTTCAGGAAAAACCTGGACTATGGAGTGAGACAGTTTCTCAAAAAGAAAGAAAGGAAGGAGGGAGGGAAGAAAGGAAGGAAGGAAGGAAGGAAGGAAGGAAGGAAGGAAGGAAGGAAAAGATATGAAACAAAAAAAAATAGTTGAACTTTGGATAGGGAACAATTCCTGTGCACAATTGGGGAGCAGCAGAGTATCCTGGGAAAAAATAGTAATTGTGCTCATTGTAAATCAAAAATCAAACCATAGTGACAAATTATATCCCCAAAATTAGAAAGCAGAGATGCCTAAGATATACAGCAGTCAAGTTGTCTTAGCTTCACTACTTACGCTGCTGCTGCTTCTTTTATTTTTCTTAATATGTAGGAATTCTCTTACTTTCTTTTAATTTACATCATCTCAATGATAAATAAACATGATACTAAACTGCGCATGGTAGTGAACTGTCCCTTAATTTATTTACAGATAACTGCTCTTTAGAGTAAGAAGGGGACTTTACAAAGCTGAGAATTACATATTTTCCCAGAAAGTAGTCAGTCAACGGTGAAATGGGTAAGGGCAAAAGGGAAACGTTGGAAATTATGTTTTCCATTCCTAGTTACCATCCTAATTTTCTTTTCTGCTTTCAATGTTGACACTGTTCATCTCTGGAGTAAAGTAGCCTATAATGAAGGATAGGAAGATTTTGAAAACCAAGTGAGAAAAACTTGAAAACTCTAAGAGCCATTAAGAAAAAGGCTGCAATGAACCAGATTATCCTAAGCATCATGGAAACCCTGAAGACAGATTCAACATCAGTAATGGGGCCAAAAAAAGGTCCAAAAGGATTACATCTTGGTTATGTGACTATTTCTCTTCCATTACTTAGAAAGTACATACTGTATTGTGTATTGAGTGCCATAAGTACATTTGCAAGCCTTCAATACAGATCTTCAACATACAAATTGTAAGTTAAATCAACTATTAACTGACAGATATGCAATTCCCAGCTGCATTCTGCAATAGAACTTCATGAGTTCTTACTTTAACAACATCCTACTCATGACTGAGCATCAGCGTGCAGAAGCAAACCCTGATTGTGTACATATTTCCCCTCTTGGCAACAAAATTTTGCAACTCAACACTCCACCTTGTCTCTTTATCTACTTTTTTGCTGTAACTACTGAAAATGTTTACCGGAAGTTTTCTGAAGAGGGCGCTGAGTCTTATAACCATTACCTGAAGAGGTGGCTGTGAGGAAGTTCTCATTAACAGGTAAACGTAAACTGGTATCACCATTTTAGGACGACCTCGTTTTTCTAACTCTTCATAATATCTTGCAGTAAATTATTAACAGAAGAAATTTAATGTAATGAGATTTTATGGGAAATATGAGGATAAAGGCCTTGTGAATCCAGTTTTAACACCTGAGATGATTTGTCTTGGCAGAGATTAATTTGAAAGTTCAATAATCTACAGGAATAGACTGAAGGAACTACCATTATGCATACCGCGAAGGGACCCAGAGTCAGTTTCATAATTTCATAATTTTTCTTCCCTTCTTAGAAAGAAAAAATAGATGGAAGGAATCTGTTCTAACATTGATAGCAAACGAAAACTAAAACAGTGCTAGACACTATCACTAACACTTGACATGGTTATCATCTTTGATTATAAAAATCTCAACATAATTAATTAAATTTGGTTGCTTATATAGGTCATTATATGAAGCCTTGTGAATCAATCTTTGTATAATCAGATTGTTCTTCAAACATTTTATTTTCAACAAGAACATTGTTAATCAGCTTTCCATTGCTGTAATAAATACTTTAAACAGTCAAGTTAAAAGCAAGAAAGGTCTGTTTTGGCTCATGGTTTCAGAAGCTTCAGTTCCTGGTTGCTTGATCTCGTTGCTTTGATTGTGGTAGCACAATACACCACGGTAGGAGTATACTAATGAGAAGGCTTGTTTACCTCGCGACAATCAAGAAACAGAAAAAGAAGAGAAGCCGTAGTCTCACTGACATTTTAAAAGCATGTCCCCATTGTTCTCACTTCTTCCACTAGGCCTCATATTTTAAATGTTCTCATGAGTCAGTAGCACCACACACTGGGGACCAAATATTCAGTCCATGGGGATTCAAGATTCAAACTGCAGTAAGCATGATATAAACAAAACTTTAGAAATGCCATATTTTATTCTGGCGATGAGGGTATTGAAAATATATTTCCAGTTTCTTATAAATTTATTTTTCATAATTTTATTCTGTTTTAAGATTCACAGTCACATAACTCAAGCTGTATGTATAATTTTTCCCATTTTGTTGATATGTATAGATGTAAAATTTTAAAGTTCACTTTGATTTTGAGCATTTTGTGCACATACATACCAGAACAAAGTTATAAGCCCTTCCTCTCTCCTTTTGGCCCTCCTCCCCCGCCCCCTGACAGTTCCCATTGTTTTCCACATTAAGTTCCGCGAAATGATTGTGATCGGGTTTCTCATATCAGAGGAACCATTCAATATTTCACCTTCTGCTTCTGACTCACTTCACTAAGCATGATGGTCTCAAGTTACCTCCATTTGCCTACAGAAGCCTCCAAACTGTCTGTCTTTATAGCTGCGTGGCATTCCATTGTGTATACAGGGAACTGAAGACGAGTAAGCCCCTCAAAAGCAAGGACACTAGTGAAAAAATGAGCAAAAGAAATGAATAGACAGTTCACTGATAAAGAAGTTCAAATGGCCAATAAGTACATGAAAAGATGTTCAACATCCTTAGCCATAAGAGAAATGCAAATGAAAACATCCCTAAGATACCATCTCACCCCAGTGAGAATAGCCTATATCAACAAGTCAAACAGCCGTCAGTGCTGGCGAGGCTGCAGGGAGAAAGGAGCCCTCCTGCCCTGCTGGTGGGAATGTAAATTGGTTCAACCATTATGGAAAACAGTATGGAAGTCTCTCAAAAGACTGGGAATAAACATTCCCTTTAACCCAGGGATACCTCTTCTGGGAATATTCCCAAATGAGTCAAAAACAACACATAACAGAGATATATGTATATCCGTGTTCATAGCAGCACAACTAACAATAGCTAGAATGTGGAAGACACCAAAATACCTGTCAACAGACCAATAGATACACAAGCTGTGGTACTTATACACAGTGGAATCTATGTATAAATTTTTAAATAAGACGAATGGAAAGGATGGAAGGCTAACTCAACCCAGGAATCAGAGGTGGTTCATGTCATAAAGCAGAAATTAAACAGAAATCTAATTGGAACGGGACATGTGGTGGAAGAATATGAGTCCAAGGATGCAAAAGCAAATAGAAAAAAAAAAAAACAGAGCAAATTTCCTTTATGCAGGGACAGCGAGGGACGTGTTAAGTGGTCCAGTAGGAAATGGGAAAGAGATGGAACCGGGATAAGAAAGGCTTTCCAAGCCAGGTGGAAGATTTCCATACCTATGGTCCGCAGAAATCAAAACAAGTTAGAATGGAACAAGAATTAATACAAATTTTAAGAAGAATACTGTTTCCGAGGTGTTGGATTGGGGGCCAGGAGGAAGGCTGTTGATGTAGCTCACATCCTCAATGCCCTTTGAGCAAGCCCTGTCAGAGTCTAATTCTATAACTGCTCTCCTGATTAGAATTTCCTATTTAAACCATAGTTTCAGAGTGTAGAGCTTCAAGAATGTGAATCGACACCTTTTACTTTTTGATTTGCTGCAGTTCGTGCTTCTTCATAAGGGAATAAGAGTTCTGTTTCCTCAGTTAGAACACTTCAGCCTGCAAATTTGCTCACGTCAGAATGTCACCATAGGCAATTCTCCTTCCTGTACCAGTCATCAGTCCTTCATTTATTCACCTTTCTTCTACAGGATTAGGAAACAGTCTGTCAAAGACCAGGTAGTGAGTATTTTGGTAGATGCTGCTCATAGGCTCTGTGTGACAAATACTTGGCCCTGCTGCAACAGCCAAAGAAGCCATAAACAATGAGCAGATACTGGTGGAAACTTTGGTTTTTGAATTGACTACATTACTGTATTTTTATTCGAGATAATTCCACAAATTACTGTATAATTAGGAGTTTATGGCAGACTGCCTCCCTGCCATACCGTCATTTTCATTCTGGCTTGTGTCATTGTTAATCCTCAGTCCACCAGTTTACGTGGATGTCACTATATGCATTTTTTCCTCTTTGTTTTAATATAAACAACAATTTACTTTATAACTGTATTTACAGGCTATTCTTACTTAAATAAAGCAATATATTTTGCTAGACTATTTTCTGTTCACAGTTAGACTTTAATAAGTATCTCTTAATGGATTAAGGTTTAAACAATATATTATTATTATTAGTTCTTTCGGCGAGCTTAGCATAAATATTTTTAAAATAATAATATCTGTATTTTGCTCAAGATAACGGTACCTGATGTTTCTCTGTCATATAGTAGACACTGGCCATCTCCCCAGTGAGGTCTGCAAGTTAGCCACTGGGACAAAGGTGAGTGAAGGCTCTTCTGAATCTGATCCTTTCTGAAGTCTTTTCACTCATTCTTTTAAATAATCTGGTCTCTGTCTACTCTGGTTCTTTGCAGTCCTCAGCCAGTATTTTTTTTTCTGGTTAACTTCCCTTTGTTATTTAGAAATATTTTATATCAGAGGTCCCAAGCTATGTCAGCTGTCTCGTTGATTGGAACTCAGCCCTTTCTACTCACTGCGGCTGCATTTGCTCCATCAGGGCAGAGATCAGTTGAATTAGATGAGCAAGGACAGAGACCTGATGGCTTGCACCTTCTAAAAGAGTCATGATTTGAACACTTACCTACTTACTTTTTACACTAATTTCTCCCTATTTGAATTACATATGAGACTCCTGTCTCTAGCCGGTGCAGAGTTATTGAGAAAAGTATTTCTAGGAGATGCATCTTCAATGTATATTGTACATGTATTCAGATTTACAGATCTTTAGATTGTTTTGGGTCCTTGCACTTGCCAGTAGGAAATGATTTTACTCTTAAGCTACAGAATTTAGTAACATTAGAATGAACTTAGGATACTTTTCATCTGGTGCCATGCATAAATGTAAACCCTTGTTTACAGCAAATTTTGGATACACAAAAGCATTTTATAGTTCAGTGTTCTATCCTCTCTCTCTTTAAATCACATTTTGGTCCATTTTCAGCACATAATTGGCAAGCTAAATTTGAAAGTTAATAATCTAATGAGGCCATTTGTGATTATCCATGAATAAAGTGGAAAGGCAAAGTTCAGGCAAGAAGAAATCCAATGCACATCATCTCATTATTGCCACAGGAGAAGAACCACATACTGCCTAGTGATTTTTAATACATAATGTCTATCACCAAGCTAGGCAAATAATATTTTTAAAATATAAATTGCTAAACTTCATGACATCGATACAAATGCCTATATTGTGAGTGTGTACTATAGTAAATCATTTAAATCTCACAAGCTTTGAAGTAACTAGTTATTCTTCTCAATTTATGTAACAAGAAAGTGAAAGGAATTATATAATCAGCAGGTGTGAAAGAACTGAAATCCTCATTTGATGACTCAAGAAATTGTGTATTATTCACAAGAATCTTCTATGTTTTCTTTGATTGTTTCCACTATTGGCATGATCTAATAGATGGTGAGTCTAAAAGCTGATGTGTAAATTCTTTTTTCAAAATGAATTGCCTCACTATTTTCTATAAAACGAGCCACTTTAAGGAAAATTAATCAGTGGCTTCAAATCACAAGCATGCCTTAGATTTCTAAAAACAAATTTCCTCTCATCTTAGTCTTTAATGAATAATGAATGAGTTTCTTAGAATGTTCAGGTAAATATGGGCTTAAGTCACAAGAATGTAGAACATTCCTAAGAAAATCTAATTTATCCCCAACTTAATTTTTAATAAGTAATGAATATGTTCTGGTTAATGTGACATTATGAAACATAGATATAGCACGTCATCCATGGTGTCAGGCGGCTTACAATCTAGTGATATTGTGTAATATGCACGTTTTCAGACTTAGAGTATTTTGACTTATCCCAATTATATGAATATTTTAAGCATTCTAGTGGCCATCTAGTATTCTAAAGAGTAAATTAAAACAGAAATATAGAAAAACAGATTAAAAAAGAAAGAAAGGAAGGAAGGAAGAAGAAAATTGAGAGCAAGGACAATGACACAGCAATCCAGAAACCAGAACTAAAGTCACATGATTGAAAGGTACAGATTACACCTACAATGTACCTGAAAATTTCATGTGCGGAAGACTTTGACCCCAATGCAGCGACATTAGGAGGTGGGGCTTTTGGGAGGTAATTAGATTAGCTCATAAAGTCTCTAATGTCAACAGTGGATTGATTCACTAACAAGATCAAAATGTGATGGCATTACTAGAGGTGATGTGACCTTAGAAGGTACAGCCCAGTTGATGAGATGGATCATGGGATCCTGCCCTCGGGAGGTGTATCAGGTCCTGGCCTCCTCTTCTCTTCTCTCTTGTGTTCTGGCCACCATGACGTGAGCATTTTAGTTCTACTCTTCCCTTTCCCACGTGATATCTGGCTTTCCCACAGGCCCAGATCAGTAGAGTCAATCAACTTAGATGGAATCTTCTGAAGCCCTGGGCCAAAATATATCTTATCTTCTCTTTGGTTGATTTTTCTTCCAGGTACTTTAGCACAACAGCGAGTCGATAGCTAACACTCTGAGTCAATCATCATATGTTAAGCAATAAAAAGATTTTTTATTAAAATATGTTCATGATAATTTGATTTGTAATCAAAAAACCCTGGAATCAAAAGAGATTGCTGTTATTTGTTTTTTAAATTACCTTTTAAATCATGTTAACTATTTATTTGACTACATTTGAAAAATAATTTGATGATATGTTCTATTAAACATACTAGCTTTCCCACAAGCTCCAGGTTCCTGAATTTGTAACTCTCATTCACTGCTTGAAAATATAACCTATTCACAAAAGGACTAGATCTTTTCAAGTATTTCTAATTACTAAGTAAACATGAGACAAGAAAAATATGTCAAGGAAAGTATGCCTCAAATACATATTTTAAAATATATTCTCGAGGATTATGTGCTTGACATAGTAAAGTCCACATATATGTAATAGATGAATTCACTTTTATATTTACAAGAACTCTTCACAACCAGATATTGAGTAAGAGACATTTCATTCTGCTTTGGTCCACATCATAACCTTTTAGGAAGGGCTTATTTATGAACCTAAATATTTTCTATGAAGTCAAATGTCATTGCAAAACATAAGTTATTAAATGGAAAAGGAGAAATATGTTTAAAGCTTTCAACACAAAGATATGCTTACATGCTTCTGATAATTAGATTAATCTGCTAATTGACTTTGTTCCTCCCCTCACAGAAGGGTGCCAATTAAAATAAACTACAATTTTGCTGTTTGGTCTTTAGTGTCTGAGCAGACGGTGTTGGAGTTTATAACCAGTTTTCACAATGTGTTGTCCAATTAACCTCGATGGGAATGATTCACAGCAAATCCCTGCGGGTCCTGTGAAAGGAGAAGTCAGCCAGGCTACTACCACGGAAAGAGATTTTGTGTGCACCGTGGAGCTCGCTAGTGGGCTGCTCTGGTGAAAAGCAGGTACCAGTGGAAACATTTACCTATAGTGGCAAAGGCCCCCAGGATCTCTTTGTATAGCACTGAGGGAGAAAGAGATGAGCTCTAGCTGGGACAGCAGGACAGTGGGCAACGCAGCCCTAGCCGGATGTGACTCCCTGCATCGACACTGAGAAAACTCGCAATTCCATCCCAACTCAAATGAAGCCTGAGAGCTCAGGTTAGAAAACATTTGGGAAAGATGATTGAAATGCCCTACTCTGTCAGACACCAGGGCAAGATATTTATTGGATGTAAATATGGTTTTTTTCCCCCTGAGGGATCTGACATCTTCGTATTTGACGGTCACTGTGGCTCAGCTATCAGTACCAGTGAATGCAGTTACGAAGGTTAACCCTAGAGGTCAGCTAACACTGACCATGAAGTAAAAAAACCACTACACACACACACACACACACACACACACACACACGTACATACTGTGGTTTACTGCTAATAAAGTCAATTCACTTACTCACATCCACTTTGGAGATGGAAAATTTTTTTTTATCTTGTGAGTTTACACTGAAGTCTAGATTATTAAATCCTTAAAGCCAACATTGAACATCTACCAATTACTCAGTGTGTACAGACTCAATAAGTAGTGCGCGGACTTGTTTCTGTGCTGGACACTGCGTGTGCTACTGATGATCTTCAAAGCACACGCCTGCCAACAGAGAGGGAATCAAAGACAATGAGCAGTCAACCCGCGCAGGAATGTGTCTTGCTGATGTAAAGAACAAGGCAATATGAGAATAAATAAAAGGGCCAGAGGAAATTGTAGGACCCATGGTCCGATGGGTACATAGAATATTTTGAATTGAAGAATATGCTATTCTATTCAATGGTACCTAAAGAATTGGAAAGCACTTTTCTCGCCCATTTTATTGATATGTGCAAGTGCAGAATTGAAGGTTTACAATGGAGTTGAGCATTTTGTGCACATACTTTCCTTGTCAAAGTGACAAGGGCTTTCCCGCTCTCCTTTTGTCCCTCCCCCTCCCCTCCCTCCCCTCCCTTCACCCCCCCGCCCCCCGCTTTCCTTTGTCTTTCATTGAAAGTTCCATGGGATGGTTGTGGGAAAGCACTTATTTTATAAAGTCACACAGCAAATACCCATAATTTCTAAAAGGTAATTTTGTGTACATGTATTGGCTTAGTATAAAAATAACTTAATAAACCTTAAGAGATTATCCAGACAGTCTATGTTTGTACATGTACACTCATGTATATGTCTACAAATTATTTATATGGTTAGGTGTGTGTATACAAATACGTAGGAAAATATGAGCTCTGTGTATTAAAATCAAAGAAAGAGTATCAAAGATGCTCTCAGAAGACTAGTAAGGGTTTATAATGCATTTTTTTCAAAGCCATAGTTACTCAGGAAGGATGTCAATCTCCAGTTTTCAACCTAAAAGGCTATAAAATAAATAATTTAGTGAAAATCATAAAATAACAGAAATTGATGACCAAAAAATAAAATAATGTTAATGTATAACATCAAATTGATGGTAGCCTCCCAAAAATATCTAAATCAATTCTTAACCCATTCTAGAGCAGAGAACCAGTATGAAAAATAAGAAAAATAGTTAAGACAATTTGTTTTAAGAGTTCACTCTTAACTTCCTACAAAACAGAATTCATAGTCACATCTGTTGCACTTAATGTGCTTAAGCCCAGCATTCCAGGAGGCCAAGGCAGGCGGAAGGCAAGTTTGAGCTGAACCTGAGCAAATTAGTAACTTAGCAAGACCCTATCTCAAAATAAAAATTAAAAGGGCTAGAGATTCAGCTCAACATGACTGCCCTGAATTTAATCTCTAGTACAACAAAAACAGCAAAACATATTTATGAAGGAAAATAAGCACTATAAGACAATCTCAAACAAGATGAAAATTATATATGGAACGTCCATTGTCAACATAAACTCATAAAAATTACCTAACTGTCGTTATTTTAGAACAATTGTGCCTCTTAACCAACTAGATTTTTTCTTCTTATTATAGACTAGTAACATTTTTTAAATCTTACTTATAACTAAACTGTATTAGCCACATTTGGAATATAGCAATTTTAAAATAAAAATAAAAGCCCTTTGTAATCTAAGGCACTTCTCGTGAAACCTATAATATCATTTTAGATCCAATTAAAAACCTCTCAACAGCTGTTCACACTGACCGAGTCTTAGCAAGCTAGAAGAAACGGACTTCTTGATTTGATAAATGGAATACTCAATAATCCTCATTATGGTTAACAGCAAAATTTTAAAACCATCCTCATTAATTTGAGAAAAAGAGACGATGTGTTTTCTCACAGTTGCTGTTCAGCCTGGTCTTGTAGCGCTCAGCCAATACAATAAAGTCAGAAAGAAGAAGTTGCATGTTGTGGTACTAATTCATCCACACTTGCAGAACTGTAAGAAAATATAATTTTTATTCCAACAGCCATTATAAACAACACTGAAAAAGTAAGTCAGAAGCAAGTTCTTCCCACACGGAGTGCAGGGTCGAAGCTCAAGGTCCCCATAGATGCTATATGCCACTTTTAATCACTATTGTGCAAAAAGGGGGTGAATAATCATAGTGGCTAATGATAAATCATTTTAATTTCCACTTTTATGTTATTGTAGGTTTTTTAAAGTATGCATATATTCAAGTTTCATGTGTAAGAAATCAGTGTGGCTGCTGTGTGGAGACCAAACCATGGCTAGAGAAAACAAACAAGGAAGAAATGTCATGAAATGGGTGTTTTACCAAAGATGACAACATAAAAATAAGGACTTGTGGGTGTATTTTATGTTAAAATTAGACTTGACATATTTTATTTGTATGGTGGGTTAATGACACTGACTCATATTGGCAGGGAAAACATGCAGGGGTTTTAAGGTATTAAATAGGCATTAAAATATGCAGGAGTGATGTATTGAAAATAGAACTATATTAATTATTTGCAAATATAAACACATGAAAAGAAAGCAAAGCACAATCATAGGTATTAAAGGTAGAGATAAAGAAAATATTCTTAAAAATGAACACCTAAGGGCAGGGGGGCTTCAGACTGCGTTGTTTCTGACAAGGTCCCTGTGCTGTGTTCTACTCAGAGAAGTCATACATGTTCTATTTAAAGAAATCACATTCATAAATTGTAATGTGTTACTTCCCCCAATGAAGTAAAAATTAGGACCTCTCTACTTTAAATATTAAAAACAAACCAAAAAAACCTCATAAAGCAAATTTCTGGCTCTCTTCATGTAAAGATTGGACTCTATTGTCTTCGATCTTTTGATCTTTTGGTTATCAAAGTAATTTATTTGCCTACTAGATATCTTCCTTTTTATGCTTTTTCATTTTAGGTAAAATCATATCACAAGTTATAAGATTCAAATTAATTGGAAACTCAGTTGGAGAGCAATGAGTGCAGTTTTAAATTTTCATTTAGATTTAAAGGAAAGGTTTTGTTTAGAATAGAATAGATGGCTAATCTGATCCTTTCTACATCAAAAAACAAAAAACTTGTTAGAATGATGTTCGTTAGTTCTCAGGTTTTAAAGACTAAAGCTGCCTTGAAGGCGTTCTAGCCTTCTGGATTTCAGTTTAACCTCTTTTCATCATGCCATAAGTTTTCCACAGTAATGGTTTCTTCTCAGAATTTCAAACTAAACAGTTTAAGGAAGAATCTATTCTTTAAAAAACAAAAGTCTTTGTCTATTGTCCTAGAAGGCAGAAGTCATGTATTCTGAATTCTGGTTTTGCATTCAGTTAGCCAAATGACCTTGACAAAACTCAAACTCTCTGGAAGGCGCTTTTCTGCTTTCTAAAGGTTTTGGATAAATGATGGCTTTCAGGTTGAGACTTCATAGATTGTATACTCAAGACGATTTATTTGCTAAATGTGAATTTCACTTGTGATTTTTAAAAAGACTGGTAGACAAAAATTACAATCAAAATTTTAATCTTTTCTCTAACCAAAATCCAACCTTACATACAATATTATCCATCACTGTTCTCATATTACATTGTTTTGGGTCTTCTAAAATATACTTAGAATAATTTTGGGTTACTTTTTATAGGCATATATTTTCCCTATCCACTGTCTGTTAGTGTAAATTCTAGATAAGAGTACAATCTGTTATAATATGTACATGGAACACCATTTTCCAGCATAGCTTTCTTAATGAGATTTTTCTCTATTAGGTAACTAAATATGCTGTGCAAAATGGAACAATTTTCTAGAACATAGATTATTAGTATTAAATTCCAGAGTACAAAATATTATAAATCATTACCTGGCATAATTAGAATAGCCATAAAATGTTTCCAGCTTACCAATTACAGTTAGAAGCAAACTTGAATTTTAACCTGGAATATCTTGCAGAGATGAAATCTCACCTCGCCTACCTACAGCTTTTCACTGACGCAGCAGTTCCAATGGTGAAATTATTAACACTCAGTATGTAATCATGAATATTTATTTTAAGACACTGCTTAAACATTACCTGCTTCCTAAAACAATTCTTACTCTTCCAAACACATAGTTATTTCTCCTGTCTTAAACTACTGTATTTTGCATTACTTTGAGACCTCATAACTTTTTGTTTTGAAGGTTAGTTATCTGTATACAGACAGATAACGAAAGCTCTGCTATTTTCTTGCAGAGAACCGGAAGTGACTGAGTTATTTTATCAGTCTAGTGGCACTGTTAAGGAAGACAAAGTGATTACGGGAAGCTGAGGGCATAAACTTATCTAAAGAAGCAGGAGATCTTTGTCAATTACTAGAGACTTCTACAGTAAAATAAGATTTTAGATTGGAAATAAAAAGAACTACCTGTAGGATGCCATATATGGAACACACTGAAAGCAAGCAGGAAATGAGAGAAAGAAAAAAAAGGAAGAATGTGAGCAAAGAAGTCTCAGTTTACGCATGGCACACGGTGACTTGAGCACACTTACTGGCCTTGCTTGAATAGTTGCAGTTTGGGGAATAAATATTAGAGCTCTTCATATAATAAATGAGATTGGCCAATCATGTGGCTTCTTGCTTATTAGGTAAAGAAAATTGGACTTTTGGACCATAGTGCTTAGTTAAGTATGTCCAGCACAGAAAGTTAAATATCTCATGACTTCCCTAACCCAGAATACAGGCATTTTGATTGTGGTAGTTAAGGGGGTGAGGTGAGTTCAGGGAGCCACAAAGCGGGTAGGGGAAAGGATTCTTCTGTTGATGTGACATATATGTGCACAAAATACTCTAGCTCAATGTTATCATTGTGTACCACATTTATATTAATAAAAATGAGAAAAGGGGCTGGAGGAGTAGCTCAGGTGTTAAAGCTCTTGCCTAATAAGCTCAAGGCCCTGAATTTGACCCCCTCAGCACCGCATAGGAGGGCATGATGGCACACACCTGTAATCTCAGGCCTTGGGAGGCTCAGGCTCAAGGATTGCCTTGAGTCCAAGGCCAGCCTGGGCTCCATAGTGAGTTCAGGACCATGCTGGGCTATGAGCGAGACCCTGTCTCAAATAAATAAACAGATAGTATCAACAACTAACAATAAATGTCATTTTTGATGGGAAAATATACAAGAAAATATACAAGATGACATTATGATATTAAGGTGCTCATCCCATTTGTCATTTTTATGTTTTGTTTTATAAGCATTTTAGTTATGTTTTCAAAGAACATTAACATTTTTATACTTTTATAAAATTTTAGTGCACACATCTGAAATGAAATAATATGACACTTACATGCCTATGCCAATTATACTGAAGTTGATGCAGTTTCACTCAGTCGTTTCTTAGTAACAGAAACATAAGTGACAGAGAGCCTGACAAAGCCACAGTCCACTTCTTCCCATGACTGTTCTCCGAGATGAATCGTGTATGTTTCAAATTTTCCTCATTTGATGGTAGCCTTACTTGTTGAATGCATGTTCAAACATATGTAAATGATATTATTTGATGTGCATTGTTTACTATGTGACATTCTATTTTTGTTAATTTTTCTGGTGTAAATTTGTTTCAATTAGTTTTTACAGTCCCATGATAATGCCTATGAATATATTTGAATTACCCTTATCAACTTATGAAAATATATTTACACACACGCAAACGTATCACTTATTCACACATCTGTATATTCATATATATATCCATATACAAATATATAAATATATGTGTGTGCATGTGTGTGTGGTATGAATGTGTATGTGTGTATACAAATATACACACACACATGCACATCCACTGTAGACACTTAGTATTATAGGATTCAGATAAATATTTTATATGTCATGCCATAAAATTATCCTTCCATATTATTCATAAATATGTATATATGTATATATTTACATAGACAAAAATGTATACTTATAACATTTTGAGGCTAACAAATGTCATTTTGATGTGCCCAGCAGCATGTAGTCACTCTAGATAGACATTTAGAATTTTGCAAACCTTTAGTGTGTGTAAATACATTTCATTTTTGTTTATTCTATATTTCTTTGCCAGAGAAGTGATACATACACTTCCTGGGTTTTATGCCAATCCTACTTTTATCCCTTAAAAACTTTCAAGTTCTATAAACAATCTGACTTTCTTTCCATTCATAATTTTTTTTGGACAGAACTTCCACCTTTGTGACACTGATATTTTCTCTATTGTGATGTGAGGTTTTCTAAGTTTGAATAAGCTATGATCTTCACTTATTTGAGAATTCTTTTATAAAGCTTTATAAAAACTCTTTGGTTTTAGTTTTAATTCTAGTTTAATATTATTTTAACATGATATTTTTGGGTTGTTGTTACTCTTTAAGACTTGATGTCGCCACAGACGTTGATTTGAATGTGTCACCCAAAGTTCCCATGTTGGAAATAGTCTGAACCACCACAGTGTGGAGAGGTAGGACTTGTGAGAAGCAATTGTGGGTCATTGACATCTTTGAAGAAGTAGGTTAGTATGACAGTGAATTCCTGATTTTAAAAAGGCAGGTTTAGCCCCTCCCTCTCTTTCTCACGTGGTTTTCCTTGTATTTCTGCCTCTCATCTTGGAATGCCACAGCAAGGATCTAGTGTCAGATGTAGATCCCTTGGCCACGGATTTCCCAGCGTCAAGGAATGGAACAAATGCATCTCTTTAGTAACATATCCAGTGCCTGAGTTACTTTTTCCTTGATGGGACAAAATACCAGAAGCCTATAACTTAGGGAGGAAAGGCTTATTTTAGCTCACAGCTTGAGGAAGTATCGGTGCACTCAAGGGCATCTGTGGTAGAGTAGCTATGGTGGAGAGCAGCTGCTCACAGCATCACAAGAGGAAGGATCAGGACTTCGGGGAGAAGCCAGGGCAAGAGTAGGCCCTTCCAAGCCACACTGTCAGTAATGCGCCGCACCATCTGTAGTCCATTCCTCCCAGCTGGGCCCCGCCTCCCATTGCCACATGAAATCCATACATATTCCACTCCATCCAAATACAAGAGACTTAGGGGGAATTTCTACATCCAAACTATAACACACAACCACAGATAATCTTTTATAATAGTCTCTTATAACAGCACAAAACACAATAAATCAAGATAATTGTATTCATTATATATTCACATATATATGTATATATGTACTGTTAAATTTTTTGGCTTTGTTCAATGAGACATGGAACTTTTATCTGGTGTTGAGGTGAAATTTTTGTGAGATGAAATTTCACTCGCTAGTTCACGCTGATCTTGAATTCAAGATGTGGCCCTTGAATTCGCAGCAGTCCTCCTGCCTCAATCTCTTGAGTGCTGAGATCACAGGCACCTATCACCATAACAGGCTAATCTTGGGTGCTTGGGCATCTTGGGAATTAAATCCAGGGTCTTGGATTTCTTTTTAAGTAACTTTTCAGAGGAAGATAGTTTCATGAAAGCTTCTTGACATTGTGTCCAATGTGTGTCCAACCTGTGATCTACACTTTTTTGTCTTTTTTTGGTCCTGAGCCAAATGTAAAATATATGTTAATGTACATATGTAAGAACTGACACTTCATTTTTATTTTTTATTACATCATTAAAAACATTAGTAGAAAAAAAATAGCAATGGGCTGCAGGCTGGAACACCTGTGCATGCTATCATTGCTCTATGACAGTGTGGTGAGATTTGTCGTTTATATACCATCCCCCACCCCCGAATGCTGTGGGTTTGTGTCAGTACATCTATGCACAGGAGGCAAACTTTTCCTTCTATGAATCATCAGGAATGACTTTCAATGAAGATCATCTGTCATTAATGACTATTTTCGGGGGGTTTTGTTGATTATTGTGCCCATACTTAACAGTATTAAAAGTAAATACTTAAAGCTTATTAAAATAAAAGAAAACAATTCCTGGTGGGAATATCAGGAAAAGGGAACTTTGGCACACTCTTGGTGGGAATGTAAGTTAGTACAGACATATGGAAAACATAGAATCCCCCACCAAAAAAAAATCATAAGTAGAACTACATTATAACTCACCTGTACCACTATCAGATACATATCAAGTAGTGAATTCCTTAAAGATCAGATTTTCATCTTTGCTGCTGCACTGTTTTCAGTAGCCCAGAAATAGAGGCAGCTATTTTTGTTAACTAGTAGATGGATGGTGAAAATTTTAGCATATATATTACTCAGCCATAAACCAATCATGGAATCTGTCATTTGTAACAACACAAATCAACTTCCAGGATTTTACCTTAAGTGAAATAAGCCAGGCCCAGAATAGAAAAAGCCACGGCATCTCACTCATATGCAAAAAAAAAAAAAAAAAAAAAATTCCTCCTAGGAGTAGATTATAATTATTTCTAGCAGCCAAGAGCTTAAGAGAGAATGAGTGCTAATGAAAGGATATTTGCTTACAATTAAAAAGAAGCAATAAATTCAATAGATGTATGTATATGCACCATTGTGACCATAGTTAATTGCGGTACATTGTATTCTTAGAAATTACAGAGCAAATATTAAACATATTCACCACAAAGAATGATAACTATGCCAGGTGCATTTGTTAATTAGCTACATTTAGCATTTCAACAATGTATAAATGTTTCAAAACTTCCTGTGAAGGATGATATAAACATGCAGTCTCCTCTGCCAATTTTTAATAAGTCCTTACATTTTTCATAGATTGACTACCACACGAGGCTAGCAAGCTTTCTGTCCCTAGCCATTCTGCAGCAGACTATAACTGCTTCTCAGAAACATCACAGAGACAATTTAGCAGCATAGTTATTAGATATATCACCTATATGGCTGCCGATGTATTTTTCCAGTTCTACAATTCTGAACCTATAATAGAAACTGACCAACTTCCAGGGGTTTTATCCCATGCTTTCTCAAAGTGTGTCGTGTTAGTGTGGCCAGGATTGCTATAATGAAATACCACGGACAGGGTGGCTTAATCAACAGAAATTTATTTTGTCACAATTAGAGAGCCCAGCCCAGCCCAGCCACACACCTCCTCCATCTGAGTGAATTAGGACTCATCAAGAGTATTGGGCAGAGTTCATACAGAGATTTTATGACCCTACTCTTGAATTTCCCCTTCACTTTCCAGCTGCTGTGGTAATGCAAAGTAAACCCTGTTCTTTGGTTTCCCAAGCCAGCATCTCTGCCAATTTCCCACTAGGCTTCTAAGAACTTTAGATGGGCACGTTGATGCTCACCTTTGCTTAGTAGCCAAATGAAAGGAAATTCACACCACAACAATTTTGTCTTCAAAGGACTGATTTCCATGCAGAATCTCCTAGGTGTTGCTTGTTCTTCAGGTTCCTGTTTTATAACCTAGCCATAATTTATGATTATTAAATTGTTGTAATTATTGGGTGAGGTGTGGTCTGATAGTCACTCACTCAGCCAGACTAGAGCCTGAACTCCGGAGATGTGCCTTCGTACACTTACCCTTCCTGATATTAATGAGGTGACCTCCAACTCCCTGACCTTTCCTGTAACCGTTTCCTCAGAAGAAATTTTCTTTCTCAGTCAAGAAGATCTTTTCAATTCTGAAACTGTATTGTCTCCCTAGAATATTTTAAAATTCTCTAGTGAATCCTCCACAGTCTCTGAAATCTTGTGTGAATTTACTTTTCCAGGCTTAGGTCTTGATATTTCACATTACAGGCTTTTGTTTTCCCCCAAAATCACAGCTTCTAGAGGTTACCAGGTAATTTTACACACTTCCACTCCTCGGCTGACTGGTTCTCTAGTTAGAATGATCATTCTGCCATTCAGTTCAGATACAACTGAACTCTGCCAGTAAAAATACTTTATTCTTTCATATAAATCCCCAATGAATATTCATTATGTCTTTAGTTAAAACTTATATCCCATGATAGTTTATATTGAGCGTGCCTGTATTCATTAATAAACTCTCCGATTATTGAATAGTTATTTATCCTTTGGACTTAATGGTACCTGGAAGAGTTTCTGCCACACTGCAAGCACTCAAAGAATAAATATTTCCACGTGCATTCATACACATTTCCCCCCAAAGCCTTTTGGCTAGATAGTTTTTCCACCTTCCTCAGCAGCTTATACCTATGACTAGATATGCAGATATTTTAGCCTCTGGATTGTGGTCTGCCCCTCTGGCCCTGAACATGCTTTTCTTTGGTTATGTGTTTATGTACTCACTTGTCCTCTGAAATTGACACACACAGCCTCTTTCTCTGCTCATAATTTGTGTCTATTCTTCTAACCTGGAATTCAACTTCCTGAGTCCCACCAAGCCTCTTTGAGACAGCTGAATACCTTCCCAAATAAGCAGAATCCTGGAAACGTTGACACCATCATAAAGCCTTTTTTTTCAGGAGTTCATAAGCAAAGAAACTCATAGCCTCTCTCAGCCAACAGGGTATTAAAAATATAATTGGTAATTTCTTTATTACAGGGTGGGGCTAGTAAGCCATGCAGGTGTACTAACAGGATTATAGTAATTACCCTGCTCAGTCACGTTTGCCCTCTCAGAGATATTCTTGTGTCCATGCAGCCATATGGGCTCTAAATTTTGTTGGTGCTCATCAGGAGTATTAATTGAATAATCAATGCTTCTGATGAAATAGGTCCACCTTTGTGATATGTGAATTATCTAGGAAGTAAAAATAATCACTTACAGTTCAGTCTCTGGGTGGAGATTTACTCCCCCAAATTGAATTCAACTGAAAACTACAAGCAATAAAGTATTCCATTTCCTGTTAAGTAATTTCAGGAAATTTTGGGCAGTGATACAAAGGAGCTTCTCAGTAGGGCTTGGGTCCAGGAGTCCAAGGGAACAGGAAGAAAATGTAGGAAAATTTGGACTGGAAAGAAGGTAGAAAAGTTGGACATATCGGATGGGCTGAGTTGGTGTTTTGAGTTCTGTGAGGATTTAGCAAATATTGAACAATCTACTCAGCATAAGCCCATTAGGCACAGGGTATATGCAGGAAGAAGGCTGATTCCAAGCACTCACTCAATCATTGTCCTCTGGTGTCCGCACACCTTGTAATGTGACTTGAAAGCTCCTTCCATTAAAAGAAGAAAGCTGTGACTATTTGCCTGATACTTTCTGAAATGGTGCTGCAATTGTCCTTAGGAAGTCTAATGTAACGGAAGTGATAGTGTGCCAGCTCTGGGTGGAGATGCTAAGATGTTTTCCTTGTTCATTCTTGCTTTCTTGGAAAACCTTCCAAGCTACTGTGAGAAAAAGGAACCTTTGGCCTGGGTAATGCAAAACACATGATCCACCCACTTGACTGGCTTCAGAGAGCAGCCACTAAGATTCTAGAGCTATGAAGCCAATCTAGAGAAGCTATCATGTCAGCCAATCACAGATTTATGAGAGTGCTATCAAAAGACGCCAAGCCTGGGCCTGACTGAGAGACTCTCTTGGTTGAACTAAACTATTGGACATAATGAATAATAAATTATCACATTATATATTCTATATCATTTTATGATTTGTTGATACAGCAATACCTAAGTAATATGGTAAGGCACAGAATGACAGAGCAAGTGCTGTACATGTAACCAGAATTTGGAAGTCAAAGGAGCTTTCAGGTGACTTTGAATGAACAAAATTTGTAAACTTTAGTACTAGAACCGAGGCTTTTCTTCTTTTTATCTTATTTAATTCATTCGATGACAAGAAAAGACTCCACCGTTAAGGGTACTTTCATGTATGCTAGTGATTCTTTCCAGAGAACAATGGGGAACCAACTCCACTTCTCTCTCTCTCTCTCTCTCTCTCTCTCTCTCTCTCTCTCTCTCTCTCTCTCTCATGCACGCGTGCACACACACACATATTTGGTGGTACTGAAGATCAAGCTCAGGGATTTCACACAAAGCTACATCCCCAGCCCAGCCCCCCCCCCTTTTTTTTCCTTTTTAGCTTTGATTAGAGGCAGGGTCTCACAAGTTTGCCAAGCAGTTGCCCAGGCTGTGTTTGAAGTAGCAGTCCTCTTGCCTCAGCTTCCCACTGTGTTCACTTCTTTACCTTGAGCAGACTCAGGAAGCTGGAAATTCCCTACACTTGGTGAAGCGTGTACTTATAGGCATCCTGCAGATATTGGGTTGTAGATTCAAGGAACAGAAAAGTGTCAGAGCTGGTAAAGACAGGGAAGCGGGTAAGGCAGGTCCCGGTATGACAGCAGCTAAGGATGTAGAAGCATGTAGCAGCTGTGGGGAGAGAAGTACAGGTTTATGAACTATGTCCATGTGAACCGAAGACTTTGTAACTGA
This sequence comes from Ctenodactylus gundi, assembly GCA_004027205.1. Classification (NCBI taxonomy): domain Eukaryota; kingdom Metazoa; phylum Chordata; class Mammalia; order Rodentia; family Ctenodactylidae; genus Ctenodactylus; species Ctenodactylus gundi. The sequence goes on from PVKB01000587.1 coordinate 259,619, forward strand.
GAATCACTCCAGCTTGAATAATTAGGCAAGATTTTTAAAAAGGCATATCATTAATCTTAAATGTGATTATTAGCAATCAGGAGCAAACACAGAAGTTTCTTTTCTTGTTTTCCCAAAATTATTCTTTTTATGAGTATGTATTTGTGATGCCTAATGATTATACTCCACTGGAGGAGATGATGGATGTGTTTATCACATATTGGTCCATTTCACCTCCCTTTTCCCGTTCCACCCTTCCATCCCCTCCTTCCCATATTCCCCTTCTCTCTCCAGAGTATCTGAATCCCTGTGTCCTCCCCTTCCTCTTTTTCTGTCTCATTAACTAAAAGTTTGATTGCTCACTATCGAGAAACCAGGTAATATTTAACCTTCTGTGTTGAAAAGATCAGATTCAAGATAACTGTGGAATATTGTCCTTCACATATAAAGAGGACAGTAGATAAATTTTTATGATACCATATGTGAGAAAAATCTTCATAAGCAATGGTGATAGCTTTAAATGCCAGTTTAACATATCAAAGCTAATGGTATTCTTTTTGATATATATCACATACTTGCAAAGAGGACTAGACAATAATAAGGTGTCCTTTCTGGACATGAAATGTTTGTCCTTCCTTCCCCTGTATCGAAAACGCTTCCATTTTTCATCTCAGTGATTGAATACTGCTTGTGACCAAAACCGGGGTTGAAATCTCTCCCCGGATTCATAGACATTTTAATATCAGTAGATCTGTGCTTTTATAGCAGTTATCCAGTCCTTTTCATCTGAAAGAACAGAAATGCTGCTCACCTGTCAAAGAAAAAGAAAATAATCTATCCTTACACTATCCTATATACATTATTTCATGACTTGTGGTAGAAACAAAGTTTCTTAAAATGTTAGAGGGCGTACCTCTATGGTTTTAGAGGTAATACCTTAATATTAGACATACCAATTTCTTTGTCCTCAAATACACAACATAATGCAGTGAAATGAAAGATTAAAAAACATTATTTGCAAACTGCTACTCTGAGAAAATCTTTTTTTCCAAATCTTTTTTTTTTCTGTACATATGAAGAGACAATGACGTCTTCCTGTCCTGACTGTTTTCTAGCGAAGATACGACTGTAGAAAAATGGTATCATAGTCACAAGAAGTAACTAGGAAGAATTCAACAAAAAATCCACAGCAAGAATTTGGACAGGGCAAGGAGACCAAGAGAAAACACCCAGTTACCTCACTGGAAGCAACAGGCGGGAGACGTTATTACTACATGCCAGAGTGGACAGGGGCGATTTGCTGAGCAGATCTCTGTGCAGGGAAGAGAGCCACCTGACCCAAGCCATTAAATCGCTGTCCACGTTTGCTGTTCTCACCCAAAGGGACCCATCTGGCAGCTAACTGGTGCCTTAGCCCCGTACCAGACATCGCGAAGGATCTGCACTGGGGGGAAGGAACTGTTTTTCTGCCTCCCTCCGGGTATCTCACCAATTTCTTTCACTTTCATAACCTTCACATTTATACATATTTCTTTCATCATCATCTCTGCCTTGGAAATATCTCGGGTAAATTCTGCTAGCAAAATGTTCTGTTTTATTTTTGAGGATCCGTTTTACTTGTACATATCTGAAGTATTTGAGCATTGAGTAGTAATGAAGTCTAAATTTGAGAAATGCAAATAAAAACATTGAGGTTTCACCTACTCCAGTTAAAACAGCCTATATTGAGAACTCAAAAAAAATGTTGGTGAGGATGTGGAAGAAAAGGAACTGTGATCCTCTGCTGGTAGGAATATAAGCTGATACGATCATTATGGAAAGCAGTCTGCAGGCTCCTTAGAAAGCTGAGAATGGAAATTCCATTTGATCCAGCTACTGCCCTACTGAGCGTAGTTCCAAAAGCAATGAAGTCAATATACAAAAAAAGACACATGTATATCCATGTTTATAGCAGTACAATTCATAATAGCCAAATTCTGGAAGCAACACACCTGCCCACTCATCCAGGAATGGTTAAAGAAGCTGTGGTGCATACACACAATGAGATACACTATGCAGCCGTAAAGACGGACAGATATGAAGTACTTGAATGAAAATAGGGCCACCGAGAGTCAATAGTGACCCGTAAAATGGACCAAGCACACAAAACTGACGAGAGATGCGTGACCCTTTTATGAAATGCACAAAAACATTAACATAAAAGGGCCCAAACATGAATGGCAGGGCAGTAAGAGAGGCAACGGTCAGATAGGAAACGAGTGAACCTCTGACAAAGGGGTGGACACAGACACTTGCTGATTCCCCAAACCCGTGGTTCTAATGTGTTACAGAATTTGTAATTCATGTATTTACAAAAAAAGTTAAATTCTATGTCATATGAATTTTTAGCAGAATGAAAACTAGATAATAATTTAAAATTGAATAAAATCAATACGAATGATTCAGTAGTATTTCTGTAGAGCAACAGTGAAGACACAGAGAAAGAGATCAGAAAGACAGTATCATTCACAGTAGCCTCAGAGAAAAGTAGATACCTAGGAATCAACACAAGGAAGAAAGGGAAGCAGCAAGGAAGGAAAGGAAGGAAGGAAGGAAGGAAGGAAGGCAGGCAGGCAGGCAGGCAGGACTTCTATAAGGAAAAGTATAGCACTCTATAAAAATAAAGAAAACATTAGAAAATAGAAAGACAACACCTGTTCCTGGATAGCCAGAATCAATACTGTCAACATGGCCACATCAACAAAATTAAAGATTCAATGCAATTCCAATAAAAATATCAGCAGCAAATTTTACAGAACTAGAAAAAAATCTTACAATTTGTTTGGAACCCAAAGAATCCTGTAAGACTTAAAACAATCCTAAAAGGGGGGAAACAAAACCAGAAAGCATCACTATACGTGTGTGTATACATGGTATCGACACAAATCCAGACAGGTGGATCAATGAAACAGAATTGAGGATGAGGAGATAACTCTGAGCTCCTCAGCCATCTAATCTTTGACAAAAGGAACAAAAACACGCTCTGTAATATGATTGTGCTCTTTTCTGCTCCTCTTTGAGAAAGAACTCTTTACAAATTCTGAATAATAATCCACAATAATAGAAAAATATAAAATCAGCACAGATATGGCCAGATGGACCACCGAAACAAATATGAAATTCACAAATAAGGCTTTGTGTACCTTGTAACTGAATGAAAGACAAAGTTGCCATTAAAAAATGCTGAGACCAATATATGGTCCTTGAACAATAGTTATGTGTTTGGAAAAATACTCGAGTGCCCTCTTACAAAACCTAGATAAAAATCAAGTTCAAGCAAGAGTAAATTTAAGAGATAAAATAATAAAACAGATTTTCCTTAAAACTGTGAGAGACTTCCTTTGTGTCCTTGGAGAATATGTTTTAAATATGAGGGGAAAAGCACCAACCATGTGCAAAAACCAACAAAACCCAAAAAGATTGGCTCCATCAGAATTGGGTCTTCTTCACCAAAACACTCAAATAAAAGAAAGAAATTTGACCTAAGGGAGGGACAAAGGTAAGAGGAAGAGAAGGAAGCAGAGGAGAGGAAAACAGATGACAAAAACCAACGAACCAAACGAACAAAGAAAACCAGATTTAAGAAGCCGGGATGATTAGTACTTTCAATTGCCACCGACATTCCCATGTGTCCATGTCAGGGAAAAGGAAATGACTGTGGTCGTATGAATCAACTTTCTTAATGAGTTGAGAGGCAGAGTTTAAGACCTTGTATTACCATGCAGCACATATTCTTATTGCTTTCCACTCTCTTCTGTCGACATGCTCTGATCCGAATTTGCTGTTAGATATTCTGAGTAATTTATGAAGATGAATCATACTTCCTGGCCTGTTACATCTCTAGGGAGGGCTAATTGTTTTTCAAGTACACTGTGACTCTTTTAAAGCCTCTTAGTCACTGCACTTCCTTTATTGCCTTTTAATCTTGATTTTAGTTTATCAATGTCTGTTTTGTGATTTATAGTTCTCCTTATTTGACATGCATTTAGTTTCTTCTCTTTTCCCTTTTTTAACTAAAATTATACCACATACAATTTATCTAGAAATTCTGTTGGCTTTACAAGGCCACATAGGTTGCTAAATACTTTACTCACGAAGCTTATTAAAATGCATGCATCATTATCAAATGTTTATTGACTTAGACATCTCCTGTTCTGTTTTTCTACATATCTACTATTTGTCTATTAAGCTTAGCCATCCCTGATGGGTGAATACTATATATATATATATACATATATATATATATATATATATATACACTCTTCTAATAAGCTTTATTGAGCCTCTACACTTAATCTGTTGCTTTCATAGAATGGCATAAAAATATGTCATTTAAGTTTATAAAAATGACACATTTTCTAAATGCTCTAAGGTAACAATATTATTCCAATTCTTCTTGATTTATTGTACCCTTCAATGCAAGATCATTTTACTTCTAAAATTATTCTTTCATGTGCATTGGTTGGCCTTTTCTTAATTATAATGTCCTCAGGAAAACTTACCAATCTTCATTTTCTTGACTCTACTCTTTGTGCAACTTTCCTTTCTAAAAATGACAGTTCTCTAAGTATGGTTTCTCTTGCCTTATCACTGGCTGCAAAGTATCTTTTACCTTCCTGAGCACTTTGCCCATGATTGTCTTTGCAATTTGGGCATTTAGATTGCAGGACTTTTTTTTTTTAACTTTCTTTCATAAAATTTAATCAGTCATAGAATGACACTTTGACCTCCATTTGCCATCCTGATATTGTTCAATTTTCAGGACTCCTCTTGAAGCTGCATTAACATAACAACCCCGTCATAGTTTTAACATAGATTTTGTGTTTGATTTCTGTGGCGGCTTATGTATATAATAGAGAGGCGACATCTGTAGATATGTGGACAAGAACTAATGTCCCCAATCCTACCACAAAAAATTCGCTCCCGAACAGTCACTAGCATTATCAATATACTTGGATTGCTGATGTCTTCCATGACACATCATTATAGACCGTCATTTTGACAGACACTAACTACATTTTCCCATTCTGTGGAAACAAGTGCTGCTCTTAATGAATGTCTCAGTTAAGTTAGGGGCAGGGCCTAATTTGTCTTGGGAACTGTGGGGACATGGACATGCCAGAATGATCCTTCGTTAAGTGTCCCTCAGTCACTTTCTGTTATTATCATAGTGAACCACTCCCTGGTTATCTTACTTAAAATTCTAGCTCTCCAATGCATCCTAGCAATTAGATAAAGCCTCCCACTTTTATTTCCATGGTACTTAACATCTACTAAAAATTTATTTAAATTAGCCATTTTCATTGTCTCTTTTTACCCTCAGGAAATCATCAGTGTGTTTACTAATTAGTAAGTTCCAATTATAGGTTTGCTGAATGACTGATCACAAGGTGAACCTAATTTGGATAAAGCCTTTTGAACAATGGGTAAAAAGGGTACCAAGTGACTGCTGAAAATTCTTTCACAGATAAGCTACATTCACAGGTGATTCTCAGGGCTACAACAGGTAAAATAAAATCAAAATTTAAAAATGAATGGTTTCTCAGAAGGCAGTAGAGGTTTTATTATAGAGTCCCCAAGTGACTTCCAAGTAAGGGACCTAGGTGTTTAAAGTCTTTTAAAATTAAACTAATGTCTGTCCCTTTCATCAGGACCAGATGCTTCTAGGGAGTCAACTGATAATTACAAAAATCATTAGCTTCACAAGAAGTTGAATAAATAGGAAAGAACAAGAACTTATAATTGCCCCACCCTTCAATCATTAATTTTGAAGTAGGGGTGAAATTATATATGTGTCTAAGACAAGAGCTAATCAAGCTAGAATTTTCACTCTCCTCTGAGGTAGAAAGGGAAGGTGACCTTACTGCAAGAGTGTGAGAACCAAAAGCTTAGCAACCTCTTGAGAAGACAAAAGGTAGAGGCCTAGCTCTTTGGGGACAGGATCTGGGTCCTTCTCTCAGGACACTCCTCAAACACTGAGTAAAATGGTCCACAGAAATCTTGCCCGGTAACTCTATCCCTTATACTCTTGCTTTGAGAGCTGGTAATTTGCACTTTATAAATTTACCCTTGAGTTCAGGGTCATTACTTTTACTTTACTGCTCTGTTTAATTCATTCAGTCGTACTAGGTATGGGAATCAATAGGTTGAAAAATTGCTTTAAAGAAAATGAATCTCAATGAGAAAATGCGATTTGTAGTTAGACACTCACTAAACTCTCAAGAGCCATTATCACATAAAGTCCTATTAGCAAACGTGCGAACAATAAAAATGTGTTATTTTAGCCTTCGTTTTTAGTCATCGGTTGTACTAAGGCTACATTTCTATCAGTGACCTTAAAGTCTTCAGGCTTGTGAACTTGCACGAGACAAGTGACATTCTTTCCACAGCAGTCTAATCTATGAAATCTCTTTGAGTTGTAATAGAGTGAGAATTATAATGAAAGAAACAAGTTGCTGGACACTTGGGATGCCAACCGATGTATATCACTTTTTACTTAGAGATAGAACAAAAAAAGGTATTGTATAGCGGATCGTACAGTCTACAATCGAAATTTACTAATGTCTAGTAAAAGGTCTAGATAATAAACGTGTTAGGCCTTGTGAGCCATGCAAGCCTGGTGGCTGATTACACATTGATACTACTATAGTACAGACACAGCCAGAGATGTCTCTGTTACCAACAAACAAACAAAAAAGCTCTATTTGCAACAGCAGATTACCTTCAGAATTCGACCCATTAACCATAGCTTGCTAATTCTTGACTTTAAAAATATTGTAGAAATAGAAATTGTGGTATTGTTAATTTACTTAAATTGTATATAACTAACACTACTGATCTAATTATGTGACAGTCATAGAGCACACATTAATTTTAAATGCTTTGTAAACAGTAACATTATTCAGAACTATGTCAGTTGTCCTATTTAACAATAGGGCATTTGATAGAGAAAGTTTTTAACCTATCAGTGTTAGTTTTCTATGATGGTATGACAAATTACTATGAACTTAGTGTTTTAGGACAGCAGAATATTTTTTCCTGATTTAAGCACTAGAAATTTGGAATCAAGGAATTATCACCATAAGGTAACGATAATTTATTGCCCCTCCTTAGCTCCTGCTGGTTACCTGCTATGCTAGGCATTCATCGAATATCAGATTTCTTACTCCAATCTGCCTTTGTCATTACATGAAATTGTCTCAGTGCACTTTGCCTTTTCTCTTTTTCCTACGAAGACAACAGTCATATTGAATTATGACCCACCCTATCCAAAATATTGATAAACAGAGCAGAGCTTAAGCTAATTACATCTGTAAAGTACATAATTCTTCAGGAATTAAATATCAGTCCTTCAACATATTTTATGATCAAATATAGGGCTTAAGTAAATTATATATTTACACTCAAGTAAATTACAGATCATATGTTTTAGTGACATTAATTGGTAAAACTAATTTTCAGCGTTAAATGCCCATTCATAATAGTTTGGGATATTTGCCAATAATAGGATGCATCATAGTATCTGAAAACTTTTGATGGCATTTAACAGACAGGAAGGTCTGGGGTGACAAAAGTTTGGCAGTGCTGAGGACAATTGTGGCCAATAAAGAATTATCTTTTCAAAGTCCCAAGAAATGAAAAATAAACAAACCATCCTTGATCATTCTTTTTTCCTCATCTTATTGATACGTGTATATGCAATACACAATGTTTACATTGAACGTGAGCATCTTACACACATCGATATGTCAAATTTACGAGCCCTTCCCTTCAGCCTTCTGCACCCTCCCTCACTCTCCACTAATTCCCATATCCTTCACATTTAGTTCTATAGAATGACTTTACTCTGGGTTTCTCATATTAAACATGCCATGAGATCTTTAACCTTCTGCATCTGACTCACTTCCCTGAGCATGATGGTCTCAAGTTGCCTCCATTTACCTACAAAAGCCTCAAAACTATCTGTCTTTATAGACGAGTAGTACTCTTACACCACAATTTATATATCCAGGGTCTGTTGATGGGTATTTTGGTGTCTTCCACATTTTAGTTATTGTTAGTTGTGCTGCTATGAACATGGTATATGTATTTCTTTTATATGATAACTTTAATTATTTCGGAAAGATTCCCAAAAAAGGTCAATGGATCAAAGAGAATATTTATTTTCAGCCTTTTGAGGAATTTCCATATGTCCCTCATAGTGGTTGTATCAGTTTACATTCCCACCAGCAGTGTAAGAGGGTTCCTTTTCCCCACAGCCTCACCAGAATTGGTGGCTGCTTGAGTTTTTGATATATTCCATTCTCTATGGAGTTAGATGGTATCTTAGTGATATTTGGATTTGCATTTCTCTAATGGATAAGGATATTGAACAGCTTTTCATGTATTGACCAGTCATTTGAACTTCTTCATCTGAGACCTACCTATTCATTTTTCTTGCCCATTTTTGGTTTGGGTCATTGAATTTGAGGGGTCTGTTTCTCTTCAGTTTCTTGAATATTGTAGTTATTAGCCTTCTTTCCGAGGTATACATGGTAAATATTTTTTCTCATTCTGTCAGCTCTCTCTCTACTCCGTTGACTTTGATCATTCTGAAGCAAAACTAGTACCTCGTGAGAGATTCACAACAGAATCAAAGAAGCACTGAGAATTTACATGAAGTCAGAAGAATTCTAACTGCATAAGAGAGTGTGTAGCGCTAACTTTGCAATTATTTATATTTAATGGAATACTAGATTCTATACAAACAGTTGCTGTGGTTTGAATATAGAGTGTTCCCCAAAGGCCTCATGTATTTGGAATCATGTGCTGTTGAAAAGTGTGGCCTAGCTGGAACGGACAGATTTATTACCAAATTGACATAACCCCTTCAGGGGGATGATTAGGGGGTGCCTGGGATGCCCGGGTCAGAGTCTGCAGATGTGTGTTATTGACTTGTGGGTTAGGAAGTGAGGGAGGGGCAACCTTCCTTGATGTGGAGGGCCCAGCTGGCAACTTGAGCGAAGAAGAAAGAGGAGGAGGAAGAGTTAGAGGAGGAGGAGGAGGAGGAGGAGGAAGAAGAAGAAGAAAAAACAGAAGCAGCAACAGCGGCATTCTTAGAGCTTCTTCCAGAGAAAGGAAAGCTCAGGTCTTGCCTGGGTCTCCAGACCTGCCTTCAGGATCAGTTGGCTTTCTGTCTGCACTCCTGTTAACAGCTTTCTGGCATCTGCCATGTGCTTCCACCATTGCTAGCTGCCATGAATAGGCTGTGTGAGACCTTCTGAAACCGGAAGCTAAACTTTTCCTTTCTTAGGTTGTGGATGTGAGATATTTTGTTCCAGCAACCAGAAAGTAACAGTCCATCATATTCTATCAATGAGCTAATATTACTTTGTTCACCCAAAATTTAGTATCCAAAAGCAATAGTAGTCCTTGGTTTTAATCCTAAATTGACCTCAATGAAATTGTCTATGATTTGCATATAATAACTCAGAAACATCTGATGCATTATCTCACCTGGGGATTTTAATATATAACTTGAAAAACCATTACAGTTTTAGATTGTTAAAGGCTACTTTCCTGATTTCTAAGAGTAGGGTCTATCCTGTGAACCTAACAGAGCATGACAGGTTAGAAATATTATGAAGAATTATCAAACAAATTATATGGGTACCTCTTATCTCACTGACAATCAACACTCAGTAGAGGAGGAGGGACCACAGAAAGTCCCTACTTCACATACGAACAGCTCACAAGTCTCTTATGTTCAACTACAATGCGCTGAAAATTTGCAGGGCTAGAAAAGATGGGAAGGAGGGAGGCTGGCTGTGGGTATGGACAGGAATCTTCAGCTTCCTATAAAGTCCTAAATTTCTCAACTTTTAACATTTTTGGTCAGATAATAGCAGTGTCACGAGCCACAAGGCATGTTCTATCTTGTCAAATGGCCCAGAGAAGAAAGCGATTATACATTGGCCTCTAAGGGTCTAACTGGGAATCCTTAGGACTTGTGTTTAGATTACCCAGAGATGTAGAGTGGTGGCTCAGAAGCACAGGAAATTCATTCATATCCTCAAATGCATCACTGAAGAAAATAACTTCACTCATAATTCAAACATAGAATTTTCAGGTGAGTCTGCACCAGTGCACTAAAACAAAATCATAGATACTTAATATTGGAACTTTATATCCATAGACTTCAACTGAGGTAAAGGATTTGAGGGAATGCTATGCTCGTTGAGTGAAAATGCCATTAGCAAAAGTAGATTTTCTGGGAGGTGCCAGAATCCTCAAGAAAAATTACCACAGGACCATCAATATATTTGAACAATGATAAAAGAAGGTATTGTGTACCATTTGAAGACTCCTTTAAAAAATTAACATCACCTTTTGAACAAAGATAACTAAAATCAATAATCTTCTTGTTATATACATGCACACAGACTTTGAACCAGCCAGCAGAGAAGAAAAAAATGAGCTAATATTGAATAAAGCCATAATTTATTATCATGCCTTCACCCCAGATATAGATAACTCTGCCACAATTGTTATTGTTGTTATGATAACATAGCAAAGAGGGACATTTGGAACTAATGGAAATACTTGAGGTTGGGAAGAAGATTCTTTTCTATCATGTTTGCATCCTGTTTGATCTCTGGTACAAAGGAGATTGCCCCAGTGTTCAGTAGAAGGCACAGCAGACAGTCTTGAAAATCTGTCACCACCAATTACAATTAATGAAGAGAAATGATTAGGGTCTTAAGTACCTTGTGATGCAAAATATCTGTTTATCAACATGCTAGCAGCATGTTGACTCCTTTATGGCACTGTTTTCCAGGTTTGACACATCAGCACAGGGCAAAGAGCTTTCCCCACTGATTCAGCAGTAATGAGAGGGGTTGTATGCCGTAACGTTATCCTCCAAGCACACCGATGTCCCTGTTTTCTTTGCTTCCTTCTCCTTAGTGGATAGCGGTCTTTTTCACTAATTAAAATTCATGACCTATTCCTGAAATGAAAAGGCAGAAAAGGCACTGACTGACTGTTTCTATCGTGCATAATAAATCCTCGGAGAATGAATATTATCCTTTAGGGGTGCTGATTTTAACTCTATCTCTTTGGCAAAACCATAGGCCTCAGTTACATCATCCTGTGCTTTGCTGTTATGGCATCCAGCTATAAACAGGAAGTGACTGGGCATTGAATATTTAAAACAGTCACTCTTGTCTAAACAAGTGCATGTTTATCAAAGTACTTCACATAAATCCTCACCACTTCCTCCAAAATTCTTATGTTGTCAGCCTAAATCTGGGGGTGAAAACAGGGAAGAACTATCATCTCCTGCAGCAAGAATAACCCTAAATGCAGGCATTTATGCCCCTAGTAGGGTAGCCCATAGGAATCTCTTCACCTGACGCTGGTGCGTTCATTGTACTTATTTTTATAATCTCTTTTCCTGCTGGTAGAATTCCTCTGAAATTTCTTAATCTTCATGTTCTGTACCAGCCAGGTTTTGGCCGAAGAGTCTGCTTGAGAGTTCAAAGAAGAAAGTTCACTGATCGTTAAAGCTGCAGCGTAGATTAGCTCTGAGTATTTCTTATTACCAATATCAATCCACATTGTTCTATTTTTCTTGGTTAACATAAACAAGTTCTAACTTTGCCACAATTTTTACTGTTGTTATGATAATTTATTTGTCTGAGATGTGAGTCTAATAAGTGTGTGACATTACAGTCCAACAAAGTTGTTACTTCGCTTGTTTTTATCTATAAAATCTTCAGCAAGTTATTTGACAACATGGGTTTCCATTACCTCATCTGGAATGTGGGAAATAGTGTTTTCATATCAAGGGACTGACTTAAATCAATTTGACTCAATGCATATAATATACAGTAGCTAGAAGAGGTTATAATATAAAATAATTTCTTTGGAGTGACTATTTTCTTATATTGAGGGAGTTTTTATGGTATCTATACCTTTTGATATACTTAAGAAAGCAAATTATCTGTGGAAAGTTAAAATATATCCAGTTCTACTTTATGTCCCAAAATGCCCCCCCCCCCCCAAAAAAAAATGGTGCGATTTGGACAAATGGTAAACCGAACATCTCAATGACTCTATAAGGAAAGGCAAAGCCATACTTGGGAGCTTATTGCTCACCTTTTGTCATGCATTTATTTAAAGATAACATAACCATGATTTCATAGGACTTTATATCAGCTGCAAAAGTGACTCACTTTTCTTCTTGTCCACTCATTTCTTATGATTTTTCCCTTCAAAATATGTTTCACACAGTTGTAATTTACATTCCTGCACTCAGCTGTCTTTATCACATTTGTCTAATGGAAGAGTATGTGCCAATTTGGTACCCGAGGTGATGGCAGGTGGATGGCTGTCAGGAGATTCACGGTGGATTTTAGGTGCGAAAATACTTTGGAATGGGGCGATCAGCTGCTGCGGCCTTGCTCCTAAAGTGATGAGATACCTGATAAGCCCCTTCTCTTCACTCCAAACTGCTCCAAATTCTAGCTTTTTAGCGTATTTCTGTCTTCTCTGCTTGAGATTTGTTCTTTGAATGTGTATGTGTGGACAATGTGTGTCAGGAATTGTGATGGTAGAGTTTTCATCAGAATGTCATGGCAGTACCATTCTGTTTTTGATTGTGCATGTGTGCATGCATGCATGTGCGTGTGCGTGTGCATGTGCGTGTGTGTGTGTGTGTGTGTGTGTGTGTGTGTGTGTGTGTGTGTGTGTTTAAATGGAAAGAATTTATATCAACTGACTGTGATACCAGAAGACTAGATCCAGTCCTCAGCTCTTATATCTCCCTGACATTTCTCCTTCCCACTTTTGTAACCTCTGTCTGTATCTTTAAAAGGCAAATTCTTTCTTTTTTCTGCTTTCAGTTCTTAAAATCCTCTGATCCGATTCCCCCAAGCCCACAGTGCCTTCCCTTCTCGTACTTGTACCGGAAACTTCCAAGTCAACTTGAGCTTCCAAAGTGCCGTGACTTATCTCCCGAGTTCTGAGAAAACTTGAGAGGAGATATCTCCGGGAGTTAGTTAAGGTGCAGACTTCCAGATGTTGCTTGTAGTTATGACACGTAAGAGAAACATGTTGGTTTTTCTCATCTTGAGTTGAATCAATTGCTCACTTCCGGATAAACGAAACTGAAACTTCAGCTACTTTCCATGAGCTAAAGGCAGAAGGCCCTCCATATGAGGATGTAATGAAAACAGACAGTCATAAAGGTTAGTACATGTGGACCAATAACAGAAAGGGAAGTAAGTGTAAGGAAGGGTGCGGAGAGAAGAGAGAGCAAGACAGACAAGACAGACCGAGTAAAGGAGGAAGAATCGCTCTGAGTTCTCATTTCTCCAACTCATGTACATAGAAGAAGAGACAGCTGCTGTCTTTCTAACATTGTCCCTCAGGAGTGGAAGCTCCTTCCTATCTGTGGGACAATAAAAGAGTAAGTAATATAAAAGAAAAGGAATAATTGCAAACAAAAAACCATGTGGAATTTTTCAAAGTGTTCTACTGATGAAAAATTTTGTTACAAATACTTGTCCAAGATAGAAAGCTCCTAACTTGGCTTTTTGGGTTGAGATAAAAATATGTATTCTTGATGCTTAGTCTAGACCAGAACAAAAATGAAATGAAAATATTAGCACTGGTGTATTCTGAGGTAAATATATAAACTTTAAATAAAATCGTTGCAAAGTGAAAATTTTTGTAATAAATTGTTAATCTATTTTTTTAAAGAAAGGGATGGAAAAATAAGGTCTCTTGAAATGCCCTTGGATCGGGTTTGCACAGATAACTTTGCTTAATGGCTCTATGTAATTCCAGCTACACATACCCCAAACCTTTCCCCTTCAAATCGGCTTTTGTTCAAATAAGACACAGATATCTTGACGGTATCTGCACCCTCATTTCCTCTGTTGCCAAGAACAATGTGTGTGTGTGTGTGTGTGTGTGTGTGTGTGTGTGTGTGTGTACGTATTACCACATAAATGCTAATCATTGAAGACACATCATATCCTTGTTATGACATTACTTTCATACACTACTGCTCTTTTTTTTTCTAAAACTCTGTAGTGTAAGTAGGACAATCTCCATTTTGTGAATGAGAAACCAGGCGATCCCAAGCACTGGGCACATTACAGAGCCCATGGGCTTCTGACCCTCGTGGTTTTAATCCCTGGAGACAATCGCCATCCATGCCTGGGCTTTACTCTTCGGATATTACACCATCCTTTGTCATCTTTTACCTGGAGGTCATTGCGACAGCCCAGAAAGTGGACCCTCTCACCTCCTGCTGGACTCTGTCCAGCGTATCCCCCGTAAGCGCTGCCCCCTGAGTGCTGTTCCTAAACTGCAGTGTGATAAAGCACATTTTCTGATGTGAAAATCCCACACACTCCCCCAGTATGACCCCGCCGCTGCCTATCTGTTGGATCTGGTCTGCCTTTCTCCCACATACTTCCTAGCCCCCTTTGCGGCAGGACTATTTGTCATTCCCAGAAACGTCAAACCTTCAAACCCGTCCCTGACTCCTCACCTTTGCATGCGTCATTTCTTTAAAATGCAATTATCTCACCTACCCCAGTACAGCGTTTGAAAGACAAAGCCTAAATTATAAGCTTAAATCGTACCCCTTGCCTGAACCTTTTTTAAGCATATTTCAAGGAGTACCTGTCAGATTACAGACATTACACCATATTGCTTTTCAATAGCGAGGTAGCAGATCTTTCAGATCACAGAAGACTTGGGCAGCACAGAGACACTTTATGTTTGTCTCTCTCATACCCAGTAGAGCAACTGACACGTTACAGGCACTTTGCATGCCATGTGTTCTTTTCATAAATGAATAAGGGCCTCTTACATCTCCACAACTATATTTAAGATATTTCTCTTGGAAAGGGAGCAACATTAAGCCTACTGGCCACCAGTCTTCTGCAAGGGACAGTGGGAGCTGCGCTGAGTGGAAATGAGAAACCCAAATATAAATAAGCAAAATGGCAAAATAAGAGAATAAATGTAGGAGATAGGGAGATGATATATTTTGTGGATGGGAGCAGGACATCTGAAATTGGTGGTGAGAGTGTGGAAGGGGAAAGAGAGTGAAAAATTATTAAGATTTATTATACATTAATGAAAATCATTGCTACATATTACAAATAGGTACTAATAAAAATAATCATTTAGAGTTAAAAAAGAAATTCACAACCAGGAAAAAGAGATCCTGATGCTCTTGCTTGGGGAAGGAATCTGCTACCAAAGTCTTCCAGGGCAAATGCCTCTGTGCTCACAGAAGTAATCAAGTTGTTAAGTATAAATCTGTGCCATTATCGAATTTTACCTGTCCTAGGGAGGATAAAAGAAGTGACAATTTACCTAATGAAAGCTTGAGCACTGGACAGACTTTCAGAGAACCATGAGGAATGTAATCATTAGAAAACCAATTTTTCAAAGAGGCGTGGGGCAAGCTGGATGACTCAAGGTGTAATAGTAGGACGGAGGAAAAGGCATTAGAGGAGACACTAAATTTCTGGACTCCCAGGAATTGTATACGCCATGTCTCCTTACGTTTAACAAACGTGCTATGAAGTCAATAAGATGTTGAGTTTCAGTGTTCTTAAGGGATTACCTAATGCCACAAATCTGGCAAATGTTTTCCAGCCTAATTTGAAATTCTGTTCTTTTTCCATTTCACTACATGGCCTTAAACTAGTGTCAATTGTATTAAACTAGTCCAAAGACTTTATTTTATGTTAAATAGCAGAGGATGCGCAACATCAGCCTGCCTATGCAAAATGTCAAACTGACACTCCTCTAAACACAAATCTCTCCTAATCAATTAAAAAGTGATCTTCCTTGGTTCTCAGATCCATGCCCTGAGCATTGATGTCAGCTCAATAAATTCTAGGTTCACTCTAACTGGATAATAAGGTGGAATTCAGAAACGGGGGTAAAAAGCAGTTGGGCCCAGATGCCTTGATGCTCTGATCCTGCAGTTGTTGCAGGTTTACTTTTGTTCCCTCATTTAGAGTGGCCGTGACAGACACCACTATAGAATCAAGGGACAAACTAACTCCCGGGCTCTGAACCTTTTACTTACTTAAAGCATGATCTGCATTTTCTTCTGAAAGCTGCTTTTCCTAAAAGCAGCAGTGACTTCTCCCCGGGCCTACTAGAGGCCGGTAGTCACCCAGTAGATGCAAGTGATCAAAATTATGGTGAACATTTAAATTTTAAAAATTGCAACCATAAAAAAGACATCGCCATTAATCCCCCTCGCTTCAAACACTTCTGCCTTATTCTTCTCACATTCTGAAGCCTTCTTTCATCTTTAGGGTGATGATCAAATCGGTGGTGAGGCCTGCCCTCAGGCACAAAGGCAAGCTCACAACAAGCCTCCTGCTATGGTTTCCTTCACCTTGTTCACTGGACCTAGCACCACGAGACTTTTACAGCTCCCCTAGAGTGATAAGGCTAGGTGTTCAGAATGTCACAAGAAGCCATGGCACAGCAACTGAAGACACCAGAAACAAAACAAGATCAGACCTTTATTTTCTGTCTGACTCTTTTATTGCCTTGAAACTTTGAGTCCCTGCTCACCTCTCCATGATAACGGTGTTCCTCATTTAAGGAGTGTCAGTCTAAAAGATAGAAGCACAGAGTTGATTAGTCCTAAATTTATGTAATCTGTCTCATCCACCTTCAAAACTGAGGACACTAGAATAAGAAATTTGCAAGTGATTTAACCACCTAGGGCCTAGTTGTCTCTGACCTGTGCCTGAAACCTACTATCACCTTGGATTCCAGCAGAACCTGTACCAGACCAGACTGAGACTGTGCCAAGAACTACCCATTTCATGGAGACCAAATTACCCCTCAAGAACCATCTTGCAAAATAAGAGCTGAAAGAATGATCAGCCAGATTTAAGGCCATCTCAGCTAACCCATAAAAGTGGGTCTTGTTGCCTTATTAACAGGGCAGTAGGATCTTCTTCGTGAGAGCTGTTCCTCCTCTGTATCCTCAAATTGAAGTCACTTTCATATTTTTGACTTTACTTAATAAATCTGCCAGTACGTCTCACTGACACATTCTGAAATTCTTTTTCTGAGACTATGAGTCAAAAATTTACCTCACAGGACAAGTTGAGCTCCCTATCTCCTCTTTGGGAGAAATCTCCACAGATCCCACCCAGTGAGAATAGAAAATATCTGTAATTGGAGGTCTTTGGGAATTGATGAGATTTCAATATTCAATGGTTGTGATAATTTAAATGTAACCTGAGAGAATCCATATTTGCTAGACTAATCTGAAAACAGTTGTGTCAGTTTATGGACCAGTTTATATTGGAATACACCGAGAAATACACCACACGAATGTTTGATAACATCATCCTGTCACTGACTTTTTCATTCAAATATTAGTCACAAAATATGTCAGCAGACTTCTTAACAAACTATAACCTGAATTGTGGACAATAGTAGAGAAACAGCAGAAGTACTACTACTCATCTCTGTCCCCCTGGGTATCCTCATATCCTTAAAGGAATCTATGCAAACAATCTCCATTCACACAGTTCACACGCCTTGCTTCTCATACAGAGGCACAGCCAAAGAAGTCCAGATAGTGTTTGTAATTTAGAGAAAATAACTAGACGTCATTTGATTATTCTCTGTCAGGTTAGCAGTCACAATGAAGACAAATGACTTTCCAACTCTTTCTGCTCAGTTCCCAGCTTTGTTAATCTTGAAGCCAACTCGTGACAAAGCATTCTTCAGCATATTTATTCAATGATCTTTCCTGTCCACTGTCCAGATGCGATTACCAGGTGCGGTGGTATTCATCAGAAAAGACAAGGCCCAGGCCCAGTCCATCCATCCTCATTGCTTGAACCAGCTGGTGGTACCTATTTGCAAGTAAACTGTAACACCATATTCAAATAAATGATTTCGTTTTTCTGCTCAGGCTTCTAACATGCAAGAGAATGTCAGCTCAAGGTGCTGGAGAAAGCCATAAAAATAGAAGTGACAATTTTCTTTTCCCCTGAAATCATCTGCAAAAATTTATCGCAGAAAAGTGGGTGGGTCTCTTCAAAAATAAAAAAAAAATCTCTTCTTTCACCAAGAGCAGCTGTCTGAAGGGACCAATAATTTCTTTAATTGTATTGGAAATCTCTAATAGGAAGTATGATCAAAATACATGGTGAAAATTGAATTCTTTTCCCCCCAGTATTTATTAGTGTGTGTGTGTGTGTGTGTGTGTGTGTGTGTGTGTGTGTGTGTGTACACAATATGCAGCTTGAGGGTTTTGTGCACCTAATTATCTCGTCAATAACTCATTGTCATTTGCCCTCCACAAAACACTACCCCTTGCTTTGGACACCTACCACATCAACACTGCCCCTTTCTGAATCAGTTCTGGCCTGCTTCTCTTCTGTCTTCTGTCTTCTCTTGCATTGTGGGGGCTGCCTCAATGTCTTGAATTGATTCAAAATGCTTACCTTTCATGGTCATTTTGATTTGGGGAGCTGCCAGGTATCACTCAATGTAAGATCCAGTGAATAGGGTCCATTAGGCACCTTGTGATATTTTTGGAGCCTGCCTTTCTTTTGAATATCAGCCAGCAACAGCATCCACCATCTATTTGATCACACTTACTTCCTAAATACAGTCAGGAAAGAAGACATCCAGAACTGTTACCAGACAGTGGCAAGAATCATGGGATAAGTGTGTTCAAAATGATGGGGAGTACTTTGAATGGGGCTAATGATATGGTGCATTTTAGTGGAAGAAATAAAAAAAGTCTAATTTCAATATTGTATTGTATGGATAAGGAAAGAGTGAAGAAGTTGGCTTGGTAATACTGACAAGATATTATTCAAAGAGCTAATGGAACGTATTTCATTTTCTGATGGAAATTAAATATTTGGGGAGATTTTGTAGCTACTAACCATAATGAGTAGCATTGCTTGTAGGAGAACATAGGTTCTGAACTCTAGACAGTTTGTATATTTATTCAAAAATGAATGTTTATATTCAAACATTCTTTGGCTTTTTGCCATTTCTAAACAACTCTATGAATTTCAAATTTGTGACAGTGTAAACTGAAATTTTTATACAAATTAGTGTTTCTAAGCTACAACGGAAACTATTTCTGTTCATTTAGAGTTTTGACTTTGTGTATAAACACATGTGATTGACGATTTCTTATTAAGAAAAGGGCCATTTGGTTTCACCAATAATTCTATATTTGTGTTATGGCAAATCATTATTCTGGATTATGGGGCTTTTTTAGGAATCCAGGTGGGTGGAAAGAAGCAGAACACATTTGGATACAGTTTTTATGTCAGAATATTCAGTAGAAATTTTACAATTAAAATTCTGTTAGTCAACATTTATGTAGTTAGTGTCTTAGTAACATGGAGTTCTTCGGTTTGTTTTGGTTTTGGTTTTGGTTATTCAACTCAAAGGATTCCCTGCCGTCTTTCCAGGTTAGAGAATTACATGCTATTATTGCAAGGCCTGATTTTCTTCTTCTTCTTCTTCTTCTTTTTTTTTTTTTTTTGGCTCTGAGAGTTTATTACTTCTCCTGTTTTAACTTTCTCACATTCTCTCATTTGCCCTTTTTGAATTTCTCAGTCAAAGTGTGGAATCTGTTTTGGAGAGATGTCCTGCCTAGATTTGATTCATTTTCTTCTGGAAAATGTTCCTTAATGCTGATTTATACCTCCCGACCCTCTGCTAGTTTGTTTGTACTTGAAATTTAGTTATAATTCATCATATATTCTTAATGCACCACTTTTATATATGCATATGTATAATAAGTTCTTATTCGTTGCCAATGATACTTAAAGCAACGTTATAACTTAAAAATAATTCAAACTCCTCAGAGTACTATAAGAAATGTGGTCTCAGTATCAACTTGAGTTGAAGTGGATTTGACTTTAGTTTAACATTTTGGCCAGTATGTATCAAACTATTGAAATCCTAGTACACTTTGCCCATTTGATTGTACTTATAATGCGCTATCCTACAATATAATTAATAATTTCAAGATGTGTTTTAACAAAATGAAGCTCTTAGGAATATTATTTGTAAAATTAATTTCATTTATCTCAAGTAAAAAAAGATTGACAAAAATCTTGAAATCACAGGACAAAATTAGATTCAGTCATGAAAGAATTAAAAATAAATTATACATTTGAGAAAATTGTGTGTTATAAATGTTAAGGTAAGTGTCAGGTATTTATTAATTTAAGAACCTTGAAAATATACATAAGTCAAGAATTAGATGAAAATGCCTAAATATTGATAGCATGTCTCTGGATAGTCATATTTGCAATCTACTTTAACATTTCATGCCCTCTATAATTTATAAATATTCTGCACCACTAAAGTACACCTTTATACTTATGAAGGTAAGTTTTCTTTAAAAAAATTAAAAACCATTACAGATTGTCAGAAGTTGATTTAAGTGTAATATGAAAATTTTTTATTTGGCTTGCAAGTTTAGAAATTGTGCTGATTTCTTATTTCACTGACAACACATTCTCACGGGTCCCGCTGAAGATTTTTAAGACAGAAAATGTAGACACTCATCAGGCAAGTTGAAAATTGTCAAATATAAGGGAAACCAAATATTCCTAAAGTGATGCTCACTCTGTGGCTCTTTGTTACGGTCAGCGTGAGTACAGACTATGCAAAATAGACACTGAGCACAAATGGCAGGATTAACTGGTTGAAAGGCTTGAGTACATACTTCATACGTCATGTGAGGGGATTCTACCATAGTTTACGTTGTCTCCTACCAATGGGTTATCTTTTCCTTCACTTTTCTGTTGTTTTTCACTCCACTTAACAGTATGTACATAATATATTAAGTGAATTACCCCAAAGAAGCCATCTGGAGAACAAAGCATCTTCATAAATGGCTATTCAAAAATTGTCTGATCCATGTATTCTATGAGAAATTAGCTCCCACCAGCATTCCAGGCGTAACTTTTATAGAATTGTGAGCTTTTGTCCCCTGATATTTCCCTTAATGTTGCTAATAAGTTGAATTTGCGAATCCCCTCGCAACCTTCATAATTGCTTTCCTTCATACTGATTTTTTTTTTAAAAAATATGTAATGTGATTTTATTTTATGCTTTGTTCATCACTAGTTTCCTATGTCAGGAAAATGCTTTCTAAGCGTTTCTTGCTGGTGGAGGCAGCTGCATGAAAAGGGTTAGGTGTAGCCTTATGGAACTGATGGAGGATGACAGCAAGAAAATGTGATAGAAATTTGGTACCTTGAAGGACTGCTTCTGCTAATAATCCAAGTGAACCCGGAAGCAGATTTGTTCTCTGGACCCGTCAACAAGAACCACTCAGAGACCCTCAGCAGAGACTCCAGCTGAACTTGCTCACCCTTCCAGGCTTCAGAATGTGAATAAGTGAATGAATGCCTTCTTCTGTGTTTTTTAAAGGAAGCTTCACGAGGGTAGATTTTTATCTCTTTTCTTCATTGTATTATCACAAGAGCAAAAACAACGCCTGATTCATTTTAGCCCTTAGAAATGTATCTACCATATTCAGTGTTAGCCTTTAAATGTTCTTATGAGCATAAATCTGGTTACAAATGTTTACAAAGAGAAATCAAAGCAAACGTGTATACAAAGACACATACACTTACATTTTTAGCTGTAAAACAAAAAGTGGAAATAATTCAACATATCAACTTTTGAAGAGACATGAAGTATAGTATTTCCACAGAATGGAATACTATTCAACAATTTTGAAAATGAACTACTGGTTTGTGTGACAACTTAAATAATCTGGAAAAGAAACATTTTCATAGGAAGAAACGAGATACAAAAGGCTTTATATTTATATACTTTTTATTTATACAAGAAGTCTAGAAAAGATAAATTTATAGAAATAGAAATCAGATCAATAGTTTCCAAAGGGTGTTGCAAAAAGTAATATTTATATAAAATAAAAACAGGAAAATATTTGGGGCAGGTGGAAATATTTTATAAACTTGGCCATTTCAATAGGTATATAGTTCTATAAACATACTACACTTATTTATATATTTAAATTAGGTAAATTTTTGGTATGTCATTTATACCATAAGAAAGTGATTTTAAAGCATTATATACATATGTGTGCTTGTATGTCTATATACATGTATATGTGTAATATATATGTATACACATCAAGCATTTATACTATATGTAATACATAAATATAGATGTTATTAAATATTTCTGGATTCATTGAGAGGCATGTATGTTGTAAAAACATGTGGCTTGTTTCCCTGGAGTACATCATATGAGGCTTAATAGTGATCACATTTTAAAAAATTAATGTATAACAACCTGCCTCATGATTTTTAGTTATCATGTAAGTAGAAATGTTTATATTTACATTTTTTCTACTTGACAAAAGTGTGAACATTTTTAAAGAGAATAGTTTAAAATTGAAGACTTTCTTGCCATGTTATTTCCAAAACTTGAGTAATTTGTGCACATATCAACTTAATGTTTGCCTAACCCTGAAGGCGACCACACACACACACTTGCTGATCATAGAACACTGAAGCCCTTTGGCTTTGTATAGGTTCTGCCAGAATATACTATGTTTTTTCACCTCACCAGACATGCTTTAAAAAAATCTCAGCTGATAACTCAATATAGTTTCTTTATCGAAAGTGTAATTGCGTATCTAGTCATTTCATGTTTATTTAAACCAGCATTCTTGAATTTTATAGCAAACCACAATTACCTAAGGAGTTTACTTAAAATTAACATACCAAATGAAACACAAAGGCACTTTTGTGATATGACTTTGGAGAATTCTCTGAAATCTTCATTAAAAAATAGAAAAAAGAGAGGAAGGCAGGAAAAATGAGAGAAAAAGAAAGAGAGAAAAAAAGAAAGAGAGAAAGGATCAACCTCTAATCCTAGCTACTCAGGAAGATGAAGGAAGATCACAAGTTCAAGTTTAGCCACTGCAACATAACAAGACTGTTTCAAAAATAAAAATCGCTGAAAAGGGCATGTCTGAGGATATAGCTCAATGATCCAGCACCTACTGGCAGCACTAAATTCAATCTCCAGCATCAAAGGGGGAAAAAAAGTGATTCTGACAAAGGATCCAAGCTGTGCTTAACACCTATTGGCCTACAGTAGGTCAACCATATATGTTTCCACATTTAATAGGGAGACGACAGAAAAGAATATCGAAATTTCCAGCTATTTGTGACTAGCTACTTTATAACACATTCATGACTTGTTAGGGGAAAATATTATATTCCTACCCACAAAAATGGTTAAAATTTAACTAAATTGCAGAATCTGTGCTGACACAACCAGGAACACCCCTGACTATTTCTGATGATACATGAAAGTAGTTTCAGTCCAGCAAATATCTTCCAATGATAGATGAAGAAACTGCACTTAAAATTTGCCTCTTGTGTGATTTCAAGTAAAGGATTAGAGGATTCATGTAAGTTACGTTGCGCATACCAGCCTAAGGCATGGCAGGGTGTAACTCAAAGAGAAAAACCCAAAGACTGATGCAAAGCAAGGAGACGTTTCTCTTCCCCTTTTTCCCAAGTGAGGCTCACAAATTCCCTGATTGCACATACTTGGAGTTATTACCAAAATCACAGAGTTATATTACCGGTAGGCGGTGCATATTTTTATTCACATGCATGTTTCAGTTAACTTTGACATTTATTCTGTACTACAATTCACATCATTAACTAATTATTTCATTGTCGTGTTAAAATCAAAACTAAAGAAACTCTTTGAGTATGTGAACAATCATACAGGGAGCCATACAAAACAAATTTCACATTCTATGAGAACAGATAAGAACGTACATTAAACATGAATGTAATAATGGTTCTTGGGGGGGGGGGCCTTTGGAGGAATAGCTCAGCAGTTAGAGTGCTTGCCTGGCTAGTGCGAGGCATTAAGTGTGGTTTCTCAGCATCAACATAAGCTGGGTGTGCTGGTGCATGCCTGTAATCCAGCACTCAAGAAGCTGGATGATCAACATGAGATTGAGGCCAGCCTGGGCTACAGAGGGCAGTTCAAGACTCAGCCTTGGCTGCAGAGTGAGATCCTGTCTCAAAAAAAAAAAAAAAAATATATATATATATATATATATATATATATACACACACACACACACACACACACACACACACACACACACACACACACAGAATAGACAAAGACTAGGACTGCAGAAATAGATCAGTGCAGTAAAGTACAATGATTGAATAATATTTATAATTCAATGATTTACACTTACCTAAGAAAGAGAATACATAGAGTAAGAAAGGACAGGATCTAAGGAGCCGAATCAATTCTCAGTGACAACTAAGACTATTATTTCTTTCCCCCCCATTTTATTGATATACTAAGACTATTATTTCTAGTGGAAAACATTATGAGATAGTTCCTCCTCAGCCAGGCTATGCCTGTGGAAATTCAGTACATTTGAACTGCTTCTTTTGGAAGCATCCATTTGAACAGCATCTCCAAAGCAAACACCGAGTCTTCCTTCAATTCCCTGAAACATGCTGGCCTGATACAGCTGAGGCACTGAGAGGTACCAAGTACACGAACATCATTTATTGACGAATAGGAGAACTTCCTATAGATCACTGAGAAAATAACTACATGCATGTATCTGTCTCATTTGAAGTCCTAAAACAGAAGTCATTGCAGGAAGGTGTTTTTTACGTAGTGCAAAACAAAGTCCTTCAGATCTCTAGGTGATTATTTCTTGTAATGGGATCATGAAGACTGTTTATTAAACTTCCGTTTTCGCAGAATGCAAAACAGATCACCCGAGTTGAGATCATTGGATTGATGCCTGGGAATTTGAATTGTTGACAGATACCTTGAAGAGCTCTAGTGATAGCTACTTTGAGGCTCACCTTCTAGATGAGAAAGATGAAACAATGGTTCTGCTCTGTGAGTCCGACTCAGGTTCAGGTACAGGGTTGCCTTAATCATTACAAAAGGCTGAATAATTACCAGACAAAGATATATGTGTCTTAATGCATGGAAGCTCTCAATGCTACCTGACCACCCCCCCCCCCAAATAAATGGAGTTGATTTCCTTCCCACGTAGCTTGATAAGAATGTAATTTAGTTAAGGACCTTGAGATAGAGTGGTTAGAGTGGACAACTGAAGTGGGTCCTCAATGTTATCACAAGTACGAGGACAGGACTTGGCACGAGAGATGTCATACGTCACAGAGAGAGGAAGAGGTGCTGGAAAGGAGGGGCCCGGGGAGAGATGGAAGGAGGCCTTACCTGAGGAAATGAGAGATGCGGCCACAAATCTGTAGATACCAGCAGCTGTGGAAACCTGGAAAGAACAAGAAAGTGACTCTGCACTGGAGAAGGGACCATGGCCTTGTTGACGCCTTCATTTTGGCCCTGTGAAACTGACTTCATCCTCATACCCAGCACTGTAAGGAAACAAATGTATATTGTTTGAAACCATCCAGTTTATGGTGATTTCGTAAAGCACTCTCAATAGCTAACACAATCATCGCAGACAACGAACAAATAAAGCATAAACCCCATTGAAATTGATTGCATATGACTTTACTAAATTAAAGGAGAAACTGCCTCATTTTTTAGTTTCTCATGTTTTCCTTTGTGGACTTTGGACAGTGATCAAAGTAAGAGAAGTAACAGAAAATAAAATACTTATTGTCTTTCAAAAGCAACTAGTAAATTTGGATTAATGTATTCACAGGCCCATGTGTCCCCTTTTCTCGTCTAGACTAGACTCAAGATGCCAAAATGGAATTAGAAGTTGTAGTAGGAAGAGAGAGGAAAGAGGTTTGACCGTACTCAAAGAAGTGTGATTGTCAGGAAGCAATTATGAAGAAAAATGTGAAGAGATTAAGAAATATTAGAGACCCTAATATGTATGAGGGTGAGTCGTCTTTTCATTCATTCATTCATTCCACTCTTCCCCAAATACATACTCAGTGATCATCCCTTCAGACACTGTTAGGAACACTACAGGTATCAAGTAAGCAAGATAGACCATAGCCTCTAACTCAGGAAACTTACACTATATCTCAGAAGACTGACAGGCAGCACCCGATTTTCAAATCAGGAAGCCCTATTGGAAGGGGCCATGTACTACAAAACTTTTTCTGATCTATCTGTCACCCTTCTCTCTCTCATCTCTCAAAAACCTACATAACACCTTTGTAGAAGAGTTATAGTTAAATTTAACCAAGCTTTCCTAACTGTTCTCCAATATAGAATTGTTGCTCTCCCATGGTATCCCACTGTGAACGAAACTAATTTTTCACGTTATGCATTTTAAGTGCATTTATTCTTGAAGTCTCTACATCGTTATATTAACGTGAAAGCTTACTTCAAAATATGGCCACGGTCAGTCTCCACACTCACCTCTGAGTCTCCAGCATGTAATACAAAGCCTAACGCAGAGAGAACACTTAAACAATAATGACAATAATTGTTAAATAAATTAATGAATAAAAGCTCTTTAGCTGAACCTTGTGGTACAGATGTGTAACCCCAGCACTCAGGGAGTCTGAGGCCGAAGGACTGTAAATTTGAGCCCAGCCTCAGCAATGGAGGGATTTTGGGAGACCCTGTCTCAAAATAAAAACAAACAAAAATGGACTAAATATATGCCACACTGTGAGAGCCTTGCACTCAGTCCACATCACTACACACACACACACACACACACACACACACACACACACACACACACACAAAGATCCAGGCTAGAATTTAAATGGCAATCATTGTGTCCAAGTTACGAACTTCAGTTCACATAGGAAATGCTTTACTGGGTGAATCGTGGTGAGATTCAGTGTGAAAATTCTTTGAAATATTCTAAGTATTCCCTATGGTTGTGCATAGTTCCAACCATTTACATAGTGATAGATACTAATACTACTACGTCAGTGCCTGAAGATAAAGAAATGAGCACAACACGGACTATTCAGCTCAGTCTCTGGCTGGGCAAAAAAAAAATTGGAAATCCCAAGTGTGTAAGCAATAGCACATCCTAATTCACAGAAATAGGCAAGGAGATATAAGGAGGTAGATTGGAGGAGTAATTAGGAAAGTCTATGAGCAGCATTTTTAAAAAAACTTTTCCCTTGAATCTTGAAAGTTGCTTAATTTTTATTTTCTATTTTTAAAAGTTTGCAGCAAACTTTAAGTTCACTGGAAAATGGTAGGTTGTGTTCTGATTAGCATAAAACTGTTTATAAGTAGCTGGGGCAGAACAGATTAGCAGACTTGTAGTAAACAAACTACTTCTGAAAACCAGAATATATTACTTATTAAAAATAATACCTTTGAAGTGAAAATGTGTGGGCTATAACTCCTCTTGTCTGAGTATCAGGAATTCTGCCAACCACTTCTCTTGGCTGTGAGAGTCTATTCCAGATGGTAGAATAAATTCTCTTGCAAGAAAACAAACACCCAAGTCCCTCATTATTTAATATTTTTGGCAACACATCCCTTTCTCTTGAATTCCCTACTTTCTACCTAACTCTTCAAGGAAGAAGTGCGGAGTCAACTCAGAACAAATATGACATCTTTTCACATTTAATCAGTCTGGAGGTAGGAGAGTGCTTTCCCAAGTTACTTGCTATACTGAGTTGACGATCCTTCTATTTCTTGACAGGGCAGAATTTTCACGAATGTTGCCAGTCTTTGTGGTGGCTTCATTGGCTTCTGACCAATGGGGAAGAAAGGGATCTCTTAAGTCACTTTCTCATTGCTTGATGGTGATTCCTGATATCTCTGGGAGGGCAGACTTCCTTCAGCTCGCAGCTTCAGAAACTCTCAGTCCCTTCATGGGTGCCTGGCAATGGAAGGAGGGCAGGAGGAAGGGTCTAGCCAGAGAACAGCGGCTCATGTCATGGCAAGACAGGAAGCAGAGTGGAAAAGGGTGGAGCAAGTGAGGGAGCACATCCTTTTAGGCATACCCTCGGTGACCCGCCATTTTCTACTAAGCCCCATCTCTTACCAGCCCATGGACTCAATAGATTAATCCATTTGGTGCAATGAAGGCCCACAGTCTTACCACCATCCGAATGCATGAGGCTCTGGGGAGACGTTTAAGATTCAATCAGCAACAAAGGGATTCATAGCCCTTTGGTGAAAGGGAAGCATCATAGGTCATATTATTCTCTTTGGTGGAATACCTTGTTCAAAGTGATGCTGTACCTCCTCCTTCCTCGCTACACTAGCTTTCTTTTCCCTCTTTTTGACCTTTCCGGCCGCCTGTGCTGGTAGGATAGACTTACCTTAACATACTGTGGAAGATTCCCCAAAAATGTTAATGATGGAATGTCTGGCAAAAATAAAAAATAAAAAAATTCTCTCCTAATTTTAGCTTCTGTAACTGTGGTTGAAAATGTGATTCCAGCACCTTGTTATGTCCACTGATGCTTTCATTTAGGGCTGAGAACAACCAAGAATCATCATTTCAAACCCTGATTTCCACTTCGCCTCTTACGTTGATTTTTCAGTCTTCTACTTTAATCATTAAACTTGATATTTCACTCTGAGCGCCACATTTCTCATAATTATTCTTTCTTGGCTAAGAACCAGAAAGGAAAATGTAGTAATTCATCGATTATGTGAGACTCACAAGAACAGTTTGATAGTTCGATCCTCTTAATTCTATGCTTTAAAAATTATTTATTATTTTATTTTCTTACATTATTTCGTGACAATAATGTCTCCATGTTGAATAATGTAGTCCTAACTGGCCTCCATTGTTTTCCAATGTTTTCCTCTGCACACCGACCGCTCATTTTGAGCTGTGTTGCTCATTAGGTGAGTCATGTAAGATGCTGTACTCAGACGGCCTCTCGTTTAGTTTGAATATCTGTTTAGTCTGAATATCAGTACTGAGTGCATACAGAGTTTTTCTTACCTTAATTTCTAAAGCAATATAATATTACAATTATTTACATCAATTGAGAGCACTATAAGTAATCTAGAAATGCAGGTATAGTTTTTTACCTGAAATGTTGGGAGTTCAAACTTTTAAGGGAGGGCAAGGAGTGCATTCGTAATTGTATTTAAGGGTCAACGTATCGTTACAATTTTAAAAGCCCTTGTACTTGCTTTCTCTAAGAGTAAGAAATATCTATTCAATAGCGGCTCTAGATTTATGTTTTATCATGTCTTCACAAAACGTGAGGACAGATGAGAGGAAACAAAGTGCATGTGGCTCGGAGTGGGGTGGGGGGTAGGGGAAAGATGCTTTTACCTTCCTTTCCTCCTCCTCCTCCTCCTCCTCCTCCTCCTCCTCCTCCTCCTCCTCCTCCCCCTCCTCTACTGCTTCTTCTTCTTCTTCTTCTTCTTTTCTCCTTCTTCCTTCGTTTCTTCCTTCTCACTTTCCTTTTCCTTTTTCTTCCTTTCTTTTTCCTTTCAGAGTACTGGGAAAGAACTAATTTGCCCCAAAGTCCCAAGAGAGTGATGTGAGACAGCAGTAGACAGTATGGAGGTAACAAGTGGTAGGCAAGAATACAGAGTACATGTTTCTATATGCTAGAGGTGATCCCATTTTTTATTATATCATCATAAAACAATACACAGAAATAGCCATTATCTTTAAAAATCACAAAAGTATGGAATGCCAATGACTTTGTATTGCCAAAATGATCTTTGCACCAAGAATGGATCATTCAAGGGGCTGGAGGAATAGCTCAGTTGTTGAAGCACTTGCCTAGCAAGCACTGAGTACCTAAGTTCTATTCCTTAGAGCCACATAAGTTGGGTTTGGTGGTGCATATGCCTGTAATGCTAGCACTCAGGAGGCTGAGGCAGGAGGATTGCTGGGAAATTGAGGCCAGTCTGGGCTACACAGTGAGGTCAGAACCTGCTTGAACTACAGAGTAAGGCCCTATCTGAAAACAAAGCAATAATAATAATAATAATAATAATAATAATAATAATAATAATAGATCATTAAATTCCTTTCTGTGAGACAGCAAAATGTTTTCCTTAGAATCATATTGGATAACTCCTGAGCTTTGAAGACATAGTAACTGAGCAATTCCTGTAGAAAAGAAAAGGAGGAGAGATCAAGTGTCCAGGAAATGTCAGAAGAATAATTAAATCTGAAAGGATATAATTCATATCTAATTTATAGTGTATATTCAATATTTATATTAGTCACCACCCTTTACCAATGTAAAATATGTCCCTTAATTGTGTACCAAGTTAAGTGCCTACTTCTAATTACAGAATAGTAATATGCATGTCTTTTGATTATTGCAAAAGCTTTTAGCTATATATTTTCATAGCATGCCTCTAAAACATCGTTTTGCATGAAAATAATCTCTTCATGGGCATGTTTTAGGCAATGAATTTGTAAATATCGTCCGGTGAATAGAAAATCTCTTTCTAACCATCGACCTTACTGTAGACTTTTTTTGCAGCTATTGCTTTGACAGTCTAAGGGCATTACTCAACCCCACAAGGCTGTCATTTTTGTTCGCAACCCAATTTGGCGAGTTTTTCATTCATAAGATAGTGCCAATGATATTCACACTTCAAGAGGAATAATACTTTACTATTCCAGTTGACTCCGAAGATGTATATTCGTGAAGAATAACTCTGGCTTACGTACACTTATTCATTCTGTTTGTGGGGAGCGAAGTACATTGGAAAGGCTGTAAGGATGTGCTTGATATGTTCTACCTTCACTCAGGAGGGTGGCCCCTAAAGAAAGTACTCAGTTTGTGCAGTAAGTCACACCATGGCAGTCTTCTCTCTCTCTCTCTCTCTCTCTCTCTCTCTCTCTCTCTATATATATATATATATATATATATATATATATATATATATGTCTCTCTCTCTGTTTCTCTCTCTCTGTCACCCACAGACATGTAATACCTGAGAATCATTAATCATAATGGCATTATTTATAATATATGTATATATATATATCTTTGAAATAAGAATAGACTGACTATGGACAGAATGAGTTTCCACTTAGCCATCTAAAAGCAGACCAACTACTGTATAAACAGAATGAGCCCGACTGGCTTCTCCTCAAAGCTATCCCCTTAGTAGTTACTATAACATGATGACAGAAGTGATAATGGAAACAATAAACAAATAAACGATTTTCCCACACAAGAGTAAATGCACATGATTTGAATTGATCACACATTGTATTTTGGAAAGTAAAAATCACCTATGAGGTTTTCTGTAAGGATCCCTTGGGAATGAAATTGGCTTCTCACCCTGGAGTTTTCTTAGTACTGTAAAATAAAACACTATGAACCACGTGTTAACCAGACCTCTCAGAAATCATGTTCACGGCGTTACCCGGTCCTTCGCTCTTGTGTGAAAAGGTCAGTTTGACAGACATATGGCAGAAAAGGCCATTACACATAGATAAATCCGTCTGAGAAGAGAGAGAGAGGAGCAAGAGCCCCTCGCACCTGGGGTGCTACAAGAAAGCAAATTAGAGGGAACGAGTTGCTAGGAAACAGGGCAAGCTAAGTGCATTGAGCACTTAGATGGTGCACCCCAGGACTACTGACAGCCCGCTGTAAACAGGCAGAGATGGGAGCGGAGCAGGGTTGTATCGGCGCCGTGAATCAACACAAGCCATCAAACTCGGCCCTGTAGGTACAGGAAAGTCCTCATTCTGCATACATGTAAAACAAATAAATACAAAAATTAAAGAAGGAAGAGTATCAAAGAACTAAATTAGCCAACCCTGCTAGTCTTGTCCAAAGTAGATTTGAATGTGGCCCAATTGTATGCCAAAGTTAGGAGATCTTTTTTCACATACTGTGTTATAGACAGATAAAATGTAAAAGCATAACCTATCCCAGGGTAAAAATAGAAGGAATCTTACAATTACCAAAGTAATAGGGCTATTTCCTGAGCCATGAATGGACTGAGTTGTCAGTTTTCATTAGAATTATCTGGTCTTCATCATCATGTTAAATAGCCTAAAGCATCTTCTCCCTGAGTTTCAATTTAGGATTTAGTCTCCTCCCCCCCCCTCTCTCTCTCTCTGTCTCTCTCTCTCTGTCTCTCTAGCTCACTCGCTCTCTCATTCATGCTGGCCATTCTTATTCTTTGTACAATGCATGTTAAGCACTTTGCCTACATATCAATCCCTGAGGGTACATTCTGTGTCTTTTATTTTTACATCTGACATATAGATTGAGTTGTAGGTGATGCAAGAAATAGTCGCAAACTATTTCAAAATGAAATTTTGAAAGAATCTTTGAATATGAGTTTCACAACTCATGTGCTTTCTTTACATTCATTTTCTACCACTCCTAAAAATATATTTAAGGTATTTGAGGATAATATGTAGTATTTATATTCTTTCTCCCCTCAGTCAAAGAAGTACAATATTAAGCAGAAAATACATATATTAAAACATATGCTTACTCTTTATGTTAAACCTTATGTTTATATTCAGTTAACTCAACTGAAAAGGTGCAAAGTTACACTAGAATGAGAGTAGATTGCAAGAACAATTTAATACCCCCTATTGTGGTTTGGATCTGGAGTGTCCTTCAAAAGCCTCATATGCCTGAGGATATTGCATAGTGTTGGGGGGTGGGGCCTGGCTGGAACAGGTGGATGCTTGCGTTTAACCTGGAGGGGCGTGTCCTGGTTCCACCCACCCTCTCAGACTTTCTCTGTTTCGCCATACCATGAGGATCTCTATCTCTGGAGCTCCAGCTCTGGCCTCAGTCCCAGCTCTAGCCCTGCCAGGTGATTTTACCATTTTCCAGCCACCCACCTGTGAATGGACTGTGACTTTATAGAACTGTAAACTAAAATAAAACTTTTCTTCCCTAATTGTACAAGTCGGGTATTGAGTCATAGCAACAAAAAAGTAACTAAGACACCCCTAAATTTAAGTAAGATTGTATCATTTTTCTAAAAATGGCAATAACAATGAAAAACAATTGTGACAAACATGAGAAAGCAGTAACATCCTAAGAACCAAGAAGAGTGAGATAAATTGAGGAAGAAGTTCTGCCTTCATTGAGCTTTTATAATCCAGTTGAAAGACACAGGCTATAAAAATAACTCCACAAAATATATAGAATGGCAGACATTAAGAAGCGCAACAAAGGTAAATCAAGCAGGACACGGGAAAAGCATGGAGAGGTTGGGATCTTTAGCAATATGGTAGCATGAGAAAGTTGCATTAGGTGAAGAGTGAGCTGTGAGGTACGTAATAAAAAGTATTGTAGAAGAGAGAAAGCTAGTATAGATTTTCTGAGCTGACATTTACTTAGTATTTGAAAACAACAAAGTGGATGGAAATACTGAGTGACCAAGCTGAGGACGAGTAGGAGAGGAAATCAGGCAATTACCAGTAGATGGTTCTACAGACCCTTGGTGGCTCTAGTAGTGCTTCGGCTTTTGCTCTTCACGAGGTAGAGTGTAATCAAATGTACTGAAAAAGGTCTTGTCATGCTCTGACCCTTTTTTAATAGAGCTAGTCTGCCTGTTATTCTGGGAAGATGGAAACAAGGCAAAGAGAGAACGAACCGGGCCAAGAAAGAATTTATAGTAATCATCAGGCTTTGGTTTAAATCATGGTATTATCTTTAAAAAAAAAAAAGAAGAACATTGCTTAGATCCTGCATCTAACACAAAGTAGGAAACTTGGATTTTTGACAGAGTCAGTGTAGATATTTTTAGGCTGACCAACTTGAATGATGTCCTCTTTCACAGAGAAAGGTGCTCCTGTGAAACATGGCTTTGATGGTAGTGGTTTGGGGCTTGTATGAGGAATGGAGTAAGACCTTCATACACATCCTTGAAGCTTACAGTGCTTAACAGAGAAACAAGTAAACAGATCTGTCAGAAAAATCTGCAGACCTGAATTCCTGAGACTGTAGGCACAGATTTGATAAAAAGAAGAGAGTTATCTGAAGTATGCCTTCATTGCTATAAGAGGCAATGACATCTACTCGATCAGTGGAAATGCTGGAATGTATTTGATATTTAGGGGTTTAGCTACTTGATTATTCAGAGAAAAAAATAACAAATAGGGATAAATTTGAGTGTATGGGTATATGAGACAGTCTGAGTTGTTTGCAAATGTCCTTTTCAGTCTCTATTTTGTCAACAAAACGGAAGACAGATTTAATAACTAAGTTTAGATGAAACAAGCCTGATGTTTAGAACTGCCAAGTGCCTGGTGGATTTAAAGTAGCTCCTATATCTAACAGCTTTGCATTGACTTGGTAGGGGGACTCTGAATGTGCTATGTCCAGATGTTTCCTTTTTAATTTTTTAAATTGAGCCAGGCCCAGTAGTGCAGGCTTTTATTTTTCTATTTATTTCTTTATTTTGTGCAGGTTTGTTGTGTGCCACCACACCCAACTCAAGAGGTGCTGGGAGAGCGAATCCTGAGCTCCACACTTGCCAAGCAAGGAAGTACTCTTTCTTGCTAAGCTACTCCTTTTAATGAAGGCAACATGTCGTTGTTATAGCAATTTTATGCCACATCCATTGGCAGATTCAACCATCTAAATGGGAAGCCAACTGAAGGCTGTGCCTCCGCAAACTAAGATTTGAATAGTCCCTTACAATTCCTCCTGTAAGTTTGGCTAAGAGAGCACCCCTGAAAAAGTTGATAGTTATTTTTTTCATATTCCAAAAAATGAAGATGGCCAAATTTCCAAGTCATAAATAAATATTGGCCATTAGAGATAAGTTTAGATCAGCACCCATGTTCTACAAAGTGGTCAACTACTGCCTTAGTCCTGTAAGTATAATTTCTGAAATCCAACCAATCAATAAAGCTCATCTTTTACTCAACCAATCACTGTCAGCGTGACAGATCTAAATATCAGTCAGTCGTCAAGGTCTTTGTATGTTTTGGAAGTTAGCTGGTTAACATTGGCCTCACCACGATGACCTCGTTAGCCCAGCTAACGTCTTGTAATCGCTAAACATTTCTACTTCTGAAAGTCTGCCAATTTCTGAAAGCTAGCTTTCCCAAATCCTACGTAGCTGCATTCATGGAGACAACACTGTACACTTGTCCCTTCTAGGCAAACAAAAAGTTTGCCTTTTTGTACCAGTCTGTTTTATTGTTCTTTTACAAGTCACAATCCCTTCAAGGACATAACAACTCTGGGAGATAATTTATGAATGACAGAAGGAATGGTGCTGTTTATCAAACACAGTGTTTTCACTCTTTATTGCTGTTCCCATTATCTGTTTTTATTTGTGTTTATTTGAATTCTCAAAAGGTCAGGATATTTTGCGATAAGAATTTGGAGCAGTGGGCATTATTGCGCACAGATAAAGAGTTTGTGGAGTTTTCGGTGCAGGATTTGAGTACTCAACAATATAGAGAAACATCAGATTTAAACTAGTCTACAGGCATATATAATGTATGATGTCTCAATTGGTATCAGAATGGTGACTTAAACCCCAAAATTTTTGACTGAGAAAAACTCAGATGCAGTAAAAACAATCACAGTACAAGTTGTAATGGTCCTCTCCATTGTGCATGAATAATGATCTTTTGGCTCAAATAGCTTTCAAACCTAAAATATTTCTCATTCTAAAATTGCCAACGAGGTTCCACTTACCAGAATTAAATTAACTGAAATAGTACAAAAACATAATTGTTACATTTTCCTTGTCCCACGTTGTCAACCATCTAAATGGTTCACCTTTTACAATATAGCTATGTTGATAATAATCTCAAGGCAGAAAAATTTCAATTATTTTTCTCATGAAAGTGGCTTCCTTTCAAATCTTCAGAAACCACAGAACGTTTTTTTTCAGACTTTTTAAAAATTAGGAAGTAAAACTTGTATTGCTTTTAGTAGAAATAATAGAAATTAGTTAGTGAATGTATAAACATGTGAACAAAGCTTATTCAAAGTTAAAGAATGAATCATTCTATGGAAATTTTACCTGCTCTACTCTGCCAGATATAAAAACAAAACAACAAAAAATCATTATTCTAGTATTTAGTACTCTATATACCAGGAAGTGATTATATCATTTTCTAATGTATTCATTTATCATCATATTGAGAAATTAAGAAATTTTTTAATTATTTTGAAATTAGTCTTTCATAGTTACACACTCATTAGCTCTTTTTGACAAATCCATTTGAGAAAACATAATCCAATTTGCTGAAATATTAGTTTAGTTCCAAAGAAGCCTCCAGTACTCTTGTTGACTTTTTAAGTAACCCATAGAATGAACCCTGCTGACTCTTTATTTATACATGTTAGTTTTCTTTTTAACAAAGAGAATATGCAAGCTAACAGTGTTGCTGGAGGACTTCATTGCTTAAAGAAACCCCTTCTATGAATTAAACAAAACTGTACTCTTCAAGGTGTCAACACTATTTTAAAAGGGTCAACATGAGTGCCTCATGAGAAAAGAATTCTATCCATAAAGGGGTAATTATTATGGCATTTGCCATGTCTGTTTTTGAAGTATACTTTATACCTTGAAGAATTTGGTGCTTATACATAATGGTCACATGGGAACACATAGAATCCTCATTTATAGTATTGAATAAGGGAACCAAACTCTAAAACAAAGATCCTCACTACTCGGCGTTTGAAAAGTTGTTGATTGACAGAAACCATGGCATCCTGAAGATTGAAAAAAAGAATGAAAATAGTTATGTCATGAAAACGATGTTATGCGGCTGCATACATAAAATTTGAAGAGCCATTCTAAGGCTGATTAAATTTATGCCAGCACGTGCTTGTATCTTGGCTGATAAGGATCATGCTAATTGTGTTAGATCATCAATAAAAATCTGAGAACAAAGGAACAAAACAAGTTGGATGTAATCACCTCAGAAGCTGTTGCAATGTAAACAGATTGCAAGGCATGTCATATACTAGATCAAAGAAAGACCCCAGTAGAACCACAGCAATGACAGCAGCAAGGGAATTTGAAGTGAACGTTTATTGCCTCAGTGACCTTAGGCCTGGGTAGCAAGTCCAGGCAGAAGAGACAATTCAGTAAGGAATAAAGGGGATAAGAATGGGGAAAAA
This sequence comes from Ctenodactylus gundi, assembly GCA_004027205.1. Lineage (NCBI taxonomy): Eukaryota > Metazoa > Chordata > Mammalia > Rodentia > Ctenodactylidae > Ctenodactylus > Ctenodactylus gundi. The sequence continues at coordinate 296,707 of PVKB01000587.1, forward strand.
GACATAAGAGAACAAAGGGACTGAAAAGGGGAGAGGGCTTTAAAAAGGGGGATACGAGAAAAGAGGCAAAATCGCTAATTATGGGGTGAGCAGAGCTCATATATAGTGTGGGTGTGATTGGCCAGCATGAAGGTCAGGGATTGGCAGTTAAAATGGTATGTAGGCCAGGGATTGGGCAGATGAGGCTAAAGCAGGGTTGTCTGATAGGCTGGGAAAACATGCAGGTGAGTTATGGGTTAAAGGAGACAAGGCCTCGCTGGGTGTCAGAGGTGTCGTCAATTGACCAACTGCTGTGGTCTGCCAAGTTTAAGAACTTTTATTATTAATGGGGCCTTAGAGGTCAGTTTACCGTGGGCAAGAAAGACCTATGGAATAACTATGCCTAAGCCAAGCTCATAGACATAGAGCTAAACTCTGGGTGTGGGAATGGCCAAGTTCATTCAGCACAGGTGCTACTGCAAAGAAACCCCACAATAAGCAAATTTCGAGAAACAAGGGACTATTGGGGAGAGAGAACTCATCAGGAATTTCTGAAAATGGAGTTCTGTAATTTATATTCTTATCCAATTCAGATGAACAATGTAATATTATAAATATGCTCTGCAGAACTTATCTCAGTGTACATGTGTCTAATATTATGAAAGAAATCAAATTTACATATCTTGCATTTTTATTGGCTAATTATGGCAATCTTAATGAGGGCTGACGTTTTGAGGAAAAACCAGAAGGAACGAATCACCTGAAAACATGGCAGAATAAGTGAACCAGGGAATTGTGGGCTGATTTCCAGGTGTCATTTTTGCAAATGTAAATCACAAATTCAAAATAAATCTACTTGTCAGGGATGTGCATCATCACTAATCACTTTCAGCTGTGTGCCAGCCAGCAGGAAATGGACACAGAGGTGTATTAGCTTGGAGTTATAGTTTTCCCAGCAATGGTATTCTATTAGAAAAATTTCCCTAAAAAGAATTGGTATTTGGCATTAGCTCGCACTTTTAACCAGTGTGCTACCCTTCTCTCGAGCAATAAGTACTTCAAACAACTCTCACCTCTTTATTATTTCAAGAACTGAAATATGCCCACAAGGAAAAATCAGGTGACCCTGTTGAAAGCAGTTCGTGAATGATGTATGTGGTGAATGGGATCCCCGACACAGAAAGCTGGCAGATGTTTCTGTTAGCCTTTGTCCTTTCCTGTTCTCTCGCTTTCCTTGTAGAAGGTAAAGAAATATTCATTGGAACATCAAAAAGTGAATAATATTTACGAAAGACAGGAATGTCATAGATCTAGAAAGGATGACTCAGGGAGTGCCAGTGTGAATTTTGTTCCAATGACCAAATCAATACCACACACACATATCAATAATCGCATTTGCAAGTACAGTGTCACCCTCAAAATAAGATACAAACATCCCCGATGACATCTTGCATTCCCTAAAGATGCCTGCTTGAGAGAAAGTTGCTGAGTTAAAAGTACTGCTTTCAGAACATTGTCCGGGGTTGTCATTTTCTGTAGTAATAAATAAATAAGGCTTTTAAGATTATTCAGTTGTATATTTTGGCCTCATAGGTCTTAGTTTGTACATGTATTTCCCATCCGCAATCTTTCCATTGTATTACCAAGAAAAAAATTCTCTATTTTTTTACAAGTCCCGTCATACAGATGCTTTTAGACATTCAATGATCTATTTCTTTAGTAAGTCTCTTTCTGTTTCAGTGTTTATGCATGAGATTGATCTCGTGCTCAGAGGAAAAAGTCTCATCGTCAGCTTCTACAATGTTTTCCGAAAGGCACGTGTTCATTTTGCTTCCCCTCTTTTTTATGAAGCTCTTTTTACCACTTTCTCTTAAGAACACATTATGAAACATCCAATTTCCCTGCAGATGTGTCAGAGTGCGCTGTTTCTTAAGCTGTGGAACATAACCCGTTTTTCAGGTGACTTAGGAAGCTTGGAATCATATACGTAGGTGTTTCACTGAAGATATCTTCATAGAATTATTTATGGCGATAATTTCAAAATCTGAATCAATAACTTATTTAATATGTTTCATAAATTTTACATCTGCTAATGAGGATTAAAGCAGCACCCTGAGCACAGGGTGAAAAACCTTATGCCTTTCTCTGCACTAAAGGCCTTTGTGAGCCAAGGATGCAATCACCAGGAAATTAACACAAAATGGCCCTAGAAAGACAATGTGAAGAGAAAGTAAGTGGACTGTGTTCAAGGAATGAGGGAAAATTTCCAAAGAATGAATTATTATTGTATTATCTTCCTCAACTCAACTCACAGAGAGTTTACACTGTTACTTTTAGTATGATAGTATTGGTTCTATAGCAAGGAATAAATGCGATTTGCATGCATATACTGGGGTACAGCCGTAAAACGTGGCTTCCTTTATTCCTAACTTTGCACTCTACTCTGACGAACACAAGTCTAAAAATATTAAACAGAAATTTCTATTAATACCCAACTCATAAGTTTTAATTATTTTGATTACAGGGATATTCTTATAATTATTCATCTTTATTTCTTGTAATTAATCTTTTTCTGTTCGTTAACTTCATTGTAGATAATTATATATAGAAAAATTACTTGATACTATGTAGGACTTCTGTCATTTACTGAAATTCTTAAAACATATTCTCCATGACTAAAGGTTGTCCCCAACAACCATAATTCAATTTAAGGTGTGCGATGTGACAATACCACGCAGCCCACATTTTCTCCTTTTATTACAATGCTGTCTTTGCCATAAACATGATTATGAATCTTCTATTTTATTCGTATGTACATATTTCACTACATACGTATTCTATCCCAAACATTCAGTCACCACTATGTCTACTTTTTGACCATTGTGATTGTGGCGTGTTTAGTTTTCTTCGTTTGAGTGTGTTGAGGTCTCACTGTAGCAAGTAGCTTCTATTCCCTTTTCACATGCACAACATCCATATTGATGGATAGATCGTTTTACATATCCATCTTTCTGAATGTTTGCAGTCTCTTTGTCCTTCAGTCTCTCCTCACTGCCCATCGTTCTCGTACCTTTCTTTCCCTCCTTCTTTTCCCCTTCTCTTTTCTATTTCATTCTTCTTTCCTTCTATTTCCCTTTCCCCTCCCTTCTTCCATTCCTTCCCTTACTCCCGCTTCCCTCTGTTCCTCCTCGGTGCGTTCTGCATTTTTCCTTCCCTTTTTTTCTTTCATTTTTCTGTTACAACACTCTTGCTTCAAGTATCTTCATAGACAGCTCCATATGCCCTAGAAAGAAATCATGTAGTATTTTACAGGAGAATGGAGCAGTTGAATTATAGGTACGTAAATATCTACTTTATAAAACCGTGACAGCTAACTTATATTAATTACCTACCAGAAACTGGTTAGTTCACTTCCTCTTTAATAGTTGATACTAATCCAATAATAAGTTCTGGAACTTACTATGAGTGAGAATAACCTTATGTCAAGGTTTTATTTAAAGGCAATTAGTATATCCCTCTCATTCAGGAAGTGAACATCCTTTCATGAGTCTGTTCCCGAATCTTTGCCCTCCATATAGGAGATGGTTGTTTGTGTTCTCTCCTCGGTGTTTTATTGGTTTTTGTCCTTTTCTAATTGATTTGCGAGAGTGTTACTGATCCTTTGTAAATTTCATGTGCTGCAAATACCTCTGTTTGCTGCCTGTGTTTTCACTTGTCTTCAGGCTGTCTTATTCAGCAGCGCCATTTAAATAACCAGCAGTTGGAATTTATTCAACTTTCAAAGCTCAACGACACTTAATTTAACATTTATTTCTCTAGTTCCAATGTAGAACAAAAATAAATATAATTATCTATTTTCTTCTGAGATCTAAAATGGACTCCCTTGAATATTCAGGTCCTTTACCTAGCTAAAATTGATTATTGGGTGTAGTGAAAAGTAAGAATCCAATTGAAGGATCTGATTTATGTGGGCAGTTAATGGTTAAATTGCCCTCACTGAGAGCTCCTCTACTCCACAGTGACCTCCAATTCCATCTTTGTGATATATGAAGCTGTAAAACATAGTCTGTTGTCCAGATGTTTATTTTGTCCCATGGGTGACTGTTTTTAGCCCTAAGCAGATACTAGATTGACATTATCACATGAGCCTTATACTATTCCTTGACATCTATTTAGTTTATCTATCTTTTGGTCTTTTTTACCCTCCTTCTGAATTTTAGTTCAAGTTTTATTGAAATTAAGATAAATTAGAGAACAATTCATGTTTATAGGACTGAGCTTTCATAAATTAAAAATATTAAATGTCTTTATTTATGTGTATCTTTACAAGCCTTTGTTGGATCTGAAGGCTTATCCTAGAAAGGCAAGTGATTCTATAGTTTAGGATAAGGCTGACTCAAGTGATACGACTTCTGCCAAGGTGTAGACCTCATTATGTTGCTCTGCTAGATGGATAATGCAAGTGATAAATTTAATTTAAACTTTTCGATTTTTAATTTTCTTATAGCCATCATATTTATAAAGAAAAGAGAGGCAGTTGTTTTCCATTTTTCTCCACACGTTGTCTTCAAAATCTTGTGAGCTTACACTTAGCGTAAGTGTAAGAGTCTATTTGGACCTGCAAACCTTTTTGAACTTGCTTTGGACTGTGCTTACTTTACTCAGTAGTCATATGTGACTCATGACCATTACAGAGGAACATTCAGGTGAAAATGTTTCCTTGTTTATTAAAGATGGATTTTGGATCAAGAAGTGGTTTTTGATACATCATTACATAGATATATAGCCATTTTATCTTTTTTTATTTTTACAATTACAATTCCTGAAAGAGAGCCCTGTACTGGAATATTTTTCATTGAATATTTTGTCTGTTTGATCTGACACTTGCTAAAAGTCCTAAAACTTATCCTCCATGAATAAGAGATCTGCTAAAGGCTTATGATAATCGTCATAAATTCTTCCCTGTTATTTCTATAAATTTGGGTTTCATTTATCTTAGATATTATTTAAATGAAGTACACTCAGTTCATACTTGCTACACATTTTCAGTAAATATAATGTGTACATCAATTTATATATTAAGAATTTTCTTAAAAAATAGACCCTGGTGCTCAGTGCCCTGGCTTGACTCTTAGTCTCATTTCTGTGAGAGAGGGCAGTTCTTAGTGCATTCATGTCTTTGTGGGTGAACAGGAATAATGATCACAGATATCTTATTATATTGAAGATAAAATAAATTAAATTGTCTTCGGTGATTTGAATGTGCCCATCAAAGTTCACGTGCTCGGAGTTTAATCTTCAGGATAATGGTACTGACTTAGTGGCAACTTTGCAAGGTGGAGCCTTGTTCGGAGGTCACAGAGGATGAGAACGTTGATATGGATTGGGTAGTTATCGTAGGATCTTTCATTAACACCTCTGAAAGGATTACAGAAAAGGGAAAGCTCACTCCTTCCTTGTGGTTTCCTGTCTTGTGAATGGAATTTGTTTTCTCACAGGCATCGTGTTATTGTGGTGCCACATGCCACGAGGGTCTGACCAAAACTAACCTAGTGCTTGCACCATGCTTTTGAAGATTAGAACTGTGAGCAAAGTAAATTGCTTTGTAAAGCCATCCAGATTCAGGTATTTCATTATAGTATCCAACATTTTAGACTCTTCTCTAGCCCTTAGTGTATATGCTATAGTGACATTAGCTGTACATTATTTATTTTTATTTTCATTGGTATCCTGTAATGAGCCTCCCATGGTCAATAACATATTTTAAGTCTTGTAAAGCTGATGTCTTCAGGTTTTGATACTGCCTCTCAGTTTTGTTTTATCATAGTTTAGATTGAATGTAACCTTTCTGTCCTGTAAATTCATATTTTCTACACTTCAGGCTTCAGATGAGTTTCCACTAGCCTCTAGTCTGATAATCAAGGAAAAGTTGATTTTATTCATATTGACTTTCCCTAGGGATATATTTGTTCATACTTTTATATATCTATATATAAAAATATATGACTTGATTTTTTTCCCCTCAGCACTTTGAAAACTATTTCACCTCTAATTTATTTTAGTGCTATTGACCAACATGGATTAAATCTAATTTTGATTATTTTTCACTTGTCAGCAACCTATCTTTTACTCTGGGGAACTTTAAGGGTTTCTCTTTGCCTTTTGGTCCCTTGCAGATTTCAGCTAACGCAGAAGCTTGGGGCTCGGTACCTCCCGCTCCTCGGTGTTGGCACAACTCATTTCCAGGCTTCGGGTGCTCTTTTCAATTCAGTTGTAACCAGCATCAATTTTAGTTCCTCCTCTGCTTTCCTTGTGTAAGGAGTTTATTGGAGTAGACTAGGTTAGCGTTCTTTGGAAATATCCCAGGCTTCAACAAAGCCAGTAGGAGTGGATTAACAGTTAACATTAATGTATCTGGTTTATTTTACAGAAATGATTGTGTAAAAGAAGCTCATTTAATTTTTATTCCAGTGATTGTCCAAGATCATTCGATGACTAATTCATGTTTTTCATTTGGATTGAAGTGCTATTTTTACCAGAACACATGATTTTTGGTCACTTTTCTGATTGTTATTCCAACAATATTCTTTGGTTAATTTTCAGTGTCCTAGTGCTTTCCTTTATTTATTTTAGGGTTATAGTAGAGCACACAAATGTATCGATGAAAATATTTGGAAATATTTCATATACTTCATGTTTTCTTAGGTACTGTCAACATCTTATAATGAATATAGATGCATTAATATTATACTTGTTGAATTTTTATATTGATTTTAGAAATTCTTTCTTAACCCTCCCATTCAAGCAATGATGTGTTTCTGAATTCTGAATTGCTACTCACTATTGGAATTATATACTGTCTTCATATGAGGCTTATAAAGTTTATTATTAAATATTTTTGTTGGAGAAAATCGAAAGCTTAGTGAAAAGTAAAGAGGGTGGTAAAATTGATGTCTATTTTTTCTATCACTTGCATTCAACAATCATGAGTTTATGATGTCTCTAATCTCAAGTATTCCCATCACCCAGGTCCAAGTCAGCCATTTTATTCTGAAGCAAATCCTTGAGACTGTGGAAATACTGTCTGCCAATATTTCCATAAGTATCAGTAAAGCACAAAGTCTGAGTTTTTAAATGTATTCACATTAATGATATCACAGGTCAAATCTTCAGTGTAACCCCAGGATAGATCAGTTACATTATACAATATAGTTGCCTCATCAGTAAGATGACAGTAATAGCAACTATCTGCTAAGTTAAAAAATTATAGTTTATTATTAAAAATTAACATTTTATTTATTTTTATTTTCATCTTAACATATATTTTATATTAATTAATCAAGACTTTCTAAAATAGAAGGTCTCTGGTAATTGCATATTGATATCATAATATATTTTTGGAATGCAGGTGTGGGCATCTGACCCTGTACTTCCACTTAAATTTTATAAGAGAGATTACTTTCTAGAACTTCAATTCATTTTATTTGGCTATTTATTACCTTGGTTTTACTTGTTCATTCTACCAGCTTTTGTTCTTTCCGTGTGATCTGGAGAAATTTGTTGCTAGAATTATTTGTTATAAAGCATTTAAGGTTTGTCAATGGAAGCATCTGGTCTTGACAGCATGTAGATGGTGGTTCTTAATCAACTCCCGTACCTGACTTATTTTTTCTTTCTTAAAATCAGAGTCTTGGCTATATTCTCTTCTGATCTCCAAATTATATTATGCATCAATATTATTTTGGATAGCTAAGTTGTCTCATTGTTTTCCTCTCATAGAGATTGTGAAATTTTCAGTGGCAAGAACTGTTTCTGACAACGGATATTCAACAAATCCTGGCTAAGTAAACTGAATAAATAAATGAACATAGCAAAGTACCTACTACACTTTATAAAGCAGATATTGCTGTTTTGCCTCTTTTCTTTACAGAGTAAAGTAAAATTTCAATCATAGATCTTTAGAGTACATAGAAATGGCCAAAAAGAAATTGCTCTGCTCAAGTGGTCTCCCCACAGTGCCTAGAATAAGTGAATTGCTTCTCTTTCCTGCCCTCTTTCTAGACTCCGTCTCCTCTTCTAAGCTTTCAGAGGGATCTAAACGGAAGACTATAATACTTTAAAAAATAAGAGACAAAAGTTTTGAAAAGATAAATCAGAAGCCGAATTTCTCAAAGTCACAAATTATATGGTAATGTTGTCAAGCTTCCTTGATGCACATAGAATCAAGAAAAAGTCAGCAGGCGATGGTGACAATCCTCTCAAAGTCATTTCGCGTCTGCAGGAGACTGACCAGCTGTCTTCTCACAGGATAAATTACGTTTCGGACGCCACTCTTCATCTGTCTTTAACAATGATGACTTGTTTTACACGGATTTAACCCAGGAACTTAACAGTAATTAAAACTCTGAAAAGAAAACGAAAAGCAATTAAGAGTGACCAAAGTAACTGTGGATTTTGGATTATACTGAAGAGGCTTTTTTGAGACATCGAAAGGCAATGTTAAGGCAAAAAAAAAAATTACTGTTCAGCATGAAATTATCAAGTGTTTCACATTTCTGATTTAGATATGAAAACGAATTCAGACACACCAGGAGATTTTGTCTGCTTTATACCTCAATGTAGAAATTAATCATGGGCAGGCAGGGCTGTTTCTCAATTTCAATTTTTCTGGAAAGGAAACAAGTTTTTCTTATTGAGTTCGACATATTTTAAGTCTGCTTGCTGTCAAATGCCAGTTCATGCCCTGCACATTGAAAATATGGACTTGCTTGAATGATGTTCTGAGTATTCCTCATATTTTGTTGGTTTTATGGGGCCCAATGCTCTTGATTGCATGTATATGTGTGCGTGTGTGTGTGCCTGCGTGTGTGCGTGCATGTGTGTGTCCGTATATATGATGTTACATTTCTCTTAGCCATTCCTTTCAAATGGCTTTCTGTCTGATACCTCCTGCCCCTGCCCCTATTCAAGGAACACAGATTAATCTAGAAGTATCTATACAAATGAAAGATATCCCAGAAGCCTGAGTGCAGAGATGTAATAGCAATAGTCATTCGATCCTGACATGATCTTATCAACACAAAAGACACTGCACAGAACAAGTGAAACAAAAGTGACCCTTTGCTCACAAGGCTGAAAGACACTGAAACTCCCTAGCAGAGCAGCCAATCTCCCAGATGTTTATTTCTGTGTTACTATAAAAGTAATTTAAAAAGTGCCATTTTCAGTAGTACCCAATTCTTTCATTTTCTGACACTTTCCATTGTGCTTTTTTTTCCCACAAAACATTTGCTTCTCCAGCCCAAGGAGGCACAATTTAGCACTATTCTTGCAGCGTGATTTCCTCAAGGCGTGTTTTCATCCATTCACATTACAGAGAGATATGGCTATGTCTTTATTTCAAAAACAAATATACTTTTCCTCTCACCGATTTTCAGTAATTTTCCTGACATCAAATGTAAATATGTACCTACAGGTGATCTGTTGTCTTTTAAGAAAAGAGGACTCAAATCTAAAATAGGAGCCATCTAAGCTTACGAGTAATGTTTTGAAAGTCTGTGGCGTTCTGCTCTTCTGTTGCTGTGTTACGTTCAGTGGCTCCTGTTTTGAAACATTTTAATTGCAGGAGTAAGTCTGTAAAACTGCCAGACAAGATGACTTTTGAAATAAGTACTTTTATAACTGAAATCTCTTAAGATCTTGACACGTGTACTTTTGTTTTGAAACCATATTTGATTTCAACAGTAATATTATAATATCGTCAAAATTGCCCAAAGACCCGTTACAAGATTTAACAGTTAAGTGCTACAATTAGAAAGAAATTAACCATTAGAAAGTGTGATCATGATTAGCACCAGTTTCACAGGGCCACTGCTAACCTGTAAGAAGAGATCAGCATGCACAGGTGAATGTCTGAAGTCCAGTGTTTTTAGATATCAGAACACAGGCAGCAAAATTAGAGACATGCACTTCACTCACATCGCCTGTGCGTTGATGAAAAGGACTAACGGGAAGCCTGGCTTAGAGGATGCTGCCTGCCGGTTTCCCCAAGAAGCAGACTTTGAAACAGAGATATGCCTTGTGACCATTGGAAGGATTATGTCTACTTGAGGGAATTAGGAACCACATCTCCATTAAGATTAGGATTTGTGAACCACCGTAGATTGGGAATCAAGAACTGGTCTGGATTAGAGTGTGAGTGATTTGTGGGCTGGCCAATGAGAGAAGAGCACCCACCCAGATGTGGGAGGGCCAACCGGGACTATAAGGGTACAAAAGGAAGGAAGAGGGTGGATTGTTACGGCTTCTTCCTGTGGGAAAACTCCCGCCTTCACAATTGTCTATGGATGCCGACTTGCTACACATCGCAGATCCTCAGCACAGATTCGCTCCAGTCTGGACTTGTGCCTGTCTGCCCATGGCTGCTCTCCAGTTGCTGATCTTCAGGCTTCGGTCTTCACCCGAGGTCTACAGCTGACTCTCACCTCACTGGCTGTGCTGCAGTCCTAGACAGGAGATCTACCTCACGGCTGAGCAGCCATCTTGGACCATCTCTGTTCTTGGGTTTGTAAGCCTTCCTAATAGACCTTTTTTTTTTTGATAAAATCTGTAAATTCTGGCTTTGAAAGAACCCAAACTAATACATGCCTGAAGAATGCGGACTGGGGGAGATTTCAGGATAAACACCTGTGGGGAAGGCAGAGGAAGGAGGATGGGAATGAGGTAGAGGTGAAAGGTGATGTAGTTTCAGCAAAGGCCTCACTTGACCTGTTAGGTAGGAGATCTGGAATTGGGAGCCAGAGGAAGAAAGAGAATGTTTGGCCAGACTAATTTGTATTGATACACATTAGCTGTGGCAACATTGTTGTGGTATTTGGGCTTTGCAGTGTTGACCCAGTTCCCCTGAATTTTTAAATTCACCCTAGACTGCAGTTTGCAATTTACTTTTGTGATGGTTCTGGAAAGAACAAAATTTACAATTTATGTGACTGATAACTTGCCTGACTGTTTGCTTAAGATAGTAGCTTAATAACATTTGACCCTGAGTTTAATTTCTAGTACAAACAAAGTACTAGATGTTCTTAGCAAAATTTATTTTTCTATGCTCCATCCAAAATCCTCTAAATCATTGCTAATTCTTGTTTCTTTCTCATACCATATGCCAGATCCATCTCCTGCCTTTCAAGTGTAATTCCTAAATCCGCCTTGATTTTCATTTCTTTATGCTTGTTACTATTTTCTAATGTAAGTCTTTATTTTCTTGTAACTGGGTTATTGAAATAATTCCCTAACAGGTTTCTCGGGTTTGACCCATATCCTCTTTGCTTTGGTTCTCTGCTCAGTATCCAACGTGATCAATTAAAGTAGCAAACCAGATTATATCATGCTTCATAAACCTCTTACCGGCTTCCTTAGCTTTGAAGATAAAGGCCAGCATCGTGAATAAGCTTACATCTCTTATGGGCCCTGGACCCTGCAAACATGTCCAGTCTCATTTGACGTGTGTCCCTTGCTACTTGTTGAAATCTTTTCATTTGCTCTGCTTTCCTATGCTGCAGGCCTTCACCCATTCATTTCGCCCTGGCCAAAATATCCGCAAAGACCATGCATACTACTGATACCAGATGACTTGGTCTTTTGATTTAGAGATGGTAGAAATGAGATTGGACCAGACATCACAAGCATTGATACTCCTACCCAGGCGAAGCTTTTCTGGGGAGGTGAGGGACTTCATCCAAATTGGAGCTCTGGCTAAAGGCAGTAAGAAGTTGATAAAGAGAATGACAGCGAAACTGTTGCTGTCAAATAAATAAAGAGCAGAAGACCTCTATTAGCCTGCCAGGGCAGGCTAGAGCTTTTTAATTTTCATGAACCGCGAGCATTGTTTCAAGAGACACTTCTTCTGTTGACCAATTTGTATCACTGGATAGCCATGGTCTCCTCATCCTGGAAACTGTTGAGATTTCCTGTGCAGATTTCCTCCAACACAAAGCATCCAGACCTACACTTGGTGCACTAATGGTTAACTGTACTCATAGCTGCTGAGTTATTCCTGCACCTGGAATCATCATTTCCTATGTATGTTCTGTTCTTTTTTTTGACAGAACTGAAGGACTTTTGGTGCTTGAGCTACTGTAAAGGTGTGAGGTTAGAGTAGAAGAAATATATACCAGCTCCTTTGGGCATTAGGCCAAGTTAACCCACAGCATAATCTTGGGCAAAAATGTTCCTAAAATCATACCCATGTTTATGTGGATAGCTGAGGAGACTTTGACTCAAAGGTTAAGGCAGGAAAAGGGGATAGACAGGTGCTAAGCTTTGTAGCCATTTGAGTCGCCTATCAGATACCAGTAAGCTCAAGTACGAAATCAGTGCTCTCAGCAAAAGTGGACTGTATACAAGGGAGACCCACCCTTTGTGTTGTTTATAAATATCTAAGTGTAAAGATTCCAGAAAAGAAAGGACACCAGTTCACCGTGCTCAGAAGAGGGTTTTGCTGTCTCAGCCAGCGCTTCTATCACTGCCCCATTCTGTTAGTCCCTGTTTCACTACCTTCTTTTCTCTCCACATCCAAAAAAAAAAAAAAAAAAACTCTTTCACCTCTTTCTCAAGAAGGGCTATCCAGAGTAGACTGCCCACTACTGCAGTTGTATTTATTTATAGCAAAAACTTATCACAAGTTCCAGTAAATTAACAATTTTGGAGCTTTGCCAGAATGATGACTCTTTAGTAGATAGATCTTTTCTGTTTTTCTCTCTGGAAAATGCTTAAAGAGCAGAAGGCCTTGATAGTCTACTTTTAAAAAAATATAACATCTTCATTATAAAATAATACATATAGAATGGAGACAAATAAAAAACAGAGGAAGGGTTAAAAATTAAAAACCATCGATTCCCACAGCCAAAATATCAGCACTGTTCCTAGCTTAGTGATTTCACTCATATATTTTTTTTTTAGAAACTGAAAATCTATATATTCTCTTGTTTATATGTGTGCTTTGTTGTTTGTGTATGCGTGTGTGATTGTGTATGATTGAGTGCATATGTAGGGCAGGATGAGAAAGTACGTTTTCTACGGTTTTCATTTGCTGATTTTTAAAGTACACCATGATGTAAAAATATTCCTCTCGACTATTCAATATGGCGCTCAGCCTCAACACAGGGAGCCTCTATGTGTACAAATTTATCATTGCATATTTTTCCAGCCTTTGTTTTTGGATACTTGTTTCTAGTTATTACCTTTTGTACATTGTGCTCAATAAACCTACGGGTATATTACTTCCAAAGGTCAATTCCAATTGCCAAATATAAACCAATCCTCGTTTAGATTGTTCTTGGTGGATTCACTTGAGAGAAATGAACTTGTAGATAAGCTACAGTCTTTAAATAGTAAATGTGGAGGCTGCGTGTGTGTTCGTTTCATTGTCTCTAGTGCCGAAGCAGAAGGAGGGAAAATGGGGAGTGATTGTCGCCGGGTCTATCCATTGGCTGATTGCCAGGGCAACTTGCCCACTCTGTGGGGAAAATCTTACCTTCCACTGTGACGCTCGGATGTCATTACACTCACTCCTTAGCACGTATTAGGTGTGAGAGAAGATGCCCATAAGTGAATATAAAAATACACATATAATATACAAAATAAAATAAGGAGTCTGTTGTGGGACATTTAGGAGAAGATAATGTATTGTCACATTCGATTTAGTGTTGTGCCAACACCATCCATCGTGAATTAGAGACAAACCCGAATCACAAGGAACCCTGATGTTTATGCCACTCCAGAGAAGGTGGAATCATTGAATAAAAAAGCATTGGCAACGGACACTGGTACTATGGAGAACTTGACGTTGAGTGAGCTGGTGTGAAATCTGCTTCTTTGAATATATCAAAAGAAGCCAGGTGGGGGAGAAAGGTTGGCTGTATGAAATATAAAAACAGACTAAGTTCCTAAAGCTGTGTGTGAAGGCTCGTGGGGCATTTGCTCATCTGTTCTTACAGGAGGTGGGTCTGGCCAGCTTGCAACTCTGTCTTTCCTCTCCCTTGTTCATCCACAATGTGTTCGCTTGTGCTGCTATCTGATGACATGGAAACAGAGCTCTTGTGTTTCACCGAATTATTCTCATCCTTCCATTCAAAGCTCAGATTATTGTTTCATTAACCAGTTGGATCTATAATTTTCTTCAGGTGCCACACTCCAGATTAAAATATACTAACATGAAATATGTTTGCCACAGCTATCTAAAAGCGCTGATAGGTGATGTATTCTATATTATGGATGGGGACAGTAATAATACATGTATTTATTATGGCCACTGCTCCAAACGGTTTTGATACTTAGCCAGTTTGAGTAATCTTCAGAAATACATACAAAATATTTTTATGCTCAATCTACTTATTTGGACAGAGTACAGAGTTTAAACGACTTAAGCAAAATCATTCAAAGTCTGAATTTTACCGCAGGCAGCTTAAGCTCTAGAATAAACGTGATTAACTCCGCTCTGCTGTCTGAGTTCTCTCCATAAGAGAACTGCTATCTTCTAGATCATAAAGTACAAAACTTTACACTGAAATAAAGTAGGCCAAAACACAGATCCTGAGCCAGAGCATAAACTAAATACTAATTTTAATTCTTGATCAGTTTTTTTTCCTAAAAAAAATTCATAGTGACTCCTAGAATTGCCTCTTTTTAAAACTATACCAGGAACTGTCTGCCCCCTTGCTTGTCATTTTAAGAATACATGCCAGACCTGTGTGTTCATAGTTTTCAGTTTTCACAAATAAATGACTTTCAATTTGTCATCTAGGCTCCATGCCATTGGATACCTGCCTCCTAACTAAAACACATACAGTGCCAGCTGTGTATCCAGCTTCATCTAGGACATAAGTCAGGAAAAATGTTATGTAGATGGCACAGCAGACATGAAAAACCAATGATTTCCTAGGGCTTCAGTAATGAATCATGAAAGTTATACTCGAGAATGTGGAGAGGGAAGGATGGTAATGACCCCTGTCAGGAACAACATTTGAGAGAATTACATTCAGCAGCTTACAATAATAATATCACCATATGCAAATCAAAGACACAAAATTAATGTTTTTAAATGTTGCTTTGAAAAGCACTTGGACCAGACAATAGGATTTGAAAAAAAAAAAAGTGAACATTATGCCTATTGTATTTAAAAGTGGAAAGTAAATGAGAAAGAAAACGATATTTTTAAAACCTGTTGAAAAACAGGACAGAGCTTATTTTGGTGCCCATTGTCAGGAAAAGAAACAGCCAGAAAGCGAGAGGAAAGCACACAGACCCAGTGTGGTAAGAAAGAGAAGATTAGTATTCAGGAAAAAAAAAATCAATAAAGACTCTGCTTCATCTTTGATGCAGACAAAACTTTGAGCAAGTTGGAAAAACACTCTATGCCTCTGTAGTCACAAAAATATATTATCTGCGGATTTATATTATCCCATAAATAATATAAACGATTGTGCTCATTGCCATGACGAGACAGTATGAAACTTTAAATCACTGTGAATTGAATTTGCTCTTCTTTGGTCCGTGGACATATTGACAGAATCTACTTTTATTTATTTATTTATTTATCTCGCCCTATTTTTATTAGGATGTATGAGTGAGACGTACTGGCGACATTAAATGGAGAATTTTGAGCATCTAAATTACAACAACTTCACGTTTCCTTCCCTGGCCCCCTTCTCAGACTCCCACTTCCCTCCCTCATTCCCTCTTCCTTCCAACGTCTTGTTCGTTTGACTCTAATTTATTTATGCTGCAACATTTTATATATTTGTGACGTCTTAATTGCTCTTTGTATTTCTAATAGAGGTTATGAGCACGTACACACTTAAACACTTCAGCATTTGGCATATAAAGTCAGGGAAGAGGAAGCACAGAGCAATGTGAGCAACAATGTTTAGTATAAAAGATTGTTAACTACGGAGGGATTGCTACTGAGGAATAAAGAAAGATCCAACAAATATAGGAATAACGGATACAGAGAATAAAAACTATCCCTTAGTCAGAGGCAAGGTACCAAATAAGCAGAAATGATCTGAGACAGGGGACCCCCACCCCCAACACTTCATCAAGGCTGCGACCTGAACCTCACTTGTTCAGAGGTTAGGCTGTAGCCTCAAGAGAGAGTAGAGCAGTGTAATGAGATGCTGCTACTTGAGATTTTCCTGAAAAGTATACTCACTGGAGGTCTGAAAAAAACTTATCTGAAAGCTGCCTTGGGGTGGGTGCGACTGCACCTAACAACCCACTAGGTAGGACCCTGGCAATGTTTATTGGGAAGCCCCCTGCAAGCCGGGCATTGGTGATCAGAGTGTCCGACAACTCTAAGGATTGGATTTCAATGTAAAAATACACCAGTAAGTAATACACTCAAATCCCAACACTGTGGTAACCTCTGGGATTGAAGAAAGGGGAGTAAGCTCAGAAAGACTGACGTGGTGTTACCACTACTTTGGTATTTCGTGTTGTAAGCTGAGGACCTATGTATTGCATTCAGCCACTGATTTAGTACATGTGTAAAACTTTTCCCTGTGCTTTAATTAAAGTCATATTCAGGTATAGGGTCATACTAATAGGGGCCACTGGGAATATTTTAGAAGATGGTGAGAATTCTTATTCCTCCTTCTTTATAAATTGTAGCTCTTCAGACCAACTCCCTGTAGATTATTTACATAGGGAAGTTCTGAATTTTTTAGAAATTAAGAAATTAAACAATGATAATTTTATTATAGAGAAAACATTTCTTTATTAAAGTCAAAAAGGTTAAACAAAATAATAATATAGCAGGTTAGAATCCAAAGCCCAGAGAAGCAAGGAAGTACTTCAGAAATTAGACAGAAAGGCTTTGGCATGAAAACACAGCAGTAGAAACTCATACTTGAAGAAGTTCGTTGAACCAGAATATTTTGTTACATTTCACCTGTTAAGAATTCTACGTGACTATTGTGACTCTTAGCTTTTCATTGTGTTTAGGTTTTGGTGTCAGAGATTGAAATGGGGCATTTTCCATGAGCTACGTCCTTGTCTTTGTTCAGACACTGGCTTCGCTAAGTCACTAAGTTGCTCAAGCTGAGCTCAAACCTGCAACCTTCCTGCTTCGGTCTTTCACAAGGCCACACCTGGCAGCGTCTCGGATCTCAGTTCTTGGGTAGATACAATAGCAACTAGTGGTGCTTCAAAAATGGTTTATGAAAAAATTGTTCATGGTTAAATACAAAATAGAGGGGTGCATGACTTGGAAAATGGACAGAAATGTCATATTAGATAAGATGAAACTATGGATATGTAAAGAAAATAATCTCATCTAGAGTACTTATACTTTTTTAAAGGGACAAAATTTTTTACAGAATTTCCTCTTAAAACGTTGATTTCAAAGCTAGTCTTTGCTTTAAAATCTCTATGTAAGGGCTCCTCACTCAAGATCCCTCTTCACACATCCTTAAGAGCTTTACTCATTCAATAAACCCTTTCTTGCTTAAAAAAAATCTCTGTATAGTTTTCCCATTTTGTGGCAGATATTTTTATTTATGTGACTTGCCAACATACAATAGGTCCTCCTGATCCTGCTGCATTTATTTGCCTTATTAACCCTGTCACTGCCAGACACTGCCTTTAGGAGCCTCGAGAGCCTCAAACCCCGCCCCCCCACGGCCCCACTTATTTTCCAGAAGAACAGACCTGCAAAATAGGAGGTGATTCCAATAGCTGGAATTGAAAGGAGCTTTCTGATATCGACTGCCACAAAATGCAATACTATACTTGAGAGAGGTGTAACAATAAGGTGTTCTTTCTTTTTTGTTGTTTTATTTTGCGTGCACACACTTATCACACGCACACGCACACGCACACGCACACGCACACGCACACAGACACTACCTGATTTGCTTAAGGCTTTGCTTCCCTGTTCCTAGCTAGAATATACCTTTGCTTAGGAAATTGAACAGTATCCATCAAGGTATAAAATGAAAAGTAAACCAGAAAAAATCTACCCGATATATACGGTAGAGTCAGACCAAAACAAAAATAATCATCCTCATTATGAAGCTCAGCGTGTGTAGTGCGCTTGGAGCAAAAAGAGAATTAATTCTAGTGATGATTGTTCTCCTCTGACGACATCAAATTCAAGGCATAAGGAGAGAATGCAAGTTTATCGTTGAGGTTATAGGAAGCATCAACACCTTGGGCCCACTGCATGATCACACGTGGAAGGGAAAGGCCACAGAAGTATCCAAGAAGATTAAATGAAATAGAAATCGAGACAGGGTCACGTGATGACTTCACCCACCTCCCCACACTGCCTTCTTGGACCTGGTGATCAGATAGTTGAGCACCGAAGTGAGGACATTTGAGTAGCCGAGTTGGACAGATACATTGTGCATGTGTTTAGTAAAATGAGTCATTAATGTGTCTTCATCAGGCTACATAACATTGACATCCAACCTTTAAGCAAAATAAATTCTACATATAATCTACGGATTCATATTCATTGGGTAGCAAAAACTTGTCTTCCTCATTTTAGTAATCACTTTTGAAGACATAGATAAATTTACTCGGCATTTAGAGAAAAATCTGTTTCTATTAACGATGCTGAAAAGTTTGTGGAGTTTGGAGGACAGACCAAAAGCTTCCCTGCTGAAATTAAAAGAAATGTGTCAATGAAGATAAAATTCAAAAATAAGAATTACGGTTAGAACAGTTCAGTCACGTTTCCTTTGTGTGGCTGCTCATCCCTCCTCCCTCATCCACCCTTTACCTCTCGTAAATCTTCCTGCGCAAAGAATCAAAGGGGTGGTGCAAACATTTATTGTGCAAAACAGTCAAAGATTTGAAAAAGCTTTAGTAATCACCACACCACTGGCCTTTCTAAAGAAGTAAATAAAACATATGTTTCAAGGAAGCAAAGTTACTTGAATGATTCAGAAGGCAACATAAAAGAGGTAACAACATGTTGGAATGAAATAGTAAAGCAGGAGGGACGGACTTGGATAAACAACCCATTCATAATTTTGTAGATCAATCTATCAATTACCAGTAAAATCACACTTCAGAATGAACTTCAAATTGGATTCATTGCCTCATAGTCTGTCTGAGCAGAGCTCAGTAATCCCAGTTATTTTCCTTAATCTCTAGTTATCCTTAATAAATGAGAAATAATGTTCTTGGTCTCCAGAGATTATAAAAATTTACAATGGACATATTCTCCTATGCTAGTTATAAAAATATTTCATGATGTAAGAATTTTATGAACCTTTCTGCTAGAATATCAAAAATTCACATTTGTTCTTTGGATTCTAAACGATTTAAATCAAAGACAGCAACATTCAAATTTACCGAGCTTAGAATATGTTAACCTATTTTATCCACAGCTGAGGTGTTTATAACATGGAAATTGTTGATTAACACAGTAGCCACTAGCCATAGGCAGCTAGCAAGCACTTTAACAATGGCCAGTCTAAATGGAAGCGTGGGATCAATGAAAAATGCACACAAGATCTCAAAAACTTAACATGAAAAGAATAAAATCCATTTTTAAGGACTCCCTATCTGATTACATGGAATAATTGTTTATATACATATTGGGTCAAATACAAGGTATTATTAAGGTAAATTTCATCTTTTCTTCCTGTTTTTTTTTCCTTTTTTCTTTTATATAATAGACATGTCTGTGAGAAAATAGTACAAAAGTAAATATGCAGCTCATAGTTGTAGCCTGTGTTACTCCTCTGCTGGACAGTACTGATATAGATAATGTTTAAATGTCATAGACAAGGCAGTTTTTCTGGCTTGGTCACTGCTGTGTCGCTTTACAAAAAGAACGTGCCTGGATTTTGCGATTCTTTAAACAAAGAGTGACAGGAGTTGGGCCATTTCGGTCCCATTCACCATTTGGCCCTACAAAGATCCTAACTTCACTCTGGAGAAGATTAACAAAAGAAACCTATCTAATGAATATTATTTTAGAAAATTATTCACAATGAAAAGTGACTTATAATTGTTTTGTTTTAAATAGCCACATGTATCAACATCAAAATATCGAAACATTACCTCAAAAAAAGTTGTGTAACTAAAAATGTACAGTCAGAATATTCTGTAGGTCAATGGCATGCTCACTTTTAGTAAGAACTATTTATCTCATTGATAAATTATGCTTAATTTATTAAGCAAAGATGATCTATTTTGACTGTGACTGCACATGAACATATCGGACTGGTGAGTTGAAAACAGATTTAAAAACAACTTTATTTGTAATGGCAAACTTTAATGGGCAGATAAAAATAAACACAAACTGGAATAAAATGCAGTGGCATCAAAGGCAAATGTATAATGATAAAATAGTTTATATTTAAATTATGCATGTTTCAAAGTTCTTTTCTAAATGATACACCACGAAGGTGATTGTTGTCAGAGTTTAACCAAGTATTAGACAATGAGAAATTTTTTTGCTATTTACAGTGATGCATAATTGATGCAGTTAAGGTTTGTTTGCAGTCAAATTCTCAACTTCTCAATGAAACATCAAAGAGATTTGCAGGTTCAAGCAATGAGTGCTTCTATGCCTATAAAGCACGCGCTGTGAGGTCTGAATGAACAAACGGTAGGGAAGCATTCAAGTCTTAGAAGAGGCATCAAAAGAAGGCAAATATTGAGCTGAAGTGTTTTTTTTGTGCACTGGTTTTTAGTAACACGAAAAGCAAACTAAAATTTGTGAATTTTTGATATT
Source organism: Ctenodactylus gundi (assembly GCA_004027205.1). Classification (NCBI taxonomy): domain Eukaryota; kingdom Metazoa; phylum Chordata; class Mammalia; order Rodentia; family Ctenodactylidae; genus Ctenodactylus; species Ctenodactylus gundi. Next base: position 317,432 of record PVKB01000587.1, read on the forward strand.
CTAGCAGAAAGGTTCATAAAATTTACAAATTGAGAGAGTATATAACGTGCCCACATCTTCTCAAAGATGCACACGAAATACACAACAATAAATGTATGTCAACTGCACCAGGAGCCAACTGGGAAAAAGCTTTCAAAGTCAAAATCTAGAATAATTTGGGCTAGAAAATAATCAACATATTGTTAAAACTATAGACCAAAGTAAAAAATAAACATTCCTGAGCCCATACTAGTACAAATGATTGAAAATATAAATGATGAGGGAGAGAGAGAGAGGGAGAGAGAGGGAGAGAGAGAGAGAAGGAAGGTAGGTACATGACAAATCTCTCATACACAATTCCAGAAATTTATGTGGATACTTTATTCCCAAGGAGGTTGAGGACAGCCCAAACTTCATAACTACAGAGTGGTCATGGGGATTTCATTCCAAGAGAAAGTAAAGAAAGAGAGAAAGATGAATAATGTCTGAAGGGAAAATTCCAACAAACATAGCCTCAGCAGATACAACCCTGGTCCACATTGACAGATGCTAATAGTTTGTACTCTTCAGTGTGATTTGAATGAAGTTTATCTCTGTGGTATTCCTTTCAAAAGTCTGTAATTCCAGTCTAATCATGACAGAAAACATTTAGACAAAGTCCCCAAGACATTTGGTAGCCCATAAAAATCTGACCAATACTCCTCAAAGCTGTCAAGCTTATAAAAAGATCAAGAAAATACAAAATTTGTCAGTGTAGTGGCGTCTAAGGAGACTTACTTACTAAAGCAACAAAGAATACAGAAAAAGACCCTGGAAGAGAAGAAATATGTTAGGTGAAAATTAAGGAAATCCAAATAGAGTATCAGATTCTTATCATAATTCTTTAATAGTGATTTATTAGATTTAATATTTGAACCATATTAATATAAAACACAAATGATAAGGAAAATGTGGGAGATAGGAGACTGTTCTGTGCAAGCTTTATAACTTTTCTATAAATGCAAGCAATTCTGAATTACAAAAAGGTTATATTGATACAGGAACACGGTTGTGTGACAGCCTTTGCTGTCATTTAGTGTACCTAGTAGGTAGAGTAAAGAAAACAACCTGAACTACTTAGAAGTCTCTGCAGACATCAGTCATTCTTCCTGTCTATCTTGATTTGAGTCTGGAATGTCTCCCAAAAGCTGAGTGCATTTGGAAGGTGATTGGATTATGGAGGTTAATGGGATCAAGTGGATTAATCCTTTGAGGATTTTTTGTACTGCTAAGAGGCTAGGCCTGGGTAGACAGATGGGGCACAGGGGCATGGCGTGGAAGGACATACTTTTCCCCTAGCTCCACCCTTCTCTCCCCTTCCTAGCCTCCAAGAAACGAGAAGCTGTGTTCTACCCCTCCTCCACTGCCAACTGTCTTACTCACTTTGACGTTGCTGGGCCTGCAAACCCAACATACACAATTTAAGGAAAAAAAGATTTACTGTGGCGCACAGTTTCAGAAAGTCTCACACAAGCACGTGATGGAGGTCTGGCTGCAGACAAGCTGGCATTGTAGACAGAAAGTCAAAGCTAAGTTCAAGTCTGGAGACATAGGCAAAGGCCTGAGCTCCTCCAGGAAGAAGCTATAACAATGTTTCTTTTTTTCTTCCTTTATTTAGTTCAAACTGCCAGTTGGGCCCCCACCGGCATGGTGGTCGCCCCTCCCTCACTTCCTATCCACAAGTCAAACCTGAAACCTCTGCCCTTGGTGCCCCCCAATCTCAATAAATTGACATAATTCCTCCAGTTCAATCTCTGTTAGCTACCCCTCCAAGCCAGGCCCTATCTCTCAACAACACATGGTTCCACACTTTCCCCAGTACATCCATATAAGGAGACTTTTGAAGGACACTCTGGATCCTAAACATAGCATTCTGCCCCTGGCCACCCCCCCAAAAAAAGTCATGTTCGCCTACTTATGCAAAATGCACTTAGTCCTTCTTTATGAATAGCCATTCCAGCACTGTTAAAAAACCAAAGTCCAAAGTCTCCTCTGACACTCAAGGCAAACTCTTAGTTGTGAGCTCCTATGAAAATCAGAGAGAAGTTAAACACTTTCAACATACAATGCCACAAGGTAAATATTCCCATTCCAAAAGAGAAGAGTAGGAGAAAAGAAAACAATCAGACCAAAACAAGCTCTAAACTCATCGGGCCATGGTTAGATCCTGTAGCTCTGTGTCCAGCACCTGAGATAAAATGCACTGGGAGATGATCTCCAAAGGAATTGAACGTCCCTGTCCCTACAGCATTTCGTCTGGCTGTAACACCCGTGGCTTCTTCCTCGGGCTGGCTCTGCTCACAACCTGTCGTCTTCCTCAGAGGATGATCCGTGTTTCTGGTATCTCCGAATTCCCCAGGTCGTCAGTGCACTTTCAGCTTCACCTTCACAACTTCATGCACTGCCCTCCCAGGGGCACACTGCCTAGCTCCCAAGGCCTTCCTCCTCCACAACCCAATTCTTGCACTCTGCATTCCTATAAAGACGGGACTGCATGGACCATGCCAAGGTCTGCCATTGGCTTGAGCAGTAGCCTGGCCCCCTTGGTAAGCCACTGCTGGTGTCTCTGAGGTCTTAGATGGCTGAACACCAGCAAGCACGTTTCTTTTTGCCCTACAGAATGCCCTTGAGCACTTTTCTTAGAGCAAGGTCTTTTGCTTTTGCACCTATTAGGTAAAGGGTGGAGTCTTGCTGATGCCTGGGACACCCTCAAGGCATCTAATTTATGGCCCTGATCCCAAGCACTTGGCTTCTTTTTAATGCTAATCTCCTTAACACCCTGTGCTCTTCTTCCCCACCTTTGCAGCCCCTGCCAGGCTTGTAAAACTGCAAAATTTTCTGAGACAGGGTCTTGCTGTGCAGTCCAGCTGGTCCCGAACCCACTGTGGAGCCCAGGCTAGACTGGGACTCGTGGCAGTCCTCCTGGCTTAGTCTCCCAAGTGCTGGGATTACAGCCATTTGCTACCACATCCGGCTTGATGTGATGCTGGGGAGTCTTAACTCAGGGCCTTGAGCTTGCTAAGCAAGTGCTTTAAGTGCGGGCTATTCTTCCAGCCTTAACTTTTACATCATTTTCTCCATTATTTTTTCCTGCTGTTCGGTGTAGAGCTGACTAAAAGCTGCAGGCAGTACCCATGTGACAGACTGAATATTGGGCTGCTTTGAGATTTCCTCCATGAGATTAAGTAGTCTACCATCCTTAATCTCAGTTTCAGTCAAAGTTTCTGAAAAACGGCAAGATAACAGCACACTTTTTGCCAGAGAGTAGCATACATGGTTTCTAGACCAATCCCCAATAAAGTCCTCCTTCCAGTCTGAAACTTATTGAGACTGACTTTTACAATCGAGACTTCTATCAGCATTCCAGTCTTTTGAGCTCTGACCAGAATCTTCTGTAGAGCTCAGCTCACAGCTTTTTAAGCTGTCTCTAGTCGGCATTTTCAAACCTTTCCAAACTCATTCCTCAAAACAGTTCCAAAGCTTCCAAACCAAGTGGTCAGGTAAAGTCAAAGGGAAAACCTCACTCCTGACTCCAACTTCTTAGTTACTTATTCATTGCTGGGACAGAATACCAACACCCACAACTTACAAGAGAAAAGATTTATTTTGGCTCACTGTTTTAGAGAGTCACAGTCCATTGATGGGTATCCAGCTAGGGTGGGAGCACGTGACAGAGGTCTAGCTACAGAAAGTTTCCTCATGGCGTTGCAGACAGAACCAACTGAAGCAGAAGTCGACAAGTGACCAGAGGTATTCAGGTTACCAAGTCCAAGTCTGGAGACATTGGCCAAGGCTAGAGCTTTTGCAGGAAGAAGCTGTGATGATGTTTCTTCTTTCTTCCTGTGTTTAGTTCAAGCAGCCAAAGGGGCTGCCCACACCCAGGGGAGGTAACCCTCTCTTACTCTCTGGCCACGAGTCAACCATGCACACCTGAAAGTTTTGCTTTGGGCTTCCCCCAATCTCAATAAGTCAATGCAACTGATAGACCAAATCCCAAGCAAACACCTCTTCCAGCCAGACCCTACCTGTCAGCAGCACGAGTTCCAGAGTTATCCCAATATATCCAAACACATGAGGCGTCTGGAGGATGCTCCAGATTCAATTCACCGCACCAAACAATCATGCAAGACCTGATACAAGTTAAGTTGTGGGCATTGGGAATTTTATCCCAGCAATGGGAAAATCCTTTGAAAATTGAGGGCAATAATCAATTCCTTTATAGGGTCACAAGACTGAATAGTGTTTGTCTGGATTAAAAAATATTGCCAAAGCAATCTTGAGTAACAAGACCAAGGCAGGAGGCATTGCAATACCAGACATCAAGCTATACTACAAAGCAATAGTTGTGAAAACAATTTGGTACTGGCACAAAAACAGACGGGTAAACCAGTGGAACAGAATTGAAGATCCAGGGACAAACTTAAATACGCTCAACTACCTAATATTTGATAAGAGGCAAAAGCATACAGTCGAAAAAGGACAGCCTGTTCAACAACTGGTGCTGGGAAAACTGGACATCCACATGCAGAAGAATGAAACTATCACACACCTGTCACCATGCTCCAAAATCAAATCAAAGTGGATCATAGACCTAGACATTAAAAGTGAAACACTGAACCTTCTGGAAGACAAATTAAGCAATTGTCTAAAAGACATTGGTGTAGGCAAAGACTTTCTTAATAAGATACCAAAAGCAAAAGAAATTTTCCCTGTTATTAATAAATGAGATCATGTCAGATAAAAAGGTTTCTGCACAGCAAAGGAAGTTATTAACACTGTAAAAAGAGAACCAACAGACTGGGAATAAATATTCACCACCAACACCTCAGACAGGAGGCTCATAACCAGAATATACAGGGAACTGAAGAAAAGCCCCTCAAAATCAAGGACCCTAATTAAACTGGGCAAAAGAAATGAATAGGCAGTTCACTGATAAAGAAATTCAAATGGCCAATAAATACTTAAGCTTTCTTAGTCCTGTCTCAGAACACCTTTCTAGCTTCTCTCTAATCTGACTGAACATTTCTCTTTTTGTGATTTGTATTTCATGGTCTCTGCTTTCAGTCACCTTTCTTCTTACATCTACTTGGACTAAATTATACATGCACTTAATACAGAATACACACGGAAATATATATCTGAATACTGCAGATACCCCTATATAAACACTATACACTAGAGATACCTACTGCATTAACAGCAGGATATGGCAATGTGATCTAATTAGCCTGGCTTTTTAAATAATTTTTAATTTTAATTTTTTACTGAAATAATTTAGTGAAATCACAAGGAAGCTTCTTCATGATGTGGCAGTACAAGGGCCCTTGTAAATATCGCCTTCTACTGATGTCATTCACCGAGCCACAAGGAATGAAGCTGCCTCCAAGTCATTCATACGGATCTCCTCATATCTGGGAACGCTCTCCAAAATCTTCTTAGGTAGATTTATTCATGACTTTATTTTATTTATGACTCAAGGGGTCACATAATAAATTATTAGAGCTGTTTGTATTTCTTGCAATTCCTGTATTTTGCCATTATTCGTGTTCTATCAAATTAGAAGAAGAAGCTAATGGAAGCTTCTTTCTAGAAAGATTGGTGTTTAGGAGCAAAATGACAAATTAGTTTTATTATTTTATGTTTTAACTCTTAAACACTACTTTAAATATGTACTCTCTCTCAGATTGGATTCAATCCTCAGTTCCAGTGAATTTCTATAAAATAGTGTACATCTTCTCCCATAATAATTCTTCATTCACTGCTAATTTGCAATTTAATTTATTTCATTTAATCCTCTTGACTGTATTGGGATCCATCTTTTGAACTAATGAACTCTTAATGATAAAGTCAAAGACTTCTTTTCAGTGATCTTTTTTTTAAATCTCATAACAGGCCTTGGTCCCACTTTGATCCTACTGAATTGTGATTGCTAGTTGTTCTGTGATCTGACTTCTTTCTTTCACCCCCTGAAAGACTGCACTCTCTGGGCTGTCCTCTTTCCTTGGCCCTTCTCCTAGAGTTCCCTCCCCAGTCTGCAGATTTTTGCTAACATTACATCTCTCAAAACTCAACATCCACCCATGTCAAGCTAGACTGCATGCTTTCCTAAGACCATGCACTAAACCTTTAAACCTCCATCCCTTGTTCTTTGGGAGGTTCTCTTCGCCTCTATTCACATCTTTTATAAGCCCAATTCTCATCTTACTTTCTCCTCTTTTCAAGAACTTTATGTTTTTGCTCATGTAAGAAATATGTACTTCCTTTATACCCCACGACATTTCATCTACATCTCTATCCTATATTAATACGAATATTTATGTAGTATAACAGCCACAATAATTTGCATATTGTAAGTCCTCAAGTGGATAAAAGGAAAACAAACTAAGGGTTAGTAGAATATGATATCCATTAATGGTTCATATGAGATTTCAAAGAAAGTGGGCTGAGGAGCCCTATTGGTCATACTTAAGTCTAAAAAGCTCCATCAGAAATATGGAAAATGGTCTGCATTTTTACTAAGACATAAGGAATGTCCTCTTTCAGAAAAAAATAAGAAATTAATATCAGCAGAAGATAGGGAAGTTAAACCATACGTTGGCTGTAGTAGTGAGAACTCATGACCAGGAAGGAATGAGACCACAGGATCTGAGAAACGGCAAAAATTGTCAAGATGGAAGAGCAGTATCCCATGGAAAAACCATAGAGCAGAGATCTAAAGATTGAAGTGTATGTAGATGCAAAGAATGACGTCTTGCATGGAAGTGGATATGGGACACTAGGTAGAGATGCGGTCTTGAGAGGATTCGACCAGCCATCAATCCTCAGAAGCAACAGGAGCGAACATAAGGGGGACTGGATACAGAGGGTGGCTCTTTTTTTTCCCGACTATTCTTATTAATATACAAATGTAATATGTAGTATTTACAATGAATTTGGGTGTTTTGTACATCTATGTATCACATCGACTTCACAATCCCTTCCCACTTTCTACCCTCCCACCCCCTCCCTGTCCCTTCCCCCGGCTCCGGATTGCTATCCTTCAACATTCCAACTACGAACTAACTACGAACTGCGCAAGCCAGCTTTCCCCTTTTTCTTTTCAGGTGTTCATTTTACCTGTTGTTTTCTGCAGTGTTGTGGCTCCTCAGGGGAAGTTTTCAGATAAATTTCTCCTGACAGGTTGCCAGTGGGACAGGTTTAATCCTGCTTTATCTGAAGCAGAACAGATAATAGCTTTCTTAAAAGTGTGAAATACATGACTCTTTCTAAGTGGGAGCGGTGCATCTCCCAAATGGAAACATAGCTCTGGGCAAGAGCCGGAGATCTCTCAGGTGTGCAGGGAGAACTACGTCCAGGCGGGGAGGACATGGAGGAAACCTGCCCTCTTTACATACCTGAGACGTTCAATTACTAGCATCATTTCAGCTGTACCTAGAACTGACCTTGGCCATTATCTGGAAAGAGGTAAAGCAAATGATAGCGTAAAAAGATAAAAGACATTCATACAGTGAGGAAAAAGCATGAGGGGCATATTAATACACACAAATTTTTATGGGGTAGGCACAAATATGCCCATAACTCTTAACAGGCCAGATTTTCAATACCCAGCGGACCTCAGTGCCATTACTTACATAGTATGGGTATAGCTCTCTCAGGACACAAGGCTTCTTAATATCCGGTGTATGCTTGGAAAATATTTGTAACTTGGGAGTAAACACCCCCAAAGAACTACTAATATTCCTAAACATCACTTTGGAACTACTCTCTTGAGTGAACAGAATATTTTCAGGGTCCACAGGGTGATGATGCTTATCCTTGCCCTGTGCCCAAAGTGTTCCTATTCCATTCGTGAGAAATTGATTTTTAATGAAAAATTTCAGAAGAGTTCCATATTACCATCTGTATAAAGTACCACTCAGAAACTCCTGAAATGTTTTTAGTGTCAGTAATAGTTACTTTTTTAAAAAAATAGTCTCACTCTGTGCTCCAGGTTAGTCTTGTACTCACTGTGTAGCCCAGGTTGGACTCAAACTCATGGCAATCTTCCTGCTTCGATCTTTTTGAGTGCTAGGATTATGGGTGTGCTCCATCAAGCCCAGCTATTATGTAGTGCTAGTGGATCAAACACTGGGCCCCGTGTTTCCGAGACTAATGCTCCAATCACTGATCTTCAATCCCCACCCCTTTCCCCTTCATTTTCCGAGTAGCTGTGAGTCCTCAAGCCTCCCACTCTCTGTAAGAATCCCATCCAACTAGTTTCGGTATCCACATTCGATTGAGTGCCATTTACTTATCTCTAGGGATTTTGGAATTCTTGATAGTCTCAACATCACAATTCCTTCTCATTTTTATGAATAGGGACTGGTTCTGTGAATAAGTGAAAAGTTCGTTTGTGAGATATACAGAATGATTTACATATTTATTGTAAACGATTTGGACAACAATTTAAGACGACAATAAATTGAGTCGATGTGTTCTGTTGGTTAGATGGAATTTTAGCATCTCCCTATATAAATGTTTCAGGAAAACTGATGTCTCCCAATAAATATTGGCATCTAATAAAATAACATTCTTTTATTTGAAATCTCCTTTGAGTGAAAATTAGCCATATAGCCCTAAAGTTTTAAGTAACTTCAATATTACCCACAAAGCTAAAAACGTGAGAGATTCATGAGCGAAAGAAGCAATGTATGGAATTCTTGCCCTATGCGGGCTTGAAATGGAAAGTAGTTATATAAAATCTGACATGATCATAAGTAAATGGCATAAGAAAAGCATGGCATAATTAGGTTAATTCCCCTTACACGAAATAGCATTAGCATGATTGATTTCTGTGCCATAAATAATGGCTTGTTTATTTCAACTGGCACTTAATAATAAAGCTTTACTTGCTCGGGAAGAGAAGGCTCATATACCCCTTAGAGCTAATTGCGGCAGTTTGGAACTCTCTTACCTAGTTAAGAGAGAAGCTGGAAGTGGGAAAAAGGAAATCAGGAGATTTCGGTATCTCCCTCAGACACCATTATTCAAAAGTGGGCATGGTAATGGCAGATTGCTTGCTGTGGGGCATGAGGAAGGTTATCAGAAATGACCGCAAAGGAAAGGGACCTAAGAGGAATAAATGTGGCTAATTACACTGTGATGCCCTCTGTATTGTGTTTTCTTCTACATATGAGAAGAACATTAATACTTTGCACTGCCTGTTATTCTGGGCTTTCCACATTTCACTTGTTTGTTCAGGTTAATGGGCATCATTTTGGCATATGTAGACATGCACATATCCAGCATTGGTCGGTTTTTATCACCAGTAACCTCCCTGTCCTGACCTCCCCTCTGGTTCCCTATTTGAGAAATGTTGCTACATACATATTCTTTCTCCTGGCCATCCCTTTGTCTTTCATCCCTCTCATTCCATTCCTTTTGTCTAACAATAACTTTCCTTCTTCTATTTTCTCTTTAAGACTCTACATATCTGGGAGGACGTGCGCTGCACCTCAATATGCTTCCTACTGTCAGGCATCCAGATTATAATTATCACCAGCCAAGGTGGAGGTCAGAGAACGAGCGTCGTCGAATTCCTCATTTCGGCGATGTGCTAATTTTGCTGACAACATTCACGATGAATTTGTAGGGTAGGGTGGTTCAGAATGACCTGACCCACAGGCCGCTGCAAGATGGGTGTGTTCTTGGATATGAAAGAAAGAGTTCAATGCTAATCTGTGGAAACAAAACAGAGATAATCCAAGACGTAACACATCCATTAAAAAGAGCCCATTGGCTTGGCTACAAAACCAAAGGATTGCAAAGCTTTCTGAGCCTTTCACTTAAAGGTGTTTTAACACAACATTATAAGGGCATGATTTTTTGCATCTGGATGTGTCTGTTTTCCAGCTAAATTGCTAGCTACTTAGAGGTAGACATGTTGTCTCTTCACATTTTTTAGCCATAGTACAATTCCCAGTAGATAGCAGTCCATCAATAACCAGGTTGATTTCTACTTTCCCTGCTTTTCAAGTCTGTCTTCTCCAAAGGAATAGTTTTTCTAAGAATAAATTTTATCATTTTCTTCTTCCTTTAAAATCTTAGAAATTCTTTCTTTGCCTACAAAAAATTTTCATTTCCTTAAAATGGAATTTTAAAATTCTCAAATCCCTCATCCCCACTCGTATCCAGTCCCTCTCTTTCAGTTGTGTGCCGTTTCAGCAACGACTCCTCCCGCCAAGAGTAGCCCTTTATCAGTTAGCAGAAGCCAGTCACTCCTGAGGGTAATCCCCCTAGACCGTGCTCCAGAGCAGTACGTCCTTTAGCTTTCAGAGTCTAAAATTCTACATGCACCACTGCTGGAATTTTGTTTGTAATTATTACTATGACAGATATTATCAGTGCTATGGTTTAGATCTGAAATACAGCCCAATGGTCTCATACTAATGTGTTCAAAAGAGACTGGACCGTGGGAGATGGATACTCAAACGGGGATTTATTCCTCCAGTTGGTTCAGAGGTGTGGCCTGGTTGGAAGGAGCTTGTCACTGCGGGGGAGGACCTGGAATAATGTATTCCTTCCTTGGCGCCTCCCTTGCCTCTCTGTCCTCACTGCTATGGGTTGAACAGCCTTCCTCCCCGGGACCCTCACTGTGTTCTTCCTGCCAGTGGAGGCAGCCAACTACGGATTGGATTCTGCTAAAAAAAAAAAATAACAACAACAACAAAAAACTCTAAACTTATAAACAGCTAAGGCATCATAAAGCAAAGCCACAGGATGGAGGGTCCGCTACTCTGCAGTGTAGACAAACCTTCAGCAAGGTGTATGGAAGCCTCTGAAGTCTGGAAACATACTACGAGCATGTCCTGACGGGCTTTCATTTCTTTCCTGAGGGCATATGTCGTGCTCAGAGTGTTTTGTGCAAGGGAAGAACAAAAATGACAGATAAAAAGTGAGAAATTAACTGAATGATACAACCACACAAGTGTGACTAATGGACATTTACCCTTGTTTCTCTTCATGGGCAGCAAAACCTCTTCTAAGTTTCTTCTTTTTTGTTCCTCCTTGTTCTGGATAACGTGAAGTCAGCCTGACCCAAACCACAGTCAGTGACACAGTTCTTTTTCTTAAGGTGCCACTTTAGGGTATTATGCTATTACATAATGATACATACAAGGAACCAATTTCACAAAGTAGCTACAGCAATACATATCTGCATTCTGTAACAGTAGTCAAGATAAAATGGACTTCATTTTTCCATAAAAATTTTGGCTGCAGCTTCTGGGGAAAAAAAGAAAAGAAACTTCCAGCAGATATTTTAAGGGGGAAAAGGCTCTAGATACAAGTGTTCGATGCATTTGCTTTCTTATTGAAGGCGAATTTCATATTTTGAGAGACAAAAATGTCATTTACTTGCTCCCCCGTAGCTCAAGGGGACAACCCCCCCCCAAAAAAAAATCCCGAGTTCATTCTTGTAAGAATGCTAATTGGGCCTCTGTGGCACTGTCTTTAATCCACAATAGCCAGCCATTAATTCACACCTCATTTAGAAGGTTCAGCTACTATATTTTGGAACTTTGCCCAAGATTTGAACTCATAGTCTACATTCCTGGATATAAAAATGACAAACAGCAGCCCCAAATTACTTTGTGTATTCCACTCTAATTTGCTCTAAAACCTTAACTTTAAAAAATTGCCAAGCTCACTTTTTTATATCTGCAAAGTAAAAACTTCATTGGGGAATTTTTCCCTAATTACATACCAAAATTTAAGCAGTTTTTTTAATATAATAATAATCAAAATGCCTATTAGTAAAATCTGATGAGTTTCATATTGAGAATAATAAGTAAAACAAATCTGTGTTAAGATGTCTTTATATAACTCATAACACCAAACACTATGTTTTAAAATCATGACTGTCTTTGTTCATTTTCTACACAAGTAATTTAAATAGTAACATAATTTTAAGTCAATTTTACTGACATTATATTTGAAATTTTACCTTTAAAAATGTTGAGCTTATTTGCATTTGTGGTGAAACTTTTAAATATCTCTTAAATCCTTAGTACATTTTATATCAGTATTACCTCGCACAAACTAGGCAGTGTGATATAATTTCTTTAAGGGCAGTTTGCATAAGGTAATTTGAAGTGACTTATAAAACAAGCCTTTAGGTACATACAACTTCACCTTAATTTTAGGAGTTGAACTTGGATTTTAATGATGGCTTAACATCTTTTAGGAGAGAGTAGTTTCTCTAGTTATGAAGAAAGAATGAAAAGTATGCTTTTCACATGTAAAAATACATTCAAGATGATTTAAATGGTTTTTGTGTATTTTAAGTTTTAGTAAATATGAATATTCTTCCTGTATTGACTCTTTAGTGAATGGCAGAAATAATCTGCTCTTCATAAGATGAGAAGCATCACCCAAATCCACCCCTTTAATTTTTTCCCCGGACTTCAGGGTCTGTTAATGAGCTACTGGTAGCTGCATGGAGCAAGGTCATTACCCAAGACAAAACCTGGACCAGCAAGTCTGTGCTGTTCATCCCAGAGGGTATTTGGCTTGGAGGTAATGAAGGATAGGTGTTTGGAGAGTTGTGAAGTTTTTTCAGTGAGCTCAAAGTATTAAAGAAAACATAAATAAGATAGATAAAAATTTAATTATATGATGTTCTTAATAATATCATATCACAGTGATACATGCATACCCATGCTTAGAGTAGTACAACTCATAATACCTAAATCTTGGAAGGCTGTATATGCCCACCAATGGACAAGCATGTTAAGAAAGAGTGGTATCTATACACAACAGAGTACTGTATCCTTTTGGAGGATATATTGTACGTCATGTCCCTTGTCATACAGAGAAGAAATGGGGAGTATTTCAGTCATTTGCACCATTTTTTTGATCCGTCACTATCCATTTCCACTCCAAATCTCACTATATAGTAAGAAGATGAAATTGTTGAACATCAAGAGTGGTAATAGAAATGTAAGGATGAGGAATTAAAAATATTTAAAATTGGGCATGGAAATGGCACACCGTCTAAATGTGTGTAATAAAATTGATTTTATAGGAGAAGTGATAGAGTGCTATAATACTGCAGTGTAACTCACTTTTCTTGTTTTACTCTTTAGGAAGAATTAATGAAATTGGTTGTCTCTGCAGGAAGACATTAGAAATTTGCTGCATATCTTGACTGTCCAGGATGCTGGGGTCTAGTTCAGAGTCAAATGTTAGAGACAGATCTCACATCATCAATACAACAATATGCTTATCTGTATATTTGGTTTTTTTCTTTAAAAAAAACATGGATTACACTTTTTAATGGTTCCTTCACACACTTCTGCAGTTCTTCACCAGAAACAGAAATATTGCCAGTCATTTTTTATGAAAATCAGAAGAAATCTGAGCTTTTGGTTTAAAACACATTATATGTATAAATCACAAGCAAGAAACAATAAAATCTGCTCATTCAAATCTTAGCCACTAAAAAAATAAAATGCATGGACTACAAATGACTTATTCTTGGAAAGAATGCCTCAAATCCAAATTGTAGCATAACTCAGTGTCCAAATAAACATGAAAAAGCTGACAAATATGGCTCCCAGTCCCAAAGATCCCATCATCTGCATTAAAGATGAATGAAATGAGAGAAAGGGAAAAGCCATCTGCAATTTAGATTTATCATTCTTTTGTTGTCTTCCTGCATTTCAGGATAAAGGGGCTGGCAAAGTGCACAAGGCCATTCATGACTTTAAAGGGGATTCGTGGCTGTAATTTTAATATTTACAAATGATCCATATTTTGGACTAGATAGCCATTGTCTGTCCAAAATTTGCCATTGTCTGGTGGTCATTTTCCTTTAGGCTACAAAGATCGCTTTTGCTCTAGCTAAAAGAAAGCTTCTAGAAGTTGCTTATTGCAGATGAGAAGAAAAACAGAAAAAAATTCAGGATCATTAGTCAGGGAGCATTGATTACAGTTGTCGAGATTTCTGCATTTTTTTTTCTTTGTAGTTTTGTCCGACTAGCACATTCTGGGGCATTCAGACTCCAGTGGATTGAGGTCTTTTCTAAACCTTTGCCTTGAAAGTCATTCTAAAAAAAAAAAAATTAAGTATTTTGTAAAAATTCTCAAAAACAGGGATACAACTCTCACCAAGATGACTTTCTTTCTCTGTCTTTCAGTGTACGTGTCAAGGAATTATAGAAACTAAATATCTGATTTATCAGGAGGATTACGATAATTTTATCCAAAAAAAGATCTATATGGCTCTTGAATCAACTGTGAGGAAGTGGAAGACAGTGTGAGAGGAGTGTGTGTGTGCGTGTGAACGCACGTGCTCGTGTGTGCATACACATGCACACAAACTTGGTTGGACGTAGAACAGTTTGTCATATCCCTTCTACCACCTCTGTAGCAGCTACTCAGAAAATGGTTTCATTCAGTCCGGCTGCTGAGAATAGATCTCTCTTTTAGCAGTTATCTTAGAAAAAAAGGGAAGTACAAGGAAGCCTGGGATGAGCTCAGTGCTGGCACGTGAGCCATTGGAGCCTGTGCCACCACATGCCCACTAGTGATAAGCATGCACAAGTGACTCCAGCAAGCCGTGGGGGGTATTGCATATGTAAATATCATTGAATGCTAGCTTGAAATTGAGCAGCGTGGCAGAGGGCTTACACTTTAAAAAAAAAAAACTATGTATGTATCCCTGTCTATTGCTTGTAAAAGAATAATGCATTTCTTTTTCCTCTTGGTAATAGAGATTTAAGCACTGCCAATAACTACTTCCCTAAAGACAGCAAAAGAAAATGTAAAGAGCTGCAGTTAAATAAGGATTATATAGTTTATATGTGTTCGCCAGCCAACTCTGCAAAAATTGCCACAGAATTACAGAAAAAAAAATCCGATTAAGGAAATTTCCCGTCACAGAACAGCTCAATGCCAACCCATTCAAAACACTACAATAAACCGCCGTGAGAGGTAGAATCCAGTTTCTAAAAAAAAAGTCCCAGTTAATTTTGTCATTGACTTGATCCTTTGAAGCCAGTAGAAATACAGAGGCAGTTTGAGAAAGCCAAGAACAATTGTTCTGTATTTTATAGAAAACAATTTGCAGTCCAGCATGGGTTTATGTTAGTACCTTAATTATACATATTCCAAGAAATTGGCGTATAGAATGTTGGACACTAACCAAGAAACTTTTGGAGTGAGTATACAAAAAATTATCTACAGCTATATTGTGAATCAATATTACAGAAAAATTGTCAATATGAAGAACTTGTTCTAAGAACTCAATGAAATATTTGTAACTTAGAGCGAAGTGAGCTGCTTCATCAGAAGCTCTTTACACATTATATTTCTGCTAGGCAAACGTCTGCTTCCAGGTATGAATGAGGCGTTTTTGACATGAAATATTATATACTTGGAAAGCAACTGTATTCTTTAAAAAAGAAAATAAAAAGGAATAAGAGATATAAGTAAAACAGGGTGACATTGCAGTATAATCAGGCAACAATGGAAGTCCCTTTAAAGCAGCCCAGCAAGTTGTTCTGAACTCAAAAGGACATTTAAAAATATCACCACATATGTTCGGTTGTTCCAGTTAGGAGTGGTGCTAGGATGCACTGCGTAGAGGCCAGAGATGCTGCTAACATCCTACTATGCACAGCATACTGATTCATGCGAAGAAGTATCTGTTGCCAGAAGCTATTTCCTTTGGTGTTGGGTAATGTTTGTCTAGTCTGAAGGCACTGTTACTGCAGTATATTTTTAAGCTTCTTAACTTTAGCAATGATGTCTGTTTACCAGAATGAAAATTTCTGGGAGATATAAATTTTCTGTATTGTTCAGTTGTCTGTATGACCAGTGCCTAGAACAATGCCAGGCACATAGTGGTCACTCAGAAAATGTGATTCAAGAATGAAAAATTGAGAAATAATACCAACAGAGGACTCACTTTTATTCTGGGAGGACTCACATGGAGGAGTGTGAGGGTTTCCTGTGGAAACCAAGATGATAGCCATGGTACCCACAAAGCCCAACGCTGTCTGAATATGCCAGGATGCTCACAGAGAGCACAAACAGCGAGCTTCAAAGAAGTGAGAAAATCATACATTATCATTGTATAGATTTAAGAGATATAACACATACAGACTTGTGTGAAATTGGCACTCAAGCAGATTCTATTCCCATCACATCACCTAGTTACATTTGTTTTGATTTGGTAAAAAGAACCTGAACCATATTATTTAATAAATCTCAATATATTATACAATAATATTAATGATAACCCTCACAATATTTACAGTAGGTCACTAGACTTATGTAGTCTACATAACTACAGCAGATCTAATTCCCGTTATCTATGTCTCTCCATCCCCCAGCCCACAGTAGCCACCATTTTCTCTTTCTATGTTTTCAACATTTTGAAGACTTCACAAATAAGTAAGATCGTAGGTGTTTTTCTTTCCGTGTGTGGTTTGTCTCTTTTGCAATGTTAAGTTCAATCCTGTTGGTTCAGTTCACAGGATTTCCCTCTTTATTCAAAGCTGCACAATTATCCCTTACTAATTTTTTATGTGTACCAATAAAAAATTCTGTGCATATATGTATATCACACCCATTAGAATTCTATATCAAAAAGATTAGAGAAAACAAGGGCTCGAGAACACATGAAAGGAAGTGATTGCTTTTGTGCTACTATTGGTAGGAAGTTACATTTGGATAGCCACCATTGAAAAGCAGTTTGGAACTTCCTCAAATAACATTGTTCCATTGATTCAGTGATTCTTCTAAGTAGATATATAACCAGAGGTTTAGTGTTTAGTGTAACATTTTCCCCAATAATCAATATCTTTAGTTTCCAATGAATGGTTGAAGGTTGAATATATATATACTGGAAATGTCATCTCACTATGAATGAAGGCAGTATAAAGACACATGATTGAATTTAGGCCCAGTGACTCATGACTGTGACCCCAACATTCTGGGAGGCTGATGCTGGGGGATCTTAAGCTTGAGCTCAACTTGGGTAACGTAGAGAGCTGGCAAGACCCTATCTCAAAAAAAGGAGTTAAGGAAAAGAAAGAAAGAAAGAAAGAAAGAAAGAAAGAAAGAAAGAAAGAAAGAAAGAAAGAAAGAAAGAGAGAGAGAAGAGAAAGGAGACAGGGTCGGGATATAACCCTGTGGGGAGATCCTGGACTTAATTTTCAGCATTGCCAGAGAGGAGAGAGAGAGAGACCGACAGAAAGAAAAACGCATTTGTCACACACTCTTAGCTGAAAATTCTCAAATCTCACTTTCAGTAATATTTGTCTTTAGGTTCTAAATTTAAGAAAGTCATTTCTAACAAAACCACCTTACTTTCTCGTGAAGTAAATTTTGTCAGCCTTTAAATCACCATTTTTCTCTAAATCTAAGTATTCAAAATGAACTCACTTGTTGCTCTGTGTCTGAACCTTGTTACTATTTCCTTTTGTAATTAATTGATATGGCTTGTGATATATTTCTCTCTGCCATCATCTAAAACATAAAAATCATACCCGAAAGCCAGGATTCATTTTAGGCTGTTTTCTCTGACCATGTGATTGAGTTCTGATATTTTTACTTAACATACTTGATGACTTCTTTTCTGGTGGTGTGCACATGGGGGATTTTCTTTTGTTCCTTGAACTTTATGGGGTTTTTTTTTTCCGTATTGGAGTCTTCATCTGTCTTCCAAGCACATTAAGTTTCTACTTCCCTTCCACTCCACAAGATGGTAGACTGGTACATTCGCTACACTTTCAAGATCATTTGTGTATATTGAAGATTAAGGGTGAATACTTCTTGCCTCCCTTCTGAGACTTGAGCTGCTCTCCCACATGCACTCATTGGTCTGAGCACTGTATTTTATGTTGTTTTTGTTTATTTGTGTGCTTCAACATTGTATACAAAACAGAACAGATCCTAGCATGAGTTATGTGTCATTGTGGGTACTTTTTCCCCTAAGCTGGACTACATTGTACTTATTTTTGTTTTTTGTCTTTTTTTCCCCACACCCCATATCAGTTACCTTTCTATCAACAGTGTTGGCACTACCTCTACAAGTATGAGAATTATCAGTTAGATTTTTATTTTAGATAAATAATAGTTCATCCGATATATTAAAGTATTCATAGTCTCTTTTAACATAAATGCCTTAAATTGCATAATCCATCATTGTTCAACTGAGCCAGTTGTGTTTCCTGTATAGGCATACACATAGTCACTCCAACACTTATTCTCTCTTCAGATATTGCTTATTGCAAATCGCCTCATTTACCTTTCAATGTCTTGAAAATGAGGCCAGTCATGGATTTTCAAGACCTGAGAACACAAATAAAACAAATAATTCATCAATAAAATACTATTGTGATAATAAAACAGTAAACAAATCGTCACAACTTCAATCATACACATAAATAAGAGTTGTGATTTTAAATTGTAGCCACATGCTGGCACCTTGTTGAGACCCATTAGTGCACACATGAGGAACAGAGAATTTTGTTACAGATTTTGTTCTGGGCCTAAATGTCAGCTTTTAAGATTCAATTATTCCCCAATCATTTAATTCTCCACAAAACAATCCCTTCTCTTTTATTGCTCCCTAATTTGGTAAGATCTTTGGCCAATAGTTGTGGTAATCAATGTGTAATTCGAAGAAATTTGCAAATGTTCTGTTTTTAAGCTTACTAGGGATAGCATGGGTTCTGGTTTTTTTTTTTTTCCTTCTAAATCGTGCATGAGTTTACATAAAAATATTCTTATCTCTCATCTGCTTTCAAATCATGTCCTAATCTTCTCAGGACAGTTTTCTAACTTTACAGTAGAAAATCTCTCCCTTCTTATGTTTCTGGTTCTTTCTCTCTAACATTCTATTTCTCATACTTGATACTTCTAAAATTTACGATTTGTATTTAAAGTAGTGATTTTGATTCATCATATCCAGAAAAAGAAATGTGATAAACTTTCAAATAGTATCCTAGAGAATAAACAAACATATGTGTTTCTATTACAGATTTCTTGAAAGTTTAACCCCCTAAATCTGTGAAGCTTACTTACGTATACCTCTATTCAATAACTTTTTTTTCTCATGGAGTACTTTTTAAGATCATTACAAAAATACTATTTCTTATGGTATTATGCATTTTTATTTATTTTACTGTATTGGTTTGTAAAACTATAACTCAATGCATCACCACTTAGCTATATGAGAAGGTAATTGTATATAGGTAAGAATGAGATCACTTAAAATAATTCACATTGATTTGCTTAGTTTTTGAATATGTGGGCCAAGAAATACGTCAGTGAGCTCCCATTTCTTTGTGTAATCCTACATTTTATATTCCACAATCGAAGAGCAGCTCTTTAGAATTTGGATATAAAGTGAAAAGTGGCATTCTAGTAGGTAACAAGCTTCAGTGAGTTGTGGCCAGGTGATGAGGACAGTGTTAAAGAATAGCATTCAGGAATGTTAGATAAACTTCATAGAACACAGTCTCTCTTCTCCCTACGCAACAAAAGAGACTTTAATCCTTTCCAAGTACCAGATTTACTGAAAACACGGTGAAGAAACAATAGCAACTTTGGGGTTCAGCCATCCTTGCCAAAACTCACCGCTATGATTGAGTAGATGTCTGACTCTAGTTTGGTCACTGCACCTCTGTAAAACAACCTTTCTGAGCCATCACCTCTAAAACAGGAATAAGACTAGTTATATTTTCAGATTTTTGTAAAGGTTACACAGAATAATAAAGATTAATCACCTACCAAAAGCTTTGCACATAAGAACTAAAGATCTTAGACTTTTTGAATATCTCTTTTCTTTCAACAAAATTTCAATAAGCCAAATAATTTGGAATATTTCTTACAGTTGCTTTTGGCAGTGGAATCTACCCTGCAAATTTTATTCAAAATATCTTTGACATTTTTTGTTGTAATTTAGATCCTTAGACATGTAGAATACGACTTAGAGCTCTGTGAATCCTTAAAACCTGCCTGGCACAAATAAATCTCATGATGACACTAGTATTAGTTATAATGTCACAGTACTGAGAAAGTTAAGGTTATTTAATTACCCTTCATATCAAATGGGGAAATTTTGGGCATGTCAAATCAATATTCAAAATTGTGGAGTCCAAAAGATTGGGACTGAATAGTGTGTCTGATATGGACGGCATCTCACCAAACACTGATGTTGATCCACAGAAGACTTATGCCACAGAGCACGGGCAATTGGCACTTGTAAAAAGGCAAACTCTGAGCAAACTAATTTAATGGGTAGAATTTTTTAGTTAAAGTCTCAGAACTTTAACTGAAAAACTTTGGTTTTGAAGAAAGGGACTCTGAGAATGATATAAACATGAACTAAGACTTATAAAATGGCAGATTGTTGACTTACCTTGTTTAAGAAAACACATTTTAATTTTTGAAAGTGTTCGTGTTGTGTCTAACATAGGTGCATGTGTGTGTATTACTAACATTACCGGTCAAGACCCTGAATATTTCAATAACTGAAGCAAAATCGTATTCTGTTTTCCCCCGGCAATAAAATCAGGTTACAGGAAAAGAGCATTTGAGTGGAAGATCGCAGGTGTTTGGCACAGTGGAACAGAGAAAAGCTTGTTGCCTTATCAACAGATTCCCCGAGAAATGGCAGCGTGCCAGAGAAAGGGGACTGTGTGTCAAGCTTTAGTTAAATCTATCACTGACTAAAGCTTAGTTGGCTGAAATTGATCAGTTTGCCATTAGAAGTGTAATTTCCATCTCCTAATTTGATAGCAAGTAACAAAAGGGTGAGATTGGTAAACAGTGACTCGGTGGAGAAATAACTCATGTGGTACACGCAGCCCAATGTGATGTCCCCAGTCTCCCGCCCACCCACCAATCCGGTTGCAGGGCCATGGGGAGTCATGGAGAATCCCTAAAGGTCACGTGTCTGAGCTCCAGTTTTGGATCAAGTACTTACTGGGTGTGAGACCTAGGCAAATTACTCCATCTGGCTTTATGTTCTTCTCTTCACTAGAATAACACCTGTCTTCAAAGGTTGGGTGATAACCAAAACACAATAGGTAGCATGACGGGCACATGCTACACAAGATAATGTTTCCCTTTGAGCTGCTCCTCACAGTGCCATCTTAGGTGTTTACTCTAAGTAACACTGACTTGACTAAGAAAAAACATGATTAAGTAAAAGCTACCCTAACTCTTCTGGGTTCCACGGAGGGAGAAAAAGTGATTCCGTTGTGGCACATTTAGTGTAATGTGTAAAAGGGGATTGTCTGAACTCAATTTGTGAAATGGTTTTTGTAACTCTGAAGCTAATACATGCTCATTACAGAAAGTATTGGAGAATTAATCAAAGTATATAAAGTGCAAAACGTAGCTTATTTACTTTCTTTCTATATCTATAAAGATAGCTGCAGTTAAGAGCATCCAGGACCACATTTCCATTCCAAATTATGTAGATGAGGAACTAAATTCTGCACATATTCAGAAATTTGCTTTTCAGCGTAATTGTACGTTTTACTTATATTTCCTTTTGTCAATGCAAGTTCTTCTGTGATTTTTATGTGGATAAGTTTTTGTTTTGTTTTGCTAAGGAATTGTCCGGGTTTCTGAGGTCCCTGGCCACCAAGTCAGGGGGAGCAGGTTCTCCAGAGGCTGTGAGTGTGACAGACTAGCACCTGGGAGACTGAATCAGTGTAACAGCTCATTTGGGAGCCAGGGTTATAAGCAGTTGGAGGAAGGAGGGTCAACCAGAGTTTTAGGCTGCAGGTTGTTCTCTGATTGGAGGAAGTTTGGGGTCTGAAAGTCACCTAATTTGCATAGTGGGTCTTTGGAAACCTGATCATGTGATTTCTGGTGAAGGTCTTGGGGCAGGGGAGGAGTGGGAATTTGAGTAGAGTGAAACCTGAGCTGCAGGCCATCCTGGGCCTGTGACAGGAGGGAGTGGCCCCATTACTGCCAGTCTCCAGAGGAGATTGTCAGGGTCTAGGCTTCCCGTTACCTTGCATTATCCCTCAGCCTAGTCAGGGTCCCACCAGGAGTGATTGTAAACAATATGCTTTCTTAATGTTCAAATTTTGTGTTCTGATTTCGAGTTCTCAGCCTAATAAATTATTCTTTTGTCATACATAATCTTTATATCAACATGCTACTTTCGTCCCCACATGTTAGATATCCGGAAGTGAAACATCCATGGGTCCAGGTCTACCTGTTCCGTGCTTGGTTGGACAATGATTTCCATTAGATTTTGTGAATAGGAGGGTCTGTTGAGAAAATTTAAGAGAAAGAGAAAAAATTTTTTTCAGATTCTGTTTCTAACATTTGGTAGCAACTGTTAAAAATTATTCTTGGGATGGTTAATTGTAGACTACAGAGCTCAGTGACAGTATTGCATTTTGGTGGCTATACAGTTAGACAAAGTATTGTAGTGGCTCTTGATTGTTTTTTGAATGAATGGATGAATGAGTGAGTGAATATTTATGCTATAGGTCTTTTTCTCTTCATGAATGTCCGGAATGTGAGCTTTTCTGTACTAGAAAGCAACCTACAAAAATATGTAACCAGATACATTTGAGGTCTTTGTAGGTAAATGGACTCACGTGAGACCATCATGCTTAGTGAAGTGAGTCAAGTTGAGAAGATTAACTGTCATGTGGTTTGTCTAATATGAGAAACATAGAATACAGGCATTTAGTAGCATCAAATGAGTGTGATATTGGGAGTCAAGGGGGTAAGGGAGGGAATAAGAGGGTCAAAAAGGAGGAAGGGAAGGAGTATAATGTTGACATGGTATATATGTGCACAAAATCCTTAAGCTCAATGTACTATTTACATGTAAATTTGTGTGTTGCATATATACACACACACACACACACACACACACACACACACACACACACACACATATATATATATATATATATATATATATATATATATATATATATAGTAATGAAAATGGGAAAAATATGCTGTCCATAGCATTATTTAATATATAAGAAGATCAATGAGGATAGAAGAAATGATCCCCATCATTTCCAAAGATAAGTTTGTATACATAAATAATTATCACCTCTGTCACATCTGCTAAAATATTGCTTTACTATTACTGCTGTGTTTGCTCTCCTATGTTCAGTATGTAAGCACAGCCAAAACCTGTGACCTCTATGTTACGTAATGCAAGATCATCCAACACTAACCTGCTAAAAATAAAGAGTCCCTGTAAAACATGTATGGAAGACAGCTGTGGAAAATTATAGTTTATGAAGCAGCATTTAAACAAATATAAAAATGGAGAGCTTATTCATCTACATAAAATTGAAAATTTACAAATATATAAAAGACCACCAAAGTGTAATATATCTGTCTTAATAGCATATATTCAAATGATCAGTTTTTATTAAAAATATTGAATGTTGCAATGAAACAAAATTTTTGGATTGAACACATCATAAAAGATGGCAGAGAAACAGCATAAAAAGAACCTTTTAAAGAATGAAGACAGTTCATTTTGTACGTTGGCATTACATGCACCCCACCACAATCAGCAGAGAATTTTGCAAATATGTGAAAGAACTTCAATGTCTCCCTGTGGAAGCAATCTGCCCAAGAAAACTGTATTAGCTTTAATTCTTGAGAAAACAATTTTTTGGGCAAGATTACATAAACTATTATATCATATATAATTCACTTAGTTGACTCATTGATAGGAGTGCTCCTTACTCACAAGGAAATGTCATAGAAATGCACAGGAATTGAGTTTACATTTGCAACTCACTGCTATGTTTTTGTTCTACTACACAAGTGACCATGTTGGAAACAAACAAGGATTGACAAGAATGAAACTAACACAATTATGCTGATGGGCACAAGCTATGAAGTCTTTTATTGGCCTTTATGATAAATAACTCCTATAACTGATTATGTTTCTTCTTCAGTCAACCAACCAAGCCTGCTGCTATGGTTTGGATCTTGAGTGTCCCCCAAAAGCCTCAGGTATTTGAAACTTGGGTACTGGAGGCAGGGCCTTGGCTGGAAGGGGCAGCCATTTATGGATTGACCTGGAAAGACTGTCAGTTTGTTGAGATTGGGGATTGCCCAGGGCAGAGATTTCAAGCATTTGTAATTGACTTGTGGGCCAGGAAGTGACCGAGGGCACTCATACTAAGAGGAGCCAATCAGCAGCTGGAAATAATTAAAGAAAACAAGAACAAATATTGTTGCAGCTTGTTCCGGGGAAAGCTCTAGCCTTGCCTGAGTCTCCAGACACAGGCTTGGGTCCTGCCTCACATGGTTTCTCTCTGCAGTGGGGTGAGCAGCTCTTCAGCACCTGCCATATGCTTCCACCGTTGCTGGGAGCCCTATCAATGGACTATGTAAGACCTCCTGAAACTGTGATCTAAACAAATCTTTTCTCCCTTCATTTGTGGATGCCGGGTGTTTTGTCACAGCACTGAATAAGTGACTAAGACTCTTGCAGTGATTAGAACAGCCGCTATACAGAAATAGACATTAAAACGTCTTCTGTGCTGTTCCACACAGACACCATGGCCCCTGTAACTGACCTTGGACATTCTAAGAGTGACTGAAATCTGAAACAAGACAAAGAATTTCAAATAAATTCTTCTCACACTTTTGTTTACTTACCATAATTACCTAAGGCATCTGTTGTCAGAGCTTCCACAATTCTGATTTAATTCAAGAAGTAGGTACAGAAATTTGCATAAGCACCTAATCTTAATTAGATGGGTCATGAGGAAGTCTTTCAAACAAAACTGTGCATGACATTTAATTTTATAACATTTCCAAGTCTTCCTGTTTCATTGCTTTTGTCCATGTAGAAATGATAAGATTGTCTTGTGAAGTCCGTAATCCATGACCAATGAGTCACATCCAGTAGAAGTGGTAAGTGGGCTCCATTCTGACACTGTTCTGTGTGTGTGTGTGTGTGTGTGTGTGTGTGTGTGTGTGTGTGTTTCTTTTTTTACACATTTAGTTTTATTGCAACACAGCCACTTGTACACTTTCAACATTTAAAACTGAGCATCATCATTCCTTTCCAGTGAAAACAAAAATGAAACTTTAAAAACAGATGAGCAGAATTACAATAGAGAATGTCAATTCCAAATAAGACCCCACAGGTTCTGCTGATTCTCCCATTGATTGGCAGGGCTCAAGTCATCATTAGGAGAGAATTTTATTTTAAGTATCAACTTAAACTGCAAGGATGTCTGCTAACCATCACAATTCAACATGCCAAAGAAGAAGCCATATCTTCAAAACACTCACTGAACCCACCAAAACCCACCCTTTGCTGACCTTCTACTACCCTATTTTAATTGTTTTTTCTTTTTTTTAAACAAGAAAAGTTAGACACATACATGTCTGTAAATGTTAACTGTCCATATTCACATAGGGTCAAACTGTGACCTCTGAGCCTAATGTATAGAGATAAGAGGGAAAAAGCTAGAATCTGTGCGCAGCTACACAGGGCCAAGCACCCTCCAGCTTCCAGCAAAGAGAAGGGAGCAGAAGGGTTTTCTTTTTCCCACACAGCATGGTGGTGGTTGACTGTTTTTTGAGACAGGAAGGGATAAAAATGAATTTAGAACAGAAGGTTATAGAGATTCTTTTCCCATTGCATTCTGCTCAACATACCTTTCCCTAAAGGTCTCTTTTCTGTTAGTGTTCTTATCAACAGCAAGGTTCAAAGACTATTAAAAACAAAGGCTGCCTCTAATTTCCTTTGTTTCATACTGACATAGTTTATTTTCCTAGAATTACAGGCCTTGGTTGAGAATTTTATAGGAATAAAGGACAAATCTAGTGAACCATACAATACCATTATTCAACTACGGTGCAAAGGAAGAAATTCATATGCATAAAATGCACTTGAAGAGTTTGTGTTAGTAATTGTGACAATTAAAGAGATTATGTCAACTTGAGGCAAGTAAGAAACAAACCCAGAGTAGAGCTTATAGGTGTGTGTGAATGACCTGTGGGCCAGTGAATGAGGGAAGAGCCCCAACCCCAGACGTGGTGGCCCATCTGAGGGCTCGAACTATATAAGAGGAAGGAGGAAGAAGCATTGTCACAGCTTTTTCTTCTGGGAAAACTTTCACCTTTGCAATTGTCTGCTGACGCCGACTTGCTTACTCAGAGCCACAGATCCTCATGACAGATTTGCTCCAGTCTTGACTTGTGCCTGTCTACCCGTCACTGATCTTCAGTCTCCTGTCTTTGCCATTGTTCTTTGAGCAACCAAGATAGGCAGCCGACTCTCACTTCCTGTCCTGCAGTCCCAGACAGGTGCTCCACCTTGTGGCTGAGCAGCCATCGGACACTCCAGCTCTCACACGTGCAGTCCGCCATCTTAGACTATCTCTCTCCTCGGACTTATAAGCCCTTCAAATAGATCCCTTTTTAAAATAATTTCGGTGAATTCTGCCTCTTGTAGAACCCAAAGTAATACAGTAATAGACGTTCGATAGCACAGTATGATGAACTGACGCAGAGATCTTTCTGTAAGGTCTGACAGTCACCCAGAACGAATACTCCACAGCAAACTGAACCTCTACATCTCTGCAGGACAGAAAGCTTTCTACCACCTTCCAAAAACTTTATAACTGGCAATGGGCATTGATAGGACGAAAAAGAAGCTAACACATTCTGATCTCGCTGAGTGAAAAGAGCTCTATAAACCATTAAGTCTTCATCACTACCTTGCCTGAGGGGGATAATGGAGCTGTTTTCTGTTCAATGATGCCTTTATAGCTTCTCTTCAATTTTGCTATCATAAGAAGTTCAAGTTATTTTTTCTTAATATCCCTTTTTATGTTATTATGGTGCTGTTACCATGCAAATTGGGAATCAGGTGGCAGGGTATGAAGAAGCTTACATGCGCCCATTAAAATGGTCCCATTAAGGAGTAAGGAGAAACATTTTCTTAAATGTGCTGACAGATGATGGTTTTGTAGCAGACATCTCTCAGAAGTCATCTGCTTTTAAGTGGCATATATCAAGCAATACATAATATGCTCCCTAACAAAATGGTTGCAATGATGGGAGAAATAAAATAACAAAAATATAGTCCCTATTCTTAGTCCAATTCACAAGGCATAGGGCCAGGGCATGATACTCTGATCTTCTGTGGTCTTCTTTTTCTTGTGTGAAAGGGAAACAAACAGACTAAAGTGTTTTGACCTGAAATATTGTTCAATAATTTGCTCTTTTTTCGGTGACTGATTATAAAAAGCAATTTAGCAACTACATGTGTGTGTGTATGTATAATAACAATAATTGTATTGAAGATGTTTGTAGCATATGAATGCATGGAAACTTTAAATTGAGTTTGGAGACGTTTGCTCACCCTTTCTCAAAGGGTCATCTTTCTGTGTTTATAATTTTAGTTTCTCGCTGTTAAAAACTAGTACTTAACTACTTTTGTTTGTCAAGATAAAAATAGTTATTTATTCTACCAAGGTTTCTACAGGACACTTCCATTGGATAACCAGACTGAGGTATTACTACAATAAACTGCAGCTAAGATTTCTCAGAGAAATGAGAAATGTAATTACAACATAGTTCAGTATGTCCATAAATATCTTTAAGGAACTCAAGAGTAAGCCATTGTGTTTTGTATTTCGCCATAATATCCACACTTATCTCTTTCTTTTGTAGGATATGTGCAGTAACATCTTCTTTTCTTCATTCGTTTATTAAAGCAAACATTCAGTGAGAGCCAACTGGCGTCTAGGCATTGTAATGTCCACAGCTGAGTAGACTCAGAAATGCAATGTAGGTGTCTTATTACACCATAGTTTATTAACCTGTCAGATCTTCTTGGAGTAAGCAGGAAATGTGGTAGGTTTGTAGAACTTCAGAACTGTTCAATATATTTGAGCTAATAAAATCAAGCTGTTTGATAGTTGAGTACCTACTTAGAAGTTTTTGCTGGCACTTTTTTTCTCTTTAGTACCAATAATTTTGTGTGAAGTTTATCAAGAGAATATTGACCAATTCATTGAGCAGGATGGTCTGTACTTAGTGAAGGCTTGGGATGCTGTTTTGAATTACCACAACTTACATTTACTAAGCATTGTATTCTCTGCAATTATTGGACCTCAGTGTTTCTGGGAAAGATAGTGGCCAAGTAGGGATACTGCTCAGTGGCTCCTTGTGGGCTTCTTCAGAAAGTTGAGATATGATAAAATCTACCTGCTCACCTTAGCTAAGAGAGGGAGACCTCCAGGAATTGAATGGAGGCCAAAGGAAGGCTGGAAAGCCTGTAGACACATGAGATTCTTAAGAATATGCCAGTCTAGGAAGCCTCTCCAGACTTTCTGGGAAGCTGCCCTGACTGCCTGGGAAGGTCCATGAGCCACCAGCAGCTACAGATTGGAATAAGATGGGGTCCCAAGCCAGGGGAATTGGGAGCCGCTGGAAACTCCAGCCTCCAGAAGTGAGCCTACGGGCTGTGCAAACTGCAAATTCACTGTGAGTTTCCCCTTGAACAGGCCTCTTGGACCAGATTGAAAAGGCCCCTTAGCAGAGCAGATTGTGAGAAGCAGCACTAGGCAGGCGTATTAGGCAGTGACATAGGCAGACAACATTTTCAAAAGAGCCCAAGTCTGAACTGTGTCTGGTAAAAGAAGGCACGGATGGGCCACACATCGGGGATTTGGAGAACATACTTAATCAGTGTCTAGGAAAGATCTGGCACAAGAGACAGTTCTAAAGAGGGGAGTGAGGCCACCTACCTCTTCAACATCTTGGATAGTAATGGGAACAACTCAGAGAGGGGAGAGCACCACTCTTAGGGGAGGGAAGACCGGACAGATGAGAGAGTTTTGCAGACGTGGCTGGGTACAAACAAGATAGCTTAGAGGCCATCCGATTGTTAGGTCTTCGTCTTCTGACAATTCTCACACAGATCCGAGAGGTGTTTGGTTTCCTCCACACCCATCCACATATATATTCAAAGAAACTTCTCTCGGCCAGGTCACGAAAGTGAAGTTGCTTAGAATTATGGGAACGCGGGCAGTAGGACACATGCAGAAACATTCAGTTCCCCAGAAGACAGTGTCATGGGGTCATGGGCCTGAGATAGTGGGAGTCATAGGAATGGAATTCAAAATCAAGGTACGTTTTTGCAAACAGTCAATTCAAGCAAGACATTCTTAAAGAAATGCAAGCAATAATCAGCAAATCTATATAGAAATTTACTGAACAAATAGTTATCTGAAAAAATGCAAATCTAAGTGAGCATATAAAAGACACATAAAAAACGTTCTAAGGTAAATAAG
Source organism: Ctenodactylus gundi (assembly GCA_004027205.1). Taxonomy (NCBI): domain Eukaryota; kingdom Metazoa; phylum Chordata; class Mammalia; order Rodentia; family Ctenodactylidae; genus Ctenodactylus; species Ctenodactylus gundi. The sequence continues at coordinate 346,774 of PVKB01000587.1, forward strand.
TTAATGCAAGATATGAAGGAATATTTTGATAGAGAAGTGGAAAAACCTGAAAAGAAACTTAATTGAATTTCAGGATATGAAAAATTCATTTGAAAACAGGGGAAATTGGCTATAATATTGCGAAGACAGTGTGTTTTATAAACTTCTCGTGCCTGAATATTAATTTCTTTTTCTAGATTCAAAAATTCTCTGCCATGATTTTAGTGAATAAATTCTCTTTACCTTTGTGCTGTCTTCTGGTCTTCCTCCTATACCCGTAATTCTGTGGTCGGTTCTTTTGGAGTCATCCATCAGCTATTGACTCCAGCTACTTTGCTCATTTCTTATTTTGTTGTCATGCTTGATTATGGCGCTAGTTTCCCCAGGTTTGTCTTCGGGGTCTACCACGCTGTCTATACAATATTAGAGCATATTAGAACATTGCACCAAATGAAGTAAACAAACACGCACACGGCTTCCACTATGAGATGTATTGTAAGCAATCCACAGTGAAAGTCAATGATAGAGAAAATCCTGAAAGTAAGAAAAGAACGTCCAGGTATTTGGTGAAATATTGTCTCTCGGTGTGCGCATAAGGGTGATTGTTGGAAGATTCGCATTTGAATCAACAGACTCAGTAAATGAGAATGCTGTTATCAATTTAGGTGAGCCTCTCCCAATCTGTTGAAGGCTCAGACAGGAAAGACAGGTTTATTCTCACTCCCCGCCCCCCCTTATTGATATGTGTAAGCGCAACATTGAAGTTTTACAATGAAGTTGAGCATTTTGTGCACCTACACATCTTGTCAAGGTGACAAGGACTTTCCCACTCTCCTTTTGTCCCTCCCCCTCTCCTCCTTCCCGCCCCCCCACATTTCACTTTGTTTTTCATTTTAAGTTCCATAAGAGTTGTGATCTGGGTCTCTCATATCAGAGAGACCATTCGATGTTTCACCTTCTGCTTCTGACTCACTTCACTAAGGATGTTTATTCTCACTTTTTGAACTGGGATATTAAACATTTACTCTTGGAGACTGGCACTCTTCCTTTGCAGTCCTTGAGACTAGAACATCATTATGGAGATTGCGTCACCAACTTTCCTGTTTTTCAATTTGCAGATCTCTCAGCCTCCATGACATGAGCTAATTCTCTCTCTCTCTCTCTCTCTCTCTCTCTCTCTCTCTCTCCCTCCCTCCCTCCCTCCTTCCCTCCCTCCCTCTCCCCACTCTCACTCACAGGCACACGCACCTGTGTGTGCATGTGTAAGTTTGTATGGTTAGTTCTATTTTTCCAGAATAGTGATTAATAATAAATTTTCTACATTGATCAGCAGATTCTGTGGAATCTTTATCTCAAACTCCAAAGGTACTTTTAGAGACATTGACAAGGTGGCTTTCAATTTATATATATATAAAAACAAGGGACATAGACTATAATAGTTTTTAGATGGAAAATCCAATATAGAAAGATCATTATCTGACTACCAAACATAATATGAACCTAAGATAATCATGACCATAGTTGGAAGAAGGATACTCATGTAAGACAATGTATCAGTGTACAGTCCAGAAATAAACACACACTTATTTGGTGTATTGATTTTCTACAAAGGTGGCAAAAGTAATTCAATCAACAAAGACAGTCTTTTTAAGAAAGTGTATTGAAACTGGATACCAATAAGGCACAAATGAACATCCACCCTTACTTCAGACCAGACACAAAAATTAACTTGAGATGGACTGCAGACCTTCATGTAGGTGATAAAGCTGACACAGGTGTAGAATGAAAGATGAGGTTGGGCCTGCATTTCTAAAGGAAGATGCAAAAGCACACTATAAAAGAGAAATTCATTGATTTGACCAAAATTCAAAATATTTGATTTTTGAGTAACATGGTTTAAAAAGAAAAAAAAAAAGTAAAACAGTGAAGTAGAGAAAACTTTTGTAAAATGTGTGTCTAAAAATGAGTTGGTATCCAGAATATGTGAAGGAACTTAAATATGGGTTAAAGATCTACACAAACACTAATAAGAGAATATCTCAGGCTTATTTATAAGCATAGGAGAAGATACTTAATGTCACTGGCTTCAGAGTCATCAGTTTAAACCTGCAACGAAGTGTGATTACACTTTACTATTATGTAGACTGACTATGCTAAATGTTGGCAAGAATATAGAGAAAATAAAATTTTCATACATCGATGATGTGAATAGAAAATTATATAGCCACTTTGGAAAATAATATGATAGTATCTTGTGAAGTTAAGTGAATATCATTGTCCCCAGCAATTCAACTTCTAAACATTTATTCAAGACAAATGAAAACATGTTTGTACTACCTAACAACATATGAATAAATATTCATGTCAGCATTAACTATAATTACTAAACTGTGGATATGATTCAGGCATCTAGTGCTAACTAGATGGCTCCTTCACAATGAAAAAGAAATGAATTACATACAACACCCTGAATTAACTTCAGAATTGTTATCTACACTACCAAACAAACACAAAAGAATACAAGCCATATGAATTCATTTATAATTAAATTGTAGAAAAGGTAAAACAATGGTTACAGAAATAAAATCACCTGTTTCCAGGCCTTGAAAAGTGGCACTGCTGGTAATCAACAGCAAAACAATACAAGGAAGTGTCTAACTTAGAGAAGAAAGTAACCAATATGTTGGTTGTGATGTTTTTACAGGCATAAACACAATTATAAAATTTACCAACTGTGCATTAAACCAGAAGAAGGTTAATGTACTTAAATAATACCTTAATGTTTAATTAGTATTTTTAAAAGGTAAAAAATCCCATATACTATCATAGAAATAATAGCAACCTGTAAGCACATAAATATCCTTAAAGAAATGCATCCCAACATTTTTCATTGATTTGTTTATTTGATATTTTTTGAAATGCATCACACTCTCCCAGTCATGCATTTCGGCAAACAACAGCTGACCCTTACAAATGATGTTATTGGCTTTGCTATTAACCAAGAGCTAGTCCAGATAGGGTTATTGTTCCAAGAACGGTAACTTTGGAAAGCATAATGTATAGCCTTAGGCATATTTATGTTGTTTGGGGTAAGTAAATAAGTTATTATCTCCATCAATGATTAATATCAGGAAGAATTCATACACAGACAAGATGAATAAGATCATATAGATTTTTCATTCCAGTCCTACTAATTCTGTTACTCTGTTATGATGTAGTCACAGTCAGTGGGAACCTCCAGCACCTAGGTATTCTGCAGACGCAAATTCATATACTATGTAAAGTATGAGGCATAAATTGATCTGGAGAATCAGAAATTGGCAAGTATGCTGCATAACCTATTAAGACATGTTCCCTCTAAAGAGTTGAAAAATAAAATTGTGAAGATCCAAGGTCTTACCAAATATTTCTGCACTAAGAGGGGGCAGAACTCTGTGGCTAAATGCTTGCCTAGTAAGCGCAAGGCCTCAGCACCACATAAGCCAGGTCAGGTGGAAGGTGCCTGAAATCCCAGCACTTGGGAAGCTAAGGAAGGAGGGTTGTGGTGAGTTTGAGGCCAGGCGAGGCTACATAATGAGCTCAGGTTCAGCCTGTACTACAGAGCAAAACCCTAACTCAAATAAATAAATAAATAAATAAATAAATAAATAAATAAATAAGTAAATAAATATTGGTGCATTTGCTCCAATTGTCTCTGTGTTAGTTAGGATGGAACCTTCCTTTAAATATATAGAACAGATTATATTTTATATTACGTCTGTTTACAGAAATAAAGGGACACAATACTTAGAATGCCTCTTTTGGTTGTAAAAGTAGCAGGTCTTACAGATAATTTCTCACTTGTTTATCTAGTAGTATATATGCAAAAAAAAAAATCCCTTCAGCTTTACATGCGGTCCAGAATAATGGGCCTGCAGGAGGATGGACCAGAGTGAAACAATGCTAAAACATTGATCAGGATGACCTAGAATATACTGTATAAAACAGTATGGAAATATGTATATTCGGAAAAGATTCCAAGTAACCTTTATGGTAAATCACAACAAGTGAGTAATAATGGCCAAGTCTGGGATTTTGCAGGAAGACCGTTAGGCCTTCATGAACCATCTGGCAATCAAAACAGCAGCTGTTTTAGTACTAGAAGTGAAAGGGATAAAAGAAAAATTGACCATGGTTTTCAAGGGACTGTGTGGTCAGAGGTGCCCACTGTAACCATAGGGCTGGGTGAACTCAAGACACTTCAATCCATGACAGAAGAAAAGGCACATGCAGATGCTTGAGAGAGGGCCCAGGCAAACAGGACAAGCAGATTCTCAGAACCCTTGGGCCCACTAATGCTGCGTTATCGTTCCTTCCTTAGCCCGTAAGACTGGGCATCAAATGCTTTAGAGATGATATTTTGCTGTACTCCTTGGAATGGGCACATAGTATGAACACAGTCACATCATGTGTTCATGCTCACTAAAGAGGATTCACTGTGGAAGAAACATTAAACAATGAACAACACACACACACACACACACACACACACACACACACACACACACACACAGAAACCTGATGAGCTAGTCTTCGTCGCTAGTCGTCTTGGTGCTGGCCTACTGGACTCACGGACAGAGTACTCACGGAGACAGATGAAACCTTTCCGTGAGTCCAACATGGATCCTGACTGGCCCGCACTGGTTTATTTTCTTCCTCTGCCAATGTGTATTCTAACCACAATGACCAAAGAGGATGCTCTGATAGAACACTAACTTGAGAAATCCAACCAGCCAATTTGTGGCAAGTTGATTCTGTTGGACCTTTTTTCCTCTGGAAGGTACTGCCGTTCATCACAACTTAGATCTGTACATACTCGCGGATGTGCTTACCTCGCTTGCCCACAGGTCCTTGGCTAGCACCACTGTCTGAAGCTTTTGGTTGGCTCACTGACACAGGATGGTATGCAACAATGCCATGAAGCAAGGGGATGACTTTGAAGAGGCAGAAGAGCAGCAGGTGGCACATTCATGTTCTGCACTGCTGGCCTAACAGAGAAATGGAACAGCCTTTAAAAGTGATTCTTAGAAAGATTATTCTGTGAAAGTAAGGAACTATCTGTTAGGATGCCATTTGTACCATTCAACAGTGATCATTCTCTAGTACTGTTTTACTGTAAGTAGCAAATACATCCAGGAACCAAGGGATCGCAAAATGATTGACAACACTTACCATTCATCTCAGCCAATCCAAAGGTAACTTATCATTTTTGCCACTGCAAATTTAGACACTCTATGCCTAGGGGCCCTGATTCCAGAGAAGAAGGGGTGTATTTAAAGACAGTATGAATCCCGTTAAAATTCAAACTATGATTGCCAACCATTTTGAACTCATCATGCAAAAAAATAAGCAAACAAAAAACAGATTTCTTTGCAATACTAGAAGCCAGGCTGCCCAACGTGTTCCTGCAGGCTCAGGCTATTGTGCAAGCTGTTCTCCACTTGCGAGAGAGTGCTTCAAAGGTTGCATCCTTTCTAGGGAAACACTGCTGAGGTTTGCATTGAAGAATGCAGTGGTAAAAGAGATTAGGTGCATCCATTGATTAATAAATCAATCCATTAATTAGAGTGGAGTCCTCTTGACTCAAATACCTTCCCGAAACCTCTCCTCCCAATATCCTTTTTTAGAGATTAAGTTTCCAAAGAATGTAAACAGTGTATTAGTCAAGATGCTTATCTCAGATTTGTGTCTCTCTTACCAGCAACTGAGAACACAGATAAAATTGTGCTACAGGGTATGCAGTGTCGTTAGCCATTTGATACGGGCCTTCTGTTTCTCATTCCTTCTATTTAATCAATCTTTTTATGGACCAAGAGGTCTCAACCCCAACATGTTGCTACACTGCAAACTATGCCTTCAGGAGAAGATCTTAATGCAACTATTTACCTACACCTGCGCTTCCTAAAGCTCCCATAGAATGTGTATGCAGAGGCAGAAGGATTCTATCACTTTTCTTGCAGTTAGATTTAAACAGAGCAAGCTGTCAGTGGGATCTCACTTCTTTCTGCTTTATAGGCAAGAAATAGGCTCTATCATAGTTAAGGGGCTTGCCTTAATCACCTTTCTTGGTCTTTTTCTCAAAACCCCTTAAATTTAGCAGAAAAATAATAGGCACTTGATAACTGCCAAAATTAGAGAAGATTGGTAAATGTCTTCATAGATTTTTTGTTTGTATTTTATGCCAAGATTCCCTGAAATAAGATGGCTAAATTAAATGAAGAGCATTGTAATCAGTGGATAGTTAGAGCTTGTAAATAGTTAACAGACTATTTTCTGATGCCAAATAATTTCACAGTTGGGCCTCAATGACAAAATTCAAATTAAAAGACAAAGAATGAAATTATCTGGATCTAAATCAAGTTAACACAACCCCATACATCTCACAAACCTAAATCAAGATCAGTACATGCTCTCCAATAGTTTAATTATGTAAGGAAGTTCATGTGCAAATTGGTGGTACTATTGCCAACAGAAAACATGTAAGTCAATTTAACTTTTGGGGAACTTATTTTTTTTCATTTAGGAATATCATTGTATTAGTCACAGGAATCAATGAACCATAAATAATTGGAGAAAACTAAGTTTCTCCTTAAACATCAGATGTGGTGATCACTTCATTATAAGTGATAACTGATCAGTTTTCAGACCCCTTTTAGAATGCCTGCCAGAGACAGACAGAAAGACGGGTTGACACAGATGATGTAGATATTAATAGAGATGCCCTGTGAGTTTTGAGCCAGGACTTGAGATGTGATTGGAGTGAGAAAATTCTGGCTACAAATGATTCAGCAAATTCCCTCTGTGAAATTGAACATCGATGCTTTAAGATGGAAGGCACAGTGATGGTGTACAAAAGGTTTAATGTTACATTCCACAGATCATTCCCCAAGTCTACTTCAATGAATCTATATAATCCACACTTTTGATCAGCCGTGAGAAGCTAATCATCACTGCATGTAAGCCTAATTCTAATTTGACATTATCTGATGTCCAAAAATATTTCTGCATAGAAAATAGTGAAAACCAGCACCAGATTTTATTACCAAGGAAATCATCAAACCTCTGAGAAGTCTACTTTAAGTTGCAACTTCTGTGATGCATTTATTTACTAATTCTTAAACATTCACTCCTTATTCAATGTATTTTGACCCTGTATTAATGCTAGAGATGAATAAATAAATAGTACCTGCCCCTCTTCATTCAAAATTTACAAGGAAATTTAGAGAAAGTAACAACAGTAGAATGAATATTTTTATAGTAAATGCTAAATTATTAAAATTATTAATCACTCAGTTGTTTTTTTTCCAATTTTTGAGTTTCAAGCCCATGCAATTTTGCTCTTAGCTTCTGTAGTCATGGATGGAGAAAAAATTGAACCAATCAAGTACAATAGTTACTACATTGGAATAAAAATTTTTCCTGAATACCAAAATACTCTCCAATCTTAGATAACTGGAATGCTACGTATGAGTAAATCATCAATGCATAACAGTTTCAGTTGCACAAAAACCTTCTATATTCTTGATATCTGTTACAAAGGAAAAGTTCGGTTGGGTATAAAAGTCTACTCAACTTTCCCTTCCCCCAACACACACACAATGCCTCCTTAAGGCTGTAGTCCTTGACTAGATCAGGAAGAATAACATTCTGTACTGCCACTTAGCTCCACGCCGTATTTGGTACACTTGGCACATTTCTGCCTCATGTCCACAGAATATGGCTAATTTTGAAGAGTCAACATTTCTGGGGAAAAAAACTGCTTTACAATCAAAGAAAACATAGACCTCAAAAGATAATCGTCAGATAAAGCTGAAATGAAACTACTTTGAAGAAGAGGGCATGGTAGATCCTTGAAAGGAAAAAAATACATTAAATAAGAGAAATAGGTTTAAAAGGAGAGAAATTTGAAATAAAATTCATGAGTCTTAATAAAGGCCTAGTCAAGCATAAATTCATCGTAAAAGTCTTTTAGCTTTGTACTTCAAAATTCATTGCATGTTTTTCATAGGATATGTTGGACAATTATTTTATTCAAGATTCCTATCTTTGCGAGCTACCACTTTTGAATCACTAAAAATAATTACTGGTATCTCTGATATTTTTTCACTATTAACAAGAAATATTAAGGTGAATTGGTGCATTGGAAAGGTCTCAAAGCTAGGAAGTTGCATGAATTTGGATGCAGTTTGTTTACATCAGGGTGTAAATGACTCTGTCACCAAATCACAAATTTATTAGTAAGTGAACAAGTGACCACTTCCACGGAAAGTATCTGCCTTCAGTTAGTGGTTATGAAAATGCAATTACCAAAGAGCACTACACTCAGCGTCATTTTAACCCGTGTATCTAAGATTTGATTTCTTCAGCAACTCCATGATAACAGAATAGGATATAGAAAAAACTAAAGGTCTGTTCTGCTATATATCAGCTCATTTCCAGATATTTACTCCATCTACCCAGTTTCTATGGAACAAAGCCCACAATCAATTTCCTTCCCTTCTTCTGTGGATGTGATTTAATTTCGCAGGTTGTGGAACACCGCGAAGGTCAGGACTGTCAGCTCTGTCTCCTCTGGATACTGCTGAGCCACTTGAAGAAAATCAATGCTACGTCTTTGTTTTAAAGGGCACAGAATGGTAATTGAGAAAAATAATCTCATTCAACTGCTTATTAGCGTGTTATTGATCCACATTGGAAATGATAAGAATGAAGAAATAACACACTGCACTCGTGTACAAGGGACATGCGGCCTTAATCACTCCTCACATAGATCCACTTTGAGGGTAGATCAAGGAGGGAGCCATCGCTGGACCCGAATGTAGGCATGCCGTTCGCGCTACATTCTGATGGCATTTCATAATTTGAGACCCAGTTATATTCAGAGCACTTTTATCCAACCACACAGTATGAATAATATTAACATCTGTTAACATCGTCACTATAAAAATCTACCTTAGAAATAGCAATTTTGAATAGATTTCCAAATCCATTCTAACTATTTACTTTTGTGAAATGGAGAATAAATCAAATTAGAGTGAGGTGCAGATGAGAGAGCCTGGGAGAAGATTTAATAATACAATGAAGTGGGTTATGTTTTTATATCTGTTGAGTGTAAATAAAGTATTTGCTAACAATTACATTTAAATCTATTGAGTATCACTTAGTACCTTCTAGGTATTATGCACTATACTGTGCACTCTGTGTTGTGCAGAAAGCCAACAGTGGAGTTCTTACCAACAAGACGTTTCCAATCAAGACAAGACACACTGCACACTGTAGTGCAACCGTGAATTCTTCAACTTTAAAGCTCTTTCCCCAGTTCCTCATTTTGTTCATAAAAACCTTAATGAAATATTTGAATGTGTGGAAAAGAAGTAGGTCTAATATACACATTCTTCAAGATATTTTTTATTGCTTATTTCTAAGATGCTAATTCATAGTTTATGTGTATTCACAGTCCCCAAATTTACATGGGCAAGATATGTGTGCCATGCTGTTGAAATGAAAAGATTGAAAGTCTAGTGAGTAATTACCATATCAGCAATATATTCTCCCTTCTAGGCTTCAGAAGTGCATCCCAGTTTCTTTACATCTCTCCACATCAAACCATGGTGTAGTAAAATCTAATAAGATAAATCAGACAATTTTACAAATATTACCTAGACCTAAATCTACTGCCTAAATTCAATGGATTGCCAGTACCAACCAAAACAGATTAATCCTGCTACAGTTTATCTCCTCTGTTCAAATCAACTAAAACAAGACACAAAAGAAGCACTTCAAATCACTCCAGAAACGAACAGCAACATGGTGGAACTTGGAGGAAAGTTCACACTTGGAGAACACTTTCTAATGTGCCTCAGTTGACTTTCTCTGTTTTACCTCTTGGCTTTAACCCAAAGCAGTGTGATTGGAGAATGCATGGGAAAACAACTCTGAAAGACCCCCTCCACCCCCATTTCTGTTCAGATGATAAGAAAATGGGATCCTCCGAGCTGAGAGAATTGGATGTACCAGATTTCCATGGTTCAAACAAAGTGCTTGAGAATATCAACTTAAAGAGAGGTAGGATTTATTTTGGCTCACAGTTTCCAAAGTATCAGCCCATGGTTGGCTAGCTCTGTTCTTTCTGGGTCAGTAGTGAGGTCATACACAGTAGTGGAAGGATGTGGCGTGGCAAGGCTGTTCATCTCATGGTGGCCAGGAGCAGAGAGAGAAAGGAATGGGCTGGGGACCAATATGTTCTTGAAGCCAAACCCCTGGTGACCGAGTTCTTCCAACTAGTCACAACCTCCAGAATTCTCTACCACCTCCCAATAGCTCCATCAGATGGGCCTTTAGCACATTGTATTTCAGATATTTATAATCTTAACTGGAACATGGGAAAATCCTATTTGATTTCTTTCCCTTTCCTTTATCCCAATATTATCTCAGTATTTCTCCCAGACCATCCCCAAGAACAGGTCTATATCATCTCCCTCTTTAGATGAAATAGCAGGAAAAGTAAGCCCTCGAATTCTAAAGGATGTAGAAGAAATTCTCATCATTTTTTAAATCTTGTATTCTCACCGTTAACTCTAAAAAAACAACCTTAGTCACATTACGAGAAAATAAAACACTTAAAATTTCTCTCTGGCCAGTGCACTGGGAAAATGCACTGCTACACAGCATATAGAATGAGACCCCCCAATCCAGTGGAGTGACTGAGGGGACTGAGGGATCCCCAGTCTCACCTACCAGCTGAGCAAGTCAATACAAACACAGAAGCTTGTCTGTTTACCCATTGAGTGACTTGTGCATAGAGCAAACACAGAAGACGTAAGATTATCCAATGGAGATGGCAGAAAAGACGTTTTAAATTTGAAAATGGTGAAGTAGAAATTATTTAGTTAGAAGAACAGAAAATAGCAGAGAGTTAAATAAACAAGATATCAAGACCCTGTAAGGCAGTGTCATAAAATGTAGCATCTCTGCCATTAGAAAAGAAAAAAAAGATGGTGGCCTTGTGGCATTTTTTTAGAGATCATTGCTGAAAACTTACCAAATTCATCAAAAGAAGTGAATTTTCAGATTCAGAAAACTTCAGAGACCTCAAAAATTAATATAATGTATTTGAATAACATCACATTTAAGCATATAAAAAAGTTAAGATATTTATGCGTGTGTAGATAGATACAATGGAATGACCTAGGAATGGCTAAGGAATAGAACATACTCCATAGCTACACATTGAGAATAAAGTTTTTTTTTTTTTTTTTTTTTTTTTTTTGCTACTCTGTAACCCAGGCTCATTCTGAACTCACTATGTATCCCAGACTGGCCTCAAATTTACAGCAATCCTCCTGCTTCAGCCTCCTGAGTGCTAGGACTACAGGCATGCACCATCACGCCCAGTTTATGTAGTTCTGGAGACTCGAACTCGGGTACTCAGTACTTGCAAGGCAAGTGCTTTAGCTGCCGAGCTATCCCTCCAGCCCCACATTGGGACTAAAATTCCTAATGGCTTCAAATTTCTCGTCAGAATCTTTACAAGCCAGAAAATGCTGGGACACTGTTAGTGGGCCGAACAGAAAGAAGTGTCAACCCACAACGGTAAACCCAGTGAATACAGCCATTGTAATAAAGACGATTTCACATGGAGCAAATTAGAAAAACGTGTTCCCGGTGCCTGCTCCAAATGATCTGCTAATGGAAATGCTTCGTGTCAAAGTGAGCTAGAATCAGAAAGACAAATATATGCTTTCCCTAATATTGTAAATACAGGGAACACAAGACTGACAAAGGGAAGTTATTAGACAAGAGGAAGAAGAAAGGGAGGGGAAAGGGGACCCAGGAGAAGGTAATGTGGGGCGGGAATGTAATCAGAATGCATTCTACACACTGAGCCCCTACCCAGAAGCAAACACGTGAAGCTAGGAAGAGAGCAGGATGAGGAAAGCGACAGGGGAAAATGGCTGGGCTGTGCTACGTACCGACCCAAATCTGACATAGCAGAGTGCATTAATCGCATAACCACTATGCACGAATCGTAAAATGTGGGGGAAACTGTTACATGAAGATTCAAAGAATTAATATTATGAAATCCTTAGCATAGCCTCTGGCACAAAGTAAAAGCTATACTCGTATGTAAATATATTTATATGAAGATATAAAAAGGTGTAAAAATGAATAAGATAAACTTGAAATAATAAGAAAGATGAATCTTGGAGTTGCAGGAGAAAGAATATGGTAAATAATGTGTATAAAATGCTCTTCTCTAGATTCTTTAGAATGTACCTGACTATTAAAAAAGATATACATATATACACACAAAATACTGTCTGAGGGGACTTTTAATACACACAAATATAATACACAGAGCAGCTATAATGTAAGCAAAGAAAGATAAAAGACCTATGGGGTTAGATACTTCTACATATTACACAAGCAAAATATTATCTAAGTCGTCTGGGAGGGTTAGGTAACGATTTTATGTTCACTAAAGAAACTGGAGTAGGAAGTGCACAGCGGAGTTAAGAGCTAAAAATGCTTAGTTTCTCTCTCTCTCTCTCTCTCTCTCTCTCTCTCTCTCTCTCTCTCTCTCTCTCTCTCGCTCCAGACCCTTAAAGCCCTATTTGTTCTCTTTGCTACTAATCCCTCCAAGATTATGCTGTACCCATTGTACTCTGTAGTCTGGTTCACAACACTTAAGTCACAGGGAGTTTATTTAGGTCTCTCCAACACACTGAGCACACCATGATCTGAACCCAGAACCTCTTCCCCATCCCAGCCATAAACACACCTAATTTTCATTGGCATGCCCTCTCCTTTTGCTGACCCACTTTTCTTTCTTTTTCATGACATCACCAGCAATCATTGCTTCTGTTACAATTGGGCTGCACTTTTCATAAACTCTCCTGCAATCTGAAATTTTCCTTTATGATATTTATCATAAGCTTTTATTATACAAAGACAGAAATTCAGCCAAGAAGAATATTAAAATAGAAAATCTGGCCACAAGAGGGGTAGGGTAGTTATTTTGAAGTTGCCTCTGCACACATCATTCTCGTTAAAACAACAGAGAAATATCTGTTAATTTCACATGTAATTCTCACGATCAGATTTAGGTATTTATCTTCTAGGATATGAGCAGAGAATGAGGAATTGAAGTTAGAATTATTAGAGCAGAAATGCAAAAAATTCACATGCACCTTCCAACAGATATGCATAGTTGTATGTGAGAAGGAATAAAATGAACTTTATTTTGTTTAAACATGGTAGTTCAAGTCATATAGTGACCAGTATAATGTTACACACACACACACACACCCCATTAGTACTTAGGCTGGAGGAATAGCACAGTGGCCAGGGCATCAGCCTAGGAAGCACAAGACCAGATTTCGATTCTCCAGCACCATATAAACAGGGTAATGGGGTACCCTGTTATATCCAGCAGTCAAGAGGCTGAAGCATGAGGATTGCTGTGAGTCCAAGGCCAGCCTGGGCTTCATAGTGAGTTCAGGACCAGCCTGGGCTGCAGAGTGAGACCCTGTCTCAAAACACAAATATATGTAATATATATATATATATATATATTCTTATTTCTAGGATGATATAAAAGGAGCAAAGAAGGTCCCATACTGCACCTGAACCCCAACTTCCACTAGTTAGAATTATGAGAAAAGAAGGAAGCAATAGATTAAGTGCATCAGAAACCAGATTCTTCATTCATATGTCTTGACTTTGTCTGACTCGCTGGAGTACAAGCTTCCTAACAGCAGAGATTCCCGTGTGTTTGTTACTCGTCAAGCCATCCTACGCCAGGGTATTGCACACTGTAGGTGCTCAGTACTATCATGTCACTAAAGTCAACGAATGCATGAACTTCCTCCACTTTGTGAGGAGGGAGGTTACACGCACTTATTCTCCACTCTATTCCAGCACACAGCCCATTTCTTGACGTTTAGTAAGCACCCCCCAAAATTACATTACAGAAGACAGTATATGTTTAACAACAGAAGTAAAGGAAAATAATAACCACCAGAAGCTCACACAAAGGTATTTGTAACATTTTAAATGTTCTATATTCAGGTTATGATAGAGCCTAGGTTTTAGAACTAATTTTAAATCTCCAGATATAATGCAATTGCTATTAAAACATACAATGAGATACCCATATTGCGTTCACATGATTTAAGGGAATGGAAGTGAAGTCAGTTTACAAACGGAAATAAGGTGGCCACAAGCTTCTGATATCATTACACGCCATTTATTGAACTGTCAGACCCATAATTTAGGCACCAGTGCTGAGTAATTTCTTCTCTGGTATCAATGAACCAGCATAGATCAACCTCCATGGCCTGCTTAGAACCACTATAAAACTGAATAAACCACATATTATAAAAATAGTTTTTTGTACATTAGGGCAGAACCAAGAAACAACTTGAGGGACCAAGGCCCTTAAGAGAAAGTTACACAATAAAACAAGGCCTACAATTTCACTGCACTTGTTCAGAATATTTGCTAGTTTTTCTATCCTTTGTTTATAATGCCAGAACATGAGAAAACAAAGCGACTAAGAGGTAAAAGTTTAATTCCTGATTTTAGCAATGTCATCTACTAGGCAAAAAAAAAAAAAAAAATTGACCTCTGAGACACCCTACAGAATTTTGTAAGAACGAAGTGAAATAAAGCATATCAAATCTTGCAGAAAAACCTTATACCAGAAAAATAAAGACAATGTACAGACATGGGACCCTAGATTTTTAGAGAGACAGGACAAGGCCGCATATTACCCAGAAGACTGACAGAGCAGATATTTCATGGAAAAAAAGGAAGGTCCTAAGTCCTCCAAACTACAAAACTATTAAGAACAATAACAAAATGAACAAGTCTCTAGAAGAGATAATTAAAAGGTTATTGATAAGAAATGTCAATGAAGTCATATAAATTGAAAGAATATTGTTCTAGTCAAGTGAAAGACTAAGCAGGAAATATTGAAAAATCTTGAAAAAAAATTGATAATGAAAGAGATACCATGTATCCTGAACATGTTCAATTATTGATCCCTTGAAAATTGTAACTACTCTGAACTTACTAGCAAATGGATTAAAAAGTCCTTTTGATTTTTTTTTTAACCTAAAGGAGAAGCATACTTACAACTGGGTCAAAAAAGTATGAACCTTTCAAAGATGAAAGATAAGTTATCTGACAGAAAGTGATCTGAGTTCACATTTGTCCAAGTTCTATCTGGTCCTGTCAGAGATAAAGAACTTAAACTTGCAGGAGTTTATTCCTTATAATTTAATTTTTTCATACAGTACATGCGAATATCCTCTAAAGGAAAAGAAAGGGAGGATGTTACCTTGGAAAAACATTTTTAATAGTCAATGTCAGAACCTCTCGAAAATCACACAATTTGTCTTCTCCAGTATTGAAAATATAATTGATGACTAAAAATTTTCACTCACAAAAGAAACCTTTTGAAAAGAACTTTGAAAGCATATGGTTGTGTTTTCTTGTTCAAGATTAATTTTTAGTGAGTAAAGAGATCATTAACAAAAGGAACAAATCTATGACACCGAAACAACATTATCACATTTAAAAACACAAAATTTTAAGAGTACTTTTTTATATAGAGATGCACTTCTTAGATTTTATATTTTAGTCTGCATAGGTTCAGGAGAAGTCTTCCCTCACCTAAAACATTAACAAATCTCATTAATGACATATGAATCAAGAGCACAAACTGTTAAGTAATTAAAGTTTATTCATAGTGACAAGACTTCTAATATTGGCATGGGAGAGGTAATTGAATGTCCTAAACAACTTTTGTTTGAAATCATTATCCAAGAAGTTAATAACCCCTAAAATGGGATCAGGGTTTGGAAAGCTAGTATGTCGTATGCAAATAGCATATTAAATGTTGCCACTTTTCTAAAATGAACACAACCACAAAAAATAAGATCTAAGGGATTCAAAAGAAAATCAAAATATACTTAACACTGCATTTCAGAAAATCATGCCACAAGCTGTCCTGAAATTGGACATGCCCAGCATCTTGATTTTTCTTAGATAATATGAAATAACTTTCAGTGTTTAGATCCTGATGGCTTGAGGTGTGTCAGGAAAGGTGTCAATATCTCAAAAGAAGTGCTGTTGATAAAGATTGTCCAGCCCACTTTTCTTTGTGAGATAAAGAATTTTTCCTGCAGGCCCTGCTGAGGAAGGAAATTCCCTTTCTGTTTCCTCACATAATATGAACAGTTGGAAGACAAATGAAAGGGTCCTAAAGGCATAAACTCCATACTCCAACCTTCAAGAGTGCTTGGCCTATGAGTTTCATGAATCATCTCAGAGAGTGCTAACACCCTCCTCGTAACTTTTGAACTTTGAAGTATAAAAACTTAATAAAATGTTTGGTTAGGGAAATACTGACAAGAAAAAAACACAGCCTCAGACAGTCGAAGTCGCATACAAAGTATATGAGCGGTAAAATTTTTGGCAAGCCAAGGATAAAGTAGTTTAGCGATGAAACTGTTGTAGTTTGGATGTACAATGTATCCCAAAAGCATCATGTATTTAGATGTTGTGGAGTGCCTATAGATCCCACGTGCTTCTAAAAGCTGGGGTCTGGTTGGAAGAGTCAGATCTATGGGGCCTGAGACCCAGAAGGAGCAGGTCACTGGGGTGTGACTTGGAAGAGGGTGTGCTAGCTCTGGCCCCCTCTCTTGTTCTGCTTCCTGTTGTGATGTCATCAACAGCCGCCTTCCTTGAGGCCTCCAACAAACCCTTCCTCACTGCCAGGTGTCCATGAAGGGACTAAGACTTTTCAAAACTGTGAGTTAACATGAAAAAGTTTTTCTCCCTTGAGTTGTACATGGCAGGTAATGTGTCCCAGTATCATGTAAGTAACTGAGCAGAAAATTGTATCAGAGAAGTGAAGTAATTGTTTTGGCTTTACCCAGCAATGTGTGCGAACCCTTCCAGGAAGCAATTCACTGGAGGAATTTGGGAAGGTTTGAAGATGCTGTCTACTGAAGATTTACAGTGCCAGGAGCTGAGGTTGATGGGAGATTCTGATCAGAGCTCAAAAGACCAGAATGCCAATGGAAGTGGATAATGGAAAAACTGGCTTGGGAGAGTTCAGATGGGAAGGAAGAATTTATTGGCAATTGATCTAGAAACGATGCAAGGTAGACTCTGGCAGAAGTATATTGGCATTTTACCTCTGGCCTGAGACTTTGCCTGAAACTTAGATTAAGGGTGGTGGACGAGTGTTCTGGAAGCCCAATATTCAGTCTGTCTCATGGGTACTGCTTCCAGCTATTAGTCAGTTCTACACTGAAAATCCAGAAAAAAACAGCAGAGAAAAAAAGATGTTTAAAAAAATGTTTGCCATTTTGCCAAAAGGAAAGCAATTGCAAAACTGGGGCAAAACAGTGGCAATGTTGTTGAAAAAATTAGCATTAAAGAGAAGCCAAGACTTGGAATGAGTATTATAAAAAAAAAATGCCTTGAGAACATCTCAGAAATCAATGAGACCCTGCCCTTTTTCAATTCAAGGGTAGAAAGGAGAAAGACTTCGCTCTGAAAAGAAAGCCTGGTGCACCCTGCCAAACCCTTTCTCCCTGCTGAAAGACATTAATTAAGTGAAACAGGTAAGAATAAGTCAGAACTCTCCCAGCTAGGTTAGCCTGTATCTCTCCGATAAGGAAGGGTCTGGATTCAAAAATGTTTAAAAAATAAAAAACAAAAGTAATGAGGGGGGAAAAGGAACACAAGGGAGATTCCTACTCAATAAAAAGCCAAACCTCGAAAGCAGTCAGTATTCACTCATTTGGGCACCCACATCTGCCTGAGACCTTTATGTTTGCGTCTGCACATTTATAATCTACTCTAACTTTGCTTTTACGCAGACTCTGTCTGCTTCAGTCTTAACCAGCAAAAGGGTCCGAGGCCCAGGATATTGGGTGGGTAGTTGTCACTCACCAAAAGAGAGGTTGCAACAGTGTGACTGAGATTGGAATTCAGGCATCCCAGCGAAGGGCCACATCTTTACCCTCCACATCATACCGTCTCTCAACTTCCGCATTTGGTCGTCCAGGGAGCCACCTATAACAATAGGTTAAACATTGAGAAAGGAGCTTTGATATAACCACCAGAATTATTATAAACACACAAATTATGAAAGTACTTTTCATGTTATAAAGCACGCCAAACTTTTATCAGCCCTCATTGGAGAAAATGTGGCCAGTAATTCAATATAAAATATAATTTAGGCTACAGAAGCAAAAGTCCAATGTATGCTTTTATTGATTTCTTTTTGTTTGTTTAATGGACTGAACATCAGAGCACCAAACTAAATTATTTTTGATGAAATCCAGTCTTCAGTAAAATTATTCCAGACAAGGCAATTGGTGTTGGTTGGGTTTTTTTGGTCATTATTTTTAGACAAATTCATGTTTGTCTTTAAATAAGGCTACATGAATGGCATTCAAGCACAAATTCTTAAGATGTATATTTTTGAAGTTTATAATACTGTGTTACAGGCTTTTAAATCTTTAAATAAATTAAATAGACGTCATTACATACCTCATTGTAACTTTTTCCAGGTTGGATGTAATATTAAGCTGAAGAAATGCTAATCAACATAGATTTAATTTTGAAATTTTTACTCTCTTCAATAGCATAAAAATAGTCTAATTGGTCATTCGCATAGTTAAGTACATTTAAATGATGTCAATTTTCATTTTTCAAATAATATAATGCTAAGCATTTCTGTAAACGTCTCTTGGTCTCAACTCTATCTAAAATGTTTCAGATTTGAAACATTTGTAGGTACATGGACGCAACTTAAGACCATTAACCTTAGTGAAGTGAGTCAGACTGAGGAGGTCAAATACTGCATGGTTTCTCTAATATGAGAAACTCCGCATACCAATAAGTAATAGAGCCAAAATGGTGAGATGTTGGGAGTCAGGGAGGAAGAGAAAGCCAGCAAGAAGTGAAAAGGAGAGAGGAGAATGGAATGGGAAATGGACGAGATATACATGTGTACAAACTTCTGAAGCTCAGTGTGACTAGTGGGTGTCACATATATTAATAAAAATGGGAGAAAAAATACTTTTACTATATGCATTATAAAATACTTACTGATTTTCTAGTTAATTTTGAAGTGGGTTTTTATATTTTCTCATTTGTAAAAAGGCTATGTTAGAAGTGAGATTTATATATTTTCTTGTTTTCAAGAAATATGCATAACCTTATAACAGGAAGATCTTATCCTCTTGAATATCTTCTATGAATACTAAGTATATCTGTTTTTAATATTTGGCTCTGACTTTTTAGTATTTTACTTTGCATTATGAAATTTTAGTACCATTTAACAAAATATTAGATACAATCACATTTTTAATATTTTAGACTCAGTTTTCTATAAACTCTTGGATATTTGATATAATTGAAAGTCATTTTTATAAACAATGTGTTGTGAAACTTTTTTTTTTCTTTCGGTTTATCAAATAGCCTGTTGAAATAATTTGTGTGGAGCTTTCTCATTGGTCTCATGGTGCTGGGTCATATTTCATTCTTCATTTTGTCTGGTTCTTCCTGGATACTATACTATTTCATTTACTAAAGCTCTGTAATAAGTTTTAATATTTTATAATATAAAATTCTTCACCTTGGTCTTCTTTTCTTTCTGTGTGCTTTCATCTTTTTATGTGCATTGTAGAATCAGTCAGTGCTCCAAAAAATAAAACATTGAAAGAATCCTGTGAGTGTAACCACATAAAATTATTCACTTTATAGAGAAATAGCAGTTTTACCCTGAATCATCATAACCATGATTATATTTCATTTCTGTGTTTTCTAAATTCTTTAAAAATGACTGAATAAAGCTTTAAAATTTACTTCACAAAGTTTTTGCAGTTTTTAATATTTTCTTTTGTATTCCTTTAGGTTTGTGACAAATGAAATTGTTCTTTGTGTTTTCTAATAGGTTAGTGGAGACATTTTAAAAGTCTTTTTAAAATATTGGATCTGAAATCGATAATTTTAATCTTCTATTCGATGACTGAAGATTTTTCTATAGATATACTACTGTCTGCTAGTTATATAACACGCATTTCTTTTTTTAAATTCTACTTCTATTTTGCAGTGGCTATGATTTGTAATACTATGTGAAACAGCAGAAATGTCAGCAAAAATGCTTTATTCGTCATAGCTATATCATTAAAATTCTTTTAAATGTTTGTATTAAATCTACATTTTCCAATCTTTCTAATTTTAAACTCATTAATTAGTGCTAAAATATGTCCCTGTCAATTGCACAGGAGAAACAAGATTTTCTCCACTCAAAATTATCCTTCCGATAAGGAAGTTCTGACTATATTATATATGATATGACTGTATGATATGACATCAAAATATGGAAGCACATATTATACGTGGAGATTGGATTTCCAATTGAGGGCAGAGTTACAAATTAAAATTAAAAACCATAAATAACAGCAGTGAATACTTTTTCTCTGCTTTTTACTGGGGCAGGAACTGCAAAGCATTGTGAAAAGAATTGCAAATTATTGTTCATTCACTGAAAAAATCACTCAACAACAATTGAACAGTTATTAAACATATTGAACACAGAACCTATGAGGTAAGAAATGTACTTGGTGAATATTATTTCCTGTGCCCTAATTCTGTGGGAGTAGAATAGAACTTGACCCACTTCCAAAGAGCAGAGAATCGAAAAAACACAGCAACTTCACAATATGGAAATTTAACCACCCCTTTGTTAATCAAATAACGGTGGTTCACATCACCAGTCATGTCATGCAGGTGAATGATCCTTCCCAATGGACCAGTACTCTGTCATCACAAAAGATAGATGTGAGTCATTTGTGGCGAATGGATGCACCTTGAGACCATCCTATTTGGCGAAATAAATCAGGCACAGAGGATAAGTAAATCAGACGCGCGGATTCCCTTCTATTAGCAAGCTAAAATGTAAATATCTAAAAGATAAGAGATGTAAAAGACCGATGGCAGGAAAGCGGAAGTTATATTTTGTAGAGAGGAGAAGAGGATCTGGTGAAAGGGGAGCCGCTTGGGTGGGGGGGAGAAAGGGAAGTGAAAATGATTAAGTTGCAATATGAATAGGTACCAATTCTCCATGTCGGATAGAATTATTAGGTTCCATATGTATTGATCAAAAGGAATAATTTGCTGTGAGGGGTAGAGAAAAAGGGTGAGCACGGGACCAAAGTTGCGTTCCTTCTGAACACTCAAGGGCAAAGCTGATGGTAAAAAAGCAAATGGACAAGTCTACTTATGAGGACGTTATCCAGAACGCCTAGCCAAGGCTTCAGTACACTGTCGAAGACTGAAGAGGTTATGGCTGATGCAATATGGTGAGAAATACAATAACTACATTTAATAAGGTAATGCGCAATGCAAACTAGAAAGAGTAATTTAACAAGGAACACTTTTACGTGAAGACGAAAACCTAAGTGTGTTTTTTAGTTAATAGTACAAACCAATACCAGCTCATTCATTTTGAAAAATCAGTCAAAGTAATATCAGATGCTAACAATGTGGAAACTGAAGGGGAAGAGTGTGGGGACCCTGCAGTATTTGTGCCATTTCTGTATAAATCCAACGTTATTCCAAACTAAAAAAAAAAAGATTATTCTAGAAAAAAATTCATTTCTTTTACTCTAGGATTTTTTTTTAATTTGCTTTGGAATTTTTTTTAACAAGTTATGGGTTTCTTATGCTTTAGGCAATTTTTAAATGTGTATCGTCATTTCTTACATGTTGTACTGATAAGTAACCAAGTAACTAATTAGTAATCAATTAACTTTTCTTAAAGTCATTTTTTTCTGATGCGGTCCCCATTAATGTGACCTAGGTTGGGATTTACAAAGGTTAGGACGAATCCAGACCCTACAGGACTTCCCCACCACAAGCTCATTTGTGCTATTATAAGATATCTTGAGAAGACAAGCGATGACGTATCCATGTATTCTAAAACTTCTATAAAAACGATCTACTTAGGTACTAAAATAAGTATAATTTTAAAAGCTAAATAGCAGGTTATATGCAATAGACCTATAAGACACTTATGTGTACTGCTTGACCAACTCTTGCTACTATTTTAAAATAACACCAGTTCCTCATCAAAATACCCCATCAAGAAAGCAAATGAAAAAAAAAGAAACTGTTGTTCCATGATTACTACCTCTAATCAAAATATTTTGCTTCGCAAGGCTGGAAGTTGCCTTTTCCATGTTTGATATTCCATCCACCAGAAAGTGGGTTGCCAGGACTCCCGAGGTATCCGTGAAACAGATGCCAGTCTATGTCGTTATTGTTGTTACATCGGGGCGCAGCCGAGCAAGTGCCACTTCCCAACATGTTGGATAATTTGGATCAAAAGCTTTCAATATTTACTCCCATGCTGACAAAGGCAAGGAAATTGATGTTTACTCTTTGGCGACGCAGACAGTGGAACCAGAAAATTCAGAAAGCGTCCATCTGCCACCACCACTGGTTCCAACACTTTGTTCTTCATTCCCTTTACAACCTTCTCTTTAAAGAAATGGGGCCGTTTGCTCTACTGAGTTCACAATGTTGGCATTTTGCAATGCGCCCGGTGATATTCGCCATCGTGTTCCTGTGAAACTCCAGGTATCTGAGTTGCTCCTGCCCAGCTAAGGGTCCACATATCGACTAGGTTGATTATCCTGAGCTATACTACACAGCAAAGGCCAAACATTCCTTGATCCTTCCTCTTTGGTTTAATCGGGTCCCCTAAAAGAAGAAATTAGTGCTTTGCATCCTTCACGTGTGTTTAAAATCATGTTTTCAATTGTCATTATACACTCATGTATTTAAGTATGATTAAAATGTTGTATTTTAATCAACATACAGATTGTTGTACAATCTGTATTGTTTGTGGATTCGTGATAAAAATAACTATTTAATCAGAGGGTCATAACTAAGTTGGATCTTGGGTTCTTTGATCTGGATTCAGAGCTCTTTTTTCCCCACATTTTATTGATATGTATACGTGTAAAATTCAAGGTTTACAATGAAGTTGAGCGTTTTGTGCACATACATATCTTGTCAAGGAGAGTGGGATTCAGAGCTCTTTAACAACAGCTACTGCTGCTGATTTGGAAGTGAGTCAGCTTTCTTTCCTTCCTTCCTTCCTTTCTTTCTTTCTTTCTTTCTTTCTTTCTTTCTTTCTTTCTTTCTTTCTTTCTGTTAAAGGCAAATTCTCCTGGCACATACAAGTTATCTCTAGATAGAGGGATATCTATTTCTCAAAATTTGGTCGTTTTTTCTTTAAAAATTTTAAATATATTCAATAAGTTTTCCCCTTATGTTAGTATATATGTGACACAGAATGGCTGCATTGAGCTTGAGAATTTCATGCCCCTACATATACCGCATCCACTTCACATTCCCTTCCCATCCTCCTGGCCCCTGCTCACCCTCCTGACTCCCAACATCTCACTCATTTGATTCTATCACTGATTTGTCTTCTGGGTTTCTCATATTAGAGACATTGTGTGATATTTAATCTGAGTCTGACTCACTAAGCATGATGGTCATGATGATATTATTGGGTCAACTGGAATACTTATGTTCAGGTGTTTGAGGAATCACCGTACTGCTTTCTGTGGTTGTACTAGTTTACACTCCAACCAGCAACGTAGAAGGGTTCAAAGAACATCTTATGCAAAAGAAATTAACTCTCGGAATCATCAAACAGGATTATATCAAATTAAAAAGCTTCCACATAGCAAAGGATACAATTAACAGAGTCAAGAAAGAACTGATCAAATAGCAGTAGATTCTGGTGAGGTCATGAGGGAAAGATTGGTAGCTTTATTTGGCAAGGTGTGACATGTGAATTGTATGGTCTGAGCAGTATCCCTTGTCAATGTTTTTAGGCTTTTTCAAGTAAAAGAACCAAGAAATAAATAATTTTGAACAAAATGCTGCAGTGCGTTCACATTAGCATTTACACTGAAGACTTTCACAACTTTAACTTTTTCTAATCTTGTACATAGAATATCTCTTATTGTTCCAGTTTTGAATGTCTCAATTTTCACTGGCACCAGCTTCACCCTTTATAGCTTCATCACAATCTACAGATAACTGTTTCACAATAATAATACATGCATAATATTGAGACAGTCATTGGTGAAAATATTTCTAAGATTATAGTCATGAATTTTTCCTTTTTGTCCTTATTTTATATTACCTAGAATGTGGTAAATAAAAGAAATATATTGGTACACATTATATCCATCTGTAACTGTTTTCATCAATAATTTTAGTTGCACACCCACGGCTGCCTTGATGTCCTGAATTGACCCTAAACGTGTAACTTTCATGGCCATTTTGACTTTGAAGAGGAGCTGGAAGTCACACAGGGCCAGATTCTGTGAATCATAGGGACAAGGTGGATGAGAACCACTATAAAATTTTTAAGAGCCTTTCCATTGGCTGCCACTCAGACCATGGATCGCACCTCATAACGACACTTGGAAAATACAGCTTTCAGGGCTGCCCAGTAAGGGGCAAGATCAATGGCCTGGGTTCAAAGCAAAGTGTGCTCAACTCAACCTCAGTCACCTTAGACGCTTTTTTCTAATAAAATTGTCCATTCTTTTTATATTTGTCAAATAACTTATCACACTATTATGTCATAACCTCATACTTTAAAATAACTCTCAAGTTTTTGTCATATATCTTTATTACATTGTTTTTTTCAAGTTTATAAACTTTGTCAAGGAATTTGAACTTGAGCATTAGTTGCTAGTTCTATTGAACATTTTTGGTAAGGTTATTATCTATAAATAATGAATTTTAGTATTTCTGAATTTCTTCTTTCATTTTTATCTTATTTTGTTACTTTTTTTTTCTTTTCTATCCTAGCACTTGACCTGAACCTGGAGTTTCACATCTAGATATATTCCCAGGATTTTTTAAATTGTACAACGGAGACTTGCAAATTTGTTAAATTGCTCAAGTGAGGTTCCAACTTGCCATATCTCTCAGAGCCTCCTTCTGGTTCTGGTATTACAGGCATGCATCACCATGCCTGGTTATCTCATCGTTTTTATTATCTTAATTTTAGGACTCAGTAACACATTCATTTTTATTTATCGTGTGAAGATTATATTCTCTAAAACCTGAATCATTATGTGTAAAATTTACAATATTCCATTCTCCATCATTCTTTTCAAGAAATTTTAAATTTCTGGCTTAAATACTCTCAGTCATCTTAAACTTGTTTGAAAGTAATCATTTAAACCAGGCATGTAAGGCTGGAGGAATAGCACAGTGATTAAAGTAGTTACCTAGCAATTGCAATGCCCTCAGCTGATTCTCCAGTACCACATAATCTGTGTGTGGTGGCGCACACCTGTAATCCCAGCACTCAAGAGGCTGAGGCAGGAGGATTACCATGAGTTCAAGGCCAGCCTATGCTACACAGCGGGTTTAGGACCAGCTTGGGCTACAGAGCAAACCCCTGCCTCAATAAATAAATTAAATAAACAAGTAAACAAATAATTAAATCAGGCACGAAAGCTCATTCCTGTAATCTCAGCCCAACCTCAGACTGAAGGTAGAGGATTCCAATTTTGAACCAAGCCTGGGCAATGAACAACATGGTGAGACCCTGTCCAGAAAAAAAAGACGGTAGATCTCGAGTACAATCCGTCTTTCTCCAATACCATAAATCAAATCAAATTCTCTTTAAATTTTCAAAAACTACCCACCATTATTTTATTTTTAGTTTTATTTGTAATAGGTATTGAGCCCAGGGTCTTTGCATGGAGCTCCGTCCCCAAGCCCTTTAATATTTTACTTTTTTAAAAAATTTTGAGACAAGGTCTTACTGAGTTCCTAATTTGCCCAAGATGAGCTTGAATTCAGAATCTTTCTGCCTCGGGCTAGGATTTCATCCTTTCTGCTAGGATTATAGGCATATGCCACCATAACTGACAATATTGTTTTAAAATTAATTAATAACATAATTGCCCTGTCGTTAGGAATGTTGCTTGTAATGGTTCTATTATTTGACACCTGGAAGGATTTTTTTGGAACTTAAGATGCAGATAAATTTTACGAATATTACCTGTTTAGTTGCAAAGGAAGTAAGAGGTGAATTACTTTTGTTTGTTTCAGCCACATACATTGAAAATATATTCAATTGTGTTTCTACCATTAGAGTTGTATCTCCTCATGCCTCTGTATCTGTTGAAAATTGCTATTCCTTGTTATAAAGGACATAAAAGTGAGTAACTTTGTATCCATTTGGGTTGTGCAATCAACAATATAAGTCCTCTTAATGTTACTTACAATTTCATGATGACTCATATTTAGTTCAAGTTCATGACGTTTTTATTTGAGTCAGGGTCTCGCTCTGTGGTCAGGCTGGCCCTTAACTCATTGTGTAGCTCAGGCTGGCCTGGACTTCCAGCAATTCTCCTGCCTCAGCCTCCCCCGCCCCCCATCCAGTGCGGGAATTACCGGGGTGCGACACCACACCTAGCTTCTGAATTACAAGAATTTACCTGACCTCATCTTCTTTACTTCTAATGTTTCTAGAACTTTCTACTTTAGCAAAATCTTTCCGAACTGCTTTGTCTCATGCATAAATTATGCTACTTGGTTTTATATTTTCTGCCAATCAGAAGTTTAGGTTTCTCTTCATAAATGAGTCAGTTTTTTCACATTTATCTAATTGAATTACTTCAACAACATATAAACAATCTCACATCACTTTATTTAATTTCTGGCAAATATTTGGCTATGTAAATATATGATTGAACCATTTACATATATTTCTAAAACACCACTTCTCAAGACCACTTGCATTATTATATTTTTATTATGTTATGGCTTTTTCTCTTTTTTTAATTGTGACTCTTAGATTTTACACAAAACAATTCTGAAATTAGCAAGAAATTCCAAATATTCAATTTTTCTTCCTTTCATCCAGGATCACAGAATTAGCTGAGTTTATTTTTCACAAAATCTTATCAAAAACATAATATTTCAGGATGCTGATATAAGAAAAATCACTTAATAGATTAATTTTCTGCACCTTCCTTACTCGACTTAACTTTAGGTATTGAATTCATGGAAGATGGCAGGAAGTGAAAAGTGAGGTGTTTTGGAGATCAGGAAGAGAGGGGATCAGGAAAAGGAGAGGACAAGAAATAAATAAAAAATAAATCAAGATGCACTGTCTGTGTACCAACGCCCAGACCCAATGGCAACTGTGGTGTATTGCAAACACACACACTAATAAGAAACTGGAGAAAATGCACAGTTTGCACATTATCAAACTATATCATATATCATGGTGCATTTAAGTACAAATTAACATACTGCTCATTGCATACCCGTGTCCATTATTCTATTGTTGAAGCGCACACTGACCACTCACCTACTGCCCATTGGCACATCTTCTCACACCTTCTGGTTGTCTAGAGTGTACTGACCAGAATGGATTCCTCTGCACGGGATTATGAGAAGATAGTCCTTAATCTCTGGGGGTTTATTGCTTATCTTTGTAATTGAGGAACATATGCCATTGTCTTCTGGTAAACTGTTGCTTTTTAAATGTATGACAATGTTCTTTTCCTTTGTAGATGACTTGGTTCATTCTGTCTACTTTTTTTTTTTTTTTTTTTTTTTTTTGCTTCAAAGATACCACTTTTCTTGTGGTGGCTGTTTTGATTTTTTATAAAGTAAGATCGAGCAGCGGGAGGAATAGCACAGCAGTCAGAGCGCTTGCGTAAGCAAGCATGTGGTCCGGAGCTTGATCCCCAGCTCCATATAAACCGAGCATGCACACCTATAGTCTCAGCATTGGGTAGACTGCGGCAGGAGGATTGCTGTGAGTTCAAGGCCAGCCTGGGCTACATAGTTACCTCAGAAATAGCCTAGACTACAGAGTGAGACCCTCTCTCAAAACAAGTAAGGTCAAGTATTACTTATTCAAGTTTAACTGCTGAATTATAATCTTAACATTTTTACCTGTGTGTTTCCTGGGCTTTGATTTTTCCATTGGAGATACATCACCTATGTCTTAATATAGAAGATAGATAGATAAGTAGGTGATAGATCTATAGATAAATAGATCTGTCGTGATTGTTATTTTCTCTCAGATCTTTTAATCAATTCAGTTCTTTTTATTAAACTTTACCTTCTACTTATCTGGGACATTACATTTCTTCTGTGTTTCTCCCGCCTAGTCTTTTTTTCTGAAATAATTTTTCTTTAATTTTTAATTCTCTCCAGAGCACTATCCACTTTATAGTCTTTTTCCGTCTAATCACATCATTTCAAAATTTGTCTAATTATGAATTATGCTCTTTTTGTTATATCTATCATTATCTTAAATCATCTACTTTGAAAATTCATTATGCTAAAACTTTCATCTTTTTCAGGGCACGATTTCTCTTTTATCCTATCACTATCCATAAAGCCAACCTTTCTCTCATTCTTATCATTGTTTTAATAAGGAGTTTTTGTAAGATTCAGCCCCAATCCTTTTATATTGCTTGATTGGAGATGGAATGGTTTGTGTCTCCACGGTACGGAGAGGTTTAGGATACTTTCATAGCTATGTGTCTGTTTGTGAACGTCATCACTAAGTATTCAACCATCAGGGCTTTTCCTCCTGGAGAAATTCTTTCTTCCACTTTAACTCCTTATTTAACTGGGTTTTTTTTTCTTCTGTCCACATAATCTTTGTATTATTGAGATCCTGTTCCCTGAAATGTCTCCTAAACGTGTGGTTTAATGACAGAAATAATCTTACAAATCTAGTTTCCACGTTAATTGCTAAGACCAAACCATGTAAAATTCCAGAGGGAGGGGAGGGGAGAGAGAAGGAGAAGATGTGATATATACAAGAATTAATTCCCCACGTTGATTCTAATCATTATGTATCACAAGCACATACTAAGAAAACAATTTTGGCAACAAAGTAAAAAATACGGAACTCTCACCACTAATTTTTAAACATGGTCTTTCAGATACTTAATTGGCCTTATTTAACCTTATTACAATGGAAGAATGTCAATAGTTTAAAGGACCATGTGTTCTATACATAGGACACATACATGGAAGGCAATTTATGAGTTGAAGTGAATTACTTGACTAAAGACTAGTAGAAATCCACCATTCTTCTCCATACACCGTTTTCCTGGTGTCTTTACCCTCACCTGTGAATTCGAGCCAACAGCACCTGGGCAGAATTTTCTCTCTCTGTATCAGTTCATCAAAGCTTTCCAACCTTTGGGTGTGTGAAGAGAAGCTGTTGTGACTTAGATTATTGATCTCTCAAGATCAGCAAGTTCCCTTTGCTGACCCATTTCTTCCTGTGTGATTCGTCACACAAAAATTTTGAATTACTACCCTTAATGGACTGTCCTTATTCTAGTATTATTTTGGAGTTTAGTTTTAAGTTTAGCTTCATTATGAATTTTATCTCTGTGGTATATTTTTATTACTCTGGATTTAATTTCTGCCGTTTATAAACTGAAATGCTGCCTGTTGACAGTGTGGGGAAAAGTTGGAGGCATTTCGACACATCATCGTGTCCGTCACCTTCTCGCAATGAAGTTCCTCTTTTTAAGTATATTGTATCTTGATAATCCAGACTACAACAATATCCATTTATCAACCACTTAAAGATAAAGCACGTTTTCAGTGTTTAACAAAATTATCACCGATAGCTGGGGAGCTGGAAAATGTCTGTTAAAATAATCAATTAGGAAAGTTATTCGAGGCAGTTCTAAGACATTTTAAAGGAAGCCACAGATATAAATTATGGATTGGAAATGAGCTATTTGGGCTACCTGCTGCATTTATTTACGCGCATTGTTTGGTCTCGTTCTGACTCATCATTAAAATTCGAGTGTTATTCTTTCCCACCAGTCAGATCCAGTCTATAAAATTCAGAATAACCAATCATTTGCCAACCACCAAGTTATATCCTGCATTCAAGGAATCATTGTGTTCAGAAGAAGCTAATTTCTAAAATCTAACCAAGAAATAAATACATTTAAATCTCTTAGGACACTCTTATCATTTTCTCAAGAATCTATAAAATCCCACTACCTGTTAATAGAGTTTGATACAGATAAGTGCATTGCAAATCATTCAGGGATAAGATCTTGTACTGAGCCACTGTATTGATTCTTAACTTCTGGTTACTCCACGTTACCTTTAATTACACTGGTTTCACTCCGGTTACGCAGTGAGCAGTAGTTCAGTGCTAACCCTTGAAAGCATGACTTGATTGCGTTTCCTTGAGATTCACAGGTACTTTGTTTCAACATGAAAGGGATTCTTAAATAAAAACTCATCATTTCGGTACAAATAAGAAACTATCACAAGTGGATTAATAACAATGAGAAAGTTTTAATCCCGAACGTAAAAAGGTACAAAAAGCATCAGACTTCATATCTGAAGTGGCAGAGAGGTAAATAGGTTGTAATGTCACTTTGCGTAATGGATGTCAGAATAACCATTGAAACTGAAATAAAGAAAAAACATCAATGTGCTGTATTGTTGAGGGTAAAACTCAGACACAGCCTGGTGGTAATGTGAACATTTTCTATACCTTAGAAGCTTCTGAAATAAAATCACAATTCTAAATGCAAAAGCGAAACTTCAAAAAACAAAAAGGAAATCTAAATTAGACAAATCAGTTATTGAATACAAAAAAACTGGAGTCACAAAGTTTTGTAATTTTAATTTATAAGTGAAAAGTTTTGGCTTTATCAAGACTTTTTAAATTTTTTTCTGCATTACATTTTACTCATTCTTTTTCTCCCTTTTATTAATAAGTGTGTGTGTGTGTGTGTGTGTGTGTGTGTGTGTGTGTGTGTGTGATACACAACGTTTACATTAAACTTCAGCATTTTGTGCACATATATATCATGTCTGAATCACCAGCTATTCCCTTCTTCCTTTTTTTAACCATCCCATACCTTCCCTTTCTCTTTAACTCCCACATTCCTTCCTGGTTAGTTCTATGAAATGACTATATTCTGGGTTTCTCATATTAGAGAAACAAATTGATATTTAATCTTCTGTGTGTGACTCACTTCAGTAAGCATGAGGGTCTCAAATTGCCTCCATTTGCCTACAAAATTCTCAAATCCATCTGTCTTTATAGACTCCGAGTATTCCATTGTGTACATATACCACATTTTATGTATCCATCAGTCTATTGATAGGTATTTTGGTGTCTTCCACATTTTAGCTATTGTTAACTGTGCTGCTGTGAACATGGGTATACATGGATCTCTGTTATATGATGCTTTTAACTCTTTTGGAAAGATTCCCAGGAGAGGCATCCCTGAATCAAAACGGATATTTGTTTTCAGCCTTTTGAGGAATTCCATACTGCCCTCCACAGTAGTTGTACCAGTTTATAATCTCACCAACAGTGTAAGAGGGTTCATTCTTCCCTGCAGCCTTGCCAGCATTGATTGCTGTTTGAGTTCTTGATAAGTGCTCTTTTCTCTGGGGTTAGATGATATTGTAGTGATGTTTTCATTTGCATTTCTCTGATGGCTAAGGATGTTGAGCATCTCTCCATGTCTTTACTAGCCATTTGAACTTCTTCATCCGCAAATTGCCTATTCATTTCCACTCTTCATTTTTTAATTGGGTCTTTGAATTTGAGGAGTCTGTGTTTCTTCAGTTCTCAAGACACTATTTAGAAAATAAAATTTAAACCGCAGACTGAGAGAGTATACCTCCAAGGCATGTATCAGACAAAAGACATTAATCCAACATGTACAAATAACTTTTATAATTCAACAAGCGAAGATGGAAGATCCAGTTGAATATTGGCAAAAGACTTGAACATGGAAGACACATGAAGACCTAATAACCTAATAAAGAGATGCTTATTATTAGTCATCATAAAAAGTTATAAAAAGTTAAAATCAAAATTTTTAAAATCCTACTACTTACCCACTCAAATGGCTGAATTTAAGCCATTTAAGTCTGACTATAAAAAAATGATAGCCGTTCTCTTATTTTATTCCTTTTCACAGTCTTTGAATTTGGACCAATCTGTTGCCATCCGAACCTCAGTACTCAGCTTCCAAGTTAGAAATAAAGAATCGTGAAAAATGCACTAAATTGCTAATAAAGTCGAGCCCTGGGTTTAACACATTGGTAGCAGGAAAAACGGAAATACTCTGTTCACCTTCTCATTGTTGACCTGGGACGACATGATTTACTTTAGATGTAAAGATTCCGGTAGAGGTGGTTCAAGCTTGCGAGCCCAGCACATTAGGAGGCTGAGGCAGATGAATCGCAATGTCTCACGGTAAATGTAACAAAGGACTAGGATGGAGCCCAGTGTGAAAGCCGTACAGTCAATCTCCAGTACCAAAATAACAGTAGGCTGCCGTGCAGACATGGTCAGGACTAGGCGCCTGGAGCGTGGCAACTTCATCATTGATCAATCCATTGGTGATTCCTAATTCCAGAGGTGTTTTGGGCAAGAAAGGGAAAATGGGAAGTGAGGAGCAGTTGAAAGGAATGAGTCATCTGAGCACAACTCATCACGGGGACGTTGTCCCCTGCCTCCTGTTTTTCCCTCTGCTTCCTGCCAGTCATGAAGCAAGCAACTTCCCTCCACCATGCCTTTCCACGATGATATCACAGCTGGTCCCACAACTGGCCAAAACACACCAGATAACCATTAACTAAACCTTTTGTGAGCCAAAGAAACCCTTTTCTTCTTTAGGTTGCTGTTCTCAGGTATTTCATCACAGCAACCAAAAGACTAGTACAGCCCTGATAATTGTTGGTGAGACATTTTCTGTGTAGATAACTTGTAAGAGTATGCATCAGAATCCCCCAAAACATGATTGAAGTGGAATTTGAAATACAAAACTATACAATAAAAAATAAGGCTAAGTTTCCTGTGTCTGTTGTAGCATAGTTTATGTTTGCTTTGCAAAAAGAGGCATGCTGAATTAATGTGTTTTGAGTAAATATACACCTGGAAAATTATTGAATGGCTTGTAGGAGACTGTAACAGGTAAGGAGATCTTAATGAAATAATTCATGACCTTGCATACTTGCCTATGCCTCCATGATTTTGCTTAGAGAGTGGCTTGCAAAGAGTAGTAGCTTATTAAATATTTACTGAGGGAATGAAGGACATATATTTAAATTTAAATAGGTATATTTTTAAAAGATTGCTTCAGGATGATGATCTACAGAAGAGGAATAGTGACTTCAATTTTTAACAGCTAGGATGACAGATTCAATTGCCATGTGCCCAACTAAGTTAGGAAAATTAATTTGGGTAGAAAATTAATACCTATTTATGTAATGTCTAGTGAAGATGAAAGAAAATGTGTGACATTTCTGGTTATTTATGAAAAAATAAATAATCAAATTGATAATCTAACTTACTTTTTGTCTTTGTCTTAGGAGGGAAAGATCTCTCTCCCAGAAGCTCTAAAAATGAGCCATTTCTACACTACTCTAAATTCCCCATAGCCACTCATGAAAATTAACATGGATATACTTCTTAATTGGTTGAATAGATTTCACCTGCAATTCATCATATGTCAATAAAGTTACCCTCTTTCTCATCTCTGATCCTAAACATGGAGACCCAAACACACTGGCTTTGTTTCTTTCAAGTGAGTTTCTGTTTATTCATTTTTCTCTGAAGGTGTTATAAACACATTCAGAAGCACTTTCCCCTTAACTGTTCAGTTCCAAGTTTATTACCCCTAAGACAATGAAATGAAAATTCTTTTCAGGTTCGAATAGAAATCTTGACTTTGAATTTTCTTTCATTTTTCTATGAAAATCCAATTATTCTTATTTTGACTAGCCGCTCGGAAATGGTAACATTGAACGTTAAGTGGCAACGCTTGGAATGGAATTAAGAGGAGTCGGTGGAACCAAAGTGTGCGTATGTTGTAATGCAGTAAACTTCATTCAGGAGATACAATCAATTCATGTCTATATTTATTTTTGAAATGCAGCTTCAAAGCCTCATGGTCATGATAAATTCAAAGATGCTTCTAGCTCTGTGAATGCCTGTTTTATTATTACTATTAATGTCATAGACATTAAGGAGCATTTTTGTTTCCTTACATCTTGTTCATCCCCTCCCGAGGATCATATTGGTTCTAATGTTTCATCATAAATATTTAATTTTAAGATCGATGATATGCCCAACTCAACTGCATTTTTCAACGCAATACTTATGTGTCAAGAAAACAATCAGAAAGTCTTATTTCACTAGTCTCATCATATCTTTGTTCTTCTTTCTCAAGTGCTTTTCCTTTCTATTCAGTTGACGTTCTTGTAAACAAGCTTTTGCATATCAACATCCACACTAATATATGTAGTGTGGACCGTACCCGTTTCTTGAGTCCTTCAGCAGCGCTTTTCCATCACTTATGTTTCCTGTCAGCACTGTTCTTCCGTTTCTCTTGGAGGCTATGCTCCATTAAGCCACCTTACCTCCCTTTCCCCAAACTTCTCTACAAGTACAACCTTTCAGTTCCCAGATTTTTTTCCACCCCAATGGAAAATCAAATCCCCCCCCCCATCTACTTCTGCATATTCCTGAATATACGCGTAATCTCTTTCAGTATAAAAGCGCCTCTTCCCAATTTGTGAACCTCAAAAACTGACAGGTCTCTTTCCATTTATTTTAGTGGTTCAAGGTCCTGACACATTTAAGTTGCTGATAAACCTCATATAAACAAATTTGTTTTTCAAAAAATTCTTCATAGCTATAATGAAATTATTTTTTAAATATTCATTTCTTCACCATGTTTGATTCACATTTGAATTTTCAGCACATTTTGGAAAACTGCACAAACCCTCTCAGAACTACAGAATATTTGAATATCATTGAAACAGTAGAATGAATTTGTCATCAGGATAGTAAAGCTATTGAAATCATCACAAAATAAACTATTTTGTAATGATGGGTGAAAATAACAAATAGTTTAATATTGACTACTACTAATTACTCAGTGTTCTCCCTTAGAAACTTTCTTGCTCACTAACTTCTCGTGTCATCCTATCATTCAGTGGGACGAAGGACAACTACAAGGTTTTGGTTAGTGATTTATCTTGCAGAAATGTGTGAGGTTTTCTGCAATATAATTTCTCTTCCTCTTGTGGTCTGTCTGTATCTCTGACTCTTTGATTTTCTGTGTGGTTTAACACCACACAATTGAACAATCTGAAGATTTTATAATATATTTTCTCTCTTGCTTATGATTAAAGATTTTTAACAGATTAGTCTTGATACAGGCCCTCTGATATCCTGAGGACTCCATTGGTTCCCAGACTTCATCCAGTAGGCATTGCCGATGCGCCTCTTGCCATTCTGTTTGTTAATTTAAATAAAATATCTCAGCCCCGTGAGAACAGAGAGAGGGAGAGAGAGAAAGATCTCTGTAAGGAGAAGCACAAATAGTCTGAAGGCAGAAATATGCTGCGGGTGAACACAGCCATTTTCTGCGTTTGATCAGCAACTAGAGTACCCAGCTTCCTCCAGGTCTCAAGGGACAAGGCCTTTTCTCTTTCGTCTCTTCCAAAATATTCTCAGTCTTTAAGTATCTGTCTATCTGAGGAATTGTGTTTTTGTTGCCCAGAACAATGATGACTTGATGCTGGGAGTAATTTAATTTAAAATATATTTGGTCACTTTGAGCTTTTGAGACACATTGTTCCAGCTATCTAAATTGAATATTCTTTTTTATCTATGACTGATGAAAGGAGTTGAATGGATTTATGCATCTTCATCTAGTCTTCATTCTTACATATACCACAGTAGAGCTGTCTTCTATCTCTTTTCTGTATAGAGAGCTGCTTTTTCACCTTAAGGTCCACTTAACTCTTGTTCTAGTTTGGACCAGCCTGAAAGAAGAATTACTGACTTTAATTTGGGTTGTTGTTGTTTTGTGCACAACTCTAAAGGAAACCAACATTATGACAGTTTAGGTATACTAACAGTTCCATCATGACAACAATTTGTTGCCATATGTGTGGACACCCAACAGCCGAGTGGAACTTTTTAGATAGACTCCTGTAGCCTGGGATGGTTAATGTCAGGATCTGACTGTTTGTCAGACTATTTTCCAACCAGTTGGCACAATTGTTGATTGTATTTAAAGAAACTGAACAGCCTGAGATTCTGGTCCTATTAATGGGCAGCTGGTACACTGTTCCTGAGGGCATGGCTAATCAGTAACATGCAGTAATGTCCAGGGATAACAAGAAAGGAAGAGAAAGAGATCAGAGAAGAGAAAGATCAGAAAAGAAAAAAAATTAGAGAGAGGAAGATGCAACTACCAGATGGACTATATATTTGTCGATTAAATACTATTAACAATTAGAGCTAGGCCATTTTTCATAAATCAGAAACTCATGCACTCGTTCCCTCTGAAAATGTTTTTGAATTTTAAAAAGTACTGTCATGTATTTATGGTTTTGAGTTGCAAAGAATACTGTCACGAAGTCAATATTTTTTCTTTCCAATATCCACATCATAAACAAAGGCAGTGTGAAGAATTGAAAGAACATACAATTTGAAATCAGAGAAAAGAACCCTATGTTTCCAATTTCTGGCTGTGAGCAATATAGTTAACCTTTCTACACCTCAGCTTACTCGGTTCTAGCCTTTAACACAGAGGTGGAAATAGTGGCTAATTCTCAGGGTTGTTTGTTATACCCACTGAATAAACAAGGGCTATTAAATATGATTAAGCCCCAAAGGGAAGAATATTCTAGTGAAAAGAAAATGAAAAAAACTTTATCACCATGGGCAAACAAATGTTTGTTGTAAAGGATATCTGATTAATTATTTTTAAGCCGATTTATATTCTGCAACCTCATTAACCTCATTAATTGTAGTCATACTTTTGAGATTCATAAAGATAGTCTCGATTCAGGCTCAGAGCATACGCAAATGAGACAACACATGTATGTTAATTACCCAATCTGCGTATTCTTCTTGCTTTGTTTTATAGCTAGAACACGAGGTGCGATTACCTGCGTTATCTGTGAAAATGAGCCCTTTGCTTCCTCCCCGTCATCATGCACCTTAATTAAAAGTTCATCATAGACATTGGTTCTGGACTGTCCACATCTTTACATTTTGCTCTGAATTGCTTAGGTGTGATCGTGGAAAGACTTTGGAGTATTTGGGATGGTTGGAAATGTAAATTCCACAAGACCTCAGCCATTTTCATTAGCCTAACGGATAAGAATCTCATTGAAATATACATTTCTTTAAATTCAGTTGATATGAGATACTGGTGTAAAGATGGTTCTGTCCTTGTGTGCACACTGGAAGGCTTGTATGTTTAGAGAAGAGAAAGCAGAAGGGCTTCGGTTTCCGTGCTGATGCAGCGCATCGCGTCCATTCCAACTTGACAGTGGGAGGACAACCTTAGTGAAAATGGGCTAAACACAGACATCCTGCTGAAATAGTTCCAGAGAGAGACCGAATGAAATGTCAGTATAGACACTTGCAATCAGGAAAACGCAAATCAACTGAAAAATTACTATACATCTACTACATTTAAAATACAGTAATCAAAATACAAAGTGACAATAACAGGGACATGTGGTGATGTATCCGACAGCATGAACTTTGTGTCTGACTTTTCAGCATATTATAGGTTCTTTTATGTCATTGAATATTAATTTTGGTGTTGATTTATACAAATATACAATTGTGTGTTCGCTTTCTGATGGACATTTTTATTATTGGGGGATTTTTGCCCAACTACTATTCGTCTTCTGAGTTCCTTATAAATTCCAGGTACATATCATTTGAAAGGTACATAAATATTGTCTTCAGATATTGGCTTTGTGTTGGCTTTTACTTAACAAGTGTTTCTATTTTACCTTCTGTTTTATATCTTTCTCATATAGTCAAATATTTCACCTATGGTTTAACTTAGGAGGTTTTTTTAAACCTTAGCTTTTATATTTAAACATAATAGTCATTTTGAGTTAATTTTTGTACAAGGCAAATGGTAAACATTTAAGCTTTTTTTTTCCTCCATATGATTAAGTTCCAGCAGTATTGGATATAGGAAAGAACTCCATCTTTTATCAGATTGTCATTCAGTCAAAAGTTAATTTACCTTCAGTTAGGGGATGTGGTCTATTCTGTTTCATTGATGTATGCAAGGTGTAATTAAAAATGCGTTTGACTTAAAAATATCATTGCATTAGAATACACGTTGCCATTAATTCCATTCGCAATGGTCTTCCTTATTACAAACAAAAATCCATTGTTCCTGCCACTTTTTGAAGCAGCTTTGGAAATCTCCTTTCTTGAGTGTCCTAAGTTGCCCTGTCATGACTGCTTCCATGCTCTGAATCAATTCAAAATATTTACCTTTTGTGGTCATTTTGGTTTGGGGGAGGAGCCAGAAGGCACACGGTGCCAGTTCTGATCGGTGAGGTGATGACAACTGAGAAATGGCTTAGCTAGCAGCCTTTCTGTTGGATGACACTGGGCAGCAGCATCCGCTGCATTTTTTCCCACGTGCCCCAAAGAGGTTCATGAGAGATGACGTCCGGAACTGATTCAAAAAAGGAAAAGAAACATGGGACGAATATGTGAAGTGAGAGGTAATATTTTGCGGAGGATTAATGGCAAAGTATCTTTTACTATAATACTCGTTTTATTTAAATATTCACCACAGTTTTTGCCCACCATCTAGTACTTATTTTATTAGTACACCATTATACTTATTCTAGTTCTGCCTGATGTTATCTTGTCCACAGCCCAAGTAGGTTGGCTGGAACAGTGGGAGAGATTATCGAAAGACCAAAGAAAATACCCGGAGATTCTGTGTGAGAGATAAGACTTATTAAAATATTAATGGGAAAGAATTGGGTGAATTGAGATTTACTGACAGAAAGGGGCAAAGTCCATTGACTGTAGACTGAGCAGCACAGTCACCAGAGGATACTGGAGATTTTCAGTACAGTGGGATGGACATGTTAATCACTGAAAGGCCCAGTGGTGCGAACAGGACATGGGGAACATCAGACACAACTTGAAATGTTCATCCAGTGGCAGCTGGCAGGAACCACTGCACTCCACAGGGCACAGGTCCACACCCAGCTAGGGGAAGGGGTCCTAACAGTTACGTCTGTATCACAAGTCTTCCAAGGAAGAGCTGACCAAGCATATGGGCAACAAAGCAGGTAACGCTAGTTTACACAATTACCGCTGTCTTTCAGACACTTCCCAGATAGACCCATCTGGGCGTTACACTGTCGGGTCACTTACAATATCTCCTTGACTAAGTGATAGCCGTGGGAACACAAATGGGGCCTTTTAGGGGACCTGACACGTTTTATAAAATTAGATACTGCAAGGTAGTGACCTGTGTTTATAAATAAAGTCTTATTGCAAAGTACTCATTTTTTACCTACCTGTCTACCAATCCATATCACACAGTATTGTAAGAATAAACTATTTTTTTCTTCTCAATCATGTACAAATGCTCGTGAAACTTTTTCTCTCTTTATCATTGATGTAGTAAAAATGAAGACAAGGATCAACTCTGAAATAAATGTTTTTGCATATAGAGAGACACTAAAGGCAAAAAAAGAAGCAAAAAAACCAAAGTGGCAGAATTTTTCAGTTCTTATTTAAAATAATATTAGTAATATTGTTGTGAGGTTTCAAAGAATGAACATAGCGCTTTTGCTTTGAGATACTTCCCTAGACCACTTTTTACAGTTAACTTGGGACAAAGTCTCACTAACTTACTAAGTTGTCCAGGTGGGACTTTTAAAACTAGCAATTCTACTGCCTCAACCTCCCACAGTACTGAGATGTTAGGCCAGTACTCCTAAGTGTTATCATTCCATGAAAAAAAAAAAGCCTGTGTGCCTATTATAAAACCAAGTCTCATACTAAACTCTTCAGCTTTTCGTGTTGATAATCTTATTTGAATTTCACTAAAACTTTAGGAGGTAAATGCTATATATGTCACTGATAAATATTAAAATAAGATTCTGAGAGGTGAAATATATTTACAGGTTACATATCACTAAAATGGCTAGGTTCACATTCAGGGCCTCTTTACAGAAATCATACTGCTTTAAGCTTCCTTCTCCTTTATTTCTGTTACAAGCATTATGTGTTTTAAAGAAAACAAAGTCCACTTAACACGGTATATTTCAGGTTCGATCTCATAAATTCAGAAATTTTAACGGTAAGATTGATATTCTTACTGTGGCAGAGCTCTTTGCCCTCTAAGGACTTTTATTTTTATTATTTTTAATGCTCATAAAGGAGCAGAGAGAAACAAGCTCAGAATAATGAGGAAAATGGAAGAGAAGAAGTTGAGGCGAGATTTCAATTTTTTTACCCGAGAGTTTTAAAAAAGGAAAAATAAATATTGATTGAAAAAGCAAAGTAGGAAAGCTGCTGCCCAGAACACCCAGAGAGAAGACAGCAGCCAAGGCACGCGCAGAACTTACCAGTGAATGGTCAGCTCGGAGGAGTTTGGAGCGTAGTAATCCGCAGACTTGTTGCAGGAGGGTTGTGGAGTTCTGAGAACAGGAAGACCACCCAGCAGTTTGCCACGGCACTTTCTCTTTCCATCTACCAATGAAGAGAAATAGAAGTGTAGGCTGCTTTCTGCACCATAATTGAGAAAGAAAAGAAAAAGAAAAATGTTCTCCAAATAAATTTATGCCAGGAAAAATAGTCGCCTAATAAATCGATGCCACCTAGGTCACAGAATTCGGACAATCAGTTGAGTATTGGTTCCTGAAGTACTCAGGGGACATGTCAGATACTTCTTGCTTTCAGATGTCTGCCAGTCAGTAAAGACTCATATACATAAATCTCCAGTTTTTCATTAACTCTTCTTCAAGAATGATTGAAAAAAGAAAGCATACTTATATCCTGAACACAACCAAATAATTTTAAAGTTTAATTTTAAAAAGGAAAAACATTCCTAAGATTGGTAAGAACATACAGATTCTACATGGTCAAATTGACCTTGAGAAAGTGTAACAAAATTAGAGGCAGCATATAATTTCATTTAAACTCATATTACAAAGTTATAATGATCAAAAGGGTACGATACTGGCATCAGAACAGAATAGAAACATAAAGCAACAAAACAGAAGAATGAACACAGAGATAAATCCAAGCATAATCAGCTAGTTGCGACAAGAACATCAAGACCACATTACAGAAAGAATTATTTCTTCATTGATTGGGGTTGGAATGACTGGGTTTCTACATGCGGAAGAAAGAAATGGGACTTTTTCCACTAGCATGACCATTACAGTATTTATAATATCAAAAGCTCATGCAGGGGGAAAAAGGAGTTACATCAAACTAAAAACCGTGAACACAATGCAAAGCAATGTATGGATTAAGAAAGAATATTTGCAATCCACGTTTCTGATAAGGGGTTAATATCAAAATGGTATGAAAACTCGAACTCAATAGCCGAAAACCAAATAGTGTATTCGAAATGGGTAAAGGAGACAAATAGACGTTTGCTCAAAGACCTTAAATGGCCAACAAATTTGTGAAAATGTCAAAAACACTAATCCTTAGAGGAATACAAATTGAAGCCACCAAAAGATATTATCTTACCTCTGTAAGTGTGATAATTATCAAAAAGACAAGCATAAATGTGGAGTTACAGAAAAGGCTACTTTTTACACTGTTGGCAAGAGAGTAAAGAGGTTCGGCCATCATGGAAAACGTTGTGGCAATTCCTGATGTGATTAAAGATAGAACGGCCCTACTACCCAGCCATCCCTAACTGCGAGGAAGTGAAATTACCACCTTGTAAAGATATCTGTATTTGCATGTTCATCACAACATTATACACAACAATTAAGACATGCAAGGAATCTAAATATCCACTACAGGTGAATAGGCAATGAAAATGAGATATGCACACACCATCAAGAACACTCAGCCTTTAAAACAGAAATCCTGCCATTTGCCACAAATGTGGACAAGCTCTTAAAACCTTATAAAGTAGTTACCTGAGATGATGGGGAGGGAAGATGACATAGATGAGTTGTTACAAAGTAGCAGAGAAGAGGGATGAGTGTTTAATTGATGAGATGCATAACATGAAGACTAAAATTAACAACATTGGGCTCTACTGCGGGGTTGCTGCATGAGATGTTCATCCCATACACAAGAAAAAGAATATCCGTGCAAGATGGCAGACTCATTAATTGCGTTCATAATAATCATTTTATCCTAAAGATAGTAGTACATATGTCCTATGACATCCTGCTTCACCCTTTAAATACAACATATTGTATATTTTTAAAAGGGAATGCCAGATAACAGATGAAAGAGAAGGGAAATGTATAAATAATAATTTGTAGTACAATAATGTAGAGATATTGCTGATTTTATAGAACAACTCATTAGAGCTGCCATAAATTAACAACACAAGGACACAGGAAAAGAATAAAAAGAACATAATGAACAGCTTTAAGTACCTAGAGTAATATTGCAAAATAATACTCATAGGAACTGTTCAAGGTTTAAAATACAGAGAAATATTCTAGAAGACAAAACAAAAAGTACACATTAAATGTTGAATAAATTTAATCCAGTGAGTACAGTAATTGGTGCTTACAATTCTAAATGGAAGAATGTAGAATATTTTTAAAATA
Source organism: Ctenodactylus gundi (assembly GCA_004027205.1). Lineage (NCBI taxonomy): Eukaryota > Metazoa > Chordata > Mammalia > Rodentia > Ctenodactylidae > Ctenodactylus > Ctenodactylus gundi. The sequence continues at coordinate 389,527 of PVKB01000587.1, forward strand.
TTATCAAATTAGAGGGAAGTCAGAGAGTTAAAGGAAAAGTGATTCCACTACTAGTAAAGTAGCAATGAACAACTGATATGAAATCTACTTAAAATTACCAGTGTGGAAATTTCTAAATTCAAGGAATAAATATAAGAACCTAAACTCTATAAAAAGAAAGAACGATAGTCACACACACACACACACCATGCAAAACAGAAGGTCTGAGCACTTCTTGGTAGCAATACAGTTGGCTCTAAGGCAATGAAAACACGTGTCTAACTTTCCTGAAAACATTCTTAGAGTTCTACACAAACTCTTGTCATCAATGAAGGCAAGTTCGGTTGTTTCAAACATGAAGAAATCAATGGGAACGTTTATGTGCCAGCGTTCCTCCGCCTAAGTTCTTAAAACTGCATGGGCATAAAACAAATGGTGATAAATTGAAACAGGACGCACAAAACATGTAAAAGGTAGACAAAATTCTTCCGAAGAGAGTAAACATCTAGTTCCAAGAGAATGGATGGAGAACTTCAAAGGAAATTCTTTAGAAAAGAATGAGAGGGAGCAGATGAGGTAGGGAAAGACTTTCTAAGTATAAAGTTGATACTATACAAAACTCTGTCATAGTGAAAGCATCAAATGCAAGTAACAATAAAGACTGAGAAAAGCAACCATGGGGCTGGAGGAGTAGCACAGCAGTTAAAGGGCTTGACTAGCAGGCATCAAGTCCGGAGCTCTACTCCCTGACCCCATAAGCCAGGTGTGCTGTCACACTTCCATAATCCCAGCACTCCAAAGACTGAGGCAGGAGAATGGCCGTGAGTTCAAGGCCAGCCTGGGCTACACTGATGAACTCAGGACAAACCTGCACTCGTCACTGAGCTCAGAATCAACCTGGAGTACAGAGAGAGACTGTCTCAAACAAACAAGCAAGCAAAATAATAAAACTAAAGAAACTCTAATACAGTGTTGACAAAAAATTAACATTATGTTTAAAAACTAATGTATGGGTTGTAGTAATATACAGACATATAAGAAATAATAACCGATATTAATACTTTGGCCAAAAACATGAAAAAATAAAATATGCATTTAATTATGAATGTTTAATGGATAATATTTATACTAAGCCATCATGTAAAAATAATGTTACTGCAGTTTGGGGGTAGAAGAGAATTAATCTAGAGAGAAATTTTGATGGCTTGACATGGTTATAGAATAGAATGTAAATGCAATTAACCTTGACAATGTAAAAGACCAAATAACAGGAACTATGATTGTGAGGTAGGAGGAAACGTAGAGAAATGAATTGGAACTAGGAAGAGTTATGAACAAGAAAATGCCCGCTTGTGCTAGGGAGGAGAGCAATGGTGTAATGACTGCATAAATTAAGAAACACCGAAGTAAAAATTTTTAAATATAGATATAAAGCCAAAGATAAAGTTTTTCATTTCATTATGTGCTCTTCATCGGTAGGAGTCTTAAACCATGCATATATATTAATTTATTAAAGATTTAAAGCCATTTAAATACTTTTATACAATCTAACGTGGTGTGAAGCTTGCCTGTGCTTAATTTTCATATGCTTTTACTACAACTTCTTCCTCTTTGACAGCAACTGTTTCCAGGGACACTAAAATGAGAAAAATTTTAAAATTCAAGTCTTAGTAAGATTGGCGCAATAGAGTAGGTCAGATTTAATTCAGACAGATGGCTCTACTTACCCACAATAGTGAAATACAATGGAACATTTCGGAGAACGGCACAATGCCGTGTTATCAAACTGTAGTGTATGGTATCTCATCAATATTCAACTCTAACTCTGGACAGTAATACACAGATATCGCTAATGAAAAAGCTCCCATTCACTAAAACGTTGCTGTAAGAAATCCATACATATTGAATGGTTTACAACTAGGCAATAAACAAAGGCCTTAAATTGTCTATTTACATAAGAGAAAGATCAGCTTCTTGTGAGAGCCTCAAAGAAAATCCCCCTAGGTTGTCCACTGCGCGATGTAAATTTCCCATCAGTCCAATGATTTTGTTGTACTAAATGAAGGTCATAAATGTTTGCAACAGGAATAAAATAAGAGACAAGAAGTCCCTTCTGTTCATTGAAGGACTTTCCAATTGATAAAATTTGCCTCAGTAAAATCAATCATACAATGTTCCATTGAGATCTCAAAAAGACACAGTCACTCATTTCCAACAGCCCTCAGAGGCCAGTTACAGTTATGTCCAGGCAGATGGATAAAGTGGAGTCTGTCTGAGACAGTTTGGGACCCACTGTTTCAGAAGTGTAACTGTAGGCATGGTTAGACGATTCTTAAGGATATGATTTTTTTTTCAGTTTTCTTAATAATACTGCAGAAACAATTAAATCTTATTGTCCATGGAGAAGGACACGAGTAGAGAAGGGTTATCACATAGACTTATTGAGAAATAAGTAGTTGCATTTTTGAAGTTATATAGACAGTTAATTGATACCTGGTATTCATAGTAGCACAAAATATAGAAGCTTCAAGATTAATAAATTTGAAAGTCTTCAGTGGTGCCTAAAACATGTATGAATAATGAGAAAATCGATAATAAAGTCATTGTCCTGTGTTAGCTTTTCATCATTAGGACAAAGTACCTGAGGCAATCACTTGGAAAAGAGCAAAGATTTATTTTGGCTCCTGATTTTCAAGGTTTGAATCTCTGGTAAATTGGCTTCATTGTTTTGAGCCTGTGGTAAGGCGAAACAGCATGGCAGAAAGCACTTGACAGAGACAGCGGCTCGCTTCGTGGTGGGGGCCAATGAGAGAGAGAGAGAAAGAGAGAGAGTCTGGTGTCCCAAGATCCTTTCTAGGTCATGCCCCTAACAACCTAACTTTCATCCCCGGGGCTCTATCTCTCAGAGTCCACCTCCTCCCAGTAGGGCCACAAGCTGAGGAATTATCCTCTATCCTTTGGGCCTCTGGGAGACGTTTGTAAAAACATTCTTATGTCAACGCAGATTAAGAATGGACACACTCTTAGAGCTTCTTTCTGTATCCTTCTCCATTGTAACCTGTTCACTCTTACCTGAATCCTGCCTGTTTCATTCTTTTGCTTATTTTTAATGCCGTTCTACCTTTAATGTTTTTGGGGGTGGAATAATACTATAAACTAAAACATAAACAAAAAAAAAAAATTGTATCAAACATGCCCCTGAAGTAATGAGGTCAGTACAAGAATGCAGGGAATTTCTTGATGTACCTTCCAAAACTGAAAAGTTACCTGAAAGACTCCTGTTTTCGTTTGACCTTGAATAGTCTGTTTGAATACTCTGTGACAGCAACGAAAAATACACATGTCTTTATTGCCACCTACAAGATTCTTTTCGAGGGTACAAGAAAGAATTTATGCCAGGACAGAAAGCAATCATATTAGGAGACAGTCTAAGCCAATTAGGAAATCTGTGTGTCAATACACAAAGCTACATGCTCACGGAGCTATAACCTCAGATCGCTTTTTTAAATTTTATTTTGAAACAAGATCTTGATGACTTGCCTAGGCTGAGCTCAAACTTGCTCTCCTACTGCCTTCCATATTATTAGGATTACAGCTTTATATAATCCTTGACCAGTTGACAAAGTATGGACTCCTGAGTTGAGAAAACTAAGTACATGGTTTTCTGGGACACTGACATCTTGGTTAGTTAGCTTCCTTGTTCAAAAGGAAGCTACGCAACACTTAGGACAGCGGATGTCCCCACAGCACAGGACTAGCGTTAGTTTTGCAAAAATGATTTAACTTAGATGCATGTACTTTCCTAGTGTATATGATGATTTGGAAAACTTACCAAAAGTAGTGTGTGCACATAAAATATAAAGTTAAAAATATCAAGATAAGTCAAAGACTGCTATTTCCTCAAAATATATCAGTTTTCCTGGATTTTTTTTTCTCTTATAATAATAGATTGTCTACTTTTTAGCTGTTCACATGGCAATCCATAATATGGCCAGTTTTCCTACATTCTTTTACAGCTAGATGGGGGAAGAAAAATGTAAGAAAAATTGTTGAGTGAAATATCCAAACACTGTCTTTAAAGGAACTCCCTGCTCTGTTGCCAGGATGGCTGATCCCATGGGCAAGGGGGCCAGGGCCACTCTGTGGAGGTGACAGGACAAGATGATTAAAACTACTGCACCTTGGAATGACCTTATACAACCACACAAACCTAACACTCCTTCCCCTCAAAGCGCTATGTAAGAAGGAAAAATTTTAACTTCTTTGCTTTCAAAACCATGTAATGGGTCTGTTACAACCAATATAATGACTTAAATAAGACAACTGGAAAGAAAACCTTGGAATATTTCTTTTACATCTACCTGTACTCATGCTAAAGAAAAATGTTAATGAGAGAGATTTAAACAGCACTTAATCCTTCTTTTTGACGAAAATTCCACAAGAACACATTTGAAAGCTTAGACTAAGTACCATTGAGTATATAATAAAGAATTATTTTATCACTAAGATTTATAAAAAGGAAAAAATGGGTATCGAAAAGACAATAAATTTCAAGTGACATATTACAAATAGTAAATGAATGTTGCAAAATTGCATATTATGACAAAATTTAGTGACTTAAAACAATAATAATTGATTTTTTTAGCCAACCAGTGCTTTGGCTACCGTAACTTATACGGAGACACTCAGTGGGATTGGCCTAGAACCAGGATATTCAAGATAGTGTCGCACAGAACTAGTTCTTGGTGCTGACTGTCAGGTAAAGAATATGTTTTGTTATGTTTTAATTTGTTTTGTTTTAATTTTCTTTCAGTGCTTAGGACTGAATCTAAGCCTTCATCCTAAGCTACATCTCTAGCCCTTTTTTGTCTTTTTCTTGAGAGGTGAGCACGGACAGGATCTCACTAAATTATCTAAGCTAGCCTCTTACTAGCTGTCCTCCAGCATCAGCTTCCCAGAGTACTAGGATTATAAACATGCTCCACCATACATGGCTAGTCTCAGATTTATAAATTACCTCCTCATTATAGCTGAGTCCGATGCCCTTTAAAAGGTTCTCAGAGAACAGGGAAGCTTCCAGCCCAGAGATAATGACAGAAACACCCAAAATTCAAAGGAAGAACGTAGCCTCCATCCCTTGTGGGAAGAATGTCATGTACTGGAATGGAAGAAATTATTGGCAGTCCCATCAGAGTTGCACCATCACATAAAGTCTTTATTTTTTAAGTAAAGTAATGAGGTAAATATCTCCAGCATAACTTTGTGGACAATAAAATTTGAATGTTTAACACTTTGGGCTGAATCATATTAATCATAAAAAGTCAACATGATCAGTAAAGATTCATCCCATAACTACCCCCCTCTAAATCCTTTGCATGCACAGATTAATAAACAATTCACAGCTACCATTGTTTAAAACCTGGCAAGCAGATATCAACAGAGAGAAGGTAAATTTTAGAAATAAAATTTTAGAGACTTAAAAATAAAAAAAAATAAGAAAAGCTTAAATTCTAATTCTTGGAGAAGAACTTAAGTGAGAGAGAGAAAGTGTCAGTATTAAAGTGAATAAATCTCCTCACACACTTTCTGCTCTCAAACTGAATTCTCCCACCAGGAAGCTCAGATAAACTTTCTTATGCACTTTTTTATAGTACTTTCTCACAACAGTTACTGCCATATATCCTTATGGATATTTTATATATGGTATAGGTTTGTGGGGTTTTATTATGCATAAAAATACCTACCATGATATAGTAATAGCAGCTTATGAGATTAAGGAGAAAATGAGATAATGGGCTGTGAAAGATTATCTGGCATAAAAATAATCTCAAGAGATTATTGGTTTATATTATATATAAATGACTCAACATTTATATATTTTATTGGATCTCACATTCTGTTCGAAGTAACATACATTATTATTTTATGAATAACCAAGAAATAAAAGAGCTCCAATTTAACAGTGAAATGTAGTTTCTTTATCAACTAAAAATCTTGTTTTATATTTCCTTCAAATGAGCTCTAGTAGATGCAGGAAAAAATGATTTGACTTGCTCTTAGGCACACATAAAATGTGAGAAAAATATGGCCACCAGAATATGATTTCACCTGAAACCATTTACAAATAAATGCTCACAATGCCCATATTTTTCATACATTATGCTCTGTCATGAAGAATGTTAGTGACGAATTATTTATTCAAAACCCCTAAATAACCAAAAGTCACTGGTTCTAAGCTCTGCAGTTACTTACATGAGCTGATTTTTGACTTCTGAGTCAGCGTGTTGCCAACAACCCCTGATTACTGACCCCCTTCAACGTCTCTTTGTAACCATTTATTTTTTTTTCTGAGAATAAGGAGTGTTGCACACTTCTATTCCATTGACTTTTGAAAAGGTGTGCCTCTTAGTTATTTTTATCTTTCCTTTAAAACTTGAGTGTTAATGCTTTCGATTTTCCAAAATGGTGCAGAAAGGCACGAGACTTCCTCAGAATGTATTTCTGGCAAGGACTGCATCTCTACCTTGAATTTCTAAAATAACTTCACCATTGTGTGGATTTTTAGAGTGTCACGTTATGAAAGATGACAAATCTGGTTCCTTTCCAACAAAAAAGTGGACAAGTCAAACATGCCAAAAAGAAATGGACCACCCAGAAAGTTTGTAAATTTGACAATAGAAGAGTGACCACAAGAGTCATAAAAGTGTCAGCTAATGGTGTGTGCAAGGAACAGTGGCTAGTTCAATGAACATTGTATTGAGCATGCCCATTTTTTATCTATTACCTACACTAACATCACATGAAGCATTGAACTGCAATGATAGAAAAATCTACCCATGTCATAATGTATTCAGTAAATAAGGAGAATGACAAACTCCGTTGCTGTCATGAGCATGATTTAAATCAACAATAGAAAAAAGTATAAGATTTCTTTGTGAAGAATAATAATTACAGCTATTTGAGTTATGTACCTATCTGTGTATTTTAAAAGATATTCTGTTTCTTCACTTACAAATATTTTCCTAGACTATGCTTGTGATGTCTTTTTTAATATTTGAATGAACAGTCAGTATTTTCAAATCCATTGTCCAGCTTATCACAAATGTTTCTTCTTCCAGAGATCTAGTAATTGATCCCATAAGGTCAATTTCTAGCTTCAGGTCAGTAAACAAGGTTTGACTTTATCTGTGACATGGCATGAAGGACATAGATTATGCCCTTTCTGTAGCCAAATACACAAAAAAAGATAAATACACAGCTAAAAGCAGTCTGTCATAAAACATTTATAAATTGTCTGGCAAGAGTGATGGTCAAGCCATAAAAGTGTACAAAAAATCCATAAAGGTGTACAAAAAAATAAAAATGCTTCGATCATCAGACTCCTAGCACATAAATCAACTACGCCATTTTAAAGTCAATGTTTTTTGATAACTACGTGAAAATATAATATAGCATCTCACCAAATGGCTTCTGATTCAGAGATATTTTTATTTCTTCCTTTCCTGGGTATAAACTTTTTCACAAGATTGGCTTAAAATGTTTTGTTTACAAATTAAAATCCTGGCCAAAATCATTTCTCTTCCTAGAATATCGTTTTTTCTCCCTGCTTTCCTCTAGGCCTGACTTGTTTACAAATTTAAGAGAGAGACAGATTCAGACACACACAATCACACATACACAGAGAGAGAAGGAGAAGATAGTAGTAAAATGATATAATATCTTGTAGAAACTATCATTTATATGGCTCAACAAGTTCAATCATTATAGCAATTATAAATTATGCAATTTTTTGAGACAGGGTTTCGCTCTATAGTACAGGCTGGTTCTGAACTCACCATGTAGCCCAGGCTGGCCTTATACATATGACAATCCTGACTCAGCCTCCCAGGTGCTGAAATTATAAACATGAGCCACCACGACTGGCTTATATGATGCAGGGGAATTGAACTCACAACCTTGTGCTTGTTAAGCAAGAACTTTAACTGCTGAGCTATGCTGCAAACCCCTATACATTTTTTATTATTTAATTTTTAAATAAGAATATCAAGACTTCTAAAAGTTTCAAAAAAAAAAAAAAAGACAGAACCTCACTTCATTTAGTCCTGCCTACCCCTGTACTCACTGTGCAGCCCAAGATGACCTTGATCTTGTGGCATTCCTCCTGCTTTCGCCTCCAGAGTTCTGGGGCTACAGGGTTGCTCCACCATGCTAAGCCCTAAAAGTTTAGGTATTTGCAAAACACTCGATATTATTTTATATTTAAAAATCTTGTAAGAAATTAAAAGATTGTGCATGTACACACTTGCATATATAGAAAATATCATTTAAATATTGGATCTATTCCCTTGCCAGTCAGAAATAAAGGAAAAAGTTGCACTATTAGATCTAAGTCAATCAGTAAGATCAATAGAAATCAACATTTCAAGATAGGAAAGACTAATTAACAGATTATACAGAGAGATTAGCAGTAAAATTGGCTATAAAATAGTTACAAAACCTAATTACATTAGCCATTGGCAACAAACAACTAGGAAATAATTATGGGTAAAATCCATTTTGAGTAGTATAAAGGAATATCAAGTATCAAGGAATAAATAATCAATAGTATACAAAATATCTGAGAGAATGTTATAAAATCTTATTGAGTTATTAAATAAGCCCGACATAAATGGAAAATTTTTTTCTTCTTCATTGCTAGTTAATTTAAATATGCAGAAATCCCATTAGGATCAGCATTAGCCTCGGCTACAAAACGTAAAGAGGTGACGTGTCACGTGATTTTACGTCTCACAACTAGGAGGAAGAGATCATGGGTAAGGCTACACCCCTGGTGAAGGAAATATGGAGCTATGTGAGAGTCCTGTGTATATATATACATGCATGTGTATATATCTATCTATCTATCTATCTATATATATATATATATATATATATATATATATATACATGTGTATATATCCATATGTTATGATACACGTGTATGTACTATGCATTCCATACTCTACTTAATTTTCTTATTTGATTCAACAAGAAATTCCGCCAAGTCACTTATATAGACATACCTCATGTTTAATCATTGCATAATATTTCATGGTATAGATTTACTAAATATCCCCAAACTTTCCTGTTCAAAGACATTCATAAATATTTTTCAACATTCGATGCTATAAATATGACTGCGATGTTTTCTATACACACGACTACTGATTAATCAAACTGTGACAGTTGTTATTGTAAATTTTCATTACAACTCACAGGAAAAAAATAATTAATTTTCATTACAAATGTCCTTGAAGGAATCAGAAAATAGTATTCACCGATGCCCCCGTACTGGGGAATGTCCTCTAGAGGGACAGAACTGTATAGATAGGTACGTGTTGATTCCTCAGAGTGAAAGGAGTAAGAGATGCAGCGCCAGTTCAAGAGTGACCCGGAAGCTCCCTGGAGCGATGCTGGTGTGAGCCTGCACTGACGGGCTGAAACGGTTGCAGCCTGGTGTCCACAGGCAGTGGCAGAGACAAAAAAGAAGACTTGAGCCTTCCAGCGCGAACCAACTTTCTCTTCTTTCCCTTTTGCCATCCATCCAGCTGCCAGCCTACAATCAAAGCCAATCTTCACCTGTAGGGTTACTGGGCCAATCCCCTCTGGAAACACCTCACCGACATACCCAGAAACAACCTTTATTAGTACCATAGAGTGACTGCCACAAACTACAGCTGAGTGCATGTCTTTCTAAATATTGTGCATGACGCAACAGGATGGCGGTGTTTGTGCTTCTCACTAAAAGTACAGTAACTGCCCCAAGAACAGTCTGTGTGTGATTTTTTTGACTGCATTATTTGTTTTATTCATGGAACACAGTTTCAAGAAACAAGAATGACAGACTATCTAAGTTATTCAGACAAGGTTATTTGGCAGACAGTTTGTCAAAAATGAATAAAGTCAGCTTTCCATTTCGCGCACACGTAAAACCTCCGTGTTCTTTGCCAGTGATTAAATCCAAGCTTACAGCAAAAGTTGGAGCTTCAAAAAGCGCCATCTTCCTCAAGAAGTTGCTAAGTCTCTTACAACTCAAAAACTTTCTGATGAGGTTAATGATGATGTTATCAAATGTTATTTTTATTCTGTACACTGGAAAATGTCAACATTTGAAAGATTTGTATAAATCTGGAAATAAATGTTTTCTATATAATTAATGCATCATGTAACACAATTTCCATAAGTTGAATATCCATTCAATATCTTAAATAAACCAACAGAGTTTAATTTGATTGAACATGAAAGCAAATTTTATAGTTTTAAGATTCCACATTGAAATTAACCTTTAAATATCACTGCATGTCAAGTTTTGGTGGAAAGTCAAGAATTATTTGAATGTGAAAAAAATTAAAATGTACTTCCCTCTTCCAACTATATATCTGAAACCAAATTTTCATTTTCTTTGTATTTTTTTTTGTTGTTGTTGTTGGAGGTCTGTTTTTTTTTTTTTTTTTCACTTTCAGTACTGGGGATTGAACCCAGGGCCTTGAGTGTGCCAGGCATGTCCTCTGCCACTGAACTACAACCTCAGCTCCCAAATTTTCTTCATATATTTCAATCTAACCACTGTACTGTAACTGATTGACTATATAGACATTTATGATAATTGTGTTGTCTTCTGTCAAAGCAGATAGTAAAGAGACTTGTAAAGATGAAATAATGACATTATTCCTAAGATTGTCTTACTTGGAACACATAATTATTTTTATGAAAATCTATTTTATGACAACATACAATGTATTTGCTGTTAAAAATAAACTTTAAAAGCTTTTTTAAGTTTTTCAAATTCTACTTTGTGATGAAAATATTGACAGATATAATACACAAAGGATAATTCTTTTAGGGAACTTGATTAATTTTTAAGAGTAGTCCAAGTTCCAGAGACCCTAAAATTGCCACTGCAAGTTGTTTGGAAAACTCTTTTTAAAAAGTTACATAATATGTGCACAAAATACACAAGTCCAATGTGAACATTATGTATTGCATTAATACTTATTAATGGGTAAAGTTATGCATATTATATATATAGTGTGTGTGTGAGAGAGAGAGAGGCAGGAATTCAGAGAGAGTCAGAGATGAAATCTGTAGTTGTTACATTTTGAAATTATCTGTTTTTGTAGGTTTTGAATGACTTTTATAAGATCCACGTTTACCTTTTAACTGATCTCACATCTATTTTAATGATTTCCTGTGTTAAGGCATCCTTTCCTCTGGGTTTTCAAATATACAATTAGAGAACTGCGTTTTCTAACCTCTAGTATTTTTAATGTTTCGGTGTTGTAGTTACGGCCCCCTTCTATTTTAAATGTTGCCTATCTCTGTGTCTTATGTCTTCTGTTTCCCTTTAAGAACTTGACTTGTTATTTTATATATCTAGATTTGGGGGGTTTAATTCTTTACAGCCACTTCTTTCTTCCTTCCTTCCTTCCTTCCTTCCTTCCTTCCTTCCTTCCTTTCTTCTTTCCTTCCTTCCTTTCTTCCTTCCTTTCTTTTTTTCTTTCATTCATTCTTTCTTTCTTGAGACAGGATCTCTCTCTGTAGCCCAGGCTGATCCTGAACTCGCTATGTAGCCCACGCTGGCCATGGACTCATGGCAATCCTCCTGCCTCAGCCTCCCATGTGCTGGAATTATAGACATGTGCCACCACGCCCGGCTTATGTGGTGCTATTGAATTTGAACTCAGGGCTTGTGGTTGGTAGACAAGCACTTTAACTGCTGAGATCTTCCTCCAGCCCCTGTATCACTTTTTGTCATCTTCATAAGTTAAATTCCTCTGATCTGTCTAGTTACTTGTTTGGTTTATTATTTACTTCACAATTCTAAGATAAATACTAAGTTCATTTACCTATTGTACTTTTAATCATAATAGTATTTAAGTCTAATCATTTTTCTTTCTGGTTGTACCTGGATGGTATGACTAGATTTCATGTTTGACAATAAGTAAAACCATGTGTAGTCATTAGAGAGTAGTAGAAGAGATTATCTTTCTATATCTCGTTGAGTCTTCGTATTCTGTTAACCTTCTGGATATTTCTACTGCTTTGCTTTGAAATCATGTGAAGGGAAAATTCACAGAGAGGAAAGAAGAAGTGAGGGATCAGACAAAAACTCTGAGAGGAAAAAGAAAAACACTTTCTTAGTATATCCAAATTTCATAAGTCTTTTTTATCTATTCCCCCAAATATAAGTTATATGTAATTTTTAATGTAGTGACTTTGACGAAAACTAACATATATTTTCTATAATGGTTTGGGAATTTTATGTCTTTCAAATAAATATTTCCTCACATCAAATCATCTGTATACTCTTATTCTAAAAACTTGAATTTCTCTTCTTTGCATTCAAATTTTAGTTGATGGATAAACAGACATTTGATGTGAGATAAGCATGCACTTTAATTTTAGCCATGTGAAGAGCTAATTTTATACTATTATTTACCAAACACACTCCACATTCTCATTGGTCCAGAATGGCCCCTCTTTCATAGTCAAATGTGACTATTTGGGAGTTCTATTCATTCACTTCTATCTGGTTTCTACTAGTTCCCAATTATCAATAATTATGGAATGACAATTATTGTTTAGAAGAAATGTCTTCTACATTGTTGCACTTCAAAATCATTCTTGCCAGTCATATCTCTGGTCCTGTATACTTATAAAAATCTGTTTGTCTTGTTTCATGAAGACCTCTAGATTTTTACATTCCATTAATCTTACAATTTAATCTGGAAATTGATATTTTTAATATAGTGTTTATCATTGAAGAGTTAGCCTTGTCTAGTGTTTACCTTCAGAGACTCTGGAAAGCTCTGGACTGATCTGAATTCAAGAACAAATACCCACTAAGATATCTACAAAAAGAAAGTCACTTGATCTCCTAATACTTCTATTATTTTGAGTAAAGGATTAAGATAAAAATACTGGTTAACTCATATATATATATGTGGTGGTTATTACAAAGACTTTGAAAAATGATACAATGCATAAAACTCTTAACCATTATTATTTTAAAAAATATTCTACTTGTGTTTAGGACTTCTAAAATGAATTTTAGCAACATGTGTGTTTTTGTCCACCAAGGACTCATACATTTTGTCAAATTTATTCTTTGATATTATTACTGATATTACAAATGCTCTCTTTTTAAACTTTAAGTTTTCCAAATATTTCTTGCTACTGGGAGGAATTTAATCAATTCTTGCTGTTACATTCTTGCTATATACTCTTTAGGTAATATTAAAATTAAAATCTTTTTAAATAATTTCTTTTTCACTTTTTCCAATTTTATTGATATGTATAAGTACAAAACATAAATATTCCATTGATATTGACGGTTTTGTGCACATACACAACTTGGCAAAGGTATAAATCCTTCCCTTCTCTCATTTCAACCCTCCCACTCCTGCCCCCTCCTCTCCAGTTCCCATTATTCCCCACATTAAGTTCTTTGAAATGATTGTTATCTGGGTTTCTCATATCAGAGGAACCATTCACTATTTCACCTTCTGATTCTGACTCACTTCACTAAGCATGATGGCCTCAAGTTGCTTCCATTTACCTACAAGCCTTCAACCTACCTGTCTCTATAGATGAGTAGTATACCATTGTGTGTAAATACTACAATTTATGTATCCATTGGTCTGTTGATGGGTATTTTGGTGACTTCCACATTTTAGCTAGTGTTAGTTGTGCTGCTATGAACATGGGTATACATGTATCTCTGTTATGTGTTGTTTTGAACTCTTTTGGGGAAATTCCCAGGAGAAGTATCACTGGATGGAAGAGGATATTTATTTCCAGTCTTTTGAGAGACTTCTGTACTGCTTTCCATAGCGGTTGTACCAGTTTACATTCCCACCAGCAGTGCAGGACGGTTCCTTTCCCCACAGCCTTGCCAGCACTGATTGCTGTTTGTGTTCTTGATACGGGCCCATCTCTCTGGAGTTAGATGGTATCTTAGTGATGTTTTGATTTGCATTTCTCCTATGGCTAAGGATCTTGAACATCTTTTTATGTATTTATTGACCGTTTGAACTTCTTCATCTGAGAACAGCCTATTCATTTCTTTTGCCCATTTTTTCAAAAGGGTCTTTGATTCTGAGGGGCTTCCTTTTCTTCAGTTCCCTGTTTATTCTGCATATGAGCCGCCAGTCTGAGGTGTCGGTGGTGAACATTGTTTCCCAGTCTGGGTAGGTTCAGTGTTTCAGTTTTCATATCTATCCGAGACAGAGCTCAGAAAAATAATCCCATTCTCAATAGCCCCCTCAAAAAATTAAATACCTAGGAGTATACCTATCCAAGAAAGTGAAGGACCTATATATAGAAAACTATGTTACATGAAAGAAAGAAGTTGTAAATGACATCAGAAAATGGAAAGACATCCCCTGTTCTTGGATAGGCAAAATATAATCAAAATGACTAGACTGCCAAACTGATAAACATATTCAATGCGATTTCTGTCAAAATACCAACTTTTTTCAGAGAACTCAACAAACTAATCTCTAAATTCATATGGAACCAAAGAAGACCTAGAATAGCCAAAGCAATCTTAAGTAACAAGATTAAAGCAGGAGGCATTACAATACCAGATATCAAGTGATACTATAAAGCAATAGTTGTAAAAACAATATGGTACTGGCCCAAAAGCAGACAGACCGGTGGAACAGAATTGAGGATGCAGAAACAAACTCAAATACCCTCAGCTATCTAATCTTCGATAAAGGAGCCAAAAGCATACACTGGAGAAAGAACAGCCCCTTCAACAAATGGTGAATGGAAAAAATAGAATCTTTCAACTGATAGAAAATGACATTTTTAATACTTTCCAATTCTAATATTAATGATTTGTATTCTTGTCTTATTGCACTGGCTAAGAACTTCCAATATGGCAAATAGCATTGGTGACCACAAGTATCCTGTCACAATTTCTACTGTATATTTTTTAAATTATAATTTGGAGATTTACTCATATCTCGGGATAAGTACTAAGCAATGCTTAGTTTAATATTTTTGGTTTCTACTTTCATATGTTCTAATATTGTCTTCGTGACTCTATATACTTATATTTTTGTTCAGAAACTTCTAGGTTATTGAGTTACCTATAAATTTTCTACTGTTAAAAATCCTCACATTTCTAAAATCAAATTATTTAAACATTGTGTTCATAATCAATTCACCTTGCTGATTTAGTAACTAGCAATATTTAGTAAGTATGAACATGAGGTATTTATTTTTGCCTATAAATATTCATTCATAACAGTGCTGAAATATACTATAGACAAACAAATGACATGAAAGTTTTTTCTTGTCTCCAAAAGTATAAGATTTTATATTTTTAATTTTGTCAGATTTCAGAATAGTTGTTTGGGTCAAGTTGTGTTCTGTATGGTGGGAGTGATTAGAAATTTGTTGGGAGTTTTTTCATAATGAAATGTGTAGTCGGGGCTTCTTAATTTACACAAGCATAGGTCGAAGCAATGTGTTCTTTGTTGCAAGGAGCACAGTCCAGGTTTACTACTTGTGCTGTTAAATTTTCTATAACTTTGCAGCCATTCTCTGCTTATCTTATCAGTTACTAAATTGGCTAAACTTGCTCACTGTCACGTTGTGTTTATCAACCTCTTCCTATAATTCTACCCTTGTTTACGTGAATCCATTTAGATAATAACATCTAAAGTGTTACTGTTTTAAATTGTTTTGCACTTCTGTTTGATTGTAGCTTTTATCATATGGTGATAAATGCTTAACGGTCACTTTTGCTTATATATAAAAATTTTAAGAGTTCTAAAGATCTACTTACTTCATTCTATTTATTATTCATTAGACATATATATTTTATTCCTACAACTTCAATTCTTCTGCATTTTTATTTTCATCTATCTGTTTTGAATAAATAGATTTCTAGCTCTATGGAAATCCAATGAATTTTCTGTTTTTTCAAAGTCAGTCAGTATTTTAGTCATAACGATTTTATTCTCAAAATGACTCATGTAATAATTTCAGTTTATATTTACTTATCGGTTTACTAGTTATGACCTTATATTTCAATACTTATTTCTTATCATTTTCTCCTTAAGTGCGTGGATCAAAATTTTGTTTCTACACTAATGTATGCCCTAAAATCTTTTATTTGCATCTATAATGCAATGATAATTTTAGTTTCTCTTTAAAAATGTTGATAGATAGATAGATAGATAGATAGATAGATGGTTAGGTAGATGTGTGTTCCTAAGTGCTATTCTCTGGTTTTTATTGTCAGTGAAGCTCAAGTTTATAATGTATTCATTGTGTTATTCTAAAAACAATTTTTTAAATGTATCTTACTTGGAATCTCTTTACCTCCTGGTGCAGAATTTATATGTAAGAGATTTAACTACATAGGAGACTACTTTTTACTCTGGTATTTGTTTTTCCATGCAGGAGGCTGCATTAAGAACTTAAATTTGAAATGAATATTGAGGGAAAATTGCAGATTAATAGGTATATTTTGTTTCACTTCGCTTTTCTATAGTTTTGTTAAGTAAATTCCAAGATAATAGTAAACTCCCTTTCTCCTCTACTATCACACACAGAGAGACTTCCTCTTTAGAACCATATCCAAGCAGGGGTCACTCTCTTGAAGGTGACAGTCTTAGTGCACATGAACGTGAAGTGGAATTTTAGAAATATAAGATTCTCGGTGTTTGCTCACTTTTCTCCTGAGCCTAAAACCTTACTAATTACTATTTCTCTGAGGTCGTTAGAACACAAGGACCCTAATTGTCATATTTGTGTAGGTTCCAGAAATGCGAAGATGAATGATTGTATTATATCCACTTTAATTTATCACCTTATTTTCATAGTAAGTTTCCTTATCATTTAGGAGAATATATTGTTGTATTTGAAGCCACTGTCTACAAAAGAACATGAGTATATTTTGATATGTCAATGATCCTGGCAGCTGTATGTGCACTATCCAAGAGACAGAAATGACCAAGGACAGGAAATAGGTAAACGAAATGTGAGACACACTCCAGTTGCCATGTTAAGGAGCCTTAAAAATGAGGAAACACTCTATCCACGCTGTAACACAGGTGGCTGGAAAAGGTCAGGACATACACGGTGTAATTCTATTAGGAGCTAGAATATTCAGTCATAGACAAAAACATGAGAGCGTTAGTTTGCTGTGGGTTGGGGTGAGGTGAGCAATAGGGAGGTATTACTGGGCATAGAGATTTTGGTGAGGAAAATAAAAGACTTCCCGAGATGAATGCGGGTGTTGCCTTTACAATAATATGAATGTATATAACGCCACTACATTGTACATCAACCAAAAAGGAGCAAAATAATTATGTGTCATACAATTTATCTGGCATTTCTAAGTACTCTGAATCAAAAAACTGGGTGATAATTTTACTTTAGTTTTTCCTTATGACTTCAAAATATAAAAAATATATAATTGTAATTACTTATTTTTGATCTTTTGAATTAGTATCTGAGAATGGGGAATATAAGTTTTTAGACTACTCTATGTAGTCCGGCTTAAGAGAAAGGTTCGTTCATGTGTTTGTGAATCTGTGGACTTATCAAGTTCCATTGGCCTATTGTTCCACTGAATTTTTAGCAGTGTTGCTCTTTTTAAAATACCACCACTTCAATGAAGAATATCATGCCATCAGCAAATAGAATATCTTAGCTTCTTCCGTTCTAATTCATACTCCTTTTATTTCTTTCTCTTTTCCTGATTTTACTGGCCAACATTTCAAGTATGATGTTGAGTAGTATGGTTGACAATGGATTTCCTTGTCTTGTTCCTGATGTTAGAATGTTTTCAGACTTTCTCTGCTTCAGATGATGTTGGCAGAGGGATTGTTGGAGATCTGGATATCAAAACAAAGACACTGAACCTGCTGGAAGACAAAATAGGTGAAATCCTCAAAGACAAAGAGAAGCGAAAGGACTTCCTAAACAGTAAGGGTACTGCACAAGGAGAAACAGAATCAACCAAGGAGACTGCATCTCATTAAAAAGCTTTCACACTGCAACAGGACCAATCGAGAAGGTGAAGAGACAACCACAGAATGGGACAAAACTTCTGAGGATTGATATCTAGAACATATAAAAAACGAAATTTCCCAAATAAAACCCCACTAAGAAAGAGCAGCTGAAATGTGAAGAAACTTCTCAGGAGAGGATGTGCAAATGGCCAATGAGCACATGTCAAAGTGTTCAACATCACTGGCCATCAGAGAAATGCAAATTATTGCAACACTGAGATTTCACCTCACTCTAGTGAGAGTATATTATGAACTCAAAAAATGACAATTGTTGGATCAGCTGTGAAAATAAAAGGAACACATCTAAACTGTTGTCGACTGCAATCTGGTTCAATTATTATGGAGAGCAGCCTAGAGACTCCTTAATTGTAATCCCACTTGATCCAGCTACAGGTCTACTGGGCATGTTGCCAAAAGAAATAAAGTCAAAATATCATAAAGACACATGCATAATCGTGCTTATAGCAGCACAATTTATAGTAGCTAAATCCTGGAAACAACCTACTTGTGCTTGGACAGAAAAATGGATAAAGAAAATGTGGTATTTATACACAATGGAATATTATGCAACTAGTAAGAAAAACAGATGTGAAGCGTTTGAAAGGAAATGAGGCCACCTTGAGTTAATCATGTTCAGTGAAATGGACCAGATACAAAAAACTAAGTGCCAACTGGCGTCCTTCCTGTGACATTCACATAAATGATTGCATAAAAAGACCTGAACATGAGACAGAGGGCAGGAAGAAGGCAATGGAGTGCTGGGTAAGAGGGACGGAAAAGGGGGCCAAAAGTGATGTAGAAGATCATTGTTTTCCCAGGTCATGTTTCTAACGTGTTGTTGAATCTGTAGTTCATGTGTATTCAAATAAAAAATTAAAATAAAATACTGTAACATCACAGGAAGTCTGAAGTTGAGACAGGTCCCTCCCAATTTGTTCTTCTTCAGAATGCAAGGTCAGTCCTTGGCCTTTTATCTCTAGGACATTTCATAAGTGTCCTGTCAAAAGCTAATTGAACTTGGCTTAGATTGCATAAAATTTAGAGATCAAGTGAATGGAAATGAAAGACTCAAAAGGTTGAGTCTCTGTCCGGGGCTATGGTAACATCTTCAATTTATTTAGGTTTTTCCATAGACTCTCAAATAACTTTTGATAAATTTTGAGACTAGAGGGTTTGCCAACTTCAGTTACATTGACCACTTGCATTTCTACAGCATAAATTCTATTAAACTTACTATCAGGTCATACATTTTGATATGATTAAAAATAAATACGATCAAGTTTTATTGTCTACTTACTGTAGCTCCATAGAAATATGATTAAGCTTTACATTTCAGTATGCACTGGCTAGCTCACTTTTTAATTGCGATTATTGTTTGCAAATTCTTTTGCATTTGGTTTTTGCAATTATATCTTTATTGAAAAATAATAGTTTTCTTTCCCAATCTCTTTTGAAAATTCTCTTTTCTTGCTACTCCAAGGAACAGTTTAGTATCAATATTTCATCACTTAATATGTTTTATGGTTCTTGCTGTAGTTCTTCATAGACCATCATATTCAAGGTATTTTAGGATTTTGTTTTCAATTCAGAATTCATGAAGATATTGTTTCTAGCTGGGTCTGGTAACACAGGGCTGTAATCCCAGCCCCTCGAAGCTGAGGCAGGAACATCACAATTTCAAGCCCAGTCTGAGAAATTTAGATGTTTAGCAAGACCTTATCTCAAAATGAACCTTCCCTCCCCCAACTAAGGGGTGGGATGTAGCATAATCTGAAGGCCTTGGGTTCAGTCCGCAGCACTGAGGAAAAAGAAATGAGGGGCTGGAAGAATGGCCTAGTGGTTAAAGCACTTGCCTTGCAAGCAAAATGCCCTGAGTTCGATTCCCCAGCTCCACATAAAGTTGGGCGCATGGCTGTAATTCTAGCACTTGGGAGGCTGAGGCAGTCAGATTGTCCTGAGTCCAAGGTCAGCCTAGACTACACCAGTGAGTTCAGGACCAGCCTGAGCTCAATGTGAGATCCTGTCTCAAAAAAAAAGTCATTTTTAAAAAATGTTTAAATATATTAAATCTCATTATTGTGTTCAGTCAAAAAAATAATGCGTTTCTTCCCTCTGTTTATGTGATATATCCACTGATTTTAGCTTGTTAAAATAACTAGATAATTAGAATAATTTTATTGTATTTTAATTTCTGGATTGGAGTCTTAAGATTATACTTAAGTTTTTGCAGCCATGACTTATGAATAATAGTGAGTTATAATTTTTTCAGTATGCTTCTCACACTTTTCTAAATTATACCCAGCTCATGAATAAATACTTTGTTTCCATTTTTAGAACTTAGATAAAGTTAAATTGTATAATTTCGTTGGAATTCTGCAAAGTATTATGAATTCAGATTATCCTTCTGTAGAAGCTTTTATCTAGTGATTTAACTTAGAATTTAAAATGGAACTTTAGAAGACTTTAAGGTGAATTAATATTTACAATAGTAATTTCCTCATGAAATTATTAATCTTCATTGCGATTATTAATCTTTTGTAGGAATTTGTACATATTGTTCTTATGTATAATTTTTGGGCACAAAATAATTTATAAAATTACAGTAATACATGATTATATACTTTCTGCAGCTTATATTTGTAATGATCCTCTTGCTATCAGCAAGACTATTAGAATGTTCACTGTTTTCACTTTAGTTTTCTTACCGGTTTTAATGAGTACTTAGACATTTCATTCATTTTCTAGTATCACAATTTTAAATTTTGTTATTTTCACTAAATGAGGGTCTTTAGTGTCATCTTTCCATTATATTTTCTATTCATTCCTCTGTGTAATTTTAGGAAATTAGTTTGCTATAATTTTGACCTTTTGAGATGAGGAGGGCTCAGTTTACTTATTTTTTACCTTTTCTAAGTAATTATTTAAGTTCAAATATCTAAGTACAGCTTGAGATGCACCCACATACTTTGCTGGGCAACATTTTGTGATCATTCAATTTGGTTACAAACATTGACTGATTTCTAATGGGCTTCCTTCTTTGAATAATGCATAATTTAGAAGTGTGTGCCTAATTTACAAACTGTTGAATATTTCCTAATTAGTTTATCAATGCTTGTGGCTTAATTTGCTTGTTCAGTATGATTTCTGCTTATTTTGTAAGAGATAATACAGAACATGTTCTACCCCACTTTTTTTCTAATCACCTCTCCTAACCCCAAATTTTCTAACATGTTACCTAGACCCTCAATAGACTTCTGTCTCCCATGGACAAAGTGTGTGGCTTCATACAAGAGCAAGCTAAAATTGAGCAGGTAGGGCTTAAAATTAGCCTAGGGCTCGACATGCAGCTTTGATACTTGCTGACTGAGTAGCTTTGGGAGAACCAGGTTGTCACTATGGCAGTTGTACACACAGTAGGGAGAGAGATAAAACTTCTTTATTGGATTGTTCTGAGAATTGAAATTAATGTGCCGATACACAACATACTAAGACATTGTCATTAGTAGTTACGAAATAGTAAGTCGGTGTTTTTTGTTTATTTTGTATTATTTTATTTGGGGTAGAATTAGGAAACAAACAGGTACCTTAGACATAGTAGGTAAATACTCTACCATGGACTTATACGTTCAGCCAAAAAAAATATTATTTTGGGACACCTATGAAGTCTTTTCTTTAAATCTTATAACATATGTAGTATGTGAGACACTACCTTGAGTCAGAAAAAGAAAAAGATTTGAATTTCTTTTCATCATACAATGAATGAGATCCTGTTGAAGAGTGATTTTTAATGGCTTTATTATAGACATCTATGTCACTAACTCCTGTCGAGAAAGTAAGATTTGGAAGTAGAATAATAGATACCAAAGTACACCCATAATTATTTTTAATAGAAGGCTCTCAAAGTAGAAAGGATTAGATATTTTCCTTTCAAACATTTTCCATTTGCCTCAGATTCACAGAGCTCTAAATTATAGGTAGAGATCCTTTACATCCCCCTATTATTTTCTATATGGATCCATCTTTTTCTTGAGCAGTATTGGAGGGGTGGTATTAGAAAGTATAAGAAGGCTTCACATCTAGGTACTCCAAATTGAAGCAAAACGAAGTGCAATTATTGCTAACATGATACCTACATCTGAGTCCAAAATGCTTCTGAGGCCTGGGCCTGGAATAAAGCTAAGTGTAATGTAAAGTGTTTAAAAGGACAGGAAAAAGCAATCTTCTACATCCAGACTTTGAAGCAGAGCTGAGAGAGAGAGAGAGAGAGAGAGAGAGAGAGAGAGGTAATAGAAATGAAATAAGTTAATTGAATGTATCTTTAAATTTTTAATTGTATGAATCAGAATTTTTATAAGACACCTTAACCTTTCTGACTACATTGGAAGCAAAACAATAAATATAAAGTTATCCTTTGATTATTTGAATTAATAATTCTAGAAGGAAAGAGGATTAGAAATTCTCCTTTTACTGCAGACGCATAGGGCTCAGAATTATGACTCAAAAACATTTTCACTTCTCTGTTGACAAAAAAAGAGCTCATCAATAGCTCTATCCCCATGGTCAGTAATGATTAAATATTTTCTTATTTTGTAAGAAACTAATTTCTATATTGACCCAATAATTCTTTGAAAGGCAGTAAAATTTGTGTAACACACAAAGTAAGAATTCTTTGTTGTGTTTCAGGGCCTTAGGACCTCACCTCATGTGTAGTGAGCCACCGCTGATCACACACTTCAAAGTTTATCAGCTCTCTTCACTTCCGCTCCCATCCTGCAATCATCTTTTGTACAGCTACTTCCCGTTTCTTACGTGCACATGCCTGACCCTACAGATACACTTCATTCTAGAAGCATGGTAGTTAAACAATAACATTACATACTCTGTCGTGTTTCTGTCAGTGTGTTGACACTGAGGCCTTACTGTTTCATGATAACTTTGCCAAGAATATTTTGAGCATTCTTTTTTTTTTTTTACAAAAATTCGCAGCAACGTGGAGACTGGCAATATTTTAAGGTCAGGGCTGGTCCTTTCCATATGAATTCCTTCTACACAAGTATGAATCGAGCTCTGGAAAGCCCAGGAGTTGATGGAAGTGTGTTGACTTTGGGGCACAACTAGAAGAAAATGCTGAAAAACTCAAGAAAAACAATGTGGTACTGGCATACGTAGAAATATACAGGTGTGCTGAAAAGGAGACAAATCCAGCTCACAGAATGTTCACACCTCAGTCTTCTCTTGCACTGCAATCCTGTCAATCAGAAGTCAAGCCTACAGAGCAGTAAGAATCTGAAAATCACAATCAGATAAGACTTTTGAAGTCATTTTGTCTACTACTTTAGCCAATGTAGGTCTCCCCTCTGGGAAAAAGTGTAAAAGCAGATTAAACAAGTGAGTAACGTGACAAAGGTTTAGTTATTAAGGTGAAAAGCAACAACTACCACTAATAAATACAACAAATGCGTCAAAGAGTGATTGGGAGAGAAAACCAGAAAAGACGTTGATTTGTGGTGTGCGTGTGTGTGTGTGTGTGTGTGTGTGTGTGGTAATAGAAATTAAGGCCAGCGCCTTTACACTGAACTGCATCGTAGGCCACTTTTTTTTTCTTTTTTGATTTTGAGACAGGGTTTCACTAGGTCTTTAAATTGCCCAGACTGAACTCAAAGTTGCAGTCCTCCTGCCTCAGCCTCCCACGGTTTATAGGCCTACATCACTGGGCCTAACTGACATTTAATTTCGTAAAAGAGAATCCTCAAGGAAAGTTGTGTCCTCCTCAGATGGGTGGGCTTCGATAATCGGATTCTAAAGTGGTCAGAGTTAAAGGGGCCCAGCCACGCCTAAGGTGTCTAAGGGCAAATGTGATTAATAGGATCTCAAGAGAGTTTACAGAGTTGGCCGTTGAGTTGTGAAAGAGTAAAAGAGCCCAAAAATCATAGTCGGAGCAAAAACAGTGAGACAGAAAACAACTCAAGGAGCCTTTTGCAAATGACATAAAAATGGCCACCCTCAGCCAGGAAGGGAAACGGTGAAAGCACCTTTATAAAGTCTGGCATACCTGACATAAAACAGCTCAGATTTTGCTCTGAAGTTGAGGTAGAAATGAGGAAAACGGAGCTTGTGTTGAGCTAGAGGGACTATTTGGAGGGTTTTCAGGAATTCAAATGAGAAATGTTGAAAGACTTTAAAACAGGGGTGGTGAGATACACAGAATGGTCTAATCTGCTTAATGGGGCTGGTGAGGGAGGTACAGCCAGGAAGAAGACTGTGTTGTCACTCACGAAGCTGGACTCTGATTCACTTAGTACTTGAGAAAAAACAAAGAGACCAAGCACTTGTCAAGGGCAGGGGGACGAGGAGGAGGGGGAGAGGACAGTATTACACATTGAATTTGAGGGGGCTGAAAACCAGCATTAAACGTATGTCTGAAAGTCAATTGGAGAAACAGCACAGGATTCTAAAGAGAGGGGGTCTAGGTTCAGTCTATGATGTGATACGCAGTCAGTGAAGGAATACCACACACACACACACACACACACACACACACACACACACACAATCTTATATATGAATTGCCCTACCTGTGTTTGTAACCTTTTAAAATTCTCAGGTGAAAAAAAAATTTTATTGGTAAGTCATTCTTTCACTTTCTTTCTTTTAAAGATCCTAGAAAACCCATGGTTTGTTTTTGTTCATGTTGTAGTGCAACCAGGCCGTGCTTTCAATAGTCACTCTAAAGCTATCCCTAGATATATGCAAGGGAATCTTTAGGGCTATGGTTATTAATTATATATCTATTATTAAAATACATAAATATAAATGAATCCATATTTGGATCTTTCTCCAGGGACCTAAAACTACAGCAGTTGGTTTTTGCTACCGCTGCTCCCAACAGACTGTAAGAGGATGTGTGTGTGTGTGTGTGTGTGTGTGTGTGTGTGTGTGTGTGTGCACAAAATACATAATAACAGTTGCGCTTTCTCTGGTCACTGGAAACACATTAGGTATAAAATCAGCAAATAAAATAAATGCTGAGCTTTCAGGTTCTAAGGCAGTAGAGCGCTCATAGCCAAATTGAACAGGGCTTTACTAAAGAGTGTGCCTGGTACTGGAAGTTGAAATTCAGTAAGCTGAGGTTTTGTTGAACCCTGAGAAATTGCACTGTCCACATTTATATAAAATAAGCTTTTCCTTAAATCACATGTGTTTTTAATCTAGGAAACTGTAGCCATTTCACTTCACAATGTGAATTTAATCAGTGACATATTACTACAAATTAAAAACAATGAGTAGTTCAAATATGTGGATCAAAGTAAAATCTTCAGACAGTAGCAACTAATTCAGATGGTAAAGTTCTTCAAAATTGAAATAGAAAGAAATGTATAACTCTAACATTAAAAACGCTACAGACTACAGACTAGCCTAAGTAACGAAGAAGAAGAACAGAGTAAGAATAATGGTATGATTGATATGTTATACACAGGTTAGGGTATGTGTTTTTATCGCCATTTTGTTTGGGAATCGAACCCAGAGCCTTCGCATGGAACCACATCCTCATCTCTTTTTATGTTTCATTTTGAGAAGAGACCTCGCAACGTTGCCCAAGCTGTGCTCTGTTGTGGTTTGGATCTGGAGTGCCCCCCCAAATCCTCATGTACCTATGGGTACTGTGTGGTGTAGGAAGGTGGGGCCTGGCTGGAAGGGCAGATGTTTGGGGCTTGATCTGGAGGGGCGTGTGCTGGTTCCACCCTCCTCCCAGTCTCACTTTTGTTTCATTCCACTATGCTGTGAGGATCTCTGTCTCTGGAGCTCCGGCCCTGGCTCCAGCTGTGGCCTCACCATGTGACCCCACCATTGTCCAGCCACCCACCCATGAATGGACTGAGATCTTCCGAAGCGGTAAGATGCAATAAATCTTTCCTCCCTAAAGTTGTGGATGCTGGGTATTGAGTCACGGTGATGAAAATGTAACTAAGACATGCTTCCCCTGGGAATCCTCCTGATTCAGCCTTCCAGAGAGCTGGGATAGGAGGCCTGCTCCACTATGCCCAATGTGTTTTCATCTTTGTCTCCCAGTGCTCGGAAGAAAAAGAAGTACGGTGCCATCAAAAGTGATATCTGCAGTGGAATGAAGAGTCTGAAAGAAATGTGGGACATTTTATTGGCCCCAGACACAACAATGATGGGAGTCGTCAATGACAATGGGAAGCGTGCCTTGGAAGGGTATGAAGTACCACAGACACCTGAACAGGAGTGTTCCTCCATTGCGGACGTGTTCAGTTCTCTTCACCTTGAGATGCAATAGAAAGTGAGAGGTTCCGCCTCCATCTGGCAATCTTCGTCAAGACAGAGCCGACCTAGCAAACGCACCAGGCGGGTCACACCTCGCAGGCCTAGCTCACCTCTCATTTCCAGTATTTCAAAAGCCATGGGATGCTTCTAAGACTGACGATTCCAAATGAGGACTGTCCAGGTAACAAACAGGTTGAAATGGCTGTGCCCTCTAGTCAGAATTTGTAAGTTCTACCAGGTCATGTTTTCACTTTTCAAAACGCTTCCCAATTGCTGAGCTTAATGGATACTGTCTTAGATAAATTGAAAAGATTTTCTAATTCTGAAAAGCAGCAGACTAAAAACATGCCTGACTTGCCCTGCACGATTTCCAATAGACAGATTCTTTAAACTACTAAGACGATAGAATCTCATTTCACTAGTGACACTGCTTAAGAACATATTTTTAAAATAAGAGCTCTCTCGGTTTTTCTTCTGGATTCCTAATAATGCCTCTCAGGCATCGTAATTCTGAACAGCACAATGTGGTTAGAGATAGAAATGTGTAAAGGGTGGTTTGAATCTCAGAAAAGGAAGGTCACAATGGAAATTGATTGAATCTGGGAGAGCAGTCATTGCACTTTTTAAATTTGAGTCACTATATCTGTTACAGATTAAATATCTCACCACATTAGACTAGCTAAAATAAACTCGCATTTCTACAGTGAAATGTTCAATCTTCGGGGCGAAGTGGTATGCTTGAGGCTAGAAGAGAAGTTCCCACATTTAACTGTACAAATTCAAGTCACTTGGGAGCTGATCTATTTGATGCCTATCAAGGTTAAGGCTTAAAAAGTGAGAAACTAATTGATATATAGAATCAGAACTAAATACATCAAAGAATAAAGTGTGGGTCTGGGAACACAGTGTCATGGTCTAGGAAGTGCAAGTCTGTGGGTTCAATCCTGAGCACCACATATTAGATAGGCATTGAGGTACACGCCTGTAATTACAGCACTTAAGAGGCTGAAGCAGAAAAAAATTGGAGGCTATAGTGAGTTCAGGACCAGCCTTGGGCTACAAAGTGAGATGCTATCTCAAGAAAAGAAAAAAGAAAAGAAAAGAAAAGAGAAAGTTCATAACTAAGGAAAAAATAGAAACAGCTTCAAGTTTTGAAAAAAATGTGATATACACTTGAAAGTGGAAAAAAATAGAATTATTTTCTATTGTCAAAACAAGTTCATTAGTTAAAGATTTAAAAACCTAGAATACCAGGCAATTAATTGTTCGACCTAGAAATCTGGACAAAGACAGTTTAGTTATAATACAAAAAGGAAATTAAAAGGGGAAGTTGATATGCTTAAAATTTGATAGAATTACAAAAAGCTGCTTAAATAATAACATTAGCCTAAGATTTATTATTATAACTCTCATTGTAATAGATACATCAAGCCAGCAGAATAATTACTAATATATTTAGGATTTTAGCAACATGACTCTAATTTTTGCAATTGAAATAGAAATAATAAAGTTAATGGCAAATTTAAAATATTTTATCAAGCGCAATCATGGACAATTGCAAAAAGATTGCTTTCGTTGTATACCACTGAACAAGTGTCAGAGAATGAGAAAGACTAGTTAGTATTGATCACAGAAAAAAATACTAAATTAGCAACAACACCAAGATAGAACTATGTCTAAATCTGCCTTTTGGTAATTCCCAAATACAATTACTGAAACATCTATACCAAAGAAGAAATCATACAGAAAATTTAGAAATGCTTAGCCCTGGAGAATATCAATAGAAAAGCCATGTATTGATCATTGTGAAAATACTTAAAATAGTTTTAAATTTGTCTTCATAATTTCAAATGTTCATGAAATGCTAGACGCATTGTTGTTTTCACAAATCAAAAGTACCACACAGATTAAAATAGGTTCATCAATCGAATAGACACAAATGAAAAAAAAAGTCAGTTGACAGGAATTTAGGTCAACAGAAATCATCTGAATTTCCAAGAGATGTAGCCAGAAGACAGAGCCATATTCTTAGTTTGCTCAGAGGCAGCAGATCCTATAAGAGAGGCAATGTAATCACAAACAGCTGACCTCTTTGCAAAGGAGGGTCATCACTCATATCTTTTCTATAATAGTGGCTCAGAGGTAGAGGAGACTCCACCCGAATATAGAACATTGAGGCCCTCCGCCAAGGAAGTGATTGCGTTTGAAACAAAGTATATGGGGAATCAAGCCTAACTGCTCTCTTCAGAAACAGTGGATATTGATACGAGCAACTAAGAAGAGGTTGGTGTAGCTGTGGAACAAGTGAAACCACTGGCTGGGTAGTTGCTCAGAGAGCCAGCTAAATTCCACCTGATAAGGTTGGAACAAGCATCGAAGATCTCAACAACTAACTTTGTGAAAGAGCCAAGATATATTATTGGACGAGACTATGAAGCAATGGTTGGCCCAAGATGTTGTTGAACAGCAGAACAATCAACAAAAATTTCATGAAGCCCAGGAGATGAAAGATCAGGGAAAGGCCCAAAGCTACCTGCTACAGCCGTCACCTTCAGCAGCTGAGTATGCAGAAGAGGGCTATCAGAGGCTCCCAAGTGCATTGGACGTCACGAAACTAATCTAGCCAAATTACTAAACAAGAAAGCAAACAAAAGCAAGCCCTAGTAGAGAAGGGGAGTAAGATTCGGAATAACCTAAAAAGCCCACTTTCCAACACAAATTATGAGACGTACAAGGAAGTGACCAAATAGTAAACAAAAGCTAGTAACAGAAGCAAGCTGTAGGCAAACCCAGATGTCACATTTAACAGAGACTTCGAAGAAGCCATTAAATAAGTTCAAAAACCTAAAGGAATCTATACTTTACAACTAAGGAAACTGATGATACGGTTTCAGCAAGTAAATTAATATGAGTCACCTAAGAACATTACATCTAGCAAAACCAGCACACAAAAGGGAAAGCCAAATGAAGGTGTACCCAAGTACATAATAGGTAGTCTACTCACCCTACAAGAAATAACTAAAGGAAGTATTTTAAGGTCCATGAAAGTAACACTGATAATAATGCAAAGAGTCTGAGTGCCAGAAAAAGTAAACAAGTAATTGTGAAAGACACGGTTAATATGTATTTCTTCTCCTTTTCCTATTTAAAAACAATTGTAACAAGCAACACAGAGTTAAATATACACGTGTGTATAAACATGTGTGTGAGTGTGTGTGTGTGTGTGTGTGTGTGTGTGCATGCACGCGCGTGCAATTTAACAACATCAGCACAAAAATAAAGATGGGAGATAACCAAGTAGCACTGGGTGAAGAAAATGACACATATACTAGCTGATCTACTGGAACAAGAGAAGAAGAAATCAAGTGCAAGATGTGTAAGATAAGAAACTAGATAATCATATACTTTCTTTTTCTTCCCTCAACTTCTTTAATAGATATAAACTAATATATAACAATCTTTATAATAACCCATTCTTTTGTCTCTAATGTATTTAAAGATAATATATGTAACAATCCTGGCACAAAAAAGAAAGAGAAGATACAAATCTTATATCTCTATATGTCACTGAAATCCAGTTAGTATTAACCTACAAAAAAATTTAATAAAAATCACTAGCAGAATTAAAATATTTGGTAGGAAATGTTTACTAAATACCAAAGAAAGAAAAGGAAGAAAAGATATGAACGATTCAGAAAACTCAATATAAGTATCCAGGTGTGGATCCAACTGTACAAGTAATAATATCAAACGTGAGTCTATTATAGGATTCAATAAAAAGGTAGATATTACACTGGATTACATAAAGCAAGATTCAATTGTAAATACTGCAGGGGATATATTTTAGGTTCCAAAGATAGAAAGAGACCAAATGTTGAAAACTTATCATACAAATAACAATTGCAAAAAAACGTATGATTTTAAGACAAAATTGATAGGAATACAAAATCTTATTAGAAACAAAGTGTGGTATTTTATAACAATAATTTATTCCAGAAATACCGTAGATATACATATGCTTAAAAATCAAAACCTAGATATTACAAATATATGTGTATTTCTCTTTCATATTCATCATTATATGCAACTATATTAAAATATTTAAAATCGATAACTTTCTGCTTATGACACTCAAAAAGAAAAATAACAAAACTGAAAATAGAAATAAATCTATAAATGGATACTTAGATCAGTGTAAGTAATCAGTAGAACAAACTGGAGATCAGCTAGGGTCTAAAAGATCTCAGCAATGCTACTAGTCAACTAAATCCGCTTGGACACTATAGATCACTGTTATGGTTTGGCTTCTCCAAAGCCTCCTGTGTTTGGATATTGTAAAATAAAGTTGTGCTGTTGAGAGTTGGGGCCTAGTCTAAAAGGGAAGAACTCTGGGGCTTACCAAGAAGAGGAGGACTACTGGGCAGGACTTGGAAGAGTAGGTCTGCCCTTTCTCCTTCACTTAGTTTACTCTCTGCCATGCCATGAAGAACTGTCCTCCAGCAGCTACGGCTCTACCATGTGCTTCTACCAAATGTCAGCCAACCAAGTATTGACTGTGACTCTCTGAAACAGTGAGCTAAAATAAATCTTCCCTCTCCTAAATTGTAGATGCCAGATACCCTGTCCCAGCAATGGAAAAGTGACTAAGACAGATATTGGTACCAGGAGTGGGGTCACTGTTGTAACTTTGCCTGACCATGTGGTATAAAAACATTTAAAACTGATTTGCAGGAGGAGTTTCGAAAGGTTTGAAGATGCTGGCTAGAAAAGACTTAGGGTGCTGTGAGCCAAGTTTGTTGGGAGATTCTGGTCAGAATTCAGAAGACCAGAATGCAGATAGACGTGTGGACTATAAAAGCCAGGTTCAAGAAGTTTCAGATGGGAAGAACAATTGAAAATGGGTCTAGGAACCTCGTATGCTGCGCTCTGGCAAAAAGTGTATCAGCATTTTACTAGTTTCCACAGATTTGGACTAAAACTGAGATTAAGGGTGGCAGAGCAGTTCATCTGGGAGAGGAAATTTCTAAACAACCCAATATTCAAGCTGTTACAGGGGTTCTGTTTGTGGCCTTCGATCAGGTCTACACTAACAAGTGGAAGAAAATAGCAGGTGTGGTTTGAAAGAGATTAGCACACAAAGTTAGGAAGGAGAAGTCCAAATGCAATGAAGACCTTGGGAATTTGGAGATGCCACAAACCTATGTTGGCTGAGGAAAGATGTAGGCTGTAAGCAGATCCAGGCCAAAAGACAGAAGACAGAAGTTACAGCCAGAAGCAATCCTATAGGGGCAGAGCTGCCCAATCACTTTGGAGTGCACATTCACCCCAGCTTGCATGCGGTGCTGGACACAGAGATACAGTTTTATACCCGTGCTCTGCTAAGTATAAAGCTCACTTTTGTCTGATTGCTTTCTATTCTCCTACTCCTTCCTTTCAGAATTAGAATGACTGCTCTGTGACATCGTATGTTGGAAATGTTTAAGCTTTCTTTGATTTTCACAGGAGCTTACAGCTTAGAGTTTGCCTTATATCTCAGAAGAGACTTGGATTTGGGATTTTTTAAAAACTGATAAGACATTGGCAACTCCTAGAAAAGGATTGAATGTTGTAAAATACGGATGTGCTCTTAGGAGGGAGAGCCGGGTCAGAGGAAGCAGAAAACTGGGGCTTGATCTGCAAGGGGCGGATCACTGTAACAGGACCTTAAAGTGTAACTCTGCTCTTCTTCCGTCGTTAGGTTTTCTATCTGCCATGCCAAGAGCTATCCTCCAGCACCTACAACTCTGCCATGGGCTTCTACCATTGCCAGCCACCCATGCATGGCCTGTGACGCTCTGAAATTGCAACCTACAATAAATCGTTCCTCCCTTAAGTAGCAGATGTCAGGTATCCTCTCCCAGCAACAGAGAGTAACTAAGATAACCACTCCATCCAACAAGAGCAGAGTACAACTTATTTTGAAAATGCATGGGCTATTTGCAAAGATAGACCATATTCTGAGTCAGAAAAATGAACCTTAAAAGAATAAAAATCTTACGAAGTATTCACTGTCTGTGATAAACTAAAAGTTAAAAATAACTGGAGTAACCACTTACACTGTGAAATTAATATATTTCTGAACAATTTTGAGTGTCACTGGTTGGTAAGTTTTCTGGCAGTGACAAAACATCTGACTGGAACCACTCAAAGGAGAAAAGATATATTTGACTTCTGGTGTTAGAGGTTTCAGTTCATGGCCAAATAGCTCAGTTACTTTAGGCTTGAGGTGAGACAGAATGTCATGCTAGTAGAAACATGGTAGAACAATGTTGATCACCTCCGGGTATCCAGAAAGCCAGGGTGGAGAAAGAGAAAGATGGAGAGAGAGAAGAGTTAGAACCTTCACATGGCCTCTTCTGGTTTTGTTCCATGTAGAGCCCACCCTACTGCAGGGTGCTGTTCAAATTCTGAGCTGGACGCACCTATCAGTTTGCTGTCCCGATAGCAGCCGTATCTATAAACACCCCCAGCGACACACCAAGAAGCATGATTTCCTAGCTTCTCGAAGCACTTCTCAATTCCCAAGTCGATAATCCAGATTTACCATCACACGACTTTTACCACTGTTTGTGTTAGATAGATCCTTAAATCAACAACCTGTTTCTCCTTGACAAAACAAAGGAAGAGAAATAAATACTTGAGTTTACAATATATGTTATAATTTGCAATGTTTACAGATCATGTAACATATAATATATAACATAAAATGTTGCTCAAATCCCTATCTAGCAGCAATGAACAAAATTTGAAATTTGAAAGCTGTAATTTGTCATTGTGCAATGCCCCAGAATGCCTATTTGTCATGTAATAGTAATTTAATATCCATTGGTCATCATTTCCCTCTTATTCCCTCCCATTCACTTCCCTCAGTCTCGTGTAACCACCATTCTAGTTTCAATTTCTACAAGATCTTTAGATTTCACAGTTGAGTGAGATCACATGGTACTGGTCTTTTGGTGACTACCTTATTTCAGTTACCATACTGATCCCCAAATTCATCCATGCATTGCATGAAAGATTTTGATTTTTTGTGGCTGCAACATACTGCGTTGTATACACATATCACCTTACCTTTCTTCCTTCATCAGCTGGTGGGCACTTTCTTTTACTTGTCTATTGTGAATAATTCTACAGAAAACACTATGCAAGTGGCTTTAAGATGCTAATATCATTTCGTTTCCTCTGGCTGCAGATCCAGGATGGATGGTTGGATTATATAATAGCTCTATATTTAAGTTTTTTGAGACACCTTCATAATGTTTTCCATAATAACTTCATTAATTTACATTCTGCAACAGAATGAAAAGGTTTCCCTTTCTCCACATCTTCATCAATCCTTTTATTGCTTGTCTTTTTTCTAATAATCATTCTTCTTGGAGTGAAGTGGGTTTTTGGGGGGAGGGGTTGATTTGCATTTGACTTGGATTTGGTTTTGATGATTAGTAGTGATATGAAGCTTTCTTAAATGACTGTTGAAAATTTTGGTATCTTCTTTGAAGAAATATCTACTTAGGCTTATTAGAGAGCTGTACTTTTCAGGTATAACTATTACAAGAAGGACAGGGAAACAAAACATTGAGGCTTATGTAGGAAGCAGTATTTTTAGTGCCAGAACTGGCTCAGGGGAATTAATATCCCTAACATGAGCCCAGAATACAGAAAGACTTTTTCTTAAATAGATTTGCCTTCTTTATCTCCCCTGTATGGTAACAGGTAGTCATGATTGGCTGCTTTAAAGTTGCCATGTAACAAGACTAAGAGTTACAGTGTAAAGCTAAAAAGTGATGCTTGAAGTTATAAGATAGTTTTAGAGTGTGCAGGTGTGCCTTGTACTTTGCCACTGACAAGGTCATGCTGTCAGCCTCCACTGATGAAGTCATGTGGCTCATTTCTTTGTGCTTGTAGGAGCAAGCTCAGGCCCTACCACATAAATTCTTCACAATTCAGTTTATAGCTTTAATAGAACCTCACAAAAATTGGGTAAGGTTTTTTTGCATATACAGATTGATTCTAAAATTTTTGTGGGTAGGAAAATAAATTATATCATATGGTATAATCTATATTAGATTTGAAAATAGAAAATCAACTCACTGTATTCAAATATAGACAAAGCTTAAATGACCTTGAATATTAAGATAGTGTCTTAGTTACTTTTTCGATGCTGTGACTCAATACCCAACATCCACAAATTTAGGGAAGGAAAAGTTTATTTTATGTCAGTTTCAAAAAGGGGCTGCCAGCAGCAATGGATGTGCATGGCAGAGGCAGAGGTGGAGACAGATAACAGCATCACAAATAGGAAGCCAGGTCCCATCAAGTCCACCCCGTCTCCAAAGGAAAAAGCTAGAACCATCTTCCTTCTCCCTTTCTTTTATACAGTTCGAGTTCCCAGCTGGGCCTCCTTCATCTAGCTGGGTGTTCTTCCCTCATTCACTGGCCCACAAATCACTCACAATCGAATCCAGAATTTATCCTAATTGCCTAACACAGGCATGGTTCCTCAGCCTTAATCCAGGCAGGGTTCCTGATTGCCTCAAGTTGACAGAATCTCTCCAAAGGTCATAGATGTGTGTGTGTGTGTGTGTGTGTGTGTGTGTGTGTGTGTGTGTGTGTGTGTTCTCTTTTTGACACTTTACAGATCTATATCTCTTTTCTAAAAACTAATTTTTCCAAGTAAAGAAATATCAGCCACAAATTTCACATGTTACAGTTGATGAAACACAAAAGTGTAGATGTCATAAAATCAGATATTTTGGTACTTTTATGTTCAAAATGCCCAAACATATTTTTACAATGGAGAAGCAGCATACCTGTTCTAGTTTTCATAGCACATTGAATTGTTTTGGATTGAGTTAGAAGAAATGCCTGGTGCCCTGCTCTGCCACCATAGTCCTAGGTTTCCTCTGTGTTCTTTTTTCCCCACTATTTTTATTAATATACAAATGTAATACATAGTATTTGCAATGAATTTGGGTGTTTCGTACATCTGTGTATCACATCGACTTCACAATCCCTTCCCATCTTCTACCCTCCCACCCCCTCCCTGTCCCTTCCCCCGGCTCCAGCTATCACTTCATATGGTTCCAGAGAATGTCTGTGTTCTCGGTTTTCCAAGTCCGAGAAACCATACAGTGTTTAACATAGTAATCTCCTGCACCTAAGTCATCCTCTGTGTTCTGTAGAAGTCTCCTTCTCCTGAAAATAATCCTGAACAATATTTGCCTTGTAATTCAACTATTTCCGAATTAGAAGGAATAACATAACCAACGTTGCTTAAGATTCTTGGATAGTGTTAATTTCAAAGATAGTTGATTATTCTTAAGTCAGTTCAGTGGCTCAGGATCTTAAAGTTTTGATTTGTTGTCTTCTTGAGTCTTCAGCGTTTTTATCATCACATAGATTAATGTTCCTCTAACTGTCATCAAATTCAAAGAAGGGATAATAAGGCAATGTCATTTTTTACACTCATCTCATTTTATTTATTGAGGAAGAATATATTTCTAAGAAACTGCCCCTTGGTTCCCATGGCAGTCATTAAGAGCTCGTGTTCCCACTTTCACAACATTGGGAGAACAGGGCTTCACATTATTTACTCCTGTAATAAATCATCTTGAGATATATGCATCATTCCCTAGAAAGTCGGTCATGTCCAGCAAAGCTTGGGTTCTGGGAAACAAAAAAAAAAAAGATGACAGATAACCAACCATTATAATTATATATAAATAATTATTATAATTTTTGTATTTGCTCCTCCTTCCTCCTGCTATTGTGTACACTCAAATGTAGGCTCTGTTTCTTGTCCTTGAAAGATCTGCAGTGCCTGTTACAGTGCTCGCAATACAGACAGTGCTTAATAGATACTTATTGACTATTAAATGATGCGTATGGCTATTGTTTGGATCTGGAGTGTCCCCCAAAAGTCTTATGTATTTGAATGTTATGGATGGTCTATGGAAACCATGTGCTGTTGGGAGATTGGGGCCTAGTCTGCAGGGGTGGATTACAGGGATATAAGTTAGATTACAGGTGTGTAGTGGGGGCTTACCACACCTTCCACACCTGGACCCAGGAGGGGCTGATCCCTGGGAGGAGACCTGGGAGGAGACCTGGAAGGATACATAAGCTGCTTCCTCCCTTCCTTGGAGGCTGAGTCTCAACTTTCCTTGACTCAGCTTCCTGTTTGTGATGTTGTGAGAAGCTGTCTCCATCTCGGCCTCTGCCATGTACTTCCATTGCTGCTGGCTGCCCCTGAGTGGACTGTGACCTTGTGAAACCATGAGCTAGAATAGATCTTTTCTTCTCTAAATTTGTGGATGTCAGGTATTGAGTCGCACCAACAAAAAAGTAACTAAGACAGTGGCTAAGTTGAAAATATACATATTATACTCAGATGCAAAGCAAGGTAACTTGTTGAAGGTACTCAGGTAATCTTCCATGTAAAAGTCTAATTCAACTAATAACAAAAAATCAAATAAAGATTCTGAAGTTTGCAATTGAGAGTACTTAGTCTTGTGTTTGTTTGTTTGTTTTGAGGCAGAGTCTCACTCTGTAGCCCAGGCTGATCTTGAACTTGTTGTTTAGTCTGAGATGGCCTCAAATTCATAGCAACTATGCTGCTTCAGACTCCCAAGTTCCTGGATTGTAGACATGCATCACCATACCCAGACTTAGCCTCTTTGAGTAAATCTCCTCTTGAAGGCCGTCTCTTTTTCTTATTCTCCAATCTAATGTACGATTTGGAGGGAATTATGAAAAGGAACCCACTCAACATATTTCTAGGTTCTCTCTGGTCTGTCATAGGATGGGCTGGTCTGGTCTTATTCCTGGCATCAGAAATAGTTCACTATTGAAGTGACTGTCATGCAGCCACATTTTGGGGGATGATGTGCTATCGAACACTGTCAAAATCTTAGCTCTTCCTCAATACAGACAAGATCTCTAGCTCATGGTACCCCATTTTTCTCATAAATCCTCTACTTACCCAGTCCTCTCATCATCAGCGTCATCCTATGAGAGACACAGAAAGCCTAAGCTGCCTCCGCACCATGCAGTCCTACTAAGTCTCTCTGTGTCATCTGACCATTGGTCCAACTGAGTAACATTATTTTAGAATAAGTATCAAATGAGAAATTTAGAACCTTAGTTAATAGACTTACAAATTTGACAATCTACATAATGGGTATCCAGAAAAACATAAATGTATGCAAAGTCAAGACTAAACACCATCTAACTCAACTCCTGAAGATATTTCTTTCTTTTTCTTTAATTTTGTTTTCATAGTACTGGGTATTTTACCCAGGAGTGTTCTACGACTAAGCTATATCACCAGTCTTCTCATTTTATACTTTAAGCAGGAGCTCAGTAAATTAACTATGCTTACCTCAAATGTACGATCCTCTTGCTTCAGCCTCCTGAGTAGAAGACATAGCAGCCACACGCACCACAGTGAACAGTACTTGTGACAGTGGGGAAAAATATTTGCGCAACTCTTATACATTGCTTGTCCCTGCCATCGCGTTATATTTTCTGACTGTAGGATTTTTCTTTTCCTCCAACCCCCCATGAGAAGTTGCTCTTTAATTATAGTATGAAACTCTGTATTTTGGGTTATAATAAAAATATATGTGAGCTGGAAGCTTAGTTCAGTGATTGAAAGCACTTACCTGGCAAGCATGGGGCCCGCGGCTCAATTCCCAGTACCACATAGGCTAGGTGTGGTGACACACGACACACCTGTAGAGAATGAATAAGTAACTAGAAAATAAGGGCCTGCACCACTGGGTGGAGCTCAAAAAATACATGAGTTTAAAAATTAATGTTCAAATTTCCAAACTCCGCTGCCAATATTAAGCAATTTTTTTGAAGTATGAAACCCTTCATCTTCAAAAAGTCATGGCTTTCATAATCAGCTGGTAGCATTTAGCCGTTGCTTCCTTGAAGCATTGGAATGCCCTAGTTCAGCACACAGGAATGACCAGGGCACCAAAAGAGCAGTGAACAATACACTTTTTAACGGGTTAAACCCACTGCAGGATGCACAGGTGAAGGTTGTGTTACACAGTGTGATGCTGAAATCATGAATAAGATACAAACAAAAATTGTATGATCCAACAATAGAAACATACATTTATAGAAACTAGTGAAGGTTGGTATGTGAAGAGGGCTTGAGCGTTCTGAAATGAGATTAATGCCATCTTTTCATTATAATTTCTTGCTATAACACTCCTGTGCTAGTAAGTCAAGCATTTTGTTTATATTTTGGCCATTCAAAGGAGAGGGGAATTTTAATAAAGTTGAGTTTGAAGCACACATTGAAATAAGGGTGAATAAAAGTCAGTGAGTTATGAGGAAGGGTTAAACATGAGCAAATAATAAACCGACATAAGCATGAATTTAAACATGTGTTTGTTTATCTGAAACAAAAGCAAGATCAATTCGTGAGAATCATTAAAGCATAAATAGAATAATGCGATACATTGTCAAGGATAAATATGAAAAATGTACTTCAGGCTTTGGAGTTGGAACTTTGGTCTGTGAGCAACAGTAAACAACAATCTTTCAAAAATTATAATACTTCAATTAGAGTTGAGCCTTAAATACATTTCTCAGATATAGTGATAAACAATGACTCGAACAAAACTCAAGAGTTAAATGTCATGTAAGAGGCAATAACGCAGAGTGAATTAGAATTCAATGGAATGATAAAGGAATTGCTGACGCAGTCCATTGTTGAAGCAATCTCACCAAGATTTCGTCCAATAGAAATTTGGTGTAGGTACAGAGAAAAAGGGAAGTTGAGGACACCTCCTGCACGGAGTCTACATGGTTGTGGGGCGTGATAGAATTTTCTGCGAACACAAAAACAAAGTGCCAAGTGCTTTAGTCGAATAAAAAATTTATGCATTGGTTATTAATGAATCCTAACATGAGGTTATAATTTGTAACATGCATTTTCATGAAAATGTAGTGTAAGTATTGCAGAGGTTTAAGGAAACTCCAGTCATATCAAGTTGTTTACTTGTTTGTTACTTGATTCATAAAGATTGAACAACAAGAGAAGTTACTAGTGATTCAAGAAAACTAAAGAAAGAGATACGGACAGAGATGAGGTTTCAGCAACTTTATCTGTTTAACACTTGGGAAAAATCTCAGGATACTTTCATGGAACTCACCCTTTGAGATGATTGAAAACAAGAACGAAATTTGTGAGTTGAGATGGTGAGAACTGGTGCATTTGTAAAGGAGCTTTCAGTATAAATTGCCTACAGATGGCTACTTTTGTCATGTCTTTGATGGACTTGTAACTTGAAGGTGAAATAAATTGGCTTTCTTACAGAAGATCAAAAATTCCTCTGGTCGCAGAATAACGTGGCATTTGATAAGGATTACATCTCTTTCTGTCTCTTGTTCTACGCTAATGTTTCACTGACTTAGTCAATTCTAATTATGACAGTTTAACCCAATTAATCTTTTGTTATGAAAGCATTCTTGCCCTAACATGGTCCCATACCCATGGCTTGAGCACTTGGAGCTAATTCCTAAATTGTAGTCATTTGTGTGATGATTGGCTTCACCTATCAAATTGTGACCATCCATAGGATAGGACCTAGTGGCTGGCAGAGAGACTCACCTAATAATCGTGATATTGCAAGTGTATATAAATTTATATTAATTTTGTACTTTTTTACTACTCAGCAGAATCATATATATATATATATATATATATATATATATATATATATATATACACTCGTTCAATAAACAATTACCTGTGCTATCAATCCTTGGGTGAGGATTTTTAGGCAACAACTTATCCACACGCATATGAGACATTATAATGGATAAACTTTAGGTCAAGAATTTCTGTGACTTTTAAATAAATGTGTTTTCATTTGGTGAGCAATATTGCTCAAAAAAGGAAGTATAGCCACTTGGTAGGAAAGACTAGGCTTGTGCCATTATGACTAATAGCCTCCATTACCCAAAGGCTTAAGCTGGTAGAGGTTTACTATTCGTCCACGTACATTACATGTATATTACCACAGTGACTGTTGTATGTAGAAACTCAACCTTCAGTTGATAGAGGCTTTTCAAGTTGTTCTGATGCTTAGAGTGGGAAAACCCAGATCTCTGCTGGAGGCACTGGAATGTTTCCATATGTTTCTCACATTCATATGACTTATGCCATATTATAATAGATATATTGCATTGATAACTTCGAGGAATTGTGCAAAGCAGTATGCAGTATTTTCCTGTTAAAAACACACAATGACTTTATAAGAAGCTCTTCACATAAATTATGATTTATACAGTGAGCGTAAGAGGCAGATTTGAAATATGAGCAATAGACATAAAGCGTCAGTGTATATCAATTATAAGTCTTATGAAATCATGAATTCATTAAAGGAAGACATTGCAATC
This sequence comes from Ctenodactylus gundi, assembly GCA_004027205.1. NCBI lineage: Eukaryota > Metazoa > Chordata > Mammalia > Rodentia > Ctenodactylidae > Ctenodactylus > Ctenodactylus gundi. The sequence continues at coordinate 430,326 of PVKB01000587.1, forward strand.
GGCTGTGTGAAAATAACTCCAGTCTTTAACAGAAGAGATCAATAATTGACTTTTGAACAAAAGAATTTTTGGTAATTGAATAACATGAAGAATTTTCTGTTATTTAGAAGAAAAATAGATATATATGGAGAAGCCATAAAATGTTCTCCATAGTCCCAAGGCCCAAACACAAATTATAAACAAAAGGCAGAAAATTACATTATACTTTTGAAAAATGATGATTTGGAAGAAATTATACAGTTCACAGGAGTGTAACAGCAATGACCCACGGAAACCCTAACCCAGAAAGAATCACTGATTTTAGACAAGCCAGATAAAAAGATCATGTTGTGGGCTGCGGAGTGGTTGCTCTCTAATGAGAAGGCCTGATGCATTGACCTGTGAGGCTCCAACCATGCATTCTGAGAAATTTAAAACTAGAAATAACCTACGGCACCTTTGTTCCAAATCTGAGATAGAAAGCTGCCTGTGTTCCCATAGCAGAGGTTGTACAAAAAGATAACAAGCCAATTAAGTAAAAGAGATTAATTGAACAGAAATGATCAAAGGAAAGTTTGGTTAAGCTCTTGATGAAAAAGGATGGTATGTCGATTTTTAGAGGGAATAATTATCTTGACTTTTTCCCTTGTTTAGAGAAAGGGAGCTTAAAATGAGAAACAGTAGCACACTACTAAACTTTTAATAATGAGCATAACTTGTGGTGTAATACTACCCAAGTGACATTTTAACTTTTTAGGAACATTTGCAAACATGCTTAAATGGGCTAGACAAATATCTTCTACAAATAGCCAATGACAAAACCCAGTGACAGAATACACTAAAATTCAAACTCAGTTCAATGTATGACTATTATTTGTAATGCATATCTTTGCTGCTGGTAATATTCATTCAAATGTTGTTTTAAATATTTGCTGGAAAAATATATTAGAACACTCCGTCTACTCTATTCCCAATACCTTGTTCAATATTTAATATTTATTTTGATTGGATTCATTGCAATTTTGATATATACCTCTTTTCTGCATCAATGAAACAAAAGCAATGTTCCACGTAGGAATCATATGTTTTTACTGGTCAAACCCGGAGATTTAAATTGTAGTGGGGGAAGAGAAGAAGTGTTCAATTTTCCTCTCCAAATCCTCTTCATTACATTTGAACTTGAGAATAAACACTAGCATTTAATATTTAAGAACTATTTTACAGAGTGAATATCCCTGTGAAGTGTGATAAAAAAAATACAGTGAATATTTTTAAATTTACAGTAAAATACACATGGTTATTAATCTTCCTCTAAAATTCCTCCTCACTTCAAACACACTCTACTGGGGTTTTTTTGTTTTTGTTTTTGTTTTTTACCAACCTGTCTTTCCACTTATGGCACTTGGTAGCCAGCAATAGCCGCAGAACTTTTTACCATGATCACACCTCATAAGGACATTTACCAAAAAAAAAGGACTTCTAGAATTGCTTCAAAAAGTAACAACAATGATAGGATAAATCTGCTCAAATCCAGAGGAAATATTTTAAGGAGCATTAATGTCAATGTGTCTTTTACTGTAATAGAAAAAAATATAAACATATGTGTACCCCCTATATATTTTGGTCACCTCATGTGTGTCCTTAAATCTCTACAAGAGAGTCCAATAAACAGAAGCATGTAAATTTCCGTCTTTCAAATGGATTATGGTTTGTTGGGAGCCCAAAGTAGCACATATAAACCAATGTCAAGCATGACGGTAATGGAAAGATTTCTCCTTGATGTACTTTGGGTAGCTGAGTGGAACACACACAAGCCAAGACCCCGCTTCCACCTCTGCCAGTTACTAACTTCATGATCTTGGGCAAAAGGCTCAATTTATTTCAGTTTCAGGTTCTGTGCTTTATGACTGAAAACTGCCACTACGGTGTTTCCAGTGGTGTATTACTAAGCTGGGTAGCACCCAAAGCAATTCTGACATCCTCCTGGAAGAGCGACAACTTAACCTTAGGAATGAGTTACGATAGCAGTAACAGTAAAAGTGGAAACATCTAGAAAATACAACCATGGGCATTTTAAGCCAAAATAGGAGGACATCAAGATGAGTTAAAAGTGGTGTGGGAGTGTGTGACAGAGATTAGCTTAAAGTTACTCTTATTACCAAAGGCAGGAAAGTTAGAATCAGGGGGTGGTAAGTGGAAATACAGGAGGGAAAACAAGGTGTGGTCCAAGAGAAATTTGTTAAATGAGTATAACTTAAATTATGAAAGTTTAGGGAAGTACTTATTGAGGAGACTGAAACAACCTGTGCATAGCCATTGCTTCAGGATGAGACACCGCCATAATTAAATTTCTCATCATTTAGCTGTTCTTGCTGAACATAGAACCAATAGAAAACAAGGCTCAACTACATTATAGCCTGTCCCCAGTTAGTGAGGGAAGTTTATTTTTACTGTGTAAACTGACATTGTCTTCATCTCAATTTCAGAAATGCAATACATGAATTAAAGGAAACAGAACCTACCTGGAGCTTAAATGCATAAGCTACCTCACATTCACATGCATCCACATCAAAGTTTGTGAAATGTTTTTGCCTCACAGTGACATAGGATATTAAACAGGTACCTGACCATTGTTGAATTTGAATGTGATGAGTTGATTCCTTCCAGTTTTATACCTTTAAATTCAATCTAGGGTGTTGCATAATTAATAATATTTAATATGTTGGATGTGATGAATAAAGAGAATACTTAAAATGTCAACTGTTTTTGCTGGCTGAAATATGCACCCAGGTCTTCCATGTCCTCAGTTGATGTGCAAATTCTAGTAGGAGCCAAGCAGACATTAATTTTTGATCAGCCACTTGAGAACACATTTTTACCCATAATTGCATGCTAGAATGTTACAAAAACTGAAATCTTGGATATGTCAACACTATCACTAATTAAGACGCAGAATTCACATTGACCTACTGAAAACAATATAAGATTTCTCATCAGATATGCCCTCTTACAGGCTTTTTCAGGAAACCCATACAATATAATTTTTAGAACTGAGAAACAATTGTGATCTATATATAATTTGCCCCCTCATTAGCTTCTAAGTGTAACTTTCACTCCTTCTAGACATACTAAATCATATCTTTTTGACTTTTAATGTACTACCTAATTGGAAATGAGATGATTAATGAGAAGCCACAGAATGCAGCTGAAATTTCTGGATAGCTAACCTTGATCTGATGCTTACTTGGGTTATTTAGTCTCAATCAAAGCTTCCTGGGATGTCAAGAGCCTGTAAGTTCTACACTGTTCTAGTACAAATGCAGTTGAGAAAGTTAAGGGCCACTTGGAACCAAATACTTAGTAGGTGCTTTTTGAAATTTTTCATTAGCACTTTATTTTTAGACCATTACTTAAATGATTTTGACCAAGACTTTTCCTGCATATCTTAAAATAAGAATTTATTTTCCTGTAGTACATTAAGTACTCAGATGCATTATATTTTTCAGCTCGCAGTGCAGCACTAACGGGTGGGTGGGATGCTTGCTTTTTGGCTTCTCTTTGGTTCTGCTGGATGTCAGTGGCCCTGCAGACCCCTGGGAGGGATATTGGGAAGCTGAGAGAAAAGAAGCTAATTGTACACACTCGAAGGAATCCCAAGTAGATTGAGGGGTGGGGAAGCAGTGTATATAAACAGCATCACTATGCGAATAGTTTAAAGTACCTTGTAATTGTGTTTTACATCAGATTGGATTATACAAGAATGTGAGCACATTGCTGTAGAAGGGAAGAATGGGGGGTGGGTGGGTATGTGTTTGGCAAGGGACAAATGCCACATCTAAGGATAAATGGAGAATTAACTACCATCATTTGTGTTGGGTATCTTCTGTTGTTCCCTCTAGAATTAAGTTCCTGTCTACTTTTGTTACCTGTTCTTTGAGTCCATTCTTGGTCGTCAATGGCCTTCAGTGACAATATGGAAGCACCAGAGGGTGTGAAGAGAGTTGACCTTTCCATATCTTTCTTCCTCCTCACCCTTGTTCAGATTTACTGATGGCCTATAGCTCTTGATATGGTCATGATTCCTTGCTTTAGTTCTTCTATTATAAAAGGAAACCTGAGCCACTGCTATCACAAGCCCTAGGACACCATGCCATCTCCTGTTCACCTCCATAAACCCTGTAATGTTACCTTCAAACATGCAAAGCTTTTGACACTTCTCTTGTCAAGAGATAACCTCTAAGACACTTCTGCTTGAATCCAGGCTGGCCTTGGAGATGTGTTCAGACCCCACAGGTTGCAGCAGATCTAGTGTTCAGTGACACCTGAAGCAGTCTCCTAAAGAGCCATACTGCTTCTGCTTTTCCAATTAGGAAATGTGTGCTAGAAATCTGTATTAGTTTGGGTTCTTTCAAAAGGCAAAATTTACAGAAATTATAACAAAAAGGATCTATTTGGAAGACTTACAAATCTGAGGATAGAGATAGTCCAAGATGGCGGCCTGCACATGTGAGAGCTGGAGTGTCTGATGGCTGCTCAGCTGCAAAGTAGAAATCCCTTCGGGACTGCAGGACAGCCCTTGAGAGTCAGCTGCAGATCTCGGTTGTTCAAAGAACAATGGCAAAGACCAGAGACTGAAGATCGGTGATTGAAAATCAACAATGGGCAGACAGGTGCAAGTCAAACCTGGAACAGATCTGTGATGAAGATCTGTGGTGTGCAGCAAATTGGTATCCATAGACAATTTCAAGGGCCAGAGCTTTTCCAGAGGAAGAAGCTATAAAACTCTTTCTTCCTCCTTCCGTTTATACTGTTCAGGTCCCAGTTGGGCCTCCCACATCTGGGTGGGTGCTCTTCCCTCATTGGCCAGCCCACAAATCACTCACACTCTAATCCAGGCTGGTTCTCAATTCCCAGTTTAGGCGTGGTTCCCAAACCCTAATCCAGGTGTGGTTCCTGATTCCCTCAAGTTCACACAATCTCTCCAGTGGTCACAGAACCCAAGGAACCCATGTAAAGAGCCCCACCATCCTGTGTAAAGCTCTTGTACTGAAACCTAGCCAGGCCAAGCCACAAGGCCAGACCATGTACATGTGCTTCTCTAGTGACAGGTGAGCAGAGATGCCTTCACTTGACTCTAACCCCATGTCATTTCTACTCAGCTTGGGGTCTTCCAGGCTGAGCTCCAGATATTTTGGAGCAGAAAACAACCATGTTCCTGACCTACTTCTCTAATTCCTGTTTTAATTCCAATATTATGCAATTGATCGATTTACATGGACTTCCCAATTCCTGACAGAATTCTCAAAGACACAGAGCAAATTCCATGTGTTATATGGGAAGGTGTAAACAAAGTCCTTTAGGACTGTGTGTGTGTGTGTGTGTGTGTGTGTGTGTGTGTGTGGTCGCAAGATCAAATCCAGGGCCTTCACACTGGGCTACATCCCTAGCACATTTCTATTTTTGATTTAGCTACAGCGTCCCACTAATTTGCCCAGCCTGGGGTCAAACTTAAAATCGTCCTACCTCAGCTTTGCAATGCGCTGAAATTACAGGTCTGTGCCATGGGGCCAGGACTAAGAACTTGAAGAGAACACATTTGCAGTTGATGTACTCAGGAACTTCTTTTCAAGGGCAGGAACCAGGTCTGCCTGATGTCATAGGTTATCAGTAACATTTCTTTGAGTCTGAGGAATAAAGAAGTGAGATATTTTTTTACTAAGACATGAGAAAGACCTGAGATTGGGATGTGAAGACACAAGAAGGAGTTCTATTACAGGCAAAAAAATAAAAAATGTGAAAGCAAGTAACACAGCAGCAGAATCTGCATTCAAGTAAGAAATCCTTTTGTAGAATAGTCAGTGTTGCACTGGTGTCTCCCTGCTGCCAGGGATGCAAATATCTTACTGCGTAACTTCTCTACCACACATACTACAGTCGTTCCCTAGTGCTGGGGGGGAATTGCAAACCTCCTACTCGTCTCTGGATTTCTCTGCCTCCCTGCCCTCACCTTTCCTTGCCAGCTCCTTTCTCTGGCTCTGTAGGAAAGCCACCTTTTCTGCACACCGATTAGGCCCTGCACCCTTTTCTAATACCAGGCTGCCTTTTCCCTCCAGAATATTCTACCATCCACTGTTCATTTTGATTGCTTTGTATTATCCTTCCAATACCATGATAAGAGTCCAGATAGCCTTCCTGGCTACTCTCCACAAGAGGCATTCACGTTTTTGGTTTGCATGATTCCCTCCGCTCATCCAAATTGTGGCTCTGAACGTTTTTCACCATCTTTTCTTATTGTCTGGGTAGACCATAAACTCCTCAGACTTAGACAGAAATTGAGATCTTATTCTCATCAAAATAAATAATTTAATAGGCTAGATTAGTAGTTGGTGAGAATAAATATTAGAACAGCAAAGTTTTTGCCACAAATATTGTTACATGAAGACCACACAAGAATGGGCGGAAGTAGAATTTGATTTATTAAGGTCACCGGAGAGCGATCACTGGCTGGGGCGCAGGTGCTTCTCCATCAGGGTCCGGCCCTGAATCGAATTTTTAAAGAGTGTTTATAGTCAAATTTTACAATATACACAAGATTTCACATATCAAACAAGATAGATTTTTCAATACACACATGATTTTATGTAACAAATAAGATACGGCTGGTACATTTAGGACAATATGTATTGGGTACAGCTTGGCCTGCTTACGTACTTGTTTCAACTTTGGTTTCTCGTACACTGTTACTTTCTTTTTGTTCCATCGTGGTTAGTGGGAGGTAGGTGCCAGGTGGCCTTGGCAAACAAATTCCAGAGGCAAAAGGAAGCTAGTTAACTGCCAAAGGAAGCTGGTTAGCAACAGGGAAGCCATTTTACTCTTTCAATATATTTTCCACAGGCATGTGACTTCATTGTTGTTGTTGTTGACCTCAGTGGCCCTGATACCTAGAATAGTTACATGCATATGTGCTTTTTCAATCAACGAATGAGACATGAATTGTCATGAATGAGGAAGAGAGGTTGCTATCATTTTTTGTTTCATATTGTCAAGATGCCCTGCCATTTAGAATCAATGCAGAATTGTCAATCCCAAGACTTTTTGGGAACAGGTTCCATTAATTAGAGTGCTGTAGTGCAGGATATTTAAGCCAGGAGGAAATTTCTTTAAAAAGCAACAGAATAATTTTTCTACCAGTTGGTCTCCGCTTCTTCTCTCACTGGTCAAGTATATGGTCCTCCAGCACAAAGTTTAATTAACGTTTTGCTCAAGGGCTTGATTTTGAAGTCTCTCATCTGAGATGGGATTCCTGGTTTATCTTTCTGTAGTCATGAATAAGGGACTAGTTCAATTTACCTGAAGGATTTACACAGTTAATGTGTATTTCAATTTCTGTTTACTTTGATGATTTAATGCTACCTACCTAGAAATACTTGTACTTCAAGTACTAATTTTATGAACCGCTCTAATTAATGAAGCACCTAGATGCTTACTTTGAAATACCATTTACAGTGTGTTGCAAAATTTAATCCTATTTGAGAAATTTTAATAGTTTGCACTTGAATTACTCTTGTACTGACCGTTATTTTTGACAAGACTTTGTAATATAGAACACCAGAAGCCGTTAGGCTAATTTTAAATTAAGTCCCATCATAATAAATTAGGACAATTGACTTGAAATAAAGTACCAACTCTCCCGTATTCCTATTCAGTAACACTTTTGGTTTTTAGCAAACTACCTCTTCCTTGTAATTCTACAGAGTAATATCCAAGCTTTAGTATACTTGCTCCTAGGTCATAAATCTCAAGATTTCAACCTTTTGTATTGTAATTCCAAGTCATCACAAGTGACTGATGTTAGCTAATAATGAAAAGTCTGTGTATGTGTGTATATACACCACAATTTTCTTGTATCCATTTGTCTGTTGATGGGTATTTTGGCATCCTTGTAGCTGTTGTTAGTTGTGCTGCTATAAATGTGGGTATGGTATATGTACACAATGGAAGACTACTCTTCCATAAAGACAGATAGATTTGAGGCTTTTGTAGGTAAATAACTACAACTTGAGACAAGTAGGCTTACCGAAGTGAGTCGAATAAAGAAGGTTACATATCACATGGTTTCTCTAACATGAGCAACTCAGAATAAAGGCATTCTGCAGAGCCACAAGGGTGTGAAAGTGGATGAAGAGGGAGAGAAAGGGCCAAAAACAGGGGGAGGAAGCGATTGTGATGCTGACATTATATTTTGCACAAAATACTCAAGCTCAGCGTAACCATTGTGTATAGCATAAAAACGGGGAAGAAAAGAAAGCCCAGGTAAACGAAGATCTGAAGTTCGCAGTAAAGGTCACAGAAGTGCCACAAAAACAGCTGTATGTAATATAGATGGTGTCTACCCACCTTAATTTATTCAAGTATCTGGTAGTTTATGTCAGGCTCCCGTCTGGAGCTGCCTGCCAGACAACCAAAGATATGTTCTAAGCAAAGTTTGGTTTGTCTGTCTAACATTATTTTCTCCTTCCATTTCGTCATTTTTAATTACTGGTGGACAAGTATCAGGCAGTGGTAAATGTTGCCATCTGTGTCTTGATCGGTATCTCAGAGGAAAAGCTTTCATGTTTTCCCCAGTGATGATGTCAGCTGTGAGTTTCTCATCTATGTCTCTTCCAGTGTTGATATACATTCCTTCTATTATATTTCCAATTTGTTGAGAAAGTTTTCATCATGAAAGAATGCTGAGCTTTGTGCAATACTTTTTTCTGCATCTAGTAAAATGATCATGGCATAGTTGTGTTTCCTTCTGTAAGTGAAGCATATCATATTTATTGTAAACCTAAGTTAAACCATCCTTGCCTCTCAGGGATAAACTTTACTTTAGAAGATCAGGGTGAACAACCCATTTAATATGCTGTTGGATATTGTCTGCTAGTATTTTCTTCAGAATTTTTGCACAAAAATGCTGGGAATTTCAAAGCAGAAGTATGAATTGGGCAGAAGTTCTTTTGCTAATCTCCCGTAGTCCTTCTCAGAAACCTTGTCCCTTCCCTAACATGTGTCTTTAGTTTTAGTTTTCTTATTTTATTTACTGTGGCATCGTAGAATAGATTTAATATAAGGATAAATCTCACCTCGTAAAAATAGGTTAGAAGTATCCTTTCACACTTTGACCCTTCTGGAATTGTTTGTGGACAACTGTTGTTAGTTCTTCCTGGTAGAATATACCATTGAAGCCCTCAGGCCCTGGACTTACAGATTTTTATTACTGACATAGATTTTTATTACTGTTTCAATCTCCTCTTACATTATTGGTCTGATCACACATGATACTTCTCCATGATTCAGTCTTGGAAGATTGTACATGTCTAAGACTTTATTTACTTCTTCCAGATTATTCACCTTTTAGCATATACTTATTAATAAGAGTCTGTTATGCACCTTTGCATTACTGTAATGTCAACTGTAACGTCTCCCCTTTCGTTCTGATTTCATTTGAATTTTTTTTTTGTTTTTTTCCAGTTACTACAGCTGGAAGTTTTGTTGGTTTTACCTACTCAAAAATTAGTCCTCATTTTTACTGATTTTCTTTTTCTATTCTCAATTTATTTCTGACCCAGTCTTCATCATTGCTTTCTTTCTGTTTACATCCTAATATTTCTGTTCATATATTGGTTCTAATATATGATAGTTTCAATAATACTAGTTGCAATATGTATACAACTATAATTTAACATGTGTTAAAAATAAAAAGAAAATTTAAAAAGGCATCATGCAACAAATATACTTTTCTGTCTAAAGGAGTGTCTTTAGAGGACGAGTTCAATGTGATTATAGCTGAAAAACTAAAAGGAAGACCTTGTGCCAGTGAATATGAAGGTTAAAGAAACAGGAAAACGGTGAAAATATGAAAGTCAGGTCACCCTGCTCTGTGGAGTCAATTTTGTTCCATTCCCCCAGGCCCACTCCATGGCATTTGCTCTACGTTAGTTCTTTTCAACTTCAGTCTCATTCACAGGAAGGTCCTAGTCATCCTAGCCCTTTGCTGCCTTCGTTACAGTACGATTATCAAATCTGGTGTGATTTTCTCCAAAAGGTTTCCTTTCAAACACAGAACTAAAGCAATTTTCCACCGAAGAGTTCCTATTGTTGGATTATAAAGTGTAGCCAAGAGAGTCAGGCAGATCAAATACAAATCTCCCATACGTCGAGCCAGTGAACTGAGCAGAAAGAAGTCCAGCAAACATTGCTGTTAAGGAAAATCCGTTCAAACCTTTGGGTGCCAGCTTTTTTTAAGAGCTTGGGGTGCTGGGAGTCCTCAGCATCCCTAAAACAGAAGTTTGAATTAAGCAGAAGTTCTTTTTGCTGGTTTCCCATGGTGCCTCTCAGGAGCTTTGGCCCTTTCCAGACAGTGAATATGTCTTCGTGTTGAGCTGGATTGCTGAGGACGGCTCATATTCAGCCTCACAGAGCGATCAGTCCCTTTCTGTAACTCGCCGTAACTTCACCTCCAAGTTCTGTTCTCTAACGCCCTAGCCCTCAGCTCAACAACCTAATATATGAATTCTTGCTGAGATATTAGGACTTACCCATTGTTAAATATGTTCTTGCTATGTTCAAAATAAGGATTTGTAGAGGTCATCCTTTTATTCATCAGTTAATGCTAGTTTATAACATTCAGTGAGCTCATGTCATACACTTCAAATCACACTGGACTAAAACCTCTTGATCTCTTTTAATAAGAGACATCCTAATCATACTACACTGTCATAGAAAAGAGAATGCACCAATAGAATCTAATGCCCTGGCTTACTGCTATCAATCCTGCATTTCTGGAAGACACATTGTTGCTCTTTGACACATTTACATCTCTGCTGCAAAGAACCGGGCTACACTGCCAGCCATGCTGCATTTCTTCCCAGGCTGCCTACTAGTCTTTCTGTCTGCCCTGTGCCCACAACACTGCATTCAACACAGCAGCTGGAGTTTTCCTTATTAAAGTCATGCTAGGACCCCTCTCCACGCACCGCAGTGCCTTCCTTGCCATACAAGTAAAAACAAAGCCTGTGCGGCTTTTCATCACTGCCTGTCTCTCTCTCCGAGATCCTATCCTCTCTCTCAGGCTGCCTCATTCTTTTACTGTCTCTAGAACTTACAAGAGACGTTTGTTCTTGCTGTTTCCTCATTCTGATACTTCCCCAGGACACAGCCATGGCCCATTCCTCCATCAACATTTTTCCTAAACCTTCTCAGAAAGTTACCAAAATATTCTGCTTAAATATGCAGCCCTCATCCTTCTTAAATTGCTCTGTTTTTGGTAGTCTTACTTTTCTCTACACACCATAGCTTTTATGAATTTAGTATATTTTATGAATTTAGTATATTTATTTTCACTAGAAAGTGTGCTTCAAGAAATTCTTGTCAATTTTGTTCATTGATGTATTCCCAGGCTTACAAACCAGCATTGCAAGTCCTTTGGTGCTCAGTAGAAATGTATTTAAGAAGAAAAAAGTTTGTGGTATTGTTTCTCATTTTCTTTCTTCAAGTTTCCTAGAAAATGAAATAAGCCTTGTTCATGTTCCAAAACTTAATAGCAAAAGTGAATGTGGACTTTGGTGAACTCTATGGTTCAAAGCAAGACTCTGTTTATCATATGTAGAAAATTTGAATGCATTCGATTCTGTCCCTGATGGCCTGTGCTTCTCCAGTGGAGTATGAATATATTTTTATATTTTGGTCCTACCTAATGGGATCATACTGTTTCTGGGCACAGTGTCCCCTGTCTAAATGCCAACCTGTGACTCCCGCTTAGCTCAATGAATATGGGTCATGAAAAAGTTATCTGAAAATAAACATGCCTGGATTATTTAATCCCTCAATATCTTATCAAATATTTGCTTCATAATAAAGTGATGTACAACCGTGACAATGCAGTCACAGATGTGGAAACCAATACAAACATGTTTATGTTGTGACTTGCTGAATATTTTTTAAGCATCACTTCTGTGACAAAATGTTTCATATTATTCACAGATAATTTAGTGGATTTCAAATTCACAATTTATTTTAATGTTCCATAAGTTCACTCACTCAGGAGAGAAAGACAAAAAGCAGCAGACTGGGTATCAGACTTCCAAATGCAGACTTGCCAAGGGGAGCCCCCCGTGTGTTTCTACCTAATTACAGAAGGTGATTTTTTGTCTGTTTTTGCTTTTGATTTTAGCTGCATGTAAAGACCAGTGGCCTGGGAGTCACTCTTGCTAGGACAGAGTTTTCAAAAGCATTCAGTATAGAACTAGGGGTTGGCATGATGCACACTGGGGAGCGGTGATTTGCCCTCTAGGCCATTCACACCTTACGCTTCTGCTGTTTGACAGAAATGGATTAAGAGAGCACAGGTCTATACCTGCGCCAACACATATAAAAGGAAATCAAGGGAACTGAAAGCAGACACTGAGTATATCAGATTCCATTTAGGCCCGATGCCTAAATTACAACAGTGCCACTCCTTAATGCCTTTGGGCTTGCATTGAGGATCCCTTCCACCTCACGCGCTCTGTTCTCAGATTCTTTTAGGCCCTTTAGCTCTTGATTTAAGCTAATTTGAGTGTCTGAATTAAGATGAGGTTTCTCACGCTTAAACAGTGACAATTTCATGCTGTGGAACTTATAGGGACAAGAAGTCTGGCCTAGTGGGAAAGAGATTTTTTTGGAATAAAAAAAAATAAAAGCAGAGACTTTGTTCAGGTGTAAGAAACTCAAATTTCCCCAGAGGCTGGCAGCCCTTGCACCCAGGAAAAGCATAGTTTCAGGGTAAAAAGAAATGAAGAAGCAGGTTGCCCAGAAAATAGCTTGATCTAGGGATGTTAGCACAATCCCACTCATTTCTTCACTTCGTTGAGTTAAAAAGTAATGTGGCCACTGGAAGAGATAGCAGTTTGGAAGTCAAGAAGCCTCCATAGTAAAGGCAACTGGCAGGTCTAAGTGTCTTAAGTGCAGACTGAAGAATTTGTCTCTAAGCAGTTAGATGGGTACCACAACAGACCCATGCGGGTTTGAATCCTACGATGGCTACACACTGTATCTGTGTCTGTGATTTAAGGTAAGTTGTTTCTTCCCCCGAGTCTGAACATGAGGCGTGGAATATCTAGCTCCAACCATAGCTGTTTGGCTGGAGTGAAAATGCATGTATAAAAGCACTCATTATGTATAAAATTCTTGAGTAATATTTGTTTGAAAACAACAAAGAACTCAGAAAGGAGATAAAATTGAAGGAAATTAAGACAAGAGAAAACTCAAAAACTCTATTTTTTAACCACATAAAATGTATCTCTTGATTGTGCATGACGCTAGTAATCCATTGTAAGTTGTCTGTATGACAGCAGGATATACACAAAAATATTTCTAAATAACGGGTGGCACGCTTAACATCCCAGTATGTAAAGGGTCATGAGCTGAGGGTGGGTCCGAAAGGCATGCGAAAAAACAGACAAAAACAAATGGCTGGCCTGCTCCAGAGAGAAGCCAAGAATACAAATTACTGGGCTCCAAGTGTAAGGTACGCTTGATTTTAATCAGAGTTAATCTTCAGTTCCAAAAAATCTGCCCCAAGGATCCACAACAGAATATAGTTCTAGTTGCCAATTTTTTTTAATGCTACTAGAAATCCAGGCTATTGCATGGGGGTTTTGAAAGAGGTATCTAAAACAGAAGCCACCCTGAGGGTCCAAGAGTCAGTCTAGGAATTTGGAATCCCTAAGAAGCAGGTCCACGTGGAGAACATGATTGGAATGGGAACAAGATGGCAGAGTTCCAAGTAACAGTCCAGGCAGGAGACAAGGCTGTGCGAAGGAATGACACCCACCCAGAAAGAAGGGGAATGTCAACACCCCAGCAGCCCAGGCTCTCGCCAGCTTGAAGATTAGATAATTCTGAGCCTGCAGGCAGAGAATTTTAGGGCCCACAGCTGTGGAAAATGGCACTGGCCCTAATTGGTAACATCTGCAGATGTATTCAGGCTCTCACTTTTAGCCACTAGTTGTAACACATCTTCAGCATTCACCAACAATGAACATCACCTAGTTCCCAGAATAATATCTATCCATCTCCAGGAGAATGCCAGGGAGCAGGGACCACAGTACTGTAAAGACCCCATTGACAAGGAAACCAGGTGAGAGATGAGAAGGACAGGATGGAAGGCAACTCCAAGGTAGTCACTCAAGACGTCCGCTCACCCAGACAAGTACCAAGTTGGTCTCACACCACCTCCCTTTAAGTACTATATTTTTTTTCCAAAACTCAAAGTGAAGAGAACTTTTAGATTCTAAATCCAACCCCCGGGCACGTAACAGAGCTCACAGGCAGTATTTGCTTTCCTGGCTAAAGTGGAGGAGTACATTCAAATTAACTCTGCCAACCAGAAAGCAATAAGCAAGATTGGTATCCAACAAGGCAGAGGTGTATACGTAACCCACTCCATTAAGAATGCCATAGAAGGTGACAGAGTATTATTATTATTAGAACCCCGTTTGATCAACAGTGGTCTTCTGACAAAAGGAACAAATACTTTTCTTTCCGTTGGGATCAAATATTTCACAAGCACAGTTGGAAAAACCTAGCAAGTTGAAACTGGCAGTTTTACCAACACAAACAATTAAATGTTTGGCTAGAAACGAATTTTAGAAACTTTATTTAGGATGAAAGCCAGCATTTGTAGTTTGAAATAAACATAGTGTGTGTGTTTCATTATGAGGTTCAGGATGTAACAAAACATTTTCACCAAATTTGCCTCCAGGTGGTTGTAGTGGAATTCGTTAGCAATTTTGGTACAATTTGCAAAGAGATATCAGGCCGTCCCTCTTGCTATGAAGTCACATTCCCGAAGGTAAACACAATAGAGTTGACCCAACTCTAAAGGTAACTGGACCTGTATGATATTGAGAGCAGAAAATATAAAGCATAAAGGAAACAGTTGTCCTTATGTAAAGGAGATAAAATTCAGTGGAGACAATGGGTAGGAAAGTATGAGGAAGGGATGGCAACTGTAACATTCAAGTACCAGCTCAAACAAACCAGAGCAAACAATGGATCCCTTACAAGGAACAGCCAAGGGCAATCAAGAGGTCTGCAAACAAGTAACACAACACTAAGGAGATGAATGGTAATCACTGACCCAGGAAGGAACCAAAAGAATTTGGTTCTAAGAGCTTGGACATCCTCAGGTAGACCACCTCCAGCCATCGTGACTGAATCACGTTCATCCACCACCCATGTGGGAGCACTCTTCACATTCCTCCGACACACAAGTATTCGTGTCCTAACAGAGAGCAAACTTAGGCATGGCAGAAAAAAAATAATAGAGCATGGCTTTGAGATCATAAAATCTGGGTTTTAAGTAAACACCAAATTCCCACTTGTGAGACCTGGGGGAGATGCCCTCACCCCTGTAAACTTCAGCACTCCAAGCAATTTCAAAAGCAGAAAGACCCACTTTGTAAGTCTAATGTCCTCAGGATTAAGGCAGAGGCAGAGTTAGAGGCCATGGGACAGGCCTATGGACTACTAAGGATAATTTATTTTTTAAAACTTGCTCTATTGCCTTTTGAATATGAATAAACTACACCTTCAATAACATGTGAACTGCATACAATTTGGGGAATTTGGGAGATAACTGAGAATTCTTAAGAATATGTGACATGAAACCCACCATGCTAAACATTTGATATCTATTATTTCATTTAATTATTTCAGCTATACTGAGATTAAGCTACATATTTGTATTTTCGATAATATTTAAGCTGACTTCTCAGAGCCTACAATTCCATCTCAAATGATAACATCAAAATCACATAAAGACCAAAATATCTGATCAGAATACAGTCATCAAAAAATTATATACACATAGTAAACAGATTCTATGTAATTGTCAACAAAGAACCTCATAACTATTAATATTTTTGAGCCTCATATCTTGAGAGTCTCTGTATTATGGTAATTCTTCCTCTTCGCATTTCTTTGCTGATTTATTTGTATCTCCCCTATGAATTTGGCCAACTTGCTTTTTCACTGATGACACTGGAATTACTGACCACTTCCCTCAGTGTGAAAATAGAGTAGAAATGGAATACAATTTTCTGCTGTCTGTGGAATAATTTTATAATTTCCTTTTCAAAAATCTGAAATCCAGGAATATTCACAAGGCACTAACCAACAAATTGTCAGATCCTCAGCAGAGACTGCGCAAACCAAAGCACACGGAAATTCACCAGCCATTAACACAGCCTCTGTGAAATAATGCAATCTTATTTTTGGAGATCTAGAACTGTCAAATTCCGTTATAGTTGTTAAGAATGAATCTCCAATTTTAAGACATTCATCTGGTAGATTTTCCCTTGCGGGATGATCATCACAGTTTCTGTGGAAGCAAAGAAAAAAAGAGTTGGATATTTTGGCAATGTCCTAAAGGAAACCAAGCTGTCCGTTTGACAGATTCTAACAAGTGACAGTAATTTGGGAGAATCAACATGGTTCCTGACTTGGCTGTGACCTACCCACAGTTATTGTCATCTCAGTTTATTTCCTTCCTCTTTGGTCGGCCTGAAGGACAGTCTGTAGCCTGTTATTAAGCCATAGCCACCACACAGGAAAGTCCGGCATCTTCATTTATCAGTCCAAGGAAACCAACATCACCCA
Organism: Ctenodactylus gundi; assembly: GCA_004027205.1. NCBI lineage: Eukaryota > Metazoa > Chordata > Mammalia > Rodentia > Ctenodactylidae > Ctenodactylus > Ctenodactylus gundi. Next base: position 446,988 of record PVKB01000587.1, read on the forward strand.
GTGTCGCCAAATTGATGTGAGCTTCTTGTCACTGCAGGGTCCTCAGGAAGGTGATGGAAGACAGTGGCCTGGAGGACCCCCCATCCATTCAGACATTAAAGCTTTTGTTGTTGCTTTTCAGTTTTTGTTTTGCTTTCTCTTTTATTTTATGTTTTGATTTGTAGAGTGTGGTTCTTCAGCACAACTCTAAGGGATCTCTCCTAGAATAACAACAGAAGAAAGAGAAAACTCAATGGGGCATGACGACCAAGATCAGAAACGCAGAACCTTGCGCTCATCCCAAACCTACCGCATCAGAGAGTACGAATGACTAAGATCTCGGTAAATACATTAAAGTTCAGGACATCTATACTTCAGACTCAGCCTCTAACTTATGTCAGTTGAGAATCATGGTATCTAATGAAAATGAGTCAAAAAGAGACACATTAGCTGTGAAATTACACTGGGCATCTGGAACAGTGGTATTCAATTCTTGGTAGGCAGGAAGTTAAAGAATGAATGCCTTTGGACCAATTCCGCTGAAGTTAGCGGGCTTTTTATATATTAATGCAGACATGGTGGAAAGAACTTCTCCATGCCCCTGTTGGGGAGGTTCCCCAACACTAAGCCTTGCCATTTTTCTTACACTTGCTTTTGGGGTGAAAGCAGAATGCTGACGTGCCCCTCCAGTTGCCACAGGAGAGCCATATGCTGTTTCTTCTTACTGCAGAAAAAAATCTTTATTCTCATAATCAGCTCCAGAGTTTATTGATTTTTCCAAGAGGTCAGTATTTGATGTGGAGGGCAGCAGGCAGACACGAGTTGTACAAGGATACTCAGGAACAATGTGTTTGATTTACTGAAAATGTAGCTGATTAATCAGTTGGGGGCTGCAAAAACAAACATGACCATTCAGATTGGAATTTAAGATGACAAGAAATTTATGAAAATCCGAGGTGGCAGATTTTGTGATGGACGTCCTGCCTAACGGCGGCAAGCAGTCACAATATCCCCTTCGTTTATTCTTTGTTACAAAGGATGACCCCTGCAATGAACATTTTCCAGGTTGTACTAGCTAGTGGCTTTGGGTTAGATTTGACCAATGAGAGACACTAGAAGAGAATTAGATGGAACAGAGGAGGGGAAAGTCACAGGTTTGTCTTGTGACTGTGTTTCGCATATAATTTTCAGGCAACGACTGTGTCTATGACTTTGTGACTGTGCTCACGGGAGAAGTTTCTTCCGCCACATTCCCTTCTCACCCGCGCGACTCCTCTCACCGTGACTCTAGCCCAGCCTTGCAGCTTTCCCGCCATTTGATTCCACCTCCTTTCATATAGACCTCACTCAGGTCTGCTGATACCATTTCCTCCCTTTCAACCTCCCCCCATAAAGGCTGCGAGCGACACCCTGTTACCGCCTTTGTAGCTCTCTCCTACCCATTAACCTTGCTCCTCATGTTAAATTCTTTCTACACAGCAATTTAGAATAGGTTCCATTTGACTGACCTCACCTTGACTAATACACCGACCTCATATTGTACAAGTTTAAGCAGAGAGTTTAAGCAGATGCTGGCATCTCTTTTGGGGAAATCTAGCCCAACAGGAAATGTCCTTGAAATTAGCTTTCAGACGTTGACTGGGATTCAAAGGATTTTTCTAGAAAGATCTTTAGGCATTGCCTAATTCTGCCACTTTACAGATGAGAAGCTATTCCCCAGATGCAGTGTTTTGCCTGGCTCCTGTAGTCAAGTGACCATGTCACAGCCAGCTCTATCCATTCTGAGTGTACTTTACCTGTTTATTTCTGCGATGTGTCTGCTGCCGCCATGAAACTGCCTGCATTGTTGACTCCAAATGCATATCAGTTACCTTAGTGAAGTTATCTTGCAGGAAATCAACGAGCAATTTTTGGGTTATATCTATCTATCTATCTATGTAAATTTATACCAAATTTATAGAAATTTATCAAGTGTGAAAACTAATCACAAGAACCTACATAATATTATGGAAGATATTTATTCTAATATTAAGATAATACAGATAGATGGCATAATTAAGACTTTAAAAATTTTATCAAAGGAAGAAAAAGAGCAATGAGATTATAAAGTGTCCTAATAAGACATCTTGGTGGGAAAATGGCAGACAGGGAAAGACTTAGTACCTGAGCAAAGATGGCAGCCAAGAATTTAGCAAAGCCAAGTGGGATTTATGGTAAAATAATGCAAAGATATTACTTTAAGAGCAAAAAGAAAGTGCTGAGTAACCGAAGACGTTAAAGGAAAACAAACATTTAGATTCTTACATAAGTCAGAATGCTGTAAATGCTGCATGAAATCATTTAACTGAGAGGCCTGAGATAGGACAGAGATTAGTAAACAAGATATGAGAGAAAAAGAGGTCAACTCTTGGTACACTACTGGCATTTGCAGCACTTCTGGGCAGGTGTATAATGTTGTTCGTAAGAACATAAAATTCAGAATCAGAGCTACTTGGGGCCAAATACATGTTCTTCCATTTACCTGTTGTGTATTTGCTAGGAGATCCCAAGGTGAAATGAAAATAAATCCAAAGATACTTTATAATTCAAATTTGGAGACTTTTGTTTTCTCATATAAGGAGCAATCCAACTTGAGTTTTCCTGAGAAATGTCGGCTGAAATAAGGATTTTTATGCGCATGTAGACACATTGTGTGACCTAGAATTTGTTTCTTACGTTCCCTGGGAATCTGGTTTTTTCTCTTCATAATATGGAAAAATAATAATGCTCCTGAATGTAAAATACTTACAATAATAGTAAATTCAACCAGAACCGGTTGTTACTATCAGTACCGATGGGCTATTGTTGACATTGTGTCTCACAGTGGCAAGATCCCCGCCATTTCAGATTTTTCCTGCTGTCTGTCCTACTTTGTCATCTGTCCGGCATAGCTGCCCCTAGGGTCCCATGACTCCCTCTCTGCTGATGCCCTGCCCCAGAATGCTGTTGGAAATCCCCGAGAATCAGGCACAAGACACTGACTGAAATTCAAGTTATTGCTAGATTCTTGCCATTGTTTTATTCTTTTGGAAATCTACTGCTAAATATTTTTCATTCCTTTTGTTCTTTTTCTTCCTATTCCTGTGGGTTTTGCCTTGATAAGCCCCATCTGATCCCCATTTCAGCACTGAAAGTTCTTTAGGGCACAAGCCCATTCTCAGTTGCTGGCTAAATAAAGGACTTCTAAATTTTCCTCTACAAGTGGTGATTCTCCTGTATGATATCAAGTCACCCAGAACAGTCTAATAATGATAATTCTATGTCCATTCAAATGCAGAAATATCTACTCTACAACACTTTTTGCCCAGGATAGTGGCTCTTAACACATCCATGTGTATCAAGGTCACCTGGAGAGTTTATTGGAGCCCACTTCTCTAGGCCCCACCTACCTGGAGAGATTCTGATTTCATGACTCCAGGAAGGAGAATGAGGCTTGGCAGCTTTGACAATTCCCCAGTGATACCGATTCTTTTCTTCTGTAGGGCACATTTTGGGAAGCTACCACCCTAGGACAAAAGATTGAGAAGACTGAACCCTACAAAGGCTGAAAAGGATTTCTGTGGTTGCACTGGCTCAAGTCGGATAATTAACGTTCCCATCCTCTCTCCCTGTTTTACTAATATGATCAATATTAGGTCTGCCATGTGGCATTTTCTCTTAACCCAGAGTCGCCTTTTCAAAGAGGATCTTAGACATGGTATGCCCTTTCTTATCTCCCCCCCACTTTGAGATTTAAGGCTGTACCACAGAATGGAAACCTGCCTCTTGGTTACCTTATCAAACACTAAAGAATGTTTATCATCTATGTCTGCAAATCACACTATGAACATTTTCCAGAAGTGTGTGCGCACATCCTCCATGCTGTAAGGAGGTAGCTGCATGTGCTGTCATACAGAGCTTAGTACATACTTAGCAATCTCCCCAACCCACGCTTCGGACGTGCGTGTAAAATGCAAGTTAAGCCTTGACGTTCACCGTGAAAATTAGTTATAAGAATATTACAGTGGACTTCAAAAAAGAAATTTTAAAAGTTACTGTATATTGCTACTTCTTAAAAGACAAAATCTAAATCATATAAGCCTCTGTAGCAAAATAATGACCAGTTTGTATTTAGCAAGCAGATGTGGCGTTTTGCCTGCATGTTATTTGAATACAATTTTGGGTTTGAATGTGTAGCAGGGCCTGCCAGTGCCAGTGAGAGGGTGTCCTCCCTGCTTCCTTTTGTTTTAAAATATGCTCTTGTTAATGACCTACCTCCTAAAAATATTTGAATCCCTAGCTCTTCTTTGATGGCTCATAATCTGTATTTATCATTCCCCATCACCTTTCTTATCTCCGATTTTCCATAAGAATTCCTTTGTGTCATTTAAATGACTTAGTTTAACTAGCAAGGATAAATTTAACTTCTGCAGTATCAAGCCCTCACTTCTAACCCTGGCTCAGCTGCCCTCTACCTCCTATATTTTCATGTGTAAGATGAGAATAATAACACCATTCTCCAGGTCTTCCAGACACAGTGATGGTTCAAATACATAGAGACACCACCCCCTGTCCCCATCTGCCAAACAAAAAATACACACACATACACACACACAGACAGCATTTCTGGAAAAGGAAAATAGGAAAGGTTATTTGAAAAGGGGAAATTACACAAAATGATTAGCCAAAAAAGGGAAGTTCTCATCACCCACAGAGTTACCTGATACATACCTTATGGGTAGAGAGGTGGTGTTCAGGCAGTAGGAGTTACAGCCTTACGATGAATTTCAAAGAAAGGCTTTCCAAGGCTGCAAGCTGGGACCAAAACTGCACCCACAGGTTCAGAGTTTTGTTAAAGATGAGTTGGTCAGCATAGTTTGTAAATAGAGCAAGGGTTCTCTTTGCCAAATATGGGCAAGGTGAGCAAAGTTAAGACTGTTGAGATGTTAAAGACATCTTGAACTAAGAAAAGATGAAGAATTGATGTAAGATGATAGATCTCCAAGGAAAGCATTCCGGGGCATCTCTCCGTGGCCCCTGCCTGGCTGGATGCATGCTCAGGTGCTCAAAGAAGACAGACCATCTCAGAATGAATTTGCTAGCATACACTTTTATTCAGCAGAGACAAAATTCAACATATCACGGAATTATTTGTATAATTCAAGGAAATAAAAATAATTTTCAAGGATCTTAAATTTAGGAATGATCAAAAAAGAAATAAAAGAGCACACGAAAGAACAGAACAGTAGGGGGAAGCTAGAATAATTTGGAAAAGAATTAAATAAACATGTAAATATAAACAATAAGTAATCTGTACATTTTTAAATGCTCAGATTTTTAGGTGGGAACTAGGTATTGTGGGAAATTTTTTTAAATTTAAAAATGCCAAGGAAACCATTCAGAATGTAATACACACAAAGGAGATGAAAAATTCTCAAGAGAAGTTACACGACATAAATCATAAGAAACAAATAAAGAAGTGATTTTGGTTAAATGTGAGAAGGTGAGTCAGCCTCAAACATCTATGCTGTATTTTCCAATTAGATATCAGTTAATATGTGATAAACATCTTCCCATGGTGAATAAGGATAAAAAGCAACAGTGTTTGACTTCAGATGTGTTAAAGTAGCTGGCAGAACAGCAGTGGGGCTACACTGGTTATATTAAAGTGGTAACTTACAGGCTAAGATTCAGAAAATTGCTGAGGAAATGACAGCAGGTGGTAAGTAGCTTTGGATTTCCAAAAGCTACTCCAAATTTTCCACCTCACCATCTGTGTTTGAGTTTTGGTGACCCTTCTTCCTCATTTGCTCTTCAGCCTAGCAGGTCATGGCGCCCTGTCTTGGCTCAAATCTTGGGCCACTTCTGTGTTGTTATTGAAAATGGCCTCTTCCAGTCAAACCAGAGGTGATTCTTTTTCTAAACCAATGGTTTTTAGCTGAGTCCACCTGAGATTATTTTTAAGATTGTACAACAGAGAAAATTATAAAAATGCACTCCCCAAATATAAATCAGAGTTTCTTCAGGGGCATTCTAGAAATTTACATAGGCCCGTTAGGTTTGTCAAAGTACGATTTGCAATGGTCGACATTATATCCCTTTTTAAAAAAAGCGTCCCTAGGCAGGGTTGGTAGAACACATCGCTAATCCCAGTTTCTTGAAGGGCTGGATGAATAAGTCGGCAAGTTCAAGTTCAACCGGGCCAATTCAGTAACCTCTTATCTCAAAATAATACTGGAAAAAGAAAAACTGATAATGAAGCTTACCCTTCCCTGGAATCAATTCCAACACACACACACACACACACACACACACACACACACACACACACACACTCAATCACAAAGGTCAAACCAGGCTCACCCTAAATAATTTCAGTCTTTGAGTATCAGAAATTCTTGGTTGGATGGAAGAATTGTCATTTTCTTATATAGGGATTTACAAATGGAAGTATCATGACCAAGGATCCTAGCTTTCTCGGAGCACGGAGCATTCACCAAATCTCCCAAGGGTCTGCAACCATTTGGATTAGACCTTCCTTCATAGGTCTCATTAATTATATTAAAATTATTCTTTCCTTTTTTAGAGTTTCAAAGCAAATAAACAAAGAAAATGTACCTTGTACATCTGGTAAGGAAAGTGCTAATACTGACTGATGTTCCTCTAAACGGGTAGTCTTATAATGAGAAAAAAAAAAGTGCAGTTGGTACCTTGGACAGTAATACATTTCTTATATCAGATCTGTTAGAGACAATTTGTACTCTGAGATGATTACAGCCACTTGATTAGATTTCCAGCATTTGCTTGTCCACCCTGGGACGTAGTTCATCATGCTCATAAAGCTGGAACGATGCCGCTGTGTTTTTCCCAATCAGGACGCTGCAAGTACAGAACCCCAGCAGGGGCAAAACCCGGCTGCCTTAACGAAGCTGGAACGTTGCAGTTCCTCTGTGGATCCTCCTCCTGTCTCTGTATCACCTAGGGCTGTCCAGCGCTTCTTCCCTGACCTTCCTGCCCCTGCCAGTGAGCTGCTCTGCCCTAGCCCATTCCACCTTCGACTTTCTCTACAGATTTCTAAAGACAAGGGTGTCTATCTAGCTGCCATACCATCAGTCACTGGTGTACACCGGGCGCAAACAACAAAAGGAGCCAGGGCATTTCCAGGCATCTTCTTACGGTCTGTTTCTCCCCCTACCATTGTCCACAATTTGATGTGAGAGAATAAACCGGAATTCAATTTAACAAGGTTATGCCCAAGACACTCACCACCTACAAGCAGGCAGAAGGCAGTGGGGAAATGGAGGAGGGCATGAGAAAACTTATTTAGCTTCAGCAAGTCTTTCTGATTTTCAGGGTTTTTTTTTAATCTGCAGAGCTAGGACACAAAAGTATAATACAAATATGAGTGTCATGTGTTAATTGTAGAACATTATAGTTTATTATGCGTGAAAAAGCTGGTTACTACCCTCAAGGAATTGTCATTTAATACTTCCAAAAAAAAAGATTACTTTGGAGTGGGGGAGAGAGTCACTTAATAGCTTCCATAGTGGAAAGGCAGCATCTGATTATAGGGCATGTCTTATTCTGATCAGGTTGTTATCACAAAATTCCATCAACTGAACATCTGAAAACCTTCTCTGAACAATGCCTGCACCGCCTGAATCCTACATGCCTCATGTATCCTGCCCCACACAAACAAACATGTCCCTTGAAGGGTTAAAAACAATCAAATATAGTAGGAGTCGTCCATTGCTCATAAGTTTTCTATTTTTCTGTCCCTATTTGCTATCCTTCTGTGACAAGCTCCTGGACAGAGCTTAGAGAATAAGCCATATGTTGATTCACTATGGATTGACTGTCTCCACTCAAAATTCTTATTTCCCAAGAGTAATATCAGAGGTGAGGTCTTTGCAAGGTATTGATCAAGAGGGTGGAGTTCACAAGACATGATAATAAAGCAACCACCTCTAAGCCAAGAAGAGTATTACCACCAGAGCCCACTCCCCACTCATTCTGCCACCCTTAGCTTGGTCTTTCGGGCCTCTACAATTGCCAGAGACAAGCCTTGGACTTTTAAGCCATGCAAACTATGATATTTTGTTTTAGGAGTCCAAGTTAAATCACAGATAGATGACCTTTCCATATTAATGACTTACTGAAACCTATGTTTAACTTAAGAAACAGAGTAATGAGAGGGTGATCCGGGTCACCAATAAGCTTACACAGATTTTATGTAGTGCATGGTGTGTTAGATTTCCATCATGAGATTGAAAAAAATGAAGAAAATAAGCTTAAGAGGAGAAAAAGTTAATTTTGAGCTACAGCTTTAAAACTTTCAGACTGTGGTTAGCTGATGTCATTTTCTTGTTGGGGTGGGCAGGGAGCACATGGTGAGAGAAATCTGCTCACTTCATGGGAGCCCGGAAGCAAAGAAAGACAGGAAGAGGCCACAGCTTCAGAATCCCCCATTGACTTAACTTCCTTTCACCGCCGCTGTCTTCCAAGAGCGGCACAGGATGGCAACCAAAGCTTTAGCTCATGTGCCTTTGGGTGCTGTGTAAGACCAAAGCCATCCCTGCGAGGCTGACAGTCCTGTGAGACAGCAGTGGGTTGGTGAACTGCCACTATGATGGAAGGCATAACTCTCCACTCTGTCCCTGAAGACAGGAGAAACGGAGGTAGGCTGAGAAACCATGGACGCACAATCAGAAGACCAAAAAATAGTGGCTACATCCCAGTGTTTCCTTCTGATCTGTTGTCTCATATTGTTTTGCAGGACGTGGCTTCTCCCATCTAGAAGTTAACGAATCAGGCCAGGTGGTTTATAGCCCAGCCGGCTAGGTGTAGACAGCCAGGCTCACCCAGTCAAGGACTTTGCCACATTAGACTTGTGACTGTAAATTCCAGCTCACTCCTGAGAGTGAGGATGCAAAAAGATGCAATCTCAACATGAATTTAAAGTTTTCTTTTGTTTTTTTCATCATACGCTGTTCTGGTTTAAATTATCATTCTTTATCCTAAAGTAGTTTTGGTTCCACAAGTTTGAAGAATCAAAATTACTGTTGTGAAATGTCCCTCAGTCCCATGCAATCTATTTAGTTATGTAGCTGAATATATGTTTTGTAATCATTTATCACTTTAATAGGAAAAGCCTGAAGGGGAAAAAGTGCTTGTTAGATTTTACTTTATTTATCGTTCGAGGTTCTAGCCCCTCAGTCCCAGAAATTGTCTCTTTAGCTCCCTCTCCTAAGTCGTATTTAATTTACTTCAAGAGCAATACCTGTTTTGTGTCATACAGTCTGTTTAGCAGAGTTGACTTGTTTTATTACTCAAGACTGTTTTCTTCTGTGATATATCCCCAGCCATAAAATTTGAAGGACTTCTCTTGTTGTATAGAGTTTCCTATATATTTTTTCATTCATCCTAAATGTTGTAAATAAAATATATGTTTTCTTTTAAAGGAATTATTAATTTTTATATCCCAATGATGTGAAATGCAAGTGACATTAATGAGATTTATTTTTTATTGATAAAAGAATATTTCCTAGGTTTTCCAAGCATGCAGCCCCACCAATTTTTAATTATACAATTTGTAATAGATATTACACAGCAAGAAAAACTAAAGCACTGGCCAAATCTTCAGCATGAACAAAGACTGCATTGGCGTTTAGGCTGCCATCCATGCAACTCTAGCTGCTCCCCGTAGAGGCTCAGATTGTGAGGTTTGCAGGTGGGCTTAGGTTGTGAAAATCTTTACCAATGGTCTATAAACACTAGTCCATGATGAAGGTCCTTGTGAATTGAAGATGAAATTAATGGGATCTTGGAAGCTGTCATCTTACAAACAGTTTGAGTTCTAGGAAATATGCAGATTCCAACTGCAAGATTTTTCTATTCCATTTTAATTGATAAATAAAGACCCATATTGTACAGTGTATGTCTTGAACTTATTCCTCTCCTCCTGACTAAAATTTTGTGACTTTTGACCAGTGACTTTCCAATCCCCGCACTCATCCCATTTCTGCCAAACACCATTCTACTCTCTACTTACATGCTATGCAGTTGACTTTTTATAATCCCACATATAAATGAGATCATGAAATATCTGTCTTCGTGACTTATTTCTCTCAACACAGTGCCCCCAAGTTCTTCCTTGCTGCTGCAAAGTACAGGATTTTTCTTTTCTTTTTTCTTTTTCTTTTTTAAAGGCTGGTGTTCCATTGTGAATAAGTGTGTCACCTAGCAGTAACGGTAGCACATTGTTCAAGATGGCGGATCTTTACATTTTCACGCCATACCCGAGCAGGTGACCAGACAAGGCAGGAAGGGGGGGAGGAGGGATCAGGATGTGACGTTGTGATAAACTTGGCCCTGAGTAATGACGTTGTGATGAACATGGCCCTGGGCCAATGCCTTAGATCTTCTTGGGAAGATTGTGAATCCTACCAATGGAAAAAGGCGGGGGGAGGGACCTGTGACGTAGGGATTTAGGTCGGTACCGACCACGTTTTTGGTGTGAATCTCTCTCCACTTGCATGTGGGAAGACCACCCTTTTGCAAAAGAAAATTAAAGCCTCATACCCAAGTCCATTCTTTGTTTGGACAGGAAGATTTCTATGTGCCGTTTCTAACAATAAGTAAGACTAGTTTTTAAATCATTAGTACAGTTAATATATGAACTGTCTCCGCAAATGCTTCATGTATTTGGATGTTGTGGATTATCTACGGATGCCATGTTGTTGAGAGGTGGAGCCTAGTCAAAGGAGGTAGAACACTGTGTCTTGACCCAAAAGGGAAAGTGTACCTCGAAGCGTAACTCCACCCTTCCTCCCGGACTTGACTTCCCATATGCTGTTATACCTGAGAAAATATTATACAAGAGAAGTGTCATTTGTAGAGGAGAAATTTGGAGTCTTTTATTAGCCAGTGATTGACTGAGAACGAGCTCATGCCCCTGTAAAATTCTCAGTGCTGAAGTCGGGATGGGGCTTAGGAAGTCAAAAACCACAAGAGTGGAAAGGATCGCAAGAACAAAAGGGAAGGAGCCAAGAATAAGTGGCAGTGGATTACAGAATTAAATAATAATAACCTAACAATAACAACAATTAGCAGTGATTTGGAATTTAATGTATGCTTTGTGCCTGATTCTAGGGAGATTCCCAATAACAGTGTAGGGGCTAGGTATCGACAGAGAGTGAGTCACTGGGACACAAGGCAGCTACACAGGAACGGTAACAGGGCAAAGAGGGCATCGGGGAAAATCTAAAATGGCAGAGCTCTTGTCCTTTCAACGCTAGAGAGGGAAGAGCTTTCACCAGCCTCCCATGAGTGGACTCTGTGAGACCTTCTGAAACTGTGAGCCAGAATAAACGTCTCCTCCCTTAAACTGTGGATGTCAGGTATTCTCTCCCAGCACCAAAAAAGTAATTAAGACAATCATCCACTGATGGAAGCTTAGTTTGATTTCATACTGTGGCCATTGAGAATAATGCTAATTGCAAGTCTTTATAATATGTGCTAATGTTCTGTGGCAAGTCAGAGTGAAAGAGCATAAAAATAATATATTTATCAATTATCCAGTGAACGATTCTTAAAGGCAATTATCTAAACTTCTTGGAGATGCTGTAGACACAGTTCAGATGAATAACCCTTGATAAGATGTAACATAAAACCAAGGAAACCCCACTGAATTGCCTCTCCCCAGCCCACTGAGGGAGCCAAGGGAAAGTCACGTAGGCACCATGATGTTCTTGTCTAGAAATTACCTACTTGCTCCTCTTGAGTCCACAATCAGCCATCTCAGGTCCAAAGGGCCACCTGGCACAAGGATGGCTGGTCTCCCTACCAGTATTCTTTCTTTCTCATTGGAGAGAAAGGGGAGGAACAAAGCAACCCCACCTTGACTTGTCTGAGCATGAAAAGAACGCTGAACTGATCATAACAGAAAACAGTGAGGGACAGGTAGGCTTCGTGATACGTTTTCATTGTGAAAGACAAAGAATGTCAGACAATTAAAATGATTTATCCAGGATTTTCATTAGGGGGAGAATATTCATTAATGAGAAATGTCTCCAGAAAAGAAAGTAGAGGAGAGATTTTGTAAAACAAAGAAGTCATTGAGGAAGAGTGGAGGCAGGTCTTACCCTGGGCTAAGTGGTTTCAGTAATTAGTATAAGCTTTTCTCCAAATACGAAATTTGGTTGGTGGGGCAAATTTTTTTCAAGCATCTTCATTCTGTGGGATGAATGTTAATATGAATATTGTCATTATAAACATGAAGCTATGTTTTCAACAATGTAAATATAAATTCAGTATCATGGATAAAACTGAATCTTGAATTTTTCACCTTTTTTCCTTCTTAGTTTTTTCTTCCATTCCTCCTCTAAGATTTATTATTATAAATCTGTATCAGTGTGGAATACTTTTAGTAGAACAAAACACACATAAAACACAATTTCATGTACAGTTTTAATTAGCGATGACAACTGTATCATCTTTTTTCTTTATTAAAATATCATGTTATTTATAATGTAATATTTCTACATGGCTCATCATTGTGTACCATTGTTTTTAAAATCTAAACATTAATAGTTACATGTTTGCCCCTAATTTTTTGTTAATCTCTTGGATCAAAAAGTATATAGGAGGTATTTTTCTGTAAAGTACTGGAGGAGTAGCAACAAAGTCTTTAAAAGTCCTTCTCAAAGATCCTTTGCAGAGCTCTTTTATTATGCAAATCGAAGAGAATTAACATGTTATCATTAACACCTCCATTTGGAAACCTTTTCCTATCAACTTCCAACTGGGGTGACCTGGAGCAGCTGAAGATCACAGAATGTTTTAGAGGGTGAAAGGAGAGGAAGAAAAGGGTCACCTCCTAAGGAGGTAGCTTGCATTATGAGTTTTGCCAAAGGACGTATTTTGGCACTGTTTCGCGTGCTTAACTACAATTTAACATTTTTAATCTCTTGCTCTTATCTACACAGAAAACAAACAATAAAACTATTCAAGTTCATTACCTTTTGGTCTTACTCTACGAAATTAAAGTACTGATTTGGAAGTTAAAAGAACCAGCTCGGGAAAATCCATTAGGGCAGAAAAGTCAGAGGCTGCTTTAGTCATTAACAATATAGGCCAATGGACAAAGCCGTACTCAGGCAGGAGGATGCTGGGAGGGGCTGTCTTGAGGCAAGATGTGACCTACCATCAGGCAGGCCTAGAGACAAATGGCTTGTGACAAGTCTGTTTGTGGTAAGCTGGAAACAAATACTACCATCTAGCCATAAGAGGTATAGGTTACAAGTCAGGGCTAAAACACAGAATAAGTGAACTGGGACGCACAGTTATAAGGCCACCTCCCCCAAAACTCTGCAGTATAAGACAGATTTTTGTGAAGCATTCGAGAAGGAAACAAAGCAAGACAGTTAATCTGGAAGGAAAGAAAAGAAAACCTCGTTAATTGTAGCACGTTACTTGATAAATAGAACCAGGTTATTAATAAGATCAAGAATATAGATGAAGTACCTTAGAATCTGCAGTTCTATCAGTATCTATGTATCTGTATTGTTCCTGATGGTAGCCACACTATTCCTGCAACCCAAAGCACACAACAGCACAGAAGGGTGACTCAATTTATAAGAAATAGAGGGAACAATTAAAAAAAAGATTAAATGTTTTCAGAATTAGTCTCAGCCCAGGCCTGGCAGCTCAGATCTTCAAACCTAGAGATTTAGGAGGCTGGTTCAGGAGTATCACAAGTTTGAGCTCAGCCTGGGCAAACTGGTGACTTAGGAAAACCCTGTCTTGAAGATAAAAATAAGCTGGAGATGTATCACAGCCCAGGGTTTGTTCCCAAGTACCATGAAAAGAAAGAAAGAAAGAAAAAGAAAGAAAGAAAAGAAAGGAAGGAATGAATGAAGGAAGGAAGGGAGGGAGGGAGGGAGGGAGGGACGGAAGGATGGAGGGAAGGAGGGAAGGAAGGAAGGGAGAAAATCAGACAGATCTAGGAGGCAACTCATTTGCATAGCTGGAAAGAAGTGTAGAGAAGATAATGGGGCAAGCTTTGAGGGTCACTAACCCAAAGCAAAAGATGACAACTGCCAGCAGGCTGGTTTAGCGGGCAGTCCATATTAGGCTCATGTCTTACCAATGCAATGAATGAAACCCCAGATGAGAGAAGCAAAGTTCAGAGCAGGCACTTCACAGGGGGAAGGTGCAGAGGGTGAAAGCTTCCACTAGTTGGAAGGGGCCTAGGAAATGCAGGTAGCCACTTGGCTCTGTGTCTGGGGGGGTTTATAGATAAGCTGAGTAGGGGGCGCTGTCCACACTGAGCAGCTTGATATGGCTGATTTCTGTGATTCTCCACCCTTGAGCAAAGTCCTCCCCCTTTAAGACCTATCACCTTATCATCTTTGAAATACCTAACATTTAATCATGAGTAAGTCCAGAGAGCAGTCAGGAGCTACAGCAGGCCTCGGTCCCCTGAAAGTACACATTCTCATGCTTCTGAGTAAACTCTCCGTTTCTGGGTGTACTCTTTATTCCTAAATCCCTATACCTGCTGCCTCCTGTCACATTATCTGTTTCTTAACTCATGAGCATGTTACTTCTTTGCAATCGAAGAATAGAATTGAACTCAAAATACAGGGAAATCAGGGATAAGGTTAAAGAAGAAAGAGTATCCTGAATGAAATGGGAGCTACAGCACAGTACAAGTGTCTCCTCATAACTCTCAGGTCGTGAACTGTACAAGGAGAAAGAAAATGTAATTTTAAAAAGCAATATAATAGTTTAGAGATATTCTAATGTCTGAATCACATTGACCAAGGGACCAAACAAGGCCTAAGAGAATCTGTATTGTTTTTTCCATTGACAAGGAAGGTATTTCTATAAAAAAAATTTTTTTATAAAAGACTTAACTGGAAAAGAGTACAGCTGGAGGTACTTAGGCATGTAACTTTTTACTTCTCCTGTACCATATTTGATATTCTCCAAGGTATTTTAAGGAAGTCCCTCCAGGGATAATAAACTCTTGAGCCAACCAAATTGAGTTGGCCCCCACAAGCTCAGGATGTGCCTATCATCTCCATAAAGCCATCACTAGCATCATCAAGGCCGCAGCTCACACACGTGAAGCCGGCTGTGCAGTGCATTGAAATGCAGTATGTTACACTCATCAAAGCAAAAAGAAAATGCATTAGTAATCACTTTCCCTTCCCCATGGAAATTAACTTTTTTACTATATTAATTGATATCAATTGTGTAATTAATATACAATTGTGTATTTAACACATACATATATATGCATAGGTGCCTTACTGACTTTGTCCCTGCTGTGACTCAGTACCCAGCATGCACAAAGTCAGGGAGGGAAAGCTTAATGTAGCTCACGGTTTCAGAAGGTCACAAGTGTGTTCATGGGCGGGCAGCTGGAAAATGGTAGAAGCACGTGATGATGGAGGTGGAGATGGAGGCAGCTCCTCACAGCATTGCGAACAGGAAGCCAAGTCCAGTCTCAGAAAGAAAGCAGGCAGTAGCACACCTCCTTCCAGGTCCTGTCCCAGCGCTTCTCCACTTCCGGGTCCAGCCTCGGTGTTTGCCCCTTCTGGTTTAAGCCCCCATTGCACGCCTGTACTCTGTAATCCACCGCACATCTGTAACTATAATCTATTTCACAAGCCTGTAATCTATAATTTGCCACATGCCTGTCTTCCACCACACACCCATAATCTATCTCTGTAGACCAAGCCCTCGTCTCCTAATTGCACTTGGGTTCCATAAATAATTCATAACATCCAAATACATGAGACTTCTGCACGACTTTCCAAATCCAAACCACAATAACATGGTGCTAATTGTGTAATTACATACTAATTGTAAGAATAAATGGGAAGGAAATAGCATTTATTGGATGTCTAATACATAAATGAGCAAGCTATGAAGGCACCTCTATTTATAACACCTGAATTTATTCCTAACAACTCCTTTCTCTATTCCTCACTTATTCCTGGATGAAGTATCTCTTGTTTTTTGCCTTAGGCACTTCTACGTAGATTGTCTCATCTATACAAATTCTCAGGAGATTCTGAATTAATTATTTTTACTTCGGTTTTATAAATGAGAAAATTGCAATTCAAATATATTAGAGAATCAGTGATACATTACAGTTAATCAACATTAGCTAGAAAAACAAACAACAAACAATACATGTTAAACGTAAAAATGTGTTTTTCTATCATTAATTTGTCTTCTGGGAATCGAATCTACAAAGCAGGCATTTGAATGCAAAGACTAGCATAAACATGAGGTAATTTCCTCTTCTGACCTTAGAAGTTGATATCAGTAAAATCATCAGACAACCATATAATAAAAGTGAAGTTGGTTATTGGTACTTTCCCAATTTTATATTTTTTCCTCCCACAATCTGTGATACAACAAGTAATACATGTTTGGTCTTTGTCTCCAGTTTCTGGCACAATGTCCTGTGTCCCCTAGTATGACATCATCTTAACTTACTGCAAGTATGACCTCATCTTAGCTTATTGCACTTATTTACAAATATGGTTATATTTGAAAGCTTAAGGTTTAGGGATTCAGTATATCTTTTGGGAGACACCACTCATAGGAGTCTCATTACAGTCACATGGCACAGGAATCTACAATCAAAGGAGGAAACTTCTCCAGCTAGCTACATTGTTATCCCAAACTAAACAGTTGCTGATACTAAAGAGAAAGAGAATAGATACTGATTCTCTGTCTTAACAAAAAAACTGTATTCGCCATGGAGCACCTACTTATCACTGGCCAATTGTACAACACGTAATAGACCCGCAGCAAATAACTTGTAAGTGAACAAAAATGAGTGTTCTTAAACCAGCGTTCATAAGAGAGTACATGTTTTGGTACAAGTTTGTAATTTGTAAGGTTCCATCTTAAAATATAAATTTTAATTTTATTGAGAGAAGATATTCTTCATAATTGTTGAAGATGTTATAATAGTATTAAGCAAAGAGATCATCAAAGATTCTGGACCTGCTTACACCTTTCCATGTGTCCACAAACTAGAAATATTATCAGCCACAGTCAAAGAGGCAGGGTCTGTCTCCTACACCCAGGCAAGAGGCATCAAAAACCAGCCAGGCATAGGCTTGTCCAACCAGGTTCAGAAATCCAAAACAAGATGTTTTCAAGCAAGAGTCCAAGGAGACTAATCCAACCTGCAGAGACTCTTGATGTATAGTAGGTCTTTTCATCTCAACGTTTTAATTTTTGGTGCACTTTTAAACCTGGAACATCCCACATAGAAATCTGATTTTCCAATTTTTTTCTAAAAAACTAAAGATCAGTTAACACTGAATTTGCATAACTACACAGCAATCATTGGGTGAGTCTGAGTAGATCTCCACTTCAGACTGGGAATGCACTACTTGTTTTCCAATGGCCTCTCTTTATAAAAAGTGTATCTTTTTTCCTGAACTCTGAAGGTATTTGAGTTGAGCCCTCTTGACCTAAAGTCATTCAGAAAAATTAATATTGGTTATTCCATCAATGTAAATGTCTTTGAATTTAAAATACTAACATTTGTTTGAAAATAATCAAAGTACTTGCAGCTATGAATATGTGATGTGAAAAAATAAGGAATTTCAAATATATATATATATATATATATATATATATATATATATATATATATATATATATTCAGTTAGACTGCCTTTCCCTCCAAAAAAACTCTCCAAAGTAAAAAGATTGCCTTTTTAAAAATCTAATGAACCAGACCAAAAGAAAGAACACATGAGTACATCTACTGACCAAATCACTTAAAAGAATTGTTGAACATATTTCTCCACATTAGTAATGGTGTTGGATTATAGCAATCAAAAAAATCTCAAATCTCTGCCCTCAAATATCATATTGAGTGTTTACCTTGATAGACAGAGGAGTGAAGAGGATAATAAGCAAATAATGTAGAACATAAAAGATCATGTTGTAGAAATAATACTTCAGATTTAGAGTTTTGATGTTGCTCCTTGTCACAGACAAACCCAGGTCCAATAAACCAGACAATCACAGGGAAAGCAACCGTATCTCTAAGCTACACTGTTTATGCTAAATGCATTAGATATCTTTTCAACTAATGGTATTTCCTATTTACAATAGATTTATCGGGATATAAATTAAGAAGCATATGTATTATGAACAAGGTCTTGCATGTATCTGTGACAAACAAGAATGCTGTCATGGAAAATATTAGAATAGTGTTGATAAGGAAAAGCGTAAGTCCTATCTCCAGTCTGTGTTCAAAGACATAAATTAATCTGTACACATAGATGCAACAAAACCAGCTTTAAAAGTTTTGCGAATATTTAAAGAGGGTAAAATAAATTCAGAAATATGAAAACAGAGCCCTAGTATAACAACGGTACACTTGAAAGACTTTTTTTAAAGAAATGAGTGAGAAATTTGGCTCTAAATTTGCTAGTAGTCATTTAAGTTGAAAAGTATGTTCAAGTCTTTATCATTTCTACCAAAAATTTTAAGAGAAAAATGCAGAAAATAATAATAATGCTTCTAAACAAGCAAAAGTCTCTCTCATGGGACCTTATATAGGTGAAAATGTGACTAAATACACCAGGTTCTTAAAGACACTCCTTGAGTATATTTAGCAATGAGTCTCAGAAGTCCTTCTTGATGTTATTTGTGGAAGGACAAAAGCCATCGCCAAACTACGTTGTAAGTGCAGGAAAAACATTTGTTCTAAAACCACAATATTTCAGTATTCTAAATTAAGCCAAGACTTAAATTCAAAATGGTTGGAAGAGCAACTGATTGCTTCTTTTTGAGATTCAAAAATGTTATTTAAACCCAATGATTCAAAGATAAATTGACCAAGAAAATATTTTGAGCATCTTATTAATTCCTAAGATAAACTTCCATTCAGGAAAACTAGGCTAAGAAACAAACACACACACACACACACACACACACACACACACACACACACACACACTAGTTACTTTCTTGTTCTTGAGACAAAAATACATGATGTCCACCATTTTAGGGAGGAAATTTTATTCTCGCTTACAGTTTCAGAAGGTCACTGTCCACGTATGGGCTGCTGGCAGTGGCAGAAGTGGCAGGAGGAAATCAGGAGACAGGTTGTTCAGGGCCTGATGAGCACAAAGATGAGGGAAGGAGAAAGGCCAGAACTAGCACGCCATTGCTCCAGTCAAGCCCCAAGTATCAGCTCCTTCTGGCGAGGCCCCACCTCCCAAAAGTACGTGGTATCCATAGTTAATCCATAGTATCCAAATACTGGTGGCTTTTGAGGTACACTCCACATCCAAACCGCAACATTACACCCCTAGCTTCCAAAAGACTTAAACCCCCCTCCTGTATAAAATGCGCTTGGTCCTTCTATAAGGGTTAATAAAATTGTAAGTTTTAGCACTATTAAAAAGTACAAGTCCAAAGTCTGCTCTGAAACACAAGACAAAAATCTTATCTGTGAGCCCTGTGGAAATCAAAGAAAAGTTGAGCACTTCCAACATGCAGTGGAGCAGGGTAAACATTCCCGTTCCCGGAGAGAGGAATGGAGGGTAGAAAGCGATCAGAACAAGGTAAGTTTTTGTCGCAGCAGGACAACCCTTAAATCCTGCAGTTCTGTGTCCAGCATCTGGGGTCAAGAAGTGGAATGATATGCGTTTCAAGGCGCTTGGCTGGCCCCACCCATATACCATTGCCTCTGGCTGCAGCCTTCACCTTCTCTCCTTGGGGCTGGACCCTTTCAGGGTTTTTTGGCTGACAGTCCATGTTTCTAGCATCTACAAATTTCTGGGCTATCAATCGCACCTTCAAGTTCACCTTCACAATTTCATGTATTGCCCTCCTGGGGGCATGCTGCCTGGTCTCCTATGATATCAGGGTAAAAGTCTCAATGGTCTGATTCCTGCACTCTGTGTGCCTGTAAAAACCTGCACTATGTGGATGCCGTCAAGATCTGCACTGGCTAGTCTGCCCCTCTTGGCCAATGCCTGTGAGGCCTCTCAGTTGTTGGATGATTGAACTTCAGTAACCTCAGGCCCTAGAGAATGCCTTGGGGTACTATTCTCACAGCAAGGTCTTGCTTCACACCCCTGTAATAGATAGGGTGTGGGGTCTTTTTGATTTCTGACATCCGTCCAAGACATTGATTTTATAACTCTGCTCCCAAGTACATGGCTTCTTATTAATTCCAGTCTCTTTAAAACCTCATGGCATTTCCTCCTGCTTCTCAGTGTAGAGATGGCTAAAAACTGAAACAGTACCCAAGTAATAGTATAAACATTGGGTTGCTTTAAAATTAATTCCATCAGATTAAATAGTCCGTCATCCTTAATCTCAGTGTCAGGAAAAGTTTCTGGACAAGGGCAAAATGCCAGCATACTTTTTGCCAGAGTGTACCATGCACGCTTTCTAGACCAATTGCCAATAAAGTCCTTCTCATCTTAAATTTCTTCTTGAGCCTGGCCTTTCCAATCCACACTTCTATCAGCATTCTAGTCTTCTGAGCTCTGATAAAAATCTTTCAACAAACTTAGTTTACATCATTCTAAGGCTTCTCTAGCTGTCCTCTCCAAACCTGTCCAAATTCTTTCGGCAAACCAGTTCTACAGGCTTCTAAACCACATGGTTGGGTGAATTCACATAACTCTACTTCTCTGATACCAATTTCTTTCTTAGTTATTTTCTCATTGCTGGGACAGAGGACCTGACATCCACTATTTCAAGAAGGAAAAATTTTAGTTTACAGTTTCTGAAGATCACAGTCCATACATGGACAGCTGGCAGTGGTGGAAGCACATGGCAGGAGAAACAGCAAGAGTTGTATCGTTCACTGCATGGTACACACTAAGCCAAATGAAGGAGATAGGGCATAATCAGCACACACACCTCCAGGTCAAGCCCCAAGCATCTGCCCCTTCTAGCCAAGATTGACCTCCCAACAGCACATGACTTCATAGGTAATCTACAATATCTAAATATATGAGGCTTTTGGGGACACTCTAGATCCAAACCTCAACAACACGTATGCATGTATATATGTGTAAGTATATATGTACACACTTTGGACACACCCATAATTCTTACCACTTTCAGAAAAAGTTCTAGAAATCCTCTTTTGTGATTGTGCGTGTGTGCATGTGTGTGTGTGTGTGTGTGTGTGTGTGTGTGTGTGTCTACCTTGATGTCCTGAATTTTTTCAAAAACTAGGGTACTGTCAAATAAAAAATTTACTGTGTGTCCTCACGTATCATTCATCTTATTCACCGGGCCTGGCACTGTGAAACTTTGGCTCTTCTGCCATGTCAAAAAGACCATGAAAGGTAAACATTTTGAATTACGAACATCGAAGTAGCCAGGACAATGCTGCTAAGTTACGGATAAAATGGGCATTCTAGAACTACTTCAGAAAGTGGCAAGAACAATGGGATCATGTACACTCAAATTTGGGGGGAGTATTCTGAAGGGGATTAGTGACAATGTTATGGTTTGAGGGGAAATTAATCATGAGGTTAACCCATTGATTTCTGCTGTTAGGAGGAGGGGCCTGGTCTGGGAGGGGGTGGGGCATACCACTGGGTCTTGACCTAGAAGGGGCACAGTAATGGAATATAACCTAGAAGAGTATACCCTAGGTCCACCCCTCCTCTGGGACTCCCAACTTTCTGCCCGTCATGTCATTGCATGGACAGCTTCTTTCCCCCTGGGGCTCTGCCGACCCCTTTCACCATGGCCAGCAGCCCCTGAATGGATTGAGACCTTCTGAAAACATAAGCTAAGGTGAGACTTTCTTCCCTTGAGGGGTGAGCATTTGGTACTCTGTCCTAACAATAAAAAAGTGACAAAGACATACTGTAATACTTATTTTTAATTTAAACATTCACGGTATTGTTTGGACACACTTTGTGCATACGAGAGAAGACAGCTATTCGCTCCCACTACATTTGATATGATTATTGTCTAGGGAATCTTTGCAACAATTTCCTCATAACCTCCTAATAAGATGATTTCTGAATTATGATATTTCTCACAATCGCCTAATAAGTATTTGGTAGTATAATACCTGAGGTTGTGCTCTGAGCAATACGCAAGTTGCTGTGTTGTCTATTTCTAATTTAACGTAGATATTTTTACTTGACAGTAAGCTAAGCTGGGAGTAAAATTAACAGTCTTTTATGGCCAACTGAAGTACATAACTAGGGCTGGGCATACACAAATGGTCTCCTCATATTATCTTAGAAATTACTACAATGCAATGCGATGAAATATAAATACAATCTTTAAGGCTAAGAAAATCCCACAAAAGAAAATGCTTTTTAAGAAAGAGTTACTTAGTTCACTTTCGAGGAAATGTTCAGGTCTGTGGCTGAAGATTAGATGTTTCACGCATACACTGATATCTTTCAGAATTTTGGTTATTGTTTTCTAAGGTCTAACCTGAACAAGGTCTAAATGCACTCACTGGTCTCAAAGGGATCATCTGTAGCTGAAAGAACAAATAAGACAGCCAAACAATCCACAGCATCCAGAGCTTCTCAGAGTTTAAACTCACAGTGTGATAGGGGACAAGGAGCGACAAGCACTAGTCATTGATAACAAAAAAGGAAGACATACTCCATTCACTTTTTAGTCTATGAGACAGGTTTATGAATGGGACACATGAATGAGATGGGAATTATTTATTTATTTATTCATTTATTTATTTTTATTTATTCATCTATTTATTCACTGGAAAATCAGTGAGGTCAGTATGGCTGTCTCAGTTACTATTTCATTGCTGTGACTCAATACCTGACATCCACAAATTTAGGGAAGGAAAGGCTTATTTTAGCTCACAGTTTCAGAAGGTCACAGTCCATTCAGGGGAGGCTGGCAGAAGTGGAAGGACATGGCAGAGACAGAGGTGGAGGCAGCTTCTCACGCCATTGCAAACAGGAAGCCAAGTCAAGGCAATTTGGGACTAGTCCCTCAAGGAAGGCAGGAAGCAGCTTATACATCCTTCCAGGTCTCCTCCCAGTGATCAGCCCCTCCTGGATCCAGGTGTGGAAGGTGTGGTAAGCCCCCACTACATGCCTGTCATCCAATTTACACTCCTGTAATTCAGTTTACGTGCCTGTAATCCACCCCTCCAGACTAGTCCCCAGTATCCCAACAGCGTATGGTTCCATAGACAATCCATAACATTCAAATACATGAAACTTCGGGGGACATTCCAGATCCAAACCACAGTAATGGTCCATTGTGATCTTGCTTCTACATGCAAAATTAAGCATTGAGAAGCATGGACTTAGCCTTTCTGCTTCACCCTGGCCATCTTCTTCCTAAGAGACTGATGTGAAAACACAAAGCTGCTCTCCCATCCGCCCCATCGACAATCTCCTGAATGTTTTTGGCCAAGTCACATGTCTGGAACAGGCATCAGCCAAGTACTGCCCCTAAAAGAATTTCTGAATATCCATACTAAAAATGTAAGAAAGATTTGGAGCAATTTATAATGGTCATGATTGATGTCAGCCATTTATTCCCTGAGCTTACTATGGAGAACCCCAAACGCAGAAGGAGATTTGTGTCATTTTCAACTTGTTTCTCCCTTTGCTTCCTCAGCTTCATCAGAAGATGAGCAATTTTTCTCTTTCCCTTTTTCCATTTTTCTCATTCCCTTCCACCATAATGATTCTGCCTCACCTCAGGCTTCAAATAATAGAGCCAGTTGACCATGAACTGAAACCTCTAAAACCATAAGCCAAAAATAAATATTTCATTCACTAAACTGTCTTTTTCAGGTATTTTGCACAGTAGTTAAAAAACTAACTAACATAGTCCTGACATCTACTTATAAATAGTGTCCTTAGCCATCCCATAGTCTGCCTTCTTAAATATAAAAATAATCGTAATGGGAGTTAAAAGTCTTCGTTTTCTCCTCTTTGCCAGAGTTTGCTGTTGTTGCTTACCGGTGCTCTTTTCTTGGTAATATTCGTCATAAAAAGAATAATAGAAATGTAAAATGTTACAGCAGTTGGGTTGCCAAAGGATATACGTTCTTTTAAAACTTGAATTATGCTGGGTACTCGCTAACTTAAGCTATAATCATTTTTCATGTAATTAAAATGTTCATGAGGCATAGACGTAGGAATCAATCATATGACCTACCTTTCTTTTCTTCTCACAAGGCAACAATAATAATTAAAGATGCCTCCAGCCTTTTGCATGACAGGTTTTTCCAAATTTATGAATTTAAAATAATGATCTCCCTTTCAGGCAAGATTATACCTGGCTACCGGGGTAATAATAAAAGCAGTGATGAATACCAGGATAAAAGAATGCCTTTCTAATGGCCCAAGAATGGTTTTCTAACACTTTTTATATTGCCAGTAGGAGTACAGCATATGAAAAAGTGTACCTAAGTGGAACCTAATCATCTGTGAGAAGGAAGATAAAATATTGAAGATAGGTAGGGAAAAATAATTCAGACTTATTTAAGGAAGATGCTATAAGGTTCAAACTGACTCTATGAGGACGTTGAAGAGAGATATAAAATATTCTTCTGGAAGCAGGAGCTTTGAGAGAGAATGTGACAGTGGACAGAGACTCTTTCATTATGACAACATGGCTTTCAATCTTGTTTCTCTAAGCAATATGGAAACCTTGGATGAAGAGCCAGAGGGAATTAGATTCCTTTACACGCCGTGTACTCTATTTGCAGAGGTAATGTGGAAAAGACAGAAAGAAACAAAGTGGAAATACAGCTGTGTTAGACGCAGAGGCGAAAGCAGCTCATTGGCTGCCACACACGGGTCTGCTGGGAACAGCTTCTTTTATGTTCAAAATTAGCTTACCTAGCAACTCATAAAAAAAAATTCAAGCATGTGACTGGCCTTTTGTCTCAGGCAGCCTTGCCCTGGTGGCGGTGTGCAGGTTAACCCATACAAAGAGTAGATTCACCATTTATAGCAACGGTGATGGAAAATAATTCTGCCCTTCCGTCATGTGTGCAAGTCCATCTTCCTCCTCAAAGCCCTCCGGCACAATTTGGAGACGAGCAGTTCATTGTATTCGTTTTTCTTTTAACAAGGAAGTTACGTTGTCTGAGTACAAACGGCAGAGGAATTTCTTGGCCTTTTATTCTTTTTCTGTTGGAGCTTGAGCTCCTGTTTATAAGCTTACATTTATAAGCTCAGTATCCTAAGCTGGTTTCTTTCAGGTGTTTGACAGGCTGTTTTCCTTTCATCTTTCTTTTTTTAAGCATCATTTCAAAAGCAGCAAAATGAAAAGTCAAGGCATTAGGGAAGGGGCTGTTAACTCCACTGACTGTAGAGATCATGTTTTCTGGGATGCACAGAAATGGCTGACCCTTTGCAAATATAAGAAAGAACAGGCTTTTTTACTTTTTCTTTTTCTTTTTCTATTCTACTTACCTCTTTGCTTCCACAACAAACCCATAACAGATGTGAGGGAATCTTGTCCTGTAATCCCCAGTGGTGCAGATTCTTCCTCTCATATTAACTCTCAAGCCTGAAATATCTTCTTTCCTCAACCCAGCATATCCGGCAAAGCCCAAATCGAATCTGCCATTGAAAATCTTAAGGAATGATAACCTGATAACTAATTCGCTTGACTCTCAAAAGCTACATTTACAGGCAAGCCAAAGGAAAATTAATGGACTACTTCTCATAGACTACCTCTTGGATGGATCGTATTTAGATACTAAGGAATTCATAATCATAAGTACAAGGATGCAAAAGAATTGACACCAACTGATCACCTAGCTTTGGAAAGTTGACAAATATGACACAGCAAAAATGTGGTACTTAGTGTCAAATGTACCATTAAAAAAACTATTTCTAATGATTTTTTAATATTCACCTTAAGAGAAATTTCCTAGCTAAGATACTTTTCCAAATAAAGAATGCAGTGGTGATGCTGACATTATTTGTGAATTATTTTGGTGTGATTCTCTGGGAATACTCAAAAACAATTTTCTGAATGCATCCTAAAATAGATGAAAATAGGACATGATACAGAACTGCAATGATAACAGAATGGAAGAATGCTAAATAGAACTTAGCAGAGATTATGCAGAATTTAAGTAGATATACATATGTAGATACATAATACTTACTTTAAATTTGAATATGCTGTCTTCATTCTTCACAAATATTGGATGCATGATAGTTGTATTTCTGAAGATGTCCCTGCACATACATAGTAGATTTCTCTCTAGTTCTTGAAATAACATGGCCAGGTGCATATTATGAACCCTATAATGGTCAATTCTATCTTCAAGACGTTTTCTTATCTGAAAAACAAAAGCTATTTACACCAGGGAATGATCATCTGTTCAAAGAGTCCATATATTATATTCTATTTGGAAAATGTGTCCCCCCACCCATTATCAAATGCAAACATCTTAATAAAACTCATGTTCAGGCTGCAGAATAATTAGGTTATTAAAACTCTACTCTCTGAAAATAAATAGATTCTACAGAGCAAAACTGAGCCTAAGAGATTAGCTGGTTTCTTTTGTCTCTTGTGTGGAATGGCTAGATATGAGACTGAGGAATTACTGCTGTTAATTAATAACTAAGTCCACAAAAAAGATGACTTTCTGTATTAGTCAGCTTTCTTCTTACTGGAAAAAAATATCCGACACTTGGAGCTTAAAGAAAGAAAGGTTTATTTTTTGGCTCACAGTTTCAGTGAGTTCTGTCCATGGTATATCTCCAAAGCAGAAATGGGATGGTGGATAGCTCCTCACATGTAGCGGCCAAGAAACAGGCAGAGATAAAGGAAAGAAAGACCAAAGTATAAGAATACTCCCTTCCTTCCAGGTAACACCTTTCATGATCCATCCTCTCTAATCAGGCCCCATCCTTAGGCATATGAGACGTCTGTTGGACATTTTAGATCTAACCATCACACCTCCCTTGCTGTCCTATAGAAGATGCTATCTACTTACCATGTAATTTCTCCCCCTTTTTCACCTATGATTAAAGGAAATGTTCCTCCAGTGAGGAGGATCTCACAATTATTGGAAAAATGTGAATTTGTTGAGACTTCAGCCTGTAATGGGAAGTTCTCACTGCTTTTCTCAGGAGATGGCTTAAGGCATAAGCGTAGGATCCAAGTCTCTGGTTTTCTCCTTTCACAGCTGCTGACTTCACCAGTCTTGAAGCGATGCTACATTTGAAATGAAAGGTATTAAGGAATCACTAAGACAACATTTCCAGAAAGGGACTTTTTATGTCTTGATAATTAAAGATAGTAGGAAGGGAGCAGATCCAAGTTTACAACAGAGAAAGAAAGGAAGAAAGAAAGAGAAAGAAAGAAAGAAAGAAAGAAAGAAAGAAAGAAAGAAAAAGAAAGAAAGAGATGTTGCTTTCTGTAGTTTTCTTGCTTTAGTTGCTATTAATTTACTTGTGTCTTGAACCAGTTTCCTCAAAATAAACCAGAGCTACAAAGAAAGTTGATTTTTACTGAATTCATTCTGTTATAAAAGGTGTCTCAGTCACTTTCTCATTGCTTAACACAATACTAGACATCCACAGCTTAAGGAAGGGAGGTTTTTATGTTTCAGAGATTAGTAGAATTTAATGGCAGAAGGGCCTAATAGGGAAGAAAGTTGTTCGCAGAATAGCAGCCAGGAAGCAAAGAGGGAAAGAGTAAAAGCTGGGACAAGAGTGTTCCCTTCAGGCTTTGCCACTGATGGTCAATGTCTCCAACCAGGCTCCACTTCTTAACAGCACACGAAATCATCAACAATTTAATTCGCCAATGAGTCTAATATGTTCACAATTCAATCACCTTCCAAACACATGAGACTCTTAAGAGACGTTGTTGATTTGATGGCCAACTCTAATGAACTAACTTTCCTAAAATGCCATGGAAAGAAGAATGCTGAGGCCCAGTTCCAGCCCAGATGAAAGATCTATTTTTCAAATGTCTGCCAGGAGCCCACCACTGAAGAATGATAGCCAGCAAGCCAAGGACTCGTCATGACCATTTTCACTGACTCAGCTAAATTTGGTCAGATGTGTATGTGCACCTCTGTTGAGTTGAAAACTACCTGATAACCTCTATAAATATGTCTAAGTTAAACTTTTCTGTCAATCCCTTCTTAACATTTTCAGAAAATACTTCAAAAGAGAGAAGAAACAATGCAAGAAACGATTATTTACAATGCAAGGCCAGAAGTGATAGGTTGCAAGTACTATAACCGAGGGATAAAAAAGGCGCCTCATTTCTTAATTAAATTTAAACAACTTGCAACCCTCTTTCTGAGATTTGTTGGTTGACCCCTCCAGGTATCTTTAGCATTTTAGTCTCATTTGCTTTTTTAAAAGCAGATGAAGTTGCAATTATACCTCAGCTTAAGGCATCATCGTCAGGAGAAAGTTAAAAAGTACAATGAGCAACTGGAAGAAAGTTTAAGAAAAGTAATTTCAGACAAATGAAAGAGACAATAAAGACATGGAGGAATGTAGCAAATTACCACTAATGCCTCTTCCTATATAATTCAGCTGCCACACAGAAAGTTTTCACATGGTCTTGAGAGTATCAATAGCCATGATTTTTGTTTCATTTATTAGAAATACCTTCTCAAGATCTTAGTAATTTTGAAATAAAATAGCTTGGACTGCATAAAAAATGATGCATCCTATCCAAATATCATTTAATCTAACCTAACCATACCAATGCAACACCCAAACATAAAGTAACTTATAGTGTATTAAGGGTCCTGCTAATGTTCCAAGTAGTGCATGCTAAAAATTAATTTTAAAATAGTAACATGGTCACTTTGATTTCAATTTTTATTATTAGATGATCTCATTTATCCATTTTATATCAAGAATCTGTTTTGTCATAAAATTTTGAATCAGTGCGTTGAATATAATGGAAGCATAAGAGGATTTTTTAAAAACATTCTTTATATTTCTTCTTTAAAATTAATTATAAAATCAGTTTAACAGACTAAAATATCAGAAGGTAGACTCTCTGTAGCACTTGTTTCTTCCCTGTGTATATATTCATATACTGTTATGTTTCTTTTACAATATTTCCTTTGTGAGCTTCAGTAAAATCTGTTTAAAAGGCTCTATTTTAAACTAACCTCTTAATGCTAATTTCCTATTCAATTTTTAATATAGTCATCACTAAGGATGGAGAGATGATTAGGAAAAATGAATATACATTCAGCCCAAAATTTTAAAGTTTGTGTCTACATTGGTTTTTTTTCCCCTCATTTTATTAGTGTTTATATGAAATACACAGTGGTTACATTGAGCTCACGTATTTTGTGTACACATATCTCACATTAATATACCCTTCTAATTTCACAAAAAAAATCTCAAATATAAGACAAAGAAAAAAATACAAAGAATTTCTCTGGCTGAGGAAAGGTTCTTCCTTCATTCTCTTTCAGCCTCCCTGTAGGGAAAATTCTCTCTCTCTCTCTCTCTCTCTCTCTCTCTCTCTCTCTCTCTCTCTCTCTCTCTCTCTCTTTCTCTCTTTCATTTATGACAGTTATATGTAGACTAGGAGTGTGCTACTTGGGATCAGAACTGAACCCAGGATATCTGCACCCAGCTACCTCTCCAATTCTTCATTTTACATTTTGAGACAGAGTCTTACTAAGTTACCAAGTCATTTAATTGGTCAAGCTGAATTAGCAGGCCTCCTGCCTCAGTTTCTTAGAGTGCTTAGATTACAGGAAGGTGCCACCACATCCAACTGTCTGACACCTTTAATGAGTTGTTAAATTCTCTGAGAACCTATTGTTCTATCTGTGAAATGAGATATTTATAGTCCCATTAAGTTCACAGATAAATTGTGCACATGAATTATGCATTTCCTCTTCCAAGTTCCCAAGTTATTTCTCAACTACAGATTTGTGCCAACTCAATGATTTTCCAATCATCACAAATGTTCTTTAGAAAATGTTTCAAAGCTGGATTAATTTTAAATAACACTATTATGATTTGGGTCTGCCCAAAAGCCTTCATGTACCTATGGATAATAAGTACTGTTGAAAATTGAGGCCTGTCTACAAGGGGCAGATGCTTAGGGAAGGGAAGCTCCGTCATTCCTCTCAGACTTGGTTCATCTCTGCCATGCCCTGGAGAGCTCTTTCTCCACCTCCAGCCCCATTCCACCATTTTCAACTATCTGCCTGGGAATGGACTGTGACCTTGTGAAACTGTGAGCTAAATTAAAATTTTCCTCTTTAAAGATGTGAATGTCAGGTACTCTGTCCCAGCAATGAAAGGAATTGGTACTGAGCAGTGTGGTCATTGCTCTGACTACCTGATTATGACGTTTGGAAGCCTCTGGAACTGACTTGAGGGAAGAGACTGGCAGGGTTTGAGGATGCTGGCTGGAAAAGCTTTGCAGTGCTCTGAGCTAAGCTTGAAGGGAGATTCTGTTTAGAGCTCAGAGGACTAGAATGCTAATAGAAGCATAGATAGGAAATTCTGGGCTCAAAAATTTTAGATGGGAAGAATTGTAATAGCATGTAGTCTTAACCCTGTATGCTAACCTCTGACAAAAATGTTTGTTGGAATTTTGCTTTTGTCTAGATATTTTGCCTGAAACTGAGATTAAGGATAGTGAACTACTTAATCTGATAGACAAAACCTCAAGGTAGCCCAGTATTCAGACTGTTACATGGTAACTGCTTTTAGCATTTAGCCAACTCTATGGCAAAAGGCAGGAATCAATGGCACGAAAATGGTACAAAATGTTTACAATTTTACCAAATCCAAAGGTCCTGCAGTGTTGGGAAAGGTTAGCATGGGGAAGTTAAAGAGATTAACATTGGAAAGAAGCCAGGTCCCTTAAATCAGGACTGTAGAAAAGATACCTTGAGGGCATCTCAAAAGTCAGCAAGACTCAAGCCCAGTTCAAGGATGGAAAGACAAAAGACTTTGCTCTAAGAAGTATATCCCGCAGCCAAAGGAAAAAATGTCTGCCAGAGTTCAGTCACCTGGAATTCAACCATCTGAGAATTCAGAAGCTGTGGCGGTGGTTGTCTAAGGCTACTGGCTCAAGACAGTGGCACACCTTGGTAACTTCCTCACAGTCCTGATTGTACCGGCTTTCAGAGTCCAACAATTGTGGGTTCACTGAGGCTTCAATCGAGACTTCAGAGGAAGGCCTTGGAGGCCACGCAATGCATCCACGCAAAGCAGTGAGTAAAGTTGCAATGGAGCGGAGACCCCGGGAAATCCAAGATTGTTTGCTAAGAAAAGCTGCGGGCTGTGAGCAGATCCAGGCCAGAGGGTGGAGGACGCAGCCAGTGGCAATGCCCCTTAGTGATGGAGCCATCCAAACTCCTTGAAGTTCACATCTCATCAGAGCCACAGCTTGCCCTGGGTCCTGGATGTGGAGCTACTTTTCCCTGCCGTGTTTAGAATTCGTTTTGGTCCATTTGCCTTTTATGTTCCTATTCCTCCCTTTTGCAAGGGGAATATTTACCCTGTGCCACTGTATGTTGGAAGCGCTTAACTCTTTGGTATTCACAGGAGTTCACAGCTAAAAGTTTGCTTTGATTCTCAAAGGAGATTTTGGATTTGAATATTTTTAGTAGTGCTAGAACCATTACGATGTTAAGACTTTGGCAACTGGTGGAGAAGGGCTAAATGCACTTTGCCTAAGAAGGTAGATGTGAGTCTTTTGGGGACAAGAGGCAAAATGTTGTGATTAGATTTGGGGTGTCCCCCGAAAGCTCATGTATCTATGGATAATGTATACTGTTGGGAGGTGGGTCCTGGCTGCAAGGGCAGATGCTTAGGGCTAGGCCTGGAAAGTTAACTCCACTCTGTCTCTCAGACTTGACTCTGTTCTGTTACACTGTGAGGAACTCTCTCCAGCTCCAGCTCCGTGCCACCATTTACAATTGTCTGTTTGTGAACGAACTGTGACCTTCTAAAATTATGAGCTAAAAGGAAATCTTTCTGCTCTAAGTTGTGGATGGCAGGTATTCTGTCTCGGTGAAAAGAAAGTAACTGAAACAAATATTAACACACTTCGATTCTTGTAACCCTTCTTTGAAACATTGGAAAATGGTTAATATTAAAGTCAAATCCTGTTCAGACACCTAGGGAAAATTCAAGAAATATATCAAGTTATCAAAGAAACTTTGTCAACCACTGTCTTAGTTACTTTTTTATTGTAGTGAGTCAATACCTGACATCTACAAATTTGGGAGAGAAAAGGTTTATTTTAGCTCACAGTTTCAGAAAATCACAGTTCACTCAGGGGTGGCCAGCCACAATGAAAACGCATGGCAGAGACAGAGGTGGAGGCAGCTTCTCGTGACATCAAAAACAGGATCCAAGTCTCATCAAGTCCAGTCTCTTCTGAGAGAAAGAAAAAAGCTGTAACAATCCTCCTTCTTTCTTCCTTTTATACAGTTTGAGTTCTCAGTTGGGCCTCCCACATCTGGGCGGGTGCTCTTCTTCCCTCATTCGTTCACCCACAGATCACCCACACTCTAATCCAGGGTGGCTCCTAACTGCCCAATCCTGTCTGGTTCCTAATTGCCTGATCTAGGCATGTTCCTAGACCCTAATCCAGACCCTAACCCACGAGTGGTTCCTGGTTGTCTCAAGTTGACATTATCTCCCCAACAGTCACAATCACTATTCACAACTCCATTGTCTGGGAAGACAATGACTTGCTTTTGCATTTTGCTGGGTAGTTCAAAAAATGCTTCATATTTATTTTCCTCTGGATTCCAATACTGTCCACATAAAATATTAAAATGGAACTCTACCAATTATTTTAATCAAATTTCAGGAAAGAGACACTAAATGTAAGCTAAATAAATTACTTCATTTTAAGAGCTAGGTAAGTAGTAAGAAAATAAATTGGAAAAAGAACTTCACCCCTTAAATGTCTATTTAGATCTACCTATTCTCTTACTTTGCACTGTTATAAAAGTCAGCCTTCTGTGTCCTCATACAGATACAAGAAGTATCCCGGCCCAAGTTACCAGAAACTAGAGCCCCATAAACTCTTTGAAGGAGAGCAGGATATACCACTTACCATTACATTTGCCTTTAAGTTTATAGTTCATTAAATGTCCTCAGTGGTGTTAGAAGTTAATGTAGCACATTTTTACCACAGTCCCCTGGTAGGTATCTCTTATTGGAGAAATATTGAGTTCTTAAAAAAAAAATCTAAACATAGAACCACGTGTCCTTCAGGCATAAGACATTTCAACATTTCCCTTAGTGTTTAGAAAAACTTTGCTACTAACACCTGACAGAATATTATATTTATCAACCCTGAAAATCACTGAATAAACAAGCAATTTATTGCCTTGCAACATGGGGTGAAAATTTATCTTTAACTTCAATACAGTTGTTTTTATTTCCCTGGTTGAAAAGCAGCTACAAGAAAAAGATAATGGACATATTTGATCATTAGTTGACACTCCTGAGAATGACAGAGGAAACATGAAAATGAATAAACATTGCCCATCTTTAAATAGAATTTCTGAAGAAGGGACCTTGTGAATCAAATACAGTTTACCCAAGGGCATTGTTCAACGTGTTTACTAAGTTGCGTCTGTTTTCAGTCAAGGAGGAAGTTTATCTGTAGGCAACATTTACTGCTACTCTTCACTTCATTAATTCCACTTGGTTTGTCTTCTTGTTGTTATTGTGACTTCGCATCCTGAAATTTCTGGGGTACCTCAATAGGGTCATCAGGAATGTTCCCTCAATAACTCTCACAGATCTGCAGTGCTGAACTGGGTTTCTGAAATCAAGGAATATTATAATATTAAATTATAATATTAAAAATATTAAAGTCATAGAATATTTAAAAGAATCCTTAAATGTGAAAAGAATATCTATACTCAACCCACAGGCTAAGAAAGGTAGACAACTCTATAATGTGATTTCAGGTGTCTAACAATCAAACTTTCTAAGAATAAAAATAAGTCCTTCTGCTCCTGGATACAAAATTTAACATTTAGAGCTTCTTTTGGCTAAAGACCTTATCGTTATTCATAAGCCAAGTATTTGGAACATGCATACTCAACCCTTTCAGTATTCAGGAGGGTATTTATGGCTGTAGTCTTCTATGGATGTACATCAGACCCCAGAATCTACAATTTTTGCGGACAACTTCCACCTGCACAGGAGGTTTTCATACCTTCAGCCTCAGATTGGGGCTTTATCATGGGGATCTCATATTTTGGAGTTTCTAATTTCTTAAACTGAGCAGATACTGATTTCTCTGGCTCTTCAACTTACAGGGACCATTGTGGAACCCTTCATCCTCTGATATAAGACAATCTTAACAAAAAAAAAAACCCTCATAATGATGATATCCATGTTCTGTAAATCCCAGAACATGAATCCAACATTCAAGTTGGCTAACACAGTCTGTGTGTCTTCTTTGGTGAGGCATCTGTGAAGGTCCTCAGCCCCTTTAAATCGGTTGCTTGTTTTCCTTTGTTAAGATTAAAGATCTGATTTTCTTTTGCATAAGAGCCCTTTGTCATTTGTGCCTTTTCCCAATATTTTCTCTCAGTCTGTGGTTTCTCTTTTCATCCTCTTAATATCAACGTCACTGGCAGAAGAGAACTTTTTTAATTTTAATGAATTCTGGCTTATCAGGTCCTTCTTACAGGTCTTGTGTCTTTGGGGCTAAATTTTCAAGAAATCATCGCCAAAACAACCTCATCTAGACTTACCCTCTATTACCTTTTAGGAGTTTTATAGTTTCGTGTTTTGCATTTAGGTCTACGATTTATTTTTTAGTTAATTTTTGTGAAGAATGCACCATCGATGTCTAAGTTTACTTTCTTCGTTTAGCAGTGTTTGAAGCATTACAGCTTCCATTTCTCATCATTAATTTAGATGATAGTTACGGATTTTTGTAGCCATCTTTTAGAAATTTGAAGTTTCCTCCTACTTACGCTTTCTGTTAGAAATCTTTTTGGCTGGAGGAATGGCACAGAGGTGAAGGATCTTGCCTAGCAAGCACAAGGCCCTGAGTTCAATCCTCCAGCACCACATAAAGCCAGACCTGTAATCTTGGCGCTTGGGAGGCTGAGGCTGGAGGATTGCTTTGAGCCTGCGCAGAGGCTGGGCTACATGGTGAATTAAGGACCATCCCAGGCTACAGAGTGAGACTTTGTCTCAAAAAAAGGAATATTTTAATCAGAAATGCTCATTGATTTAAAGAATAATATTTCTGTACTACTAATCATGATTTTCTCACATTGTCTGTTAATGTGATAATTAAATTTATTAGTGTGCATGTTGGAATCCATTTTGAATTCCTGAACTACAACTGATTTGATCATGTTGTATTGCTCCTGTTATATGAGGCTGTATTCTGTTTGGTTATATATTTAAACTGTTTTTTCCATTTGTATTCAGGGGAGACATGAGTCTGGGTTTTTTTTCTCAAGATGTCCTTGTTTTATTTTGGTATCAGAGTAATGCTGGCCTCTCAAAACAAGCTGGGAACGATTCTGGCTCCTTTACTTTGTAAAGAACTGATGTAATAACTTTTTCATTTTAAATGTTTCATAGAATTTGCCAGTGAAGCCATTTAAGCCTGGAATTTCTTTGTGCAGAGATGTTCCTATTTTCACTCCTGAAAATAATTTGTATTAAAAAGGTTTTGTATTTTCTTTTTTTTTAAATCAGTCTTCCCAGTAGGCCAACCCATTATTAGTTTTTTTTTTTGTTTTGTTTTGTTTTGTTTTTTTGAAGAAGTATCTTTTGACTTTGTGGTATTTTTTTCTATTTTTAATTTTCTATTTCATTGGTTTCCATTCCTATATTTCCTGTTCTTTCCATTAATTTTGCTGTGTTCCTTTTTGTATTCTTTATGATAGAAGACTAGGTCATTGATTTCATACTTTTCTGCATTCATATACTAAGCACTTGAGACTATCCGTTTCCTCTTACAGGTCCCTTCAGCATCTGCTCACTAATTTTAACAGGATGTGTGCATGTTTGTTTGTTTGTTTGTTTGTTTCTTTCTTTCTTTCTTTCTTTCTTTGGAGATAGGATCTCACTCTGTAGTCCAGGCTGATCCTGAACCCACAATTTAACACAGACTGGCCTCAAACACATGGCAAACCTCCTGCCTCAGCCTCCAGAGTGCTGAAATGGCAGATGTGCCTTGCCACACCTGGACTATGTGCTGCTGGGGAATCCAAATCAGGGGTCTTGCACTTGCTAGGCAAATGTTTTAGTCGTTGAGGTTTTCCTTCAGCCCCATGAGTGTATGTTGTATCATTGGTGCAGTCTAGTTTTAAATTGCCCTTGTGGTTCCTTTTCTGATAGAAGAGTTGTCTGAAAGCGTTGCGCTTCATTTTGAAAATACTTCAGGTAGCATATCAAGTTCGTTGGAGCTAGTGATTTCTAGTTTAAAGACAGGAGCTATTTGAGAGCAGATAATTTTGATCTCTTGAAATGTGTAAGCATTCTTACATGGTTCAGAATGCTCTCTCATTTCATAAAAATTCTATATTCACTTGAGAAGCAAGTATATGCTTTTTTATTACAGAGGTCTGTTGGCATCAATTAATTGGGCTGATAGTATTACTCACCTCTCACACAATGATGGTTGGGACCTCATTGTATCAATTTCTAAAACAGAATTTCTTTAACCCTCTAAATATGACTATGAACTTGTCTTTGTTTACTAAGTTCTGACAAGTTTTGGTCAATGAATTTGGGAGCATTTAAGAGTAATCTGTTTGATTTCATTTTATCTGACATTAACGCAGTCATATTTATTTCTAATAGCTAGTTCTCGCAGGTAGAGGAGATTTTCTTTTGTCTTTAACTTACCTTCTGGCTGTGTCTCTGCATCTTGTGTTTAAGGTTTTGCTTACGAGCAAAATGCACATCATTCTTATTTTTAACACCCCCTGACAATCCCTGTCATTTTATGTGGTTATCCATGTGCAGATGATCGAGGTACCTGTGTTTACGTTTATGATCATGGTACTTACTATGGTACTTAAACCCTGTGGACAGGGTTTTCTGCCTCTGTTTCCCTTTCTTTGCCTTTCATGACATGTTGCAAGAGTGGCTGACCCAAATATTTTTAAATATTCTATTTTATGTGCTCCGTTGATATTTTGGCACTATATCCCTGCTTTATTTTTTGGAGTTTACTGAAAAAAATTACAGTATGCATTTTCTACATCCAGTTCAGCTTCACAAAGCCTGGCTGAACATGTCCTGCCACCATTGTCTTTGCAAGTGCCTCTTCCCCTTCCCTGAAATGCCATCACCAGTGACATCTGCCTTCAGTTGACTGCTCAGAAGCGATTTCATTAGAAAAGCTTTCCACGACCTCATCAATTTATAACCTGTCTCTCTTGCTTTGTTTTTCTTTAAGATATTTTCCTAAGTAAGAAAATTTGATTAATAACGGAACCGCTGCATAAAGGGTCGGATATGTTCCAGTTGAGTTTACACAAACGAGCAATCACCGGTCAACACGACTGAACATTTTGACAGATTGTTAATACTATTTCAAAGTCTGTGGATGGAATTTAAAGACAACACTGTTTTATTTTATAGATCATCATTTATTTTAAATCATATCTACAAATAACCCTTTCAATGTTTAAAGTCCTCCATGAGGCCTCTTTTCCTTCCTATGTCCTCTTAAAAATAATATTCTTGGAATAATTTTCTCAGCCCTTGAGTTTGGGTGAAGTCTCCTCCTACACCTTGAGAATTGTCTTTTCTAAAAAATTCTATTCCTAAGTTGACTGTGCATTACTGAGAAATATTAAATAAAATGCCAACATTTCTTGACTTAACATTTTTTTCCTTGTTGCCTAGCATCTTTCCTGTGTGGTATTTCAAATTCAGTCTTGCCCCCTGTAACAGAATGGTAGGGAGGTAAAACTTTGAGGTTAATGATGCAGTTGGGCAGGCCGTCCAAATCATTCAGATGATACCTAAAGGTATTTAGATGTACAAAAACAGAATTCCTTCCACTTTCGTACCGTGCAGTATGTTCGCCTCTTCTCTTTATCCTTTACATCAGGACCGTTTCATCCCTCTATCTTTAAATACATCATAATCGCCAATGCCTGTCCCAAGTTGTCCATTTTACTTGCATTTCTATCCCATCTTTCTCGTGAGAACGAATAGCCTTCAATTAATGCACAGCCTGTATTCACGTACAAAGGAAAACTTTGAGAGTCCTGACTGAATAGGAGCAGGAGCATTCCATAATATTTTTTTAAAGAAGAAAGAGTTTGCTAGCTTTTCCTCATGGTAGGAAGAAGAGGGGGAACAGGCAGATGGAACCTGCAGAGTCCATGATACAAAGATGGTTCATGCATGTGCTGTTGCATATCACCATGCTATGGCTTGGATCAAAAATATTTTGCCAACATGTACATGGTTCAGAAGGAAGGTTTTTAGAAAGTGATTATGTCACAGAAAAGTCACAAAAATCATCAATGGATTAATCCAGTAATAGGAATTTATAGCTGAGTGGATTATTAGAAGACAGGGCTTATTTGGAGGCAGTAAGTCACTAGGGGTGTGACCCGGAAGTACAGATCTTCTTCCTGGCTCTTTCCTTTCTTTCTGTTTTCCTGCTTCGAGGAGGTGGTCAGCTTTTTTCCTACCATGCCCTTCTACCATGATGTACTTCAGGCTTAGGAATAATGGAGCCACTCAACCATGGACTGAAATCTCTGAAGCCACGAGCAAAAACACAATCCTTCCTCCTATACACTATGTTTATCGGGTATTTTGTCATAGATATGGAAGGCTGGTTAATACGTTACAGTAAAATTATAGGTTAGTGAAATGATTACATGTCAAACAATTTTGGAAAAAAAGCTAGTAAAAGTTAGAATGTCACACTCCTATGGCAAGGATAATTTCATGAAAGGTCTAGATGCAGACAGACGATGATCAAGAGAAAGGAACAGAAATCAGGGCAACAACATGCGGCAGGCTTGAGTCAAGTTTAGAGAAACTGGTCACGGCTTGTGATGGCTTTTGTCCTTGGCTCTGTCTCAGGCCTTATGATCTAGCCTGTGCAAACCTCTTTCATCTTTCATTTGCCCATGATTTCTTGATCACAACCGAGTTTCTCGAGCACAACCGAGTTTGCAGATATTCATGCCTTGACTCAAATCTGTTGAAAGAAAATCACATTAGAAAACAAAGCAACCCGACACTGCACAGGACTGATTGCTCTTGGACTGTGCCTCAAAGTCAAAAGGCAGTTCTGGAAATTTCACCGTTGAGTGGCAATACATGGAAAGCTAGACACACCAGAACTGGCACGTGCACCGATTAGGCTGAGCAACTCCAAGAAAATGGTACGTATCGCAGCAGATGGAAGTTGTTTTCAGTGTACCTCAGTAGACACACCAGGCTGTAAGAAATTGAGGAAATCTTTCCTAGAAAGCAGGGGGAAAAGACCCTACTGCATACATATTTAACTTAGTGAGCTGCTCTGTCCTGTCTCATTGATTAAGATGGAAATGCACTGCATCGTTGCCTATCAGGCAGTCATTAGAAGCCTCCAAACGAAGCTTCCTGATAACAGGAACAAGGGCCCTTTTGAGGGAGTGTATGGTTAAGGGATGCAGAAAAGTATCTGTGATTGCAGAGGAAAAAAAGCTTATCTCGAGTCAAATTATTGAAGCTGGGGATCAGGTAGGCATCATGCATATATGCGATGAATTTGGAAGGAGTGATA
Organism: Ctenodactylus gundi; assembly: GCA_004027205.1. Lineage (NCBI taxonomy): Eukaryota > Metazoa > Chordata > Mammalia > Rodentia > Ctenodactylidae > Ctenodactylus > Ctenodactylus gundi. The sequence goes on from PVKB01000587.1 coordinate 486,744, forward strand.
AAACCCAAAAGTTTCACTTCCATTGTTTTCTACTTTTTAATAAAAAATATTCCACTCATCTTTCAATAACTTAAAAAGATGTTTATATATTTTTTCTTGTAATGATTTGAGATAGCATTCTGTCAGCCTCCTGTTATTTACCAACACTATTTTGAGAAAAAAATATCTGTGGCTAGAATTACCAATGAGCATTATTGAAACTTGGGGCACTTAGGAAGTACCATTAATAGTAATTATTTATTTTTCCTCTTGACGGCCCTGAGGAGATAAGTACAGAATTTTGGATGGAGAAAATTCAGTGCTCCACAGACCATATGCAATTATAAAATTAGCTTAATTGCTAATGTATTAACATTAGAAGCATGCATGTTCATCAGCAGGTTTGCTTTTTAAATGAATTTGTGCTCCGATTGCAAAGGCTTATTTCAAGTGAGGCTTACCAAGGAGAAACTGTTCGATTTCAGATTTTTTCCTTCCCATTGAGTCTCTTACCTCTGATCAGTTCTAGAATCTCTCAGAAGATTAATTTTAACTAGAGGAAAAACCCCTTCACTGTGAGTTCTCTGAAGTTTTCTGCAATTACTAATTTAATTTGTAGTATAATCCAAAACTCGTAGAAATTATTGACAATAACTACAACAGAAGCCGACCCAGACAAAGAAAAGCCACCTGTGACAGCTTGCTTCTCAGGGATGTACCACCCTTTGCCCTAGTCCACGTGAAGCCATGAGGCAGGAGAATGACTGATAGTACAGACAGCACAGACTCATTTTCTGAGTCCCCACAGCCTGATTTAATAAAAGGACTTACTTTGAGCCATTCCGCTTGAACTATGAAATTCTGTCACACATTTTACTTTCTCTAAAAATAAAAGTAAAGACAAAAAATGTATAGAACAACTAGCTCTGTATTGCCACATTCAAACAAAGGCTCGCTGAACAGTGAACTCCCTTGATCCTAGTGATCTCTCAATGCTGGGGGTTAATGGGTGAGCAGGAAAATCGCTTCCTGGCCCGCTGGCAGGGTAAATCTCCATGTCCTAGGGAAAGCAACTTGATGAGCCACACATTCGTGATGTGTTAAAGAACTTAACAATTCTCCCACAGAGTTGTGGTAAGGATTCTGGGAAGTCATAAAAGCAGAGTGGCTAATAAAAAGGCCCCAGGGTCAGCAGGTACGCAGTGAACCTTGGAAACTTCGAACGCAGCCCTCCCCCATGGTTTTTATGTGTGTCCCTACATAGCATAAGGTTGAGCATCACATAAGAGAGCAAAAATGATTGAACTTTCGAAAGGACTAGGACTGAATGGAGCAGGAAAAAGAGAAAGGACAACAAGGGAAGCATGTCAAATGAGTAACAAAATGGCCCAGATGTCTTTAATTCCAAGATTGAATCTCTGAGGGCCTTTCCAAGTGATTCTATAGTCTCTGAAGTACTCCCTATCACTTCCAGGAAGTCCTTTCTTTTTATTTTATTGTATATTTAAATGAGGTTTATTATATTTTCTGTAAATTAAAAAAATGAATTTATAGTTAGTGTATGTACTAGTTAGGGCTCTATAAAAGGGAGAATTGACATAAATTATAAGAAAAAGAGATTTATTTGGAGGGCTTCCACATCCAAGGGGAAAGATAGTCCAAGATGGTACCCTACACACACGCACGCACACGTAAGCTGTACCCCGAGTGTGTTTCCTAACCCCTCCATGTGGCATAATCCCTTTAACAGTCTACAGTACATCAACGTTCTTACAGTTTAATATCTTAGGTTGAAATGTGGGTGGGCAGTCACTGGAGAATTGAATTTCTCTGTCCAGGATGGCTATTATTTGTCCATTTGTGTACCATAAATGTATTTCATGTATTGAAAACTGAACCCACAACATAAGATTGTTAGAAGGTGGAGCCTTTGGAAAATGATTAGAACTCAAAGGCATGCACAGGGAAGTCAGCCTTAGAGAAAGAACTTGGAGAAATACTCCACCCTTCCTCTGTCAGAGAGAAACCAGAAGCCGGCCATCTGCAATCTGCTGACCTATATGCAGTCTGCACTCTGGGAAGGGCCCTCATTTAAAACCCAATCTCAGGCTTCTACCCTCCAGAACTGTGAAAAATAAATTTCTTTGGTTTATATGTCACCCAATGCCTGATATTTTATTACTGCGGGCCAGAACACCTAAGACAATCTAAGAGCCCAGTATGGCTGGCTTGCCTAAGGTAGAATGAGGGAGAAAAGAAAAAGAAAAAGGGGGAGAGGGGAAGGACACAGAAAATAAAATGATATATGTTACACGCTCTTTTAGAATCTAATTTCACCTACTAAAAGAAAAAAGAGAGTGGACTCCTTGTAGCACAAACTCACTGTACTTCTATTAACTCAAGGTTCAGCTAGGCAGAGATTGCCAGGAAAAGACAGAATTGACAGAATGTTTTAAAAAATACCTTGTTCTTTCCTTGTCGGGCTTTCCCTGGAATCTCACATTGGCCATCTTTGCTACTGTACCTTCTCAGATGCAAGGCGGAGGTGGGCAAAGTCTACGCAAAGGAGAACTGAGGCATCGCAGGGATTCAGATTGGGAGCAGGGCTAAGGAAGATGGCCAGGGACGCAAGAAGAGACGGAAGAGTCAGACTCTTCAACCTGGAAAGACAAGGTTCACAGGAAGCCAAACAGATTAAAAATCTGCTTTAAAAGGGATGATTGATGTGGCTAACAGAAGCACAGGCCTAACTTCAAAATCAATAACAGTCTTCTTTCAAGGAATAGCTTCTTTTTTTCTTAAGTTTACCACTTTTATGAGGAAACATCTTTACCCTAGGAAATGTTTACATGGATCTTGTGTATTTTGGACACGTACATATCCTGGCAAAGTTACAAATCCTTCCCCTCTCTCTTTTCAACACCCCACTCCTCCCTCCAGTTCCCACTAACTACCTTAGACTCAGTCATGAATAAAGCAAACAAAAAAGTGTGTTGCCAATTTGATGTGGTCCATCATTACAGAGATAATGAGTCAGTAGCATCAACAGACATGTGCAGCATTTTGAAGGGAGGAAACCTCTAGAGTTGGTAAGGTGTCTTTTCTTTCTTTTTCCCCCATTTTATTGATATTTATAAATGCAAAACATTAAATTTACATTGATCTTGAGTATTTTGTAAACATACATACGGTGGCAAAGTTACAAATCCTTCCCTACTTTTTAAACTGAGCAGAGAAGCTTAGAATAAAACAAGTGAGGGGAAGCGTTCTTTATATAGAGGATAATCATCTTAGGAACCTCTCAAGCCCCAGAAGGTAACACTGACAGTAAGGGACAAAAATAATAGATTTTTAAAGGTATTGGCTGCGTTTATTTACCACAGTCCCGTTGACGGAGATTATGAGAAGCCATTGTAAGCTCTACCTCTAAGGTTGGTGTCAGGAAGAAAAATTACACCCACTGATGGTTCATTCCCCAGGGCCACTGCTTGCTGTGATTCAGGGGCTGGATAGAACATTGATTCAGACCAGTCATGGTTACTTCTAAGTGTCTAAGCTTTATCCTCCTAATTTAAAACTTACAGAATTACAGAAGGAATTGGAAGAAAACTTAGAGACTCCCTGGTTTAACTTACTCATATTTTTCATGAGAAATTTGAGTTTCAGAGTCAAACTGATGGACTTCAGGTCAGCTAGTTGGCAGACAGAAAAATAATAGAATCAGTTCTTCTCTGAGGGGGAGAGTTATTCATAGTTTTAGATTACGGCATTAGATACTTTCCCCTCTAAAGGCAAACTGTAAACAAAACCATAAGACACAGTAAAAGATATCAAAATATGTACCCAAAGCAGTAATCACTGTGGTTCTCCTTTTCAAATCAGAAAATTAATTATATAAACAGCAGCATAAAACATGCTGCTTCCATTGGATACCTTAAAATCTACATATTTAATTTTTTTCTTTTACTAACTTTACCTCTCAGTCAAATTTGAAGCTAAAACCTAGAAGAAAAAAATCTGTTGCAGATACTTGTAATTATGGAAACTAACATCACCCATTGTCTTACTGAGAATCTTAAAACTTTATATCGGTGAGCAGTTCGGTAGGAAGTATATGGTCTGGCTATTCAAGGCTTTGCAAGTGTTCACGCCTCCAGAGACCCATGACTTTGAGCTAAGCTTTGGTAAACATCTCTCCCTGAAGAGCCTGAAGAGATAGACTCAGGTGCATGTATTTCTCAGCCATTTTCTAAAGAATTGTGCTGTTTGACGTTGCATCCGCAGGTTTCATTGAAGAGGATAGTCACAGATATTTAATGAAAACAAATGAGAACCATTATTAACCACTGTAAGATGAACCCAGCCCATTATCTCACTATAAGGATATTGTGATTTAGATTCCCTTTGTTGATAATCACAGAAGTCAAATTACATGTAAAGGTCACCAGTCAAAACCCAGCAAAGTTCTAGTCACCAAAAGCACACTCGTGGAATTCTATATAAATGACAGTAGTCAGAATTTGCCCCCAAAGAAAAGCAAGATACAAATAATAAAGATTAATAGGAATGATGAACTCCACAAAATTCTATAAAGTACATAAATACCCATGAGAGGAAATAAACGCAACTATACAAGAAGAGGAAACCCTGTTGTTCTGAAAAAATATAATCAATCTAGGGTAAAAAATTTACCCAGAGATGCATTTACTCTGTGTACTCCTGAGTGGGTCATTATTGGGTTGTAACATGAAAATCTCAGGCAATTTATCCACAAAAGTATAATGAAATTGCCCAGCATTAGTATCAAGTCATTGGAATTCTCCGAACATGCTAGTCAACAGCTTCTCCTATAATTCCTGAAAAATGTTAGCATTTTAGATTTTACACTTAGGTAATGGTTACGTTTTGTGGCTTGGGATCTTAAAATTAGAGTATAACCTATCTCAGGGAAAAATAACATTTCGGGGTATTTTAAAACTCATATCTCATCTAAGTCCCTGACATCATCCATCGATTGAGCGATCGTAGATTGCAGCAGGTCACCTAAATGGAGCAGTCAAGGAGAAGAGGGCCGTGTTTCAGAGTGCATTTGTAGTCATGACCTGACCTTTACATTTCATATGGAGTTTCAGAAATGAGTTTTACAAGATAAAATTATTATTCGCATGTGTAGTAAATCTGACATGGCTGACGTTTTTCTGTATACAGGATTTTTACTTAGCAGAAAAAACATATTTAAATATATTTTAGAAAGGAATTCGAGTCTTGCCTATGATGTGATAACAACGTCAAAAGATGGATTTCTCATTACGGGCGAGAAGAGTACAGCAAAGCCCTACATGCAGCTTCTGTTGGTAGGTAGTGATGAAAAGATGGCATAGAAATCTAGTCACTACAAAGCTGGTTCTCGGCCGGCTGCCTCTAGGTACTTTGAGGACTGGAGGAAAAGGAAAAGAATTCATTTAGATCCTCCGTTGAGGAGGCAGCGACCGGAAGTTCAAAGTTCAGGGTGAAAAACAGCTGAAATTAAGAGGGAGAGATGAGGGTGTTTGTTTTGGGCTTTGCAGAGAACAATTTTTGAGAACAATTATTGAGGACCTGGATGGCAAATAATTTTGGGGGCTCTAAGAGAAAGAAACTCTTGGGATTTCTGCCAGCCAGAAGGAAAAGACTTCTTTGTTTATATATGGAGCATTTAGTCACCAAAGGGTCATGGTCGGCATGAAATTAAACAAGCCTAGTGGGTAAGGGAAACTGTGTAATTCCTCAGCCCTTGAGTTTGAAATCAAACCACTAAGGCATCAAAATAATTAGCAAGCAATGTCACTGCCCGGGAGGACTAATGAGATCACTCCTTTTATAACTTCAACAAGTCCTCTACCCAGAAGTATAAAACCATGACACTCATTAAATCAAATCTACTACATTGTGCAGACAAGAAAATACAACCTAAAGCTGAGAGAAAAATTAGGTAAAAGCAGACAGGGCATTGAAAAAGATAATAGAATTAGCATAAACGAATGTTGAGATCATTAAATTAATATGTTTGTTATTCTCACAGATTTAAGGAGAAGCATAATGAAAATAAAAATAGGAAATCGGAGGGAGACTTGAGTGGCCTTTTCAGAAACAAAATGTATAAAATCTGAGAAGAACCCATCACTAGACAGGATTATCAGCAACTTAGACACAGTAGAAAAGAAAGAAAAACAACTGATAAAGAGGCTGAGTTTTGAATTACTACTCAGTGGTGCAATTAATGTATCATTGGTGTACTAGAAAAAGAAAAACAGACTAATACTTGAAGAAATTAAAACTTCTCAAATTGCCCACATCTTTCCAGGAGAGATAAAAATAACACTTGGCGAAATTAACATCCTCAGACTGTCTAAACTGTTCCGACTTACGTCGTGAACTCGTAGATTAAAGGTGAATGACCAACAGAGAGTGTGGCCAAAGAAACTCGCACTCAGGCACTACATGACGTTAGTCACACATTACTGAAAAGTAACTGAGAAGGAAAATATCTTAAAGGTATATAGTCAAAAAAAATCGTATTTTGTAGGGGATTTAAAAACTTATTAAAGAGGATTAAAATGACCCCTGATATCAAAAAGTCAGTGAGCCAGAGTCAATCAAATGAAAAACAACTACTTAATTATAATGCAGTTAGAATGTTTTACACAAATTAAGTAATACAGACTTCCTTTAAGCAAATAAATTGGAAGGAATATTTATCAGTGTGCATACAGCCATAAGAAATATTAAAGAACTTATTCAGATATGATGAAATGCGGACTGTGGACATAGCCCAGGGATGGAGTGCTTGCATGTGGGAGACCTTGGTTTGATCCTCAGCAATGCATGCGTGCACACACACACACACACACACACACACACTGCATGAGATGGCAAATATGTTAATTTGATTGATTATATTAGCCATTTTATTTGGAATTTTCAGCATATGCTTTTGATCACCTATCTTTCAAATTTTTATATGTTTATAAGAATATATCTTGCAAAAAGTTTACACATAGATTTAGTTTTTGCTTTTTTAGCTCTTCCTTTTCCCTCTCTCTCTCTCTCTCTCTCTCTCTCTCTCTCTCTCTCTCTCTCCACCCCACTCTCTCGGGAAGAGAGTGCCCAATGTTTACAATTACTAATACACTTAAATTCACTTTAACTTTCATGTCCTCTTCAAGTATGTGGCCTTTCCATTTCCCCCTTTGTGCATTCTTCTGGGCACTAACTGATTTATTGAAGCTCTTGGGAAGACTTTTTCTACATTCATGCTTCAGAAGACGACAGAATACATTTTAGCTGATGTCTGTTTTCTAATTGGGGCCATCGGTTCTTCTCCCCATAAGAAAATAACACATTTGTGAACATTTGAATCTGGAAGGAATTTGGTAGAGCCTGCCTGCTTCTTTTCACGTGGGGAATCCTGAAGCCCCCCGGGTTTACCTTGCTCAAGGTTGCCAAGCGAATGAATAGCGATGACACGACTGAATTGAGCTCCCCTACCTCTTTGTCTGGTGTTTGTTCTGTCCTGTCCTTTCAGATTTATGCCCCCCAGACTGTTGAATATCATCAATTCTGCAGTACAATAGTTAGCATATTGCTTCCTGAAGGAGCGTGTAAGTTGAATCAATTTCACGATATGCATATTAAGTTAAGAAGCACGCAAAGCAGATGGTAAAATGCAAATGGATTAAGAGCTCCAAGGTTATCCAGACTCGAATCTATTTAAAGTAGTGATGGTCTGTCTTAAGTCTCATCGGTGACTTTGAAAACAATAGACTCAGTCCTAATGAGAAATGAAATCTATCTCAACTTGTGGTCGCTCTTTGCAAAGAGGGCTTTATTTTAATATCTCATTTATTTATTCTCACTTATATATACCCTGCAGCACCTCCTCCCTACAATTTTTTTGTTCCCATTGTATTTCTGAGCGTGTTTTTTTTATCCTTAACTTCCCCTTGGGTTTCGTTTTGTTATTTTTGCAGATGCCTAGAATTTCCAAACATTATTTCCATTCAATCCCAGGTGAGTAACGGAGTGAAGACCCGGTGTACGCAGTAATTAACATGTGTTTCAAAACATAGCACCACTGCGGTAAATTAAATGATGGAAAATTGTGAAATCAGGTTCCAACACGGTCGACAATGGAAACATGGCAGGTCTTGTCCAAAAGAGCTCGTGCTTTCCAGATAGCAGAAACAAAGGGGAAACACCAAAACCTACTTTCCAGTGGTGCTTTAGTTTCTACTTTAGCATTTTTTTAAAAAGACACATATATTGCCAACCCCCCTGGCTCAGCAGATCTTTCAAAATTAGCCTTTGAGGTTCCAGGCTGCTCTCTGAGCGTAGTTGTTAACAGAACTACCCATTAGGCACCATTCTGAGGGTGGGCGATGTCGTGGGCCTTTGTTAAATTTCTGTCACGTCTCGTATTTATGAAAAGGAACTGTGTCCTTGGGAATTTCAAAAGGTAATGAAGCAGGGGCCTGAGGAAAGCACCAGCGAGAGAGGAAGCCCAGGATGACTCAGTCAATGCCAAGTTCTGGGGGAAGGATTTGATGTCAAGGGATAGTGAGGGTCTCGGTGGCATGTGGGTGCACAAGGCATAATCAAAACACAAATGCCATGAATATTAATATCTGCAATAACTTAATTTTTTATGAAACTCACATGCACCATTCCTTAATCTGGAGGAAAAACAATTCGTAAGTTGATTTACTCGCAGTCATATTGAGCTTGAGAAAAGACAGAGCTGAGCTGGCAGCCCTCTTACGCGTCCGCCATATTGAGCGGCGTCGTTGCAGCCTTCCACCACCTCCCGGCCCTTCTCCTTTTCTTGGGTTTTCCTAACACAGTGGGGATTTATGTCTTCCTCCAAGGCTAATCAAGGGGGCCAACCCCACTTCCTACTTAGGTTACCTCTGGAAGTTTCCTCATTTAACGAGAAATCATTGCCACCGAACAACACACTGAGCTTCGGAATAAAGTCAGAGTGGGCCAAGGCTCTGCCTCATTGCGGTCTTGTCACTGGGCCAAGGAGGTTCCCCAAAGAGGTTCTGGGAACGACATCTCATCCATGAGGTGATTGTAGGTTCACTGACTTCCACCACAGAGATAGGATCTCTAAGAACGTCAGCGAGAGGCACCGAGATGCGCACTAGGCAGGACCAAGTGCACGCTCAGAGATCAAAGAGTGTGAGGGAGGCATCCGTTCTGGAGCTGGGTCTTTTAGCTGGGTGATCTCGGATGTGAATTCCTAGCGTCGGGGTACCTGCTCTGTTAGAAGGCCAACCAGTCCTATGGATTTGAAGTCGCTATTTGTCATCTACTGTTGCAGCTGCTTTCTTACGGATGAATTCTGTGGGAAGAGGAGCAGCTGACAAGTGAAAATCGTGGCCCCAGGCCCCACCTTACAGAATTTTCTTTGGCAGGGTAAGAATGGCTTTCCTGGAAAAGGAAACGGCTCCATTAACTTCTGTGTTCCGAAGGTATAGATTTTTCTTAAAAGGACAACTTCAAGATGATGGTTTTCTGACTCCTTTCTGCTTAGTTTATCTTTCAACCTCCCTCCATGGGACCTGAAGGCCACCTTCCTTGTCCTCGCATTATTAACTACGACCTCATTTCCCAGGGTCCCTTTGCTCGGCTTTGTGGCCCTGTCTTGGTATTTCTGTGTTGAAGGTCTGTCTTGGGTTTCGTCGGCATTAGTTACTGTCTCTCTGGCTCGTTTTACCAAGATTTTTCCACCCTCGAGGCATCTTATTTATTTACTTATCGCAAATTCGGGCTGGGCGGGGATACTGAGCCAACCTGAGGGGAGGTTCATATTTCAATAGTGCCTCTCCTTCCAGCTGTCATAAAGTAGAACAGGGAATTAACTTATTCTTCCCAGCTGTGGGATTTACCTTTTGTATGTGACCTACTTTTTCCTCTTTCTATGGAAACTTTTAAGATCTTCTGTCTCTTTTGTTCTGAAATTTCATAACTTTCTCCTCGAGGGTGGGTATTTTTCCATCCATTGGGCTAGACACCCAGTGCGTTCTTTGTTCAAAAAATTTTGTAGCGCTCAATACCTTGTTTAAAATATCACTTTTCCATTAATTTATAGGGAAATTCTGTGATTCCTCTGTTCTTGCCGGTGCTTTGACACTGTGTATTCCATGTGGCATCCTGTTCTTAATTGGTGCAACATTTTCTTTTATTATGGGAAGAATAAAGTGTAGCATGGTACATTTAGTTAATATTTTCCTCCAGCTTTCTGAAGATCAAGTAATTATTTTGAAACACACTTCACAATACCTTTGAGTTATAAATTAAATTGTATGAATTATAAGTTGAAAAGTTGCATTGACGAGTGCTAGGGCAATGACGACATGTAATTATGAAATTGTTGAACTTGTTCAAACCACTGTGCACAGTCTTGTGTCTGGCCATTGCATTCTTGCTTCTTCCAGGCCTTAGTAGCTGTCTTAGTTACTTTTTCATTGCTGTGACTCAATACCCAACACCCACAAATTTAGGAAAGGTTTATTTTAGCTCACAGTTTCACATGGTCACAATCCATTCAGGGGCGGCCAGCAACAATCAACGTACATGGCAGAGAGAGAGGTGGAGGCAGCTTCTCAGGACATCACAACAGGAAGGCACGTTGAGACAAGTTGAGACTAGTCCTATCCTCCAGGAAGGCAGGTGCAGCTTGTGTATCCTTTCAGCTCTCCGCCCAGTAACCAGTCCCTCCTGCATCCAGGTGTGGCCACTACACACCGTTAATCCTAACTCACACGCCTTTAAACTTAACTGTAATCCACCCCTCCAGACTAGACCCCAATCCACTAATATCACATGGTTCCATAGAAAATTCATAACATTAAGATACATGGGACTTTTGGGGGACACTCCAGATCCTAACCACAACATTAGCCAACTGAAGAACTCACACACTTTAGTCCTAATCAATGTTTTGAACAAAAATATGAAAAGAAAACAACCCTATAAGGGTAGCTTTTTAAAATAATACAAAAAAGGAAAGATCATGATGTATTAGAAATAAGTCAAAGGCCAAATAAACTTTAAATAAAGTCTTTGGGGGACAAACCCAAATTAAAAAGTTCTTAAAACAAGGAGCAATAGAAAATCAGCTGAGTTAATAATAAAAAAGCTATTTATTTTAACAAAATTGTGACACATCACAACACAACTGGATATGATGACGCAGGAAGACACATCTACATCAGACAAATATTAGAACTGGGAAGACTGTTTCAGAACATTTAGCACCATCTTTATTTTTATAGAGAAGCAACCAGTACTAAAAGCAATTGGAAAGTAAAAGTAATTCAGGCCCCCACAGGTACCTGTTGGCAAGCTCTGGCAGGAGCAAATCCCTTCCTCTCACTCTTCCCAGGAAGTTCAGGGTTCTCTTTACATGGTAATTGATCCTTGAATGGAGTTCAAACCTGTAGGTGAGGAATGACCAGCAAATCCTCTTAAGGGACTGATTATCTAATGTATAATAAAAGAGAAATTCAATAAGGCATGAGACAATTCCAGATCAATATGCTTTGAGCAGCCCATTACTAAGAGTAAAACGGGAGATATCGTGCATGTGAATGACATGGGAGTAAATGAAAAAGAGAGAGCGGAGAACATTGGTGACAGAAGTGGAAGGAATTCAAGCTGTAAGTTATGAAATGAAAGAACAGCCAAGAATGTGGAAAGGGAGATGAAAGACAAACTCGGGCCTTTTTTTTTTTAACCATCACACAAACAAAGTGAAGTTGGGACCCATGAACACGGAGGCAACCGGAAGCTGGTCTTGACTATAGTCACGATTTAAGTTGTGTGACTCAAGTCTTGCCCAGTCCTGAGTTTCTGAAATAAGAAGAGGGTGGTGGGTGGTTCCATAGAATTTGAGGGGAAATTGACTAAGAGTAACATCCGAATCATTTGGAATTTTTCAGCCAGAGATCCAGGAGCTGGACCGCTTCCATGATAGCGTAATTGCCAGCTAGCAGGTTGCCTCTCTTAGTCCAGGGAATAACATCTACAATTCTCCCAGGATGAAGAATCACTCTAATGTTTAATCATATAGAAGTCAGAACACTAGGCTCGAACTTTACCCTGAGATATGTGATTTTAGGCAAGTGATTTTAAGCTGCCTTGGGTTTTTCATATGTTATTGGAGATGGAGAACTGATATAATTCAGGAGTTTTGAACAATGCTTAGGAGTAGTAAGTTATTCCTGCCTCCCAAATCTCTGCTGTGTGAAACATCCTAAGGTGATGTGCGAATGAACATTGAAAAGAACAAGATTAAAAATTCTTCTTTTAAAATTATCTATTAAACTCATCATCACTACACAAAAAATTCTACAAATAATTTCACATAATATACATTCTCAAAGTATCACTTTTATTCAAATAGCTTGTTGATTGGCTGTCAAATGAACCTTCTGCTGAAACTATGGAAAAAAGAATCAAAGAATATAGAATTTCTGCTATTAAAAAAAGAACATTTGACAGGATGAATTAATAGTTACATTAAATAGGGGAGAGATGCCAAAAGTCTTAAATACTTTGTACAAGACTCTCAGTCAAGATTTTCATCTGTAAATTTCATAAAATGATTATAGAGTTTGAGGAGATATTAAGATGTTAGTATCTTAATTAAGATATTAATGCATTAATATATTAGAGTTATAATTCCAATAATGAGATATACTAATGCCCATTGGTTCTACTGTAACACAACCTAAGTGTTCTTAGGAATCCCTGCATTTTATAGAATTTTGGGTTTTACCATGAGCTTATGCAATCACAAAAAAATTCAGGTACATAACACTAAAAATTTTTAAATATTAGAACTTAATGAACATAGTCAAACAACTTTTTATATAATACAGTAGGTAAGAAACACAAAAACACTACAACAAATAGAGTATTTTATTTTGAAAATGGCCTGAATTTGGTTGTGGCAGTAAGCATCACAGGGGTTACAATGTATGTGTTTCTGGTACCTGTGTGCATATGTTTACACACACACACACACACACACACACACACACACACATTATGTATTTCCTGTCTGAGCAATACTGTGCAAATTTCTGTTCATTCATCTAATGATTCACACAGATAAAAATCCCATATAGCCAACATCAAATTTCACATTATACTCAAATTACTCCATAATATACCAGATTATATGAGATCAAATTGTTTTTAATAGACATTATATATATTTATGACAATGCAAACATTGATACAAAGATTTTTGAGACTGAGAATAGGATTAGCCAAAAAATAAAATAATAAAAATGAAAATTTTAAGACTAGAAGCTCATTGAATAAATTATCTAATTTAAGCTGGTAAGTATAATACCTTAAAAGAGAAAAACACTTTCATATTCTTTTTTCAGAATATTTTTCAATTTGTCTGCCTTTTGTAAAACTAATTCAACTATTTCTCTGTTCTATTTTTCTCTCTTAAAACACCTTGAAATGGCTTTTTTAACAGCTTGAGCTTTATGTTATGGTGAACTTTATTTAAAAATATTTATTTACGATATAAACATTCTCACACCCCTAGTCTCTTCCTTACCAACGTGTGTCTAAATATATCTGTCTTGTGAGAAGTACATTAAGTGGTACAGCATTTTCTTGAATATTATTTAAGAAACCCAGAAATCTTTATTAGATAAATTTCCTATCAATAGCATTACCAGGTAAATTAATAAAAGACTTCAGGGACTGGAGGAGTGGCTCAGCCAATAAAACGCTTGCCTTGCAAGCACTAAGTACCCAATTTCGATTCCCCAGCCAGGCATGGTGGAGCACGCCTGTAATCCAGCACTTGGGTGGCTGAGGCAGGAGGATTGTGGTTGAGTCCAAGGCCAGCCTGGGCTCTATTGTGAATTCAGGATAAGTCTGGGCTACAGAGAAAAACCCTGTCTCAAAAATAATAAATAAAATACTTCAAAAATAGTAAGAATTCACAAATACTCATTGACTAAGAAGTAAATAAAAGAACATAACTGTTTCTTACAGAATTTTTATTTGAAAATCAGTCTGAATTCAGTATTATTAGTAACATCTTTCTCTTATGCCTAGGTCTCATTGGTATTAATAAAGTTTCATTTTTGATGAAACAATGCTGCATTTTAAATGTGAATTAGAGAAAAATTATACTAACCTTTTCGCTCCTTTTATTCCTCACTCCTAATGCAGCTTAAGTGAAATAAATGCTTTTCAACCAGAACCCTTTGTTAGGTGGACTTAAAGTTCATTCTGAATTTCTGTATTTCCAATGAGTGAAATGTCTCTCCTTTTTGATTCCAAGTTGTGGACACACAGGAGACACCCATCAAGACATTTATGATTGATACTCCTCTTCCTTCCATTGGAAGCCTCTAATTTACTTGGGTTGGTTTGTCTTTACCCGTAAACTCTGATGCTTCTATGGGGCTTCGCTGACATACCGCACACCTGCACTGTCCTTACATCTGAATTTTCCAGTGGCCTTGACCTCGTATTTCCGATTTCAGCCCTGGAGGCGTTATTTGCTTCTGTGCTTTCTTTCTCTTCCCTGGTCTTCTTCCGGTGAGCTAACATTTTCTGACACTCTATTTTCAATTTACCTTCAACTTCTGACTCTACTCTCTGAATTTCTGTGCTCTCTTTAAACCTCGGGCAAGCTGTCAACACCACTTATCGAATGCCTGCTGTGAACAGATTCGAAAGGAATCAAGGCAACATTTTCTTTCCTTGAAGAATGTAAAATCTTCTTGTGAAAACCAAGAAAGGGAAAAGTGCATTCCCATTAAACGTGTCTGCAATACACCAAAATATCAGAAAGAAGCAAATGTTAATTTGCACGTATTCTGAATGCATGCAATATTATTTAGCACAGGAACGATTGTTTAGGTATTTCCATTTAGAGAGTTTTGGAACTCAGGCTTGTTGGACACCATGACTTTTAAAATAACAAATTCTTCATGATATCCTTGTTATTCTGAAATGAAAGTACTTGAGGACAAAAATCTAACAAAGAATTAGTTCAAAGAAATTAAGCCAGTATCTTATTAGAATGAACGTCAAGTAACACTATAAGAAAATACGTATTTCAAAGCAAAATCGATTAAGACGCATGTATGTTAGAAGAAAGGATTAAGTAGAATCAGACATTTTTACTAACATGACAACTATGAATATGTTCATGACTTGAGAATCGAGAGAGGCCTGGCTGCCAGAAATGTGGTTTCCAAAGAAGTGATCAGCTTCTGCTAATTCCCCAAAAGAAAACAAATCTCCTCTTGCTATGTATGTCCATTATACTTTAAAAAAAAAAACAATGTTCAGTGGAATTATAAAACAAACAAAACTTTACTCTCCCATACTTATAAAGTTAAATTTTGGTTTCAAATAATTAGAAACAGGCTATACTTTCCTATTTAAAAAGTGGCTATTCGAATACAATAAATAATATGAAACATGATTATATACTATTGCTTCACCCCGAATAATGTCTAGTGTTCTCCCTCTCACATTCCCGTCCACTCTTATGATGACCAAAATGGCTCTACATATTTGGGAAAGCATCTCTTGGGGAAGGGACTGTATCTGCCTGGAATAACTAAATAAAAAAATAGAACAGATCTTGGATGAGAAATGGACCAGGGTCACAGAACTATTCTCTTTCAACTCCATGGATTCCCAAAGCTTGGTTATGTTATCAAATAAAGAACTAATGATCTATATTATGCACACTTACAAAGCATTTACTGTGCCTGAAAGAGTTATAACATTCTACAAGTATTACCTGATTTAATTCAGGTAACAGTATTTAAGGTACACAGTATTATTATTTTACAGGAGAAGAATTGGGTATTAAGACGTTGTCCTCATAGCCAACAATTACAGAAGCCAAAATTCAAATGTAATTGTTTTGGTTTCAGGGTAAATGATATACAACAGATAGATGATACCATCCCTGATGTTTTTGCTTTATTAAATTTGGAATAGAAGCCAGGAAATCTTTACATGTGTGAACTAGACATTCACATCTAGTGACATGGGCACTCACAGATGTTTGAGAACCATTGTACTGTATCACATCTTCATTGGAAACAAGGAGACATATGCTAAGCTCAAATCTCTGCATTGTGGTGTAATAGAAACCCAGGACAAACAGTAAGTAGGCAATTATTCATTCAGAACTCAGATGTCAGTTTAATATACATCATCACACCACTTCTATAAAACAGCCAAGAGGGGGCTACTCATTTTTCAAAAGAATGAAATATGTTGAAAATGCGACATTGGAGGAAGAGTATAAACAGCATTGATAAACATGAAAATGTTGTAAGTACAATGCACTCATCAAACACATAAAGATAATAAATATAAAGACTGGAAAAAAACACATTAGGTTGTTACATGCATGCTGTGAAAGCAATAAAGGAATCATCTAACTGGCCTTGAAGAGTTTTTAATTATGAAGTTCATAAGTCAATTGGATAATGATAGAATTATAGCTGGATCATTTGTTCTGGGAATTAGAAAGTACTCCTGAAAGCATCAAGTCCAGGATCAAGCAGATAGAAAAGCAGAACACGTCTAACGAGGGGTAGTGGGGGAGGAACATCGAAGTGGAGTATGTATTGAGGGCAGCTCGGCTGTTCCAAACAATTACTCAGTCACTGTGCCACCTCAATATTAGCAGATATTCCAACTTTCAAAGAGAAGCCAGAAATTTATATTTTAATCAAATCCTTCACATTGAACATTTCTCGAGCATACTTGAAAGTTACTTCTAGGGATTTATTAAAATCTAAATATAGTATTTTTCAGTTCTTCCTATTATTGTAATGAAACTGACCAGTCAAAACTAGGAAAGCATGGGCTTTTATAAATACTGCTGGATGCTCTCTTCTAATTCCTTATCTACAAACGGTCGCAACAAACAAAAGAAGCTGTTGTATCTGTGGTGATGTCTCTACTGATAAGAATGGGTAGGAACAAAGTACATAATCTAGGACCCGTGAAAGATTAAATCCCCACTCACACATTTATTTAATGGGCACACAGAATTCACTTTCTCTGAAACATTTGTGCCTACTCTGTAAATCATAACTTACACGTTTTAATCTATCAATATATTTTCTATAATACGATGTGTTTCCCACATACTGAAGCCCTGCACAAATGTTAAACAGTGGGAATTGCAAGCTAGAAAACTAAACTTAAACCTAGGCAATGAGTAGGTTAGTTGGAGTTCCAGTCTTTGAAACAAGAAGATTCACCAGCCACAGTTTTGTCTTCCATAAACACAACATGAGCCAGATATGTAGCTTTCAGTATTCTAGAACAGTTTTACAATGTAGAGTGAAAAGGGAAAAAGTGGAAGTCAATTTTATTGACATAATTCATTTCATTAATCTATATATGAACTATGTCAGCATACAATCAATATAAAATTATGATTAAATGTGTTATTTTTTCAAGCAGAGACTGATATTATACGTGTATCTTAAACTTCAAGCATGTTTCTTTTTTCTGTTTTTATTAGTATATATATGCAAGGCACAACGGTTACCTTGAGCTTGAGAATTTTGTGCTCATATATATCGCATCGACATTATAATTTCTTCCTTTCCCCCTTTTTGACCCTCCTAAGCCTTCCCCCATCCCCCTGACGCTACTACAGGTGTATTTCAGTTTAGACTAGCCCCATTTCAAGCACTTGATAAGGCACAGATGTTGGTGGCTACTGCATGGAACAGCACGGATCTGGACAATGATCCAGGTCTCCTATAACTCTAATCTTCATCATACAATTCATTATTATATGCCTATTATATTATATGTATTACACTTTTTTCAAGTGGCCAAAGTTTAAATCTCCAGCAAGATAAACTAAGTAAAATCTTGACCATTAGATGCTATGGTTTGGATCTGGAATGTTCCTCTAAAGCCTTGTGTATTTGGAAGGTGATTAGACTGCGAGAGATAGTTGGGCCAAGTGTATTAATCTATGTGTTTCACACACTGTTAAGAGGTGGGGGTGCAGATCACGGAGGAAGTGCCCTGTCCCGACCCCTAGCTTAGTCCCACTTTCTCAATTTGCTTCTTGACAATGATGGGGTGAACCACTTTTCTCTGGCCAGGCCTCTGCCATTGCCGTCAATCCGTGAAAGGACTGAGACCATCTGACACTGAGCTAAAATCCACCTTTCCTCCCTTAAGCTGTGGGTGCTATGTGTCGTTTCCCAGAGACAAGAAAAATGATGAAGACACTAGATAAGGTCTCAATTATTTTTTTAAATTAGGAGTTGAAAAAGGCCAACAAAATCATCTTTCTCAAACTCTATACTAAGAGAAGATACCAAGGTCCTCTGATCTATTTAAAACCGAACAGCTAAAATTAAAATTTTATTCTACAGAAACTTATTCAAGAAGAAGTATATAAAATTTTATTCATATAAGCTATTAGCTGCATTTGTTGTCAGGTTAATTGAATGCCAGAAATATAATTGAATTTTGTATTCATCACTCTGAGATATCTAACACAACACCGACACAAAAAAAAAATTTCACTAAGTGTAGGTAAATCTATTAATACAGCGCTAAAGACAAAACATACATCAAGTAAATTCCAAAATTTCTTTTCAGGTACAATGAAATACTGTCTTTCTTCTTAGATATAAGAATTTCCTAAATCAGTAAGATTTAATAAAATATTTTAGCTAATAGAAACTTTATCTAAACGTATACCTTAACTCACTGTTCTACCTTTCAGCCCAGAAAGTCAGGTGGAATTTTCTGATATCTGGAAGAAATTATTCAACAGTTACTCCCAAAGAAATCCCTCAAGGGGCCGGAGGGATGAGCACAACAGTTAAAGTGCCTGCCTTCAAGCGCAGGGCCCAGAGTTCAATTCCCCAGCACCACATAAACTGGGCGTGGTGGTGCTAGCCTGTAATCCCGGCACATGGGAGGGCTGAGGTAGAAGGATTTCCATAAGTCCGGGACTAGGCTGGGCTACGTAATGAGTTCAAGGAAGGAGAGAGAGAGAGAAATTTTTAATCTACAAGCACTGCATTTGTATTATTAATAATGATGTATACTCAGTTTGTCAGGCTTAATAGACTATGAGCACACAGCATCGCGCCGATCTAGAGAGCCTCTCCCAGTGTTTTCCATGGAGCCCACTACTGGGAGGAGCACACCTCTGTGTTTGCGATGTGAGGATCTGGATGGTTTTCTCCAAAGAATCATTAAATATATATTTTTTGTACAGAATCATAATAAATCATAAATCACTCGCTGGAACCTGCACCCATCCCTGCTTTCTTCCTAAGTACACATATATAACTTGATCATTTTCCATTTCCTGTTTCCCCCTCTGAAAGTTCTGACTCTGTCGTTACTAAGCTAAGAAGCCTCCTCCCCTCATCATCTCCTAAAGTTAATTACGATGACAATAAAGCACGTTTGTTTCTTCTCCCTGAAGATGCTCCTTGAAATC
The DNA here is from genome assembly GCA_004027205.1 of Ctenodactylus gundi. Lineage (NCBI taxonomy): Eukaryota > Metazoa > Chordata > Mammalia > Rodentia > Ctenodactylidae > Ctenodactylus > Ctenodactylus gundi. The sequence goes on from PVKB01000587.1 coordinate 506,272, forward strand.
CAAACACCTGGGGGAAATAGCTGGAGGTTAATTACCCATAAGTGACACTTCCTTAGCTAGTCACACATTTGCTAATTTCATTATACTGTTTGTATTACAGCTGAATGGAGAGATCTTGCAGGAATTTAGTCTGTGTGTTCTATGAGAGAAAACAGAACGCTCCCCTTAATTATTAGCTTTATCATAATCTGATTATAATTGAATTATAGGCTTTAGTATGTTTCTGTTCTCTATCTAACAAAAAGGTGAACCAAAGTGGAGTGTGTGTATTTGGGGCCCACTCTGTTATTTTTTCTGGGAAAAAAAATTTAAAAACATTAATTGAAAAATGTGAATAACATAATTTTTATTTTTTCAACTAAAACAATAACTGCACATGATGGTGGAGTATAATGATATTTCAATGTGTGTATGTAATATAAACTGATCAAGTTAGGATAATCAGCACTTCTATTTCCTTATCCTTTCATGTTTCAAGACTTCAAATTTTTCAATAAAATATATAATAGGTTCTTGTGAACTGTAATCACTCCACTGGACTGTAGAACATCTAAACTTACCCTATTTCATTATATTCTGTTACCCACTCCCCAACACTCCTTTTTCTCTCTGAGGTTCTTAGCCTCCTGTAAATGTTGTTTTTATTCTTTTTCTACTTTGAGACTTTTTTTTACCCCTATATGTAAGAGAAACCACGTAGCATTTGTCTGTCTGTATCTGGCTTATTCTACTTAACGTAACATCTTCTAATTCCACCCACGTTGCTCCAATTGATAAAATTTCATTCTTTTCAGTGGCTGAAAACATTCTACAGTGTAAATGCAATGCATTTGCTTTATTTGATTGTATATACGCACTTAGATTAATTTAATATTTCAGTTATTGTAATCCCACTTCCGTAAGCATGTTAGTGCAAGTAACCCTTTAAGGTGCGCTAGGTCTAGGCTCTTAAAGAATATCTGCTGTTGTAGTTTTCTGAGAGATCATCATACTCTTCAGTCCATCCAAGAGGTGCACCTCAGCGTGGGAGGCAGAAAGCCTAAATTTCAACCTTTGGATTTCAGAGAGGGTCTTCACACTAATTGATTACAGAGGTCTCCACACCCTTCTTCACAACCCCTGTCCTAATTTACATTCCTGCCAGCAGTTTGCCTATCAGATCTCTCTGGAAAACCACAGTTTATGGGAAGTGAAAAAAATCAACCCAAAATTGCACAAGAAAAGAGTGGCAGCTAAGGGTCTGAAAATTCTCTATTAAAAAAACCTTTCTTCTTCTTAGCATGTGAAAATTGTTTAATAGATAATATGAACATACGTGGGCCGATAAGAGCTAAGACACAAGAGCAAAGAAGAATAGAGAAAAGATACTCACAAAAATAAGATACGCTATACAAAGTGATTTATGTCTTAAGCTATTCTGTCCCGCTAAGCTTCATTCTGAGCTGTTCGCATGCACAGATCTAGGCCTTTCTTTTTGGAGTTCTGATACTAAGCTACTGTTTTTATTTTATACTTTTAGCTCTTCTTTCCCAGTAGCTACACATGTAAGGTTTTTCTGTTGTGTGAGAAGTTTTAGTGTCAGCAATATATAGCCGTCTATACCGGACAACAAGGAAATCCTTCCTAGCTCTCCCCATTGAACTTAATTCCCGCTCTGAGGTTTTTTCTAAGATGTACCTTTCTAAAGTTCTCTCATTTTTCTAGTTTAGAGAATTTCAAATACAACTGCATATTGATTTGGGCAAGTATTTCTTCTACATTCAGTAAGATAACCATAAGATTCTTTTCCCTAATGAGATTCATGTGATAAACTACATTTCTGATATGTAGTAAAGTTAAACTTGCACCCCGAAATAAATTGAGCTTAGCTATGAAAGGCTGTATTTTTTGTTCCTACCGACAGATTGGGCTCACAAGTATTCTATTTAGAAGTTTATTATTTGTGTTCATGAAAAAAATTATCTGTAATTTTCCTTTCTTTAAAAAAATTCTAAGTTTTAAAACTGAGTTCTTTTTGCCTTCAAAAGGAGCTAAGAAATTTCCATCTGTTTATGTTTTGCATGAATCTATATGAGAATTATTTCTTCTATGTTGTTAAAATTTACTGGTAAAGATTTAGGAACTCGTGTGTGTGTGTGTGTGTGTGTGTGTGTGTGTGTGTGTGTATACACACACATGTTTATGTAAAGTTTTTAAATTAGGATTCTTTGAAAAGTATTTAACTTATGATGTTTATTTACTTCTATGTAGAGTTAGAGTATTTTTCTCAAGAATCCCTTATTACACTTTTAATAAAATCCTACACTGTCTTTAAATTTTCTTTAATATTTCTAATGGCATACACCTTTTCAGATTTCTGTGTTATGACTAAATAACATGTAACACGTTGTATCTTCTCCCGTGATCCACTTTGCAGCTGCATGAAGCTAGGAGCTTGGCTCTGCCAAGTCCTTCTACCATGATGTTTCTGTTTGGAGCCAGTCGACCAGAGAAAGAAAAAAAAATCTCTGATACTACCGTCTCAACTAACTTTTCTTCCTTTATGTAGGGGTTGTTGGATTTTTTCTCAGGAGCAGAGAAGCTGACCAATGTATATTCCAAACAAAGGTATCAGCATCTTATGAAACATGTAGGTGACCAGAACACCATTCTTAGAAACAATTTATAACATAGACTGTTAAGCTATGGGACTTTTGAGGTCCCTATTCATAACAGAGGTCACCTGGAGATTTCAACCTCTGGAGGGGAATGAAATGTGAGAGTTTCTCTGCAATTCTTTGACTTTTATTTTATTTTATTTTTGAGTCAAAATTTCATTCTACACTCCAGGCTGGTTCTGAACTCTCAGTGTGGCCCAGGCTGGTCTCAAACACACTGTACTCCTCCTGCCTCAGCCTCCCAATTTTGTCTAAAAGGCCTATTTGTCTCTTAGCAACTTTCCTAGTATTAGCAGATAAAAAGAGGCACTACAGGAATCTGCTTGTGGGAGTTCTGAATTCTGCCTCTCCGTTTTGCAGTCATCTTCTACAAAGTCTGAGCTCTCAGCTGCTTTGGAAAAAAAGTTTCCCTGTAGAAGCAGTTATAGTTTAATTTGGTCACTGTTACTCACTACCTGTCTGTCTTGTTCTGGTAGTATTTCCTATCCCATAGATTCAGGTTACAAAGACTTTTTTTTTAAGTTTTGACTTGTTCTTTTAGTAATCATTATGGAGCAAGTAGCACACACTGTGAAGTTAGACATTACTGGAAGGAGAAGTCTTTCAGACAGTTCTTGTTTTACTTCTTTAAAGTCTCCCTCCCCTTCTCCTATTTATTTCTTTAACTAAAAGCTTTTGAAAATATTTCATTTCATGTAAACTCCCCATCCATCTCTGAGTATGTTGAGTCTCAAACTCTAGACATACACATAGTGTCCTGAATTCTCTCAAATATTAAAAAATGTTTATAATTGTAACAAAACTAATTATATAATTGTTGAATATCACTCTTCTTAAATAGAATATCAGTAATCATAATTATAATGATCTAACCATAGTGAGTGTGTACTCAGTTTAACACTCTTGTTATCAATTACCATTTGGAAGGCACAGAGAGTTTAGGTCACTTCTTCCATGTAGTCAAGTAATAGTAAGTTATGAGGCTTGGAGGTAAGTCACAGCAGTCTAGCACTATATATTGTCCTGTGAATCATTACAATATAAATTCCTTGAGTACAATGTTAGAATGTCTCATTTCCGTCTATCTGGGCTATCAACAAATGGCTCAAAGCCACAAAGTGTTTAATAAACATTCATTAAACGATGACACGACGGAACTCAATATTTTCCTTATTATACTAAACAGTAATTTCTAAAAAAACAACAGACAGATGATATCAGATAGAATATTTTGCAAAGCAATTATATTCAATCTTATACACTAATTATTATGGAAACAGAAATAATAGAGTAAGATCCGAAAGGCACAAAAACTCAAATATGAGATCACTTGTCAAGACATCTGAATAAATCTCAAGGTTTATATAATTATTTCATATAATATTATGAAAAATATAGAAATGTCACTTATTACATAACTGAGAAAACCAAGAACCCGAGAGAAATGATAATCTCAAAGTCCCATGGTGAGGGAGAAGCAAGATGTAACAATGCAGGAGAAAGAGGAAAAGAAAATGAGATGGTAATTAGAGGCTGCAATTCAGCAGCTTCCTACACTTGCTGAGGCATTTAGATTCTATCCAGTAAGCAAAGACAAACACCTACGTCCCATTTTTGAGGAGAGAGTGACAAAAAGCCATTGGCCTGAGGGAAGTTTCGTCTATGCTGAAGTCAAGTGAGCTTCCTTCCTTTTATACTCTTTCTGATTAGACTGAGTGTGTAGTTTCATGTCTCTGTTGTTCCTTTCTTGATGTTGCAGAAGCACATGTATTTAAGTGTAGTCTGTGTCAGAAATTGACACATACACGCAAAGAAAAACACAATGTTCAAACAATTTTCATACAATATGATGCATGTTTTCCATTTAAGAAGTAGATGGAGGGTGCTATGGAGAGTACAAATAAGGCTTGCTTACATCACATGGGCCAGAGTGTGTTTGAGGAGGTGGTCCTTCCTAGGCTCATTTAATAAGCATTCTGCATTCAGGGGCTAAAGGAATGGCTCAGCAGTTAAAGCAAGCACTACGTCAACTGAAAAGTACCCAAGTTCAATTTTCCAGCACCACATAAACCAGGTGTGGTGGCGCATGCCTGTAAATTCCCGCACTCAGGAGGCTTAGGCAGGAGGATTGCCATGAGTTGAAGGCCAGCCTGGGCTCCATAGTGAGTTCAAGACCATTCTAAGCCATAGAGAGACACTCTGTCTCAAAAAAAAAAAAAAGAAAAGAAAAAAGAAAGAAAGGAAAGAAAAAGAGAAAAGAAAAAGTATACTGCATTTAGCCAAAATAGCAAGGAAAATCCATTCCCAAGTGAAAGGATACATGAGGAAGAGACATAGAAATATTAGGAAGCCTGACGGGCAGGAAACTAGTTATCAAGGTAGTAACAGAAACAATAGCCAGGGATGGATCACAAAGGCTCTTGAGTACCATGCCAAGATAACTGGTCTTCATTCCATAAAAAATCTAGAATCCCAAAGCCAGTGAAAATTTGCATCCAGGGCTACGACAAGAAGAGCTGGCTATGCGAATTAAAATTCATTCTCAGTGAATTCTCTGTGATTACCTTTCCTCCTGCCCATGTGTGTCCACCTCACTTTCATTATTCACACAGGGACTCACTTTGGAGTCTAGACCTTTTCAAGAGAGGAATAACAAAGCTGGAGCCAGTGAAACAGATTCAGAATCAGTTTCTGAGCAGAACCTGAGAGTTCGTAAGAAATCATTCCAGGTAAAGCAGCAGTAGTTCCAGGTACAAGGGCATCTGTAAGTTGAAACTCCCTTTTTGATCATTCTCCCATGGGATGCAGCGAATCCGGAAGGGATCCAGGGAGGACACAGAAGGAAAGAAAAAAGGAGTCACAAATCAAGTGTGGCCCGGATTGTGGATTTTTTTCAATCAAGGACTGTTTCCACTACAATGAAAAAGAAACCTATTTAACCCATTCAACTTGTCACACAATAATCCCGTGATAGTTTATCTTCTCTATGTGCCTATCTCAATTTTATCCATAAAATATGTTTAAATTAAGACTATTTATGGAACACTAGCTTTTCGGTTTTGCTCAAATTTCCCCTTGGAGAAATTACAGTTAGACAGTGTGTATTCACCTTGGGACCTATCTTGACCTGCAGGTAGAGTGTTAAGAGTTTTGGATAGGAAAAATTAGTAGTAACAAATGCTTTCCTCAAAACACACTAAAAACTCTACCAGATGTACTTTGAATTTTAGAGGCATTATTTTATAGATTGTATTACCATTATATCAGCCCCAAGTATAAACTTGAAAATAGGGTGTTAATGGCAAATCTTAAAGTTGGGAGGTTCAGTTATTAATGACCCTCTGACAATAAATTCAGAAACGGTCAAATGAATACTTAGGTTAAAACAACAGCAAGTTTTGAACAATGTCCATAATCATCTGTCTTAGCTACCTATTCGCTCCTGGGACGAAATACCTGACATTCCAAGTTCCAGAGAGGAAAGATTTATTTAGCTTACAGTTACAGCTTTCACATAGTCTGTTCTGGGAAGCCAGCAACACTGAAAGCACGTGACAGAGGCTGGAGAGCTGCTCACCCACTGCAGACACAAAGCCAAGGGAAGTAGAATTCTAGAGACTTGAGAAAGGCTAGCAATTTTCCAGGAGGAAGCTGTATCAAAGTTTATTTTTCCTTTCTATTTATTTCAAGCTGCCATTTGGAGACCCCACCTAGAGTGACTATCCCTCCTTCTCTTCCTGGTCTACAACCAGTAACACACACCTGAAAAGTCTTTCCAGGGGTCCGCCAAAATGAACATACGACACAATCTCTCCAAGACAAATCCCAGGCCTCTTCCAGGCAAGCTCTACCTCCCAACAGTCCAAGGTTCCAGAGTTAACCCATGACATTCAAATACACGAGGCTTTTGGGCAACACTCAAGATCCAAACCATAGCATCATCCGTATAACTTCAAGATCAAATCAACATGCATAAGTTTAGAAAATCCTACCCTATACCATACAGATGTTATGAATAAGGGAATCTAAGTCTCTTACACAAAGACATGCTTCTTGTTGACAGAATTAGCCAGTCTCAGTAGGGTCTGTCTTTATAAATTTCTCTTTTCCCTTAATAAATTAGGTGAGGCTGTAGCAAAAAGACAAACAGCCCATCTTTCATTAGCACCGTGGAAAGTAGCTGTCATCATCCGGAATGCATAGCTAAAATTGTTCCTTGCCTGTTGCTCAGGTGTTTCTGTTTCCTCTCTTTGTGGCCAACCTACCCCTATCAGCCAAGCATCTGCTACTTGATGTCCTGCCTCAGACATGCTGTCACCTGGCCAAGCCAATGGAGCAGAGTTATCCCAGGAATGCATATATTAATAGATGCAGCAACTTGTTAGAAGTATAAGCCTCTGGAAAATAAAACGCAACAAGGAGATGAGCAAACCAGAGTGTTCCGCATTGCCAAGTTGTAAAATGATTCTCTTGATCAGTTTGAAGCAAACAATGGGACAATAGAAGTTTAAAAAGAAAAAAGTCTGCTTGTAAGGTGTTTGGACACACCACGCAAGAAAAGGCTCTTTCAAGGTGTAACGCCAGAAGATGAAATACACTGTAGCAGCAATATCTAACAGAAAACAGACCAGGCCCACTCCCTTGAGAGATTTAAGCTGAGGAGAGTCAGTTTAAACCACAAATGAAGAATGTGGAGACTTGTCACCATCAATTCCAGTGGCTGTGGAGGGCATTTGGCAGCCTGTGCAGAAAGACCAAGTGACGGATTTATCCCTATTGTCACTGCAGAGCTGATGGATACAAATCACTTGCCTTTTAAACTACTAGTTGTGGAAACGGGACGCGTTTTAGCAGAGAGGGGAATCAAACAGATAAAGTCAGATCTGAACAGATCAGGAGGGGCACACCCCAGTGGAGTCTGGATCAATTTTCTTGAACTGGATGCTGGAAAGAAAATTAATGTTCACTGCATCCCAAGTGTTAGATCCTCTTGGCCCGTAGCTTTATAATGATGGTGGAAGGAAGGAGAATGCAGCTCACAGATCAGACAAAGGACATCAGTAGGATCACTTCTAATAGCAGCCGGTGCCTGACCTGTGCCATCTCTGTTAAATCGGTGAGTGGAGGACAGAGTATGAAAAGAGGAAACCGAGATCCTGAGGCACCCTCATACTCTCTCTGAAGCTCAGTGTAATAGAGAAAGATCAAAAAATAAAATGGTTCTGCTTTGCAAAGTGATCTGAGGCTAAGAATTAATACTGTGGATATTCACTAAGTTTGTATGTCAAAGGATGATTGTTGACAGCCAGCCAATAGCTCTCCTTCCTTCCCAGATACCTCTTAATGAGTGAAATAAAATTAAAGTTGTATTTTAAAACATTATCAGAGATTTGGGGGAGGAAATGAGATATTTTTCATTAAGACAAATTTTAAAAGGTTTCTTCAAGATGAAGAAAAGGCATGATCAAGTTTTGGGAAGTAATCACCGTTTGGCAAGTCAGTTGAACTGATGGATGTGAGGTAAGGCCATAGGTTTTGGATATGACTAAGCTAAAACTAACCGGGGCCAAGAGAGAGGGCATGCCTCGTGGCACTATTGGAAGACCAGAAAATTGAACAAATTGAAGATTTCAGAGACTGTCCCATTGTGCTGATGTAGATTAACTGCCTGTGGCACTCATCATCACTCCATGAAGTAACATGTCTGTCTCAGGTGAGCCCCAGGGTGGCTGCTGCAGACTCATGCAGAATGTGTCAGAGGTAAAGGGAGAGTTAGGCTTCCCCATCCCCATAAAGATGAACATTATCACACAGGAAGCATTACCAGCCAACCCGGAACCTGAACTCTGTTCTTACACTTTTCAGTTCTGCTTGTCATGTTCCCTTTTGGAAAAAGTGTCTGAAATGTATAGTCTAATTAATCTGGTCCAACTTAATCTCTTTCCACTGGGGCAATGCAAAGGCTCTGAGCTAATCACTCACCTTGACACTTTTTCTTTCTTTTTCTTTTCTTTCTCTTCTATTTGTTTGACAAGTGGCTATAAGAAATAAAACTGCAGTTTAGAAAATGGCATTATGACATTATTGGCATAACAATAAACCCAACTGAGCTCTCTGGGGAGAACAAGAACTCCCTGCCTTCAGAGAAGAGCTTACTGTGTCACTCTGAGAGCAGAGCAATCTTCATGAAAAGGGCAAAGCTGGTCATCTGAAAGGAACCACACCCTGGAGCCACCAGCACAAGAGCAAAGACAGAGGGACAAGGAACCCACAGGTGGGGTCTTGAAGATGAGGGATTCTGTAGGGAGAATAACGGAGCTTTACAACGCCTTTCCCTGTGTTACACTAATTACAGCAACAGGAAACATTCAGACACCGCTTACTCTCTGAGGGGCAATATGGTGATCACTTTCTGCATTTTATCATACACAATTCTCACATTAATAAGTAAAGTTCTGTTGCTACTCTAATTCTTTAGATGAGGTTGGGGATGCCCGAGAAGGTTAGGAAATTTGTCCAAGATCATAAAACTAATCAGTGGAGTTGGTAGGACGTGAATAATAAATTCATGAAAAACAAACTTCTAAATTGAATTAAGCAAAATTATTCGCGTCTTATTCAACTAGCATGAATCATTCTTCAAGGAAGAAAGCAAATTCTGCCGCCAATTTTAACACAATTTGGTTTTATCATACTTTAATTTTTCACATATAATCAGGAACATGTGATTTTAGCCAACATTTTCTAGGTGACTGCTAAGTACAAAGTACTTTGGTTGGCATTGTGGAGCTTGGGTTTAATAATTCAAGAAAGTATCTTTGCAATAGAAAATGCTCCTGAAAAGAAAACCGAGTTAGGGACAGAGAGTAGAACAACAATGAAATCCTAATAAAAATCCTGAGCATCCCTACAGGAAGCTCCAGGGTTGGGATCGTCATTCAGAGTCAAGGCCTTCAGAAAAGAACTTTGTATGTCACACTGGAGCTCACACTCTTACACCTCTCTGTTGATCATTCGGTAAACTCCAGTTGCCCTTAGAAGGACCTTGGGGGAAAGTTTTCTTCCTTTCCTAATCTTCCATAGGAAGTGTTCAAAGAGTGCTGACAGTAGGCGTGTCCTAGTAGCTCTGTAGTACACACGGCAATCACACCAGTTCAGAACATAGGCACTGCAGGCAATTTGCTTCATATAGGCTCTAAAAGGAGCTCCATTAGGATGCTAGTATGCTCTGTTTTCCTGAGGAACAGAGGAGAAGAAACTCAACTGGTCTTGGGGCTGCAGGGAGTATGATTGGCTCCTTCCTCCTTTGTGTTTATAAATTTCCCCCATTATCATCCCATGTTACTCACATTGAGTTACATGGTTAAATGACCCAGGAGTTCATCTTTGATAAGACCCAAGCCTCTATCCACACAGTTTTCTCATGTCGGGGCTACTAAATTTGCCCTTCCATCAAAATTGGTCAAAGCAGAACCAATTCAGGACAGGGAAAGTAGCTCAGCAGTTGGAATGCTTGCCTAGCAAGCACAAGGCCCAGGTTCAATCTCCCAGCACTGTGGCACACAATTGTGATCTCAACCCGTGTGAGGCTGAGGCAAGAAGAGTTCTGTATGATCCAGGCTATACACAGTGAGTTTGGGCCCAAGTTGGGCCCAAGAAAAGGAGGGGGGAGAAAGAGAGAGAGAGAGAGAGAGAGAGAGAGAGAGAGAGAGAGAGAGAAACAAAAGAAAAAGAAATATGAGTTACCCAAGCAATCGTTGAGTTTCTGTGGCACTCCTCTTTATCAGCACTTAGGAACAGCATCCCCCCCTCCCCCATGATGGTTCTCATCAAATACTTCCCTCAGAATGGTGATTTTGGCTCTTGCCTGCTGCTCTGTTGGCATACCCAAGACTAGCCAAAGATACAGCCTGATGAGACTCTTGCTATGGACCCTGACCAAATTCTTTTCTCTCATCTAGGACCTTTCAATCACAGTCACTTGGAGCCTTGTTATATGAGAGAAGCACCCATTTCCCGATTGAGATTCATTAGGAATGGTGTTAGGTAGAGTTGCTCCTGCATCTAACCCTTGGTACCCATGGATCCTTGTATTCTGTCTGTTGGGCTATCTGAAGGACTTTAACTGTATCGCATCATCCTGTGTGAAGATACTTTATCTCTTTAGTATCACTTCTGGCTTGAATTATCACTTCTTCCCTTAATATTCATTCTATCCCTCCAGCAGGCTATCAAGTTCAGGATGGGGCAATGTATTTGATGACTAGTAGAACCCATTGTACTGATCCCTTCTCATTCTCACGCCTCCTTTTCTGAAAATCAGGTTTGTTGGCCAGAAGCAATATTACAGAGGATGCTTTATTGGTAGGTCAAAACCTGTATTAAATCCTCAAATACAGTGGCAGGTTAAGGGGGGGAGGGGGGAAGCCCTAATTAGGAAAATCGATTTGTTCCAAAAGAAATTGCTTGAATCTACTAATACTGGAGCTAGCTCAGGGAAAATAAGCTCTATTAGGTAAAGTTAATTTATTCCAGAAGAAATTGCTGTCAATTCCAGGGAGAAAGGATTCCAGTATGTCAATTTTTACCAACAATCTGGTTGATGTCCTGAAAAAATGATGTTTTACTGGAAGGTTACTATTCCAGTTACTAGAAACTACCATTCAGCAGTATCACTAGTTAAGTATACATGGGAGTTCAAACTGTTGGGCTATCACCGTGGCTACTTCATTGGGACCACCGGAACACCGTCGCTGCAGGTGTTGACAGACCCTCACTGATGTTAACTGGCTAAGATAATCCATGTTCTTGGGTGTGTGTGTGTGTGTGTGTGTGTGTGTGTGTGTGTGTATTTCCTAACATCTACACTTTGTGTCTGCTTACTTTCGTGCCTCTTAAGCCCATTCATGTGCCTCTAGGCCAGACTTCCTTATTCTCGATTTTCCAATATTTTTTATCACAGGATCTTGATCATCATATCTGTTCCCCTGAATTTATACTATTCTCACCTTGGACCACCTTTCTTTCTATTCAACATCATTGACCAGATGCACAGCAAAAGTTCTGCCTATTGTGAGGATTTTCATTCACCAGTGTCTTTAAAGAAGTACCTTGAGTATGGCCTTGGTATGGCCTCCATCCATTTTTGGTTTGCAGTATTGAACCACACTCAAGTTTTGTCGTCTTCTGTGAGGTTGCGGTTGGGGACTGGGCAACAACAACCGAGGGACAGCCACTGGTGGAAGAGTGGTAAATGACGCATTTCTGGAGTCTGTAAGTATAACTTGTTTTTATTCTCCAGTCATATTTGTGCTTGATCTCATGGCTGCCGCTTTTATTATATAATGGCTTTTCTGGAGCTGCACCCAAGTTAGCATTAGTGTTTTTTGATTCTAATAGAAGCAAATTCCTAATATAAAAGGTAAGTTTATTTGGTATGCTGTGATTAATTGTTCTCTCTCTTTCAAGACCTGAGAGAAAATCTGACCTGCTTCTTAAAATTAAATGGTATGTAGCATGGTGTTTCTCCAAAATCTTAGTGGATTGTGCAATGACTTCCCGTGGAAGCAAGCCCTACGTTCCAGGTCATATTTTTCTAAAATGCTGTAACTAGCAGCCCCCACTTGTTTGAGTGTGTCCAGCCACGCCCACTGATCTTAGTGTCAGTTCTATGAGGACATCCTCCACTCGTCACCCTGGCCTACAAGGAAGAGCTACTTCTGAATATCTGCATAACATCACTGAACCACTCTCCAGTGCATATCTGCTGCTTCAGCAGATGACTTAGTCTCAGGTCTTTCTAGTGAAATATTCGGTGACTATTTTCAGCAATAATTATTGAGTGTATTCCATCATACTCATTTCTCTAAGCCTTTCTATTTACTTCTCCTAGCATTTTCTATGGAAATGCCGATGTTTCTGCCTCACTTAGATTTATCATTGGCTTTTCCACACATTTTAGAAGTTATACCAGCAATGCATTCACCAAAGAGATGCCTTTAAGGGTGTTCAAGTCTACATTTTAGGAAAGCATCATAATACAGTCTCCAAATCTAGCCTCACCACATTTGGTGCAGCATGCTCAGAAATCAGTCCCACGCTTATAGTCCCAGCTTCTTCCAGCACATGATAGTTAGGTCTTGGCATGTCCTCGAGGTATGGTTCCTTTTTCCTTAATACTCTTTGTGTCTTCTCAGATGGATTATGTAGTGACTAGCCACTAGAGGCATATTGTGAGATAGAGGCACTTGTCTTATGGAGGGAGAGTCCTCTATGCCACCATCAAACAAGGTGAAAGTCCTATACCTTCATAACAACAAACCCACCTAATGCAAGCTTAGAGTCAAAAGAATCCTGAAATTCAACATTTTCAAACATCAGTCTAGATAGCCTTTTTCCATGTGTCATGATCTCTAATCATGGACTGTGTTGAAAGTTTACATTTTAGTTTGATTAATCTTATGATTAAATTCTAGGCCGCGTCTTCAACTTCCTTCCCTTCTGCTACCAAAACTGAGAATCTCTATAAACTCTGCTTGGCAAGTCCTATAAGCTTTCACACTTAATATTTAATTGATGGCCAATCTCTTTGTTAAGAGCCTCAGTGGAGCTTAGTAATTGCTCTGTTTTCTTGGTCCACTCTTGGTTTGAGACATAGCAGAAATTGAGATCAGAGGACATTTAATATAGATATGTGAAAGGGAAATACCACAAACGTGGAAAGGAAAGAAAGCCAATGGGACATGCCAAAGGTGACGTTGAGATGCAGTACAGTGTCCAAAATATATTGCCAAGTCTCTGAAATGGGCTGAGTTGTCCTGAGTTGGGGCAAATGAGTCAAGCCTTTATATTCCTTCAATGATCTGTCCATGGATGTGGCTTGCAATTCTCAAAGAAGGCAGACTCTTTCTACAGGTACTTTCAACAGCTAGAGGGCTAAGACCCTTATGCTTAAAGATAAATTTGGAATTGTCTTACAAATTTATCCAAATCAGCCTACATTTTTTGAATTCTGTGATACCATAACTAAGTCTTTAAAAGGGATCGATAAGCCAAGCTAGTCGGCTTTCTTGTCACTCTGTCCTCTCGGAGAGAAGCATATTATGTTGTAGTAACTCTGCGATAGTTCTATAATAGGTGCCTTATTTGTATTGAGTCGCCCCAACTCAGTCCTCTTTACAAGTATTTCATATCTTATTCTAAAAGTTTCTAATGTAAATATTAATAAAGCAATCAAGGTTAATCAGAGAATGCATAATCCAAAATGGACGAATTACAATAAAAACAGAAATTATTTAAAAATTTATAAAGAACGCGCTACTATCATGAGAGGAAAATATTCTACCTGTTCAAATAAAGGGTTCCAAAAATGTCTAGATTTTCCTTCACTGAAGATAAACACATTCAACCCCTTCAGGCTAACGTTGGAGATTGTGCATACCTTTGTCAGCTGCTTGGCTAACACCACTGAAACCCTGTCTGACTTACTCTGTTGTCATTACCAACAGTTTTTCATTTCCAATGGTTTTTTCCAAAAATAAAGTGATTCTTTCTGTGAGAATGTCTTACAAATAATCTATCGCTTTAGCAGATTCAATTCTATTCTGTTTTATTTCTTTTTCAGTTTCGTGCTCATCAAGAATGAATAATTCCATTATATTTCTTGAAGAGCAAGGGATGCATTCCATTTTCTCTGTAAGCAGATTTCAATGTCCTGCATGACTTTAGGTTCTTATGTGTGATGTAATAATGTAAAGTCACTTTTTTGTGTTTGATTACTTTTCTTCATCAGTGTGGTTCATTTAATATCAAACATTCTAATGAAGTAAAAAAGCAAACCTAAGATAAAGAAAAAAAAATACAAGTTTCCAAAGAATCTCTTTAAAGAGTTGCTTTTTAAAAATAAAGGTACATAATATCCAACTACATTAAAGTGCTTTTCACGGGTGAATGCAATACTGCAACTTACTCTATAGAATCACTAAGGTAATCATTTTTACCTACAAATACCTTAGATTCAGGTTTCCTGAACCATTAATTTGCAGCATGTACTTAGTTCTTATTACATTTTAAATGATATCAGTTGCTCATAAAAGTCCTTGAAGCCCTAATCATTGTATTTCTATAAGGGATAGATAAACTTCACTTTGAAATTTAACTAAATCCACTTTTTCAGGTACTAGGCTCTATTGTCACTTTATTTTTTTTTTATTCTGAAGGCTCTGCAAAACAGTTTCAGGAGGTTAAGCGGCTAGCTACAATTTGCCCCCAGCATCCATTGCCTTCTAGAACGATCACCACCCACCAAAACTGCCTTCTCCCAAGTCCTTCTTTCTTTGGCCTTCATATGATTTTCTGCATGAATAGGCTCTAGATTTACACAAAGCCAATCTCCTTGAACAAAGTGGACTGTTTCAGGAGTGGGCGGACCTACTCAGAGCCAAAGCCACACATAGGCGTGTTTTCTGGAGCTCCCCAAAAGTATTTTACCTCTGCAACCAGGATTTGGAAGAGGTAAGTTTTGATGCTACTACATTCTTCTCAAATAGCCTATACATGCCAGCAAATCCCTGACAAGAGTACAAACAACAGCCTCAGAGAATCTGGTTCTACCACCTGTTTAATGTTCCAAATTGAGTCGTGTATTGTCAAGTTTATCTTGATCCTCAGCCATCAGTTTTCTGACCTACTACATTCCCCTTTCTGTTGAGGCGCACTGTTAGATTTTCTGACCAGTAACTAGACGAATATTAACTTAAATCAGAGGAAAAATCTGCCACTGATCCAATGAACAGTTGGGGTAGAATTAGTTCTTCATTAAAAATAGGCAAATAGGAAATTCCAGGCACTGTTTGCTCCTAGAATGTTGATGTGTCACCAATAACTTTAGTAGGGAAGAAGTGAATACATGCACGTTCAAGCTCAGTCAAATGAGAACCTACTTGGAACAATATAATTAATCTGAAGAGATGAAATTACCTTGTCAAATTCACCAAAACCTAAGTACTCTTTCTTAACCTTGCACTTCTGGAAATTAAAAAAAAAAATGTGTGAGTGCATGCTGACTGTGCATCAATTTTTAATTTTTTATTTTATATATGAATCACAGATTCAATAACACATTGGGATCATGACCTTTCTACATGCCCACGTTGAACACATTCTTACAGGTTCATACAAGAAAAATAGAAGACAATGAAGAAATGATATAATTTGGGGGCATGTTTTTTAGTGATTCTTGAAGAAAGACAAAAATTTCTCCCCAAAGTGTTTAAATTTAACAATAAAAGGTAGCATTTGTGGTGTTTTATTGGAGCTTAGCGATCAGGAGTAGAATGCTATTCATGTAGACCCCTAGGGTCAGTCCTGATCAAAATGCCAATACATTTTAAGTCTGCAGTGAGCCCTATCAATAAGCTTAAATCCCTGGATACAATACCTTTCTCCTTGATAACACACCAGCTACGGCAGGAAAGACCATCAGGAGCAATGCACCTCGCAAGCACAGAGCCTGTGGTCTCCAAATACCTACGTGTACTACCAGTCACTAAAGGTTTTAAAACGAGGGACTGAGTCTAGTTCTGGTCCATAAAGGAAGAAAACTAAGCAAAGACCATATCAAAACAATAGAGGAGCCAAGCACGAGGGAGGAAGAGAGGAAGAAAAAAAGGAAGGAGTAATTAAACTGTATTACATATATCAAATATATAAAATTACAAAAAAATTATTCAACAAAATAAGTCATCTTTTTCCATAACAAACCAACTCAATATTCTGCAAATTAACAGAAGAAAAACCATCAAATATTCATCTTTCCTTTCTTCTACATACTTTATATCAGAGCAACCATTCTTCAACATAGGAAAACCTTTTTCTATAAAATTCAAAATATATACTGAAGAAATCATAAACAGGAAGTCACCATTAAGCAAACACAATTTTTGCTAATAATGGACCTAACTGATCTCACTAAAGGATGTTAAAACCTAATGGCACATCCTATGCTTATGCCTAAAACCATGGAAGCTGCATCAAATCAAATTGGGGGGAGGGGGGGAATACTATCAACTTAGAAGAAATACGCAGGAAAAGAACCATTTTTAAAAATCCTCATGGGAAAAAAATGATCAGCTAAATTCACTATGTGGAACACTCAAAGGACCAAAGTACTTAATTTATAAGGGGGAAAGTTAAATAATCAGAAGCAAGAAGAGAAAAGGAAAAAAACAGCAAACACCAACTGAGATACTTAGAAGGTCAAGCGATTAAATATGATCGAGCCTCTTCATGTCGTCCTTTGAATAAACCAAACACTGGTAGGCAATTTGGGGGTAATAAGAGAATTTAGAATGCAGCAAGACTATTAGGTGATATCAAGAGACAGTTGTCAACTTTTTGAGTGAACTAATATAACGAGGACACATAAAATCATTGTTACTTAGAGAAATATACTGAATTATGTAGGAGAAAGACTCGCAAGCTAATATGCTTTTTAAAAAGCTTCAGAAGAATACTGAGTGCATTGGAAGAGGAAAAGAAGATATAAAACTGTTCATCCCTATTGAAGTTGGATCATTGTACTACTTGCCATATCTGTGTATATGTTGCCCTTAATAAAATATTGTTAAAACGAAGAAGTTGGTAGAAATACATGTCCAAACTTTGTTTCAAGTTTTATTTTGATAATTTCAATACAAAAATTAACTCTGATTAAGCTAGAGGCAATCTTCATGCTAGCTAGATTTTTATTTTTTTTTTATTTATATTTTTTGACACAAAGTCTCTTCTGCAGCCCAGACTGGTCCTGAACTCACTTTGTAGCCCAGGATAGCCTGGGACTCAGGACAATACTCCTGCCTCAGCCTCCCTAGTGTTGGGATTACAGGCGTGCGCCACCATGCCCGGCTTTATGGGGTGCTTGGGAGTTGAACTCAGAGCCTTGCAAGTGCTCTAACCGCTGTGCCATTTCTCCAGCCCCTAGCTTGATTTTTCCAGTTGCTCAAGACAAGAACCTGAAGTCATCTTCAGCATTTTCCTCTCCTACGCATCCCACGTTGACCCTACCAGCAAAGCCTGGCTCTCCCTGGACAACCATTCTGAATTCAATCTCTTTTCATCATTTAACCTGTGCCTCTTTTCCCCCCAGGCACCAACATCTTTGGCTGAAATTATTGCAAAATCCTCCTTACTGGCATCCCTGCTTCTGTCTTTTTTCTCTTCCGTTTAGTCCTGAACAGGGCAGCTAGAGGAGTCCTGTTAGAGGTGAGTCACATCTCACCTTTGCTACCACTGCTGGGGCTCAATGGCGTCTCATCTCACATGAGTTTCCTTTAAGAAGAAAAGTGCTAATTCTGCACTTGTACATATCAATAAAGGGGGGGGGGGAGAGAAGTGCTTCATGTAAATCTCCAGGTGAGGGGGCTCCACGTGATGTGGGTCATTACTATCTCCTTTTCCTGTCCTCTTCACTCGCTCCATTCCAGCCACACTGGCCTCAGCAGCCTCGAAGCCTTGGCAGCTGTTCCCTTTCCCAGCATGCACTTCCCCTGTTCACTCCTCCCTTCTCCGAGGTCTTCAAATGCCTTCTTCCCAGAATTCTCTGCTGAAGTCAAACTCCCCAGCTTTCTCCATCCTCCGATGCCTTACTTTTCTCTACATACCTCACAAACATCCAACGTACACGTCGAACATATTGTTTGATTCTTCAGTGCATCGCTATTTTCTGAAGAAATTTTTGTTCTCTGTGAGACCCCAAAGGCTCAGAAGTCAGGCACATGGTAAGAAGACAATAATTAGTTGTTGAATTAACGAATGAAGCTACTATTCTAGCCACATTTTGTGATTTTTGAGGTTCCTCTCTCTCCAACGTGCATTGCCTTGACTACTTTTAACAACTAAAGGAAGCTTTCATTCTTTCATTGTTCATTCAAAACATACTTGTTGAGCTTACTTTATTTATTAGAATGGACAGCACAATAACTAATCACGTGAGTTACGTACCTTGTACAATCTTTTCTCATCTCTTCGGGGAAGAGGAATATTTCTCTGTTATCCTAAATTTGTCTATATAAATATTCAAAAAGTCATCACAGGCCCTACACTGAACATTTGCAAATTCTTTGTCCCACAGATGAATAGATTAATACTGTGATATATGTAACTCTTCAGGCTTTGAGCATCTGTTGGGAGTGTGTGGGGCTCCTAGGGTAACAAAATAAGTCACCTCTGGCCATGAGATCAGTACTCAACACCTCAGTATCCCCAGGCCATGAGCACTATAATCTGTGTCCTGAACACATAGTGTAATAATGACAGCCAGGGGCAACGGTCCTCTGGAAAAAAGGAGAAAGACAAAAGACAATGTCACTGTTGAGACGTGGAAAATCACCCAGAGCTACAGCCCAGAGCTACAGCGAAAGTCCTCATGGGCACAGTCAAAACAATGGCTAACACTGAAGTCATCACATTATCTGGGTACTTTTAGTACTTTTAGTGTTTTTTCAGTGGGGTTCAGGCTTACATAAGGTGACTGCTCTCACAAAAGACAGTGTGTGTTTCACAGATCAGAGCTTCATCATATTTAAGAGCTTAGATTCAAAATACTTCTTCATTAGCCCAGGAATTCTAACACTGCCTTTGTTAGTGAAAGAAAGAGGATACTAGTTACAGTCTTCAAATCTAATTCCTGCTGTTATAAATTTTTGAATTGCTGTAATAATGGTTTTAGCATTTTTATCACCTATTTGTAGGAACAAAGTTTCTTGTTGATGATGACTATCAAGAATTTGAAGATAGCATCATTTAAAAAGTCTTAAAAATTGTTTATGGTCATTTCAATAATAAAAGCCTGATATAAAATAAAATACTAACTGTGTTCACTAGAGCAAGATCAAATTTCTCATTTAAAATTGTAAGACTTTACTTAGATCTTTTTTTACTTAGATCTTATTGACTTACAGTTCTCATGTAACACTAGTTTATAAAGAAATGTAATTATTTTTACCACCATTCTATACACTCCCAAATTTTCTCTGATTTACACAAGCTAATATTTTCATTTTCTGTGTGTACTTTGACACTGAAAGAAGAAAATCTGGGAAGCACTTGCAAATCTTGCGGGTCCTGGGTGAAACTTTTGCCTCTTACGTGCTGGTGTTTTCAGAAAGCCAAGATTTTCCAGTGGCATTTCAAGCCCTTTTCCCTCAAAGTCTGATTCCTGTTCAGGCAGAGACCAGAACTAATGACAGTGATAGTATCCTTTCAGTCCCTTGGTATGAGATCAATAAACCACCACTCCTTTGAAGGAAAAATTATACCACTGCTTAGAATGTCATTAAAACAGCACATGAGTCTAGTAAGAGGATGAGTTGAGGGTACAGATTTTTAATCTAAGTTAGAGTGACTACTTCAGGGTCAAAGAAGTGAGCCACAGTTATTCCAACCAAAATAATATCTGGCACATTTATATCAACCTAAATAAGGAAAAGAGTCATGACTGAAATCACTATTGCTGTCTGGGACATCCTGAATATCTTTTAGACCCATTTACCTTTGTTTCTAAAGAACATGGAATTTTTAGCATCTGGAAGCTACCCTTAATAAAAACGGGCTGTGCTGCTTAATTATTGAAACAATGTAT
Source organism: Ctenodactylus gundi (assembly GCA_004027205.1). NCBI lineage: Eukaryota > Metazoa > Chordata > Mammalia > Rodentia > Ctenodactylidae > Ctenodactylus > Ctenodactylus gundi. The sequence continues at coordinate 526,567 of PVKB01000587.1, forward strand.
AATCCAACCTAAGTAGCCTCCACACAGTGACATAGCCTTGTGGTTTACCGACCACGTGGTAACAGCTGCTGCATTTCTTTTCCATTTAGGAACTGAAAGACATCATGTCATTGTAAATACAGTGATTGCATACTCATCATCAATGTGGCTTATTAAACAAAGGGTAGTAGCATATTTCTCTATTAAGGCAAATACAAACACTCTGAAAGTTATTTTCTTTGGAGAAAGAAGACTCACACATACACTGGTGCTGGTGAGTGTACCAAGTGCAGGCCAGGGGCTATTTCCCTGTCCCGTGGCCCCCTAGCGGGAAGCAGGTGTTTTACTACAAAGAAAAATCTAACTTGTCCACTAAGTTGAATTAGTAAAATAAGAGACGCAAGAAGGTCTAGAAAGTTCACAGTACTCCTCACCGGGCCGTTCAGAACAGCACAGGTTTTACCGAGAGCCAGCCTTTGGTTGGACACGGACAAGAGCTCTGAGCAGTAAACCTGCTGTCTCTCTGTGACCCAGTTGAGCTTTTGCTGAAAGCCTGCTCTCCCCAGCGCTCAGTTTTCAAGCAAAGCAAATTCTCATTTAGACAGGACATCATTTCCTGCCACAGAAGATGAGAAATTGTGTTCAAAAAGAGACTGCGCAGCACGTCATTGAGTGTTTTGGTGGATAAGCAGAACATGGTTTTAAAAATGGTGCTAATTTTTTGTGAGTCTATTCTCTGTCTGCTGGCGTGGGAGAGAGTAATCATGTTGCAGTGCAGCCTCAGTGCTCTGAGCTCTCTTCCACAGCAGGTTTTATTTGTTTCTCCTGCTTAGTGATGAGACAGATAAGATTTAGCACGAGAACCAGCATCACTGGAACCTAAATGCACCTGGCTCTAAATGCCGCAGCTGCCTCTGGCCCTGCTCAGCTGAACGCACATCAGAGTCCCAACATCTTATGTACCAACCTTTAAAAAGTCGTTCCAAACTATGATGACTTCTTAATTCTTTCAGCTTTTTTAAGAATAAAGGAGAGTGATTTGTTTTGTTACTTTGACTTTTTTAGAGCTGGTATTTGATAAATTGCAAAACCATTTTTTACATTTGGAAACCCTCATATTAATAGGTCAAGTCAATCGAAGGTAGAATTTGGGTAATTTGCTATACACTCGTGTGTTAAGCACTGTGAGACGAGAGAATACGCAGGGCCAGAAAGGTCAAGAAGAAATTTGCCAGGTCATTGGCTTTGCCATGACCCGCCTGGGTGAATCACATTCCCACCGCCTCTCAGTGCTGAGCTAGTGTCTATGCAGATCAAAGCTGCACTCAAAATGGCTAATTCATGCGCTAAACCCAAATGTCAAGATTTGTTAAACGTGTGTTCTTTTAAAACAAACCACCAAACGGAGGGCCCCACTAGACGAAAAGATATCTGTCTGCATTCCTATTTGCAGGTCTTTATTTACTGCTGTGAGGACCAGCCAAACAATTAAACAATGCCATAGTAATAGCCTTTTGCCCAAATTCTTCAAGGACAGTCATGCAAAGCAGTCCCTGAACTTGACTGGGTAGTGGCACGTGTGCAGAGGCTCCAAAGCCTTCAGCTTTCTCTATACACATCTACTAAGAACGTATTATCAGATGAGTGAATCAGCAATTCACTTATCTGATCTGATGGTGAAGGTTTTCAGCATCTCAACCCAGGTATTCATTCTTCGTCTTTCTGTTGTTTCCCTCCACTTCTGTCTTGCTGGGTTTTGTGAAGAGCGCATTGGAACTACAAAGCTTACTAACTCCCCACCACTATCCTACACAGACCCGTTTTCCCCGAGGGTAGGATTCTAGCTAAGCAGCCGGGTAGATTTAAACCCAAAATTCTGCCTCTCTGTTCCTTTGCCTCTTGTTTCTGTCTCCACTACCAAACTGGACTGCTCAGAGCAACTTGTATTTATCACAGCAACGATGTTTTTCTTTACATATTATATGCTTCCATAAACATGATTAGAGCTTAGACAGTCGGGTTATAATACCCTGGGAAATCCACTCCTGCCTCTCCCTGCTTTTATTTCCATGAGAAAAAGAGGAAAATGTGACTAATGTTAACTAAAAGAATGCATATAGTATAAAAAGCACCATGATATTCACACAACATGCTATCTTGGCAAATGAGAGGCTCTTGTATTAGGTGTGTGCAGTGATCACTCCTTGTTTTCCACATTCCTGTTCCAAACTGTGGTTCCAGTGCCCTCTGGATAGACCAAACCAATATGATTATATTTGACATGTTTAGAGATAACAGGATCTATAATCTAGTCCTAGTAACTGTAAGCCCGATGATCAAAATCTGCATCTGATAACCTACAATCAAGCCAAAGCGTTATATATGGATATACCTGGTGGAACACTGTCAGCAAGAATGCTCATGGTAGAAAAAAACACAGGCCTCCTAGAGAAAATCACCACAAATGCTAAATGAGTTTGAGACATTCTGTTTTCTCAAATTCATTTCCCCAGGACATTGGAAAGAACGAGGTGTTAGTGTTAGGTGGAAGTTTGATGATATCCTATCAATCCGTTATGCCAGTTGTGGGGTAGAACTGAAAGTTTCAGGACACCTAGGAGTTTTGACTCTGCTGGAGGACCTCCATGATTACTCAAGTGAGCAGCCTAACATTTTGTAAAAATATACAATGAAGTAACTTCCAAAGTTCTGGTGTTGTTAATGGAGTCAAGTCTTATTTTGCAGAGAGACCCAAACTACTGTGCCCAACCCTTAAACATCCATTTCCAACCAAGTTTTGCCAGATTGCCCAATGTCCTCACACCAGCCACTCTTGACTGGCATTCTTTCTTATTGTAAAGTTTCTTGTTAGCATGGGTGCCTGTCAATCCTAGCAATCTCCCTTATGCTAGCATGAATAGAGCTAGGCATTTAAGAAGATATGAGGATGTTTGTTATTTTTGTATGCATATCTAGCTTCTTTAAAATTGGAGGATTATCTGATTCCAACCTCAATATTTGTGGAAATTTATAGGACCCTTTCTCAAATACATATGTATAAATCTGTTGTCTGAAAGAAGGAATTAATTGATTCTGACTGAGCTTTCATTTGCTTTAATGTACTTTCACCTGATTGAACTGGTTCTCTGAGAAAACCAGCGGGCCTCTTTGAACTGTGAAGCCCATCTATGTTCGTTCATTTACATAGTGCTCAGACTTGAGCATTCATTGATCGCTTAATTAGCCCATTTCTACTCTCTCACAGGTACTGGAAAAGAAGTCACTTAGCCAGTCAGTCTCTTATTTTGTTACAGATGCCTCCTCGTCTCAATTTGTTCAGGCGCTGGCCTTCCTGGCCCACATTTAAGGTGAAAAGCAGGATGACACTTGTTAGTTACAATTGAAATGTGGTTCTTTCTAGGAAGTGCAATCTGGAAATATGGCACAAAGATGGAAAGGCATTGAAGAGTTGGTAATCACGCAGAAGTAGTTTACAAAACCATAGGCTGACTTATTAGTCTTGCACTGAGTTGACTTCCTAAACTTCTGATACATCTCAGTAGAGGATCTCTGGGCATGTACGCTATTGCCTGGGGGACACTAAACACTTTCAAAGTGACAGTCACTCCCTTAGACTTCTGTAGAAATAAATTCATTAAAGTGCACTTCCCCACTAATCAGAAAGATTGACTGTAGTTTCTTTGAGTGCATTTACTAAATGTGCCCTTTTAGTAAAGGAAAGCTGACTTCAGACACGTATTGATTTGGCAACCTTTCTGAATCCATTTGCAGAAAGAATAAATAGAGGAGCCTCTGTTTGCTGAGTAGCTCTAAGGAAGGCAAGCCTGAGTCTCCTACACAAAGACGTGGAGTAAGAGGACGTTCACCATCTTTGTCGTCTGACTTCCTGTGTAAAACGTCGGGAATGGAGTAATGACTAAAAAGGGAAGCTGGGAAGGAAGAACACAGAATAAATGAGGAGGACCAAGAAAAGCCCATGGCAGTGAGACAATTGCAGAAGTCCAAGTCAGTGGCCGACCCCTCAATGAATCAGTGGATCTAGCAAAAACTCTCAGGCTCAGGCTAGGGGATTGGTGACATAGCCCTCCATTAATTACAAACATCATCTTGATTACAAATAAATTTCAAGGAGAGTCAGGAAATTTTTACACAGAACCTTGAAAAAGCCAGCAATAGTAAGGTAGGTAGAGTTTCACTAAACTTACAATGGGCAAATAAAGACATTTTTTGAAAAACAAATATCAACCTAGAAGAATCGCAAAGACTGCCACAAGAGAAAGAAAGAAAAGAAAGAAAGAAGAAAGAAAGGCAGGCTATGGGCCTTTAAATACAAATATGGAAGTCAACTAGTGGAAAAGGAGAGAAACAAGAACACAGGAATATAGTCACAAGGAAGCTTCAAAAAGCATCTGAGAACATTAAGGCTTAGTTGTAGTTGCACATAAAAGCCAGTGGTGCTCTGGCTTTGCACTCAGGCTTACTTCCAAGTTTCCTTTGAAAAGTCACACATAGTGCTTGATGCAGGTATCACTGTAAACTTAGAAAAGGTTTGGGCTTTGGAAAACATTATGAAGAAGCACTATAAATGTTAGTAGAGACTGTCACCAAGTTGAGAATAGGAAAAAATACAGAAAGCACTGAAGGTTGACATAAAATTAATTGCCTCTTGAACTAAACCTACATGCCTTAGAAATAAATGGGTCTTAAGGAGTCAAGAAATGTGCAGAATCAAATCCATAGAATTATCTTACAATATAATCATTCACTGCAACGCAGGCATCCACTTACAAGATACATTTTCAAATGAAGAAAATGCTTCATTCACACATGCATTTACCAAAGGGTTATATAAAATTGTGAGCCATAAATGTCCTCGACAATAGGCTGAAAGCTAGACAAATAGAATTTTTGAAGATCTACAAATAAAATTTAACTCATGAAGACAATACCATACAAAAACCATTGTTCTATTTACAATTCAGGCAGTAACATAGAGACATTTTTAAATAGTTTTGTGAGGAAAAAAAAAGAATAAAAGTCTTTATTTTCTTTAAATTTCAAAAATCATAGAAAAAAGCCAAGTGTCTTACACATAGTTATTGAGGACACAAGTTTTTGTCATCATCATCTGACTTATATTTTTTAAATCTAAAAGTTGCATGTGTTCAGAAGTGGGGCTTTCAGGAATTGGTTGGGTAGTGGGGACATTATGTTTGTCTACGGATTAATTCACTGGTAAGTTCATAGCTGAATGCACTGTTAGGAATTGGGGCCTCACTGGAATTGTGTCATTCAGGGTGTGAATTAGAGGAATCTATCCTTGACCCAGGCTTCCCCTCTCTCTCCCTCCCAGCTGCTGCGGATTGAGAAGCTTTCCTCTACCAAGTCCTTCTGCCACTCCGCCTTAGAGCCTGGCGAACATGGACCGAACCCTCTGAAACTATGAGCCCAATAAATCTCTGTCTTAAAAGTTGCAGGTGTCAGGTATTTTATCTCAGCAACTGGAAAACTGATTAATACATACCTTCTCTTCTTCCTCCATGTTATTATTTTCTATTTTTAACTTTCAAGCTTTATTTTTTTCACTTGAAAAAAATTTTAAGTAAGGTAGCTATGAAAGCATACTTGGACTTACTTCTGCAAAGAACAGACAGTACGAGATGAGGCTCCGGTATGGTTCTCAACTGGAGCCTGCTTGAAAATTATGAGAAGTCATTGATGTTTTTCTTGCGTGTTCTTAGACGATGCAAATGTTTATGATTCAGTGACCACTTTTGGAGAACCACTACGCTAAAGGAAATGCTACTTTTCATCCACCTAGCTTTTTCTCATCTCCGGTCACTGTTTTGGCAGTTTTGAGCCCCCACTTTTGCTTTAATGTTTTAATAAAAATGAAAGGAAGTATTATTCTTTATATATATTACAATATTATGTGATTTCTATGTGACCCTAGACAAATCCTTCACTCACAAAATACAAGACAAAAAAAAAAAAAACAGCATACCACAGGTTGAACCTACCTTACTCACTTTCCCAGAGGACTCCTTATACATACTAAAGTACAGTGAAATTGTTTCTACAGGACCATGACTTCTCATTCTACCTGAACTTTTCAACAAATAAAAATGACTTTGTTCATTATTTTAGGAAACAAAATTAGGGTATTCACGTATTTGTGCTTTATGAGGTCCCTATTTAAAGCACTTTCACTAAATAAATAGAAAAAAGTTTAATCCTTCTTTATTATCTCCTTTATTGAACAACAGAAATTTATTTTTAATTGCTCAATTATATGTCTGTATTATTCTTAGGATTTGAATAAGATAGTTCCCAAAATACAAGCAAAGGTCATGAGATGTGAAAACGGCTGTGAGTAACTAAATGAGGACAAACAGACCACCCAGTCCGCAGGACACAGCGCTGTCTTCCTACTTTGGTGGGTGACACATGCACCTTTGCATTGAGCTTCCCTTGGGCGTGGTTTTCTTTGTGTCTTCCAGATTCTCATTTCCTCTGATTGCCTCCAAATCAGTTTCAAGGACTTTCTTGGTAATATTCCTTCCTTTCTACCTCCAACTCGCCAACTGGCCACATCACCTTGTAGGAAGATGTTGAAATACCTCTTCTCCACATCGCTGATCTTCGACTGACCAACAAATACAAGTTATGTTCAACTAGCAACCCACATGAAGTTAATTCTGAGGAACAAGGCTACTCAACTCTGCTGCTTCCAATATAGTTTTTAAATCATGCGTTGAATATCTCAACAAAGCCTTGAGAAACAAAAGCCTAAAGAGTATGAAAAACCTAAGATGAGACAAAAGTGCTCCAGGCGTTGGAATGAACTTCAATCAACATCTCAAGTTTAACCAGCTGAAAATGTTTGCTTTCCTTTGTTAGCAGCATTCTATTCAACTGTTAGAAAATGGAGATCCTGTCTCACAATGAGAAGGCATCATATTGTCCTATAGATTGAACAAGATGCCCTTGACTCATTCTCCAGAGGAGCACTGCCTTTCGGTACAAGCTGCTTAGCATATATTAAAGGAGCAGATTCTAGTACATTTGCTTCCTGGCTTAGAAAGCAGAGCCTTCCTTTTGTTCAGTATAAAGAAAAATGTGGCTGTTACATCTATTGTATTTATAACCCTAGTCTCCTGACACACGAGGACACCCAAAGAGCACAGAAGAACAAAGAAATTTAAAAATTACAGATTGATGTAGTTCTTAGAGAAGAGAACAAGGAAGAAGGAGGTCAGTCATAAATTTAAGTGAGAAGCAATATGTGGCCAATACCTGCTTGATTCATGCTGATTTGGGCCATGGATGATTCTAACCCAAATAACATCTACCAAAACACACAGAGTTGGTGAAACAATAGAAGACTATTTAAGGGAGACGTTTTCAAGCTTAGTTTTAAGCTGCAAGCTGACCAATCAGTGTTCACTTATCTAATAAAATTGTTAGGGATACTGTCTTCCAGGTTGACACATTATCAATTCAAATTGGTAATCCAATACACAGATGAAACGTGTTAGTGATATCGATTGGCTCAGGCTCTTTGGAATCAAAGTAAGCTCACAATGAAGTGTTGACAGGAATTATGTTCAAGAAGTACTTATTAGGTTTCTCTTGGTTGCAGAGTCTTGGATAAGACCCTGGAGAGACAGAAAAATTATAAACATCACCGAGAAATATTGTACCAAGGGTAAACTGACAGAGCTGCAAAAGTGGAAAGAATTCAATGTGTTTGTATTCCATTTTCTAAGGGAACCATTAGGACATAATTGGTTTGCAGTTTGCCCACTAGGGAGCACGGAGCCCTCACCAGGGGTCAGATGTTTGGTATAAACATTACCCCGTTTAAACCTCATGATAATCTTGAGAGGCATCTTGTGCCACTTTACAAAGCGGGAGGAAAAAAAATGAGTCTCAAAGTGTTTAAGCAACTGTCTCAAAATAGTATTGTTAGTGAGAGAAAGACCAGTATTTGAAGCAAGGACTCTCTGACCTTTTAACAAAACTTCTGTTTCAATCTTTTGAACAAAATTTTGTTTCCTACAACATACTAGGCTGTCATACTGTTCAAACTATGTCTTCCACATTTTGAGGCTCCTGCCTTCCGATGACTTCTCTGATCAGTGACTTCGCATTTTTAAGTCAAAGATCATTCTGTTATTAGTAAATATCTCAAATTTTATTTCCCTAGAGCACTAAATACATTCAACACATTGCAACCAAAAAATGCTTTTTTATAGGCAGTTGGATACCCTTAGAAAGCCACTGATCAGGAACTGAAGCTTACTCATACTCCCTAGAACCAAAACAAAAAAGATCGAACGATTTTAGAAGACACTGGGCACATCCAGGATACTATCGATGATGTAGACTGGTTGAACAATTTTAAAGAGATACGTGAGACCGGTTCAGTCTCAGCAGCTTATGAAAACTATTATGTTTCATAAGACCACATGTTCTATAGAGAAACTCTTTTGAAGTACTATTCCTCATCTATAATCAAACTGAATTTTGAAATGACAGCATAAGTGTTGCAACAGGCACTGAACGCATATTCACTGTGGGCAAGGACTCAACCACTAAACTCCCTACACATCCGAGTGCAACCTGAAACAGTCTGTTTACCACGGGTCATTGTTCGTACTTGCACTTGCGAGGGCAGTGTCCCCACGTCACCTTAGCATTCCTACTTGAGACCTCTTCCTTTTATTAAAAGGTGGATTCCAAGTGATACCTTTTCTAAAAACTCCTGACTTGTGTCCACAAATATGTTATCTTCCGTTTGTCTCTGTAGGAATAGATGCATTATATTTACTTGTGTATTCTTATCAAATTCAATGAATATTTATGAAATACTTTCGAAGTGTTACTCAAAGTCAGTCATTGGTAGACTCTGAGTCTATAGAACTTAGAATTATAAAAACATCTTTTGTATTCGCTGCGTAGGGAAAAGTGATCACCTTTATGTCTCGTGTATGACTGAAAGTTTTTTGTTGTTTCATGTTTTGTTCATTTTTGCAAACACTGTGTAACGCAGCCCATGGTTTCCTCATAGCTATTTTCAAAAGTAGTTGTTTAACTTAATTGGATTAAAATAACATGTAATACTTGCAGGAAAAATAATCAAATCTAGCCGTGTAGGAAAAGAATAAAGTATTGGTATCATTTGATATTTCACAGGGCATGAAGGTAAGATTTTTCTCTATTCTAGAATGTCAAAGTGGTAATTGACCAAGAAGATGGAATTCTGTGTCTATAAGTGCAGACAGAAGCTTACTAGATCCTTAAATGAATGCAACTCAACATTAAATGGATTTTGGATATATTATTGGCCAAATTAAACCCCAAGAAACATTAAATAAATCACATAATGAAATTGCCTCAGGCAGTACACTCACAAGAGTAATTCTCACACACAACAATTGACAGCACACAAAACCATGTCCATTTCTTTTTCAGAGTTATAAGTGCATTCTCTCGTATTTTCTTTGAAATAAAAAATGATGAGATAGTGAAGTTATTTAAAAGCTGATTGAAACAGATGTGAGTCAATAATTTGATTCTGCACAGTAATCTAACTCACAGCACCTTGTTTAGAACCGCAAAGTGGGCCATTTAATTTCATTTGTATTTTAATTATACGTTTAAAGTTCTTATTTGTGACAGTCATTTTCTTGCTGTCTTTTGGTTCTATCAGTGACACGAGAGAAGATAGTACAGGTAAGCTCTTCTTCTAGAGAATTTTGTTTCATCGACATACCTTGGTGGCATGGTTTGTGTTCTATATGTTCAAAAGGCCATTCACAGTGAAGGGTGGACACCTTGGCCCAGTGTAACCGTATCAATGGTTGAACACCTAAATCTCACATTTTATGTCCTACTCAAGCCAGATATTTATTTTAAAAAGTAAATACTGTTAAAGTAAAAATTAATAATGGGGTAGAGTAGAGGCTGGAATCTGGTGCTGTGTGCCCAAAAGCTGCCAATGAAAAAGTCTGTCCCCAGCAGGTGAGGGGTTATTTGGCCTCACATAGGGACTAATGCAACAATGAATTAAGAGTTAGTTGAGTTTTCTTAACTGCAATTGAAGATCTTCAGAATGGGGTAGAAAAATTAAAAGAAAAATTTAAAAAAAAATCTTTTACTCTTGGTCAAACTGAAGAACTTTATCAGCCCCTGGGGTCTATTTCTGTCATCTGTCATGTAATTGTTCCTCAGTATGCCCAGAGGATTGCTCTTAGGACCTCTCCATTTCAAAAGCCACCCGTTCGCAATTCCCTCATAGAAAATGGCATACACACTATGAAAGTTTACATACTTAGTTATCTCTAGATTATTTGACTCCTAATCTAACATAAATGCTATGTGAATAGCTGTCACACTGTTGCATAGGAAATATTGACAAAGAAAAAGAAAACGTCTGGACATGATTTAGTTTGGACTTTAACTGCCTCACAAAAGCCCACGTGGTAAGGGTTGGCTCCCCAGAGCAGCGCTGGTGGGAAGTCATGGAGCATTTAGGAGGTAAGGCCATAAGATCACTGGGGATGAGCTCTTGCAAGGGATCATGGGACCCTCATCTCAGTGAGAGGTTTCCCTCCACCACAGTCTCCCAGCATGATATTCTGCTTCACCACAGGCCTAAAAGCTGTGCACCTGACCAATCCTGGAAGCAAAACTTCTGAAACACTGAGCTATAATGAACCCTTTGTCTTTATAAGTTGATTATCTTGGCTATTTGCTATACTAATGGACTGACTCATATAATACATATTCAGATGTTCAGTATGGACACAATTTTTTTCTGAACAGTGGAAATCCATGGGTGTTGGGATCCATGGATATAGAGCCTCCAGAGGTGGAAGGTCAATTTCATTTGGAAATCAACTCTTGATGTGTAATTTCAGGATATGTCAGTGAATGGTTTAGGCCACCATATTGTCTCACGGCCTTCGTATTTTTTTTTTTTTTTGTCTCTTCATTACATGTTTGTCTGTTGATTCCTAGCTTCAATTTTGAAAACATTCAAATTAACAGAAAAGTTAAAAGGCAAAGACAATGAATATTCGCTTCACCTGCATTCAATGATTGGTAGCATTGTACCATATTTTCTTCCTGCTTATACATAGAGTATCAGGCATTTATTTTTTAATAAAAAGAAAAGAAGTCATGGCAATCATGACATTTAATCCCTGCATATTTCACTGTGCATCTCATAAAGATAAAACATAATTCCACACAAGAAAATTAGCAATAACATTTGTCATCCAAATTGCCCCAATTGTTTAAAAAATTCTTTTGAGCTATCTAAAATACACATATCACATTTGCAGGCACAAGATACCAAGTTGTCAGAATAGTATTGGTGACAAGTTTCACTGTTTGGGTAGATGATTTCCTGAAATATCTGTTAGCATAAACATGCAATTCCTTCTTGAAATTGAGTTAGTAAAACATTTTAGGGGAGAGTCAATTCAGTTTGGTTCCCTAAATACACTTGTCCTAAAAGTTTTAGTAGACACTGAAAAAAAATTGCCTAATCCAATTACTACATTTAAGGTTGTCAGTGATGGTTTTCCAATTTTCCCATTTTCTCTGCAGAGACCAGTTGGTATAATTTTAATTTGCAGTCTTCCTATCTCAGAGGCTTTGTTGCCAGTTCATCAATGTTGGTGTCAATGCATTAAACATGTTTCTCATAAATTATTTTGGTGCTCAAATTGCCCAACTTACAACCAATAAGAATCCCTTTAAGTGGTCTTCCATGTTATTTTGACATGTTCCTAATATTTATGAGCACTTCTTTTGCTTTTTGTCACATAATGACAAAAACCTCAATTGTGTTTCTCATGTCAAAAATTCAGACCTAAAGTCCATAATTTCTTACATACATTGTAGGTTTTTTTCTCCAGTACCAGAAGTAAACTCTGGGCCTTTACACCCATCTATATCCCTTTTAGGAATGAAACTTTAAAACTGGAAACCGCAATCTGAGAACTGATGTGTTTTAGGGCAATGCGATACCATTGTTTTGAGATCTTTTCAGCAGAAAGATTTACCTATATGTTTTTACATGTACACCTATCTGTAAAATATACACATGCACAGTGGTAAGTCTGTGTAATTTTCTTAGACATTGAGGCCCCTCTTTCTATGAAAGAAATATTTTATACTCTTACCCTAGGGCAAAGCTTACTCTTCCACTTTTTTGCTGATAGAATGTGCTATAAAAGTTTTATAATTGAACCAATATGATAAATAAGTAATGCTACTTTTAATTCTAATTTATTGAGAGTGAAGATAAATGAGCATAGAGGAGCAATATTTCCATCCAACAACTTAGAAAAAAACCTCCAAACACATCACAGAAGTACATGTACAACTGTATTCCCAATAAGTGTTGGAACCAGGTATAGGGAAAGCTATTTAGAATAAACTCTATAGGAAAGATAGAATCTATAGAGAAGATGAAGTATACTAGTTTTTTGTAAACAAAAACCATATGTGCAAAATTTAAAAACATAAAAGTTGAGAAAATATTTTCAACCAACATCTCAAATATGCAAGAGTACTTCAGTGTCAAGAAAAAGAAAAAGACTAAGAAAAAGCTAAACTGGGCAAAAGATATGAAGAGAAAATTCACAGCAGATGATACACAAGCATCTCAAACACAGCTCTGTTTTGCCCTCAGGCATGCAGAGAGGCCAGGCCTTCATCGGATCTACACAGGCAATATGCCTCTTACAATAAGGAGAAACGAAGGCGCATACATCAAAAACCACAGCTAAAATGATAAAACTGTGTGAACAGGAAGTAATAGAAGCTCAATTTTTGCATGAGTCCTGCTAATGGAGCCTTTAACCCTCAAATATCATGAAAAGACAATTTGACAGAATAAGAAAATCTCCAGAAGCTGAGCTAGAAAAATCTATTTACAATATAGAATAATAAGAAAAATTCTCAGTTTTCATTTTCTGGCCAGGACTCTGCATTACCTATAGCTCAGGCCACCAAAACAAAATACCACTGAGTAGATGGATGGCTTCACCAACAAAGATTCGTATTTCCACAGTTGGGAGGGATGGAGGTTGAAGACTAGAGGGCCAGCCTGGTTGGGCTCTGGAGAGAGCCTCTTCCTGTTCTTTCTATGCCCTTAAGTAGCAGGCAGAAGGGCAGCTCAAGCTCCTTCATACAGCTTCATGTAAGGGAATCAAGCGATGGAATCCCTATGATGAGATTAAAAGAGCTTAATTGTCCCTCAAAGTCCCCATCGCCTAATAAAAATCTGATTGAGAAGCTAGAGATTTGATACATACGTGTTAGGGGAACATGCCTGATCAATAGTAGAGCTTCCCTAGAAAATTGAGGTGGTATATTTTCCCCAACAAACTTCTCACTTAGAAGTTTATGAGTACTTTGTCTCATGACCTTGATTTTTAGCTCAGGCAGCCACTCTCTAGGTGTGTTTTCGATGTAAGGTAAGGTGCATGCCCTCCTAACTCTCACGATGCTCCCTTTTCATTTGATTGCAACTTTCTGTGTGGAGAAGCAGCCCTCTTCTCAATGCACGCAGTCAGGAGACATGTAGAAGGCTTGCAGCCATTCGCAGTCTCTCCTTGCTGTCTTGTTGCCCCTGTGTAATCTCGGGCCCCCAGGCTGCAGTTTGCCTGGCCCTGACAAAAGAATCGAGATTCCCGCCCACGTTTCCACTGTGCCACTCTGTTCTCCCAGAGTTTTCGCTAAAACCTTCTCTTAATGTTTTCCTTGGGCCTCTGGGGTTCTGTTGAGAACTTCTCAGGACAAGACATTAAAGAAAAAGCAAGTCATGGTGGCACTTGATTGTAATCCCAGTTGCTCAGGAGTAGGAACAGAAGGCCAGCCTGGGCTACCGTTTCAAAGGAAGAAAGGGCGGAGGGAAGGAAGAGAGATCTTCATGTCTTAGATGCTAGAAACAAGGTCTAAAAAGAGTCTTTTTGGGGGGAAGTCAGATTAAATATCTTGATGAGATGTCAAATGAGAATTAGCGTTTGTGTTTATTTATAAAGATGAGATTTCAGGGCAGCTTTGAAGCAGTACACTTGCCCTGCATTCGCGAAACTTTGGATTTCAATTCCCAGTACCTCAAGAAAGGAAAAAAAAAAAAAAAGAAGAGGCCAGGGTTTCTTCACCCCACGGGGCATATCTGTCCCTTTTAGGTTTGTCTTTGCTCATCAGTACTAATCTCGTCATCCTTCAGGACCCATTTCAACCAAAACGACACCACTTCCTCATCTGTGCTATGAATTATTTGGGATTCACAGAGACAAGTAAATAGCGGAAGGAGGTTTGGATTGACGTTGAGCGTGATTCCTGTTGGTTCTTTTCTTGTACAACAGTCCTGCATTTACATGTATATAAAAGCACGAAGATTCGGGTGGCAGGTATTTTTACAGTATGTTTTACAGTCAGGTGCAATGTGCATAGCTTTCCTAAGTTTGCAGCCAAAGTTCAAACAAGATTTGGAGTAGAATGACCCGGAGCCAACTCCACTTCCTATCCCGTCAAGCCACACAAAGCTGGACACATTGCTAGGCCTCGTCATCTCCATGACTAACTGGGCATAATGCCTTCTCACCCATGTTCAAGGACAGATGAGAGGAACAAGTGAAATAATGGATGTCAATACCCTTTGGAAAATATAAAATGTTATAAAAATTAATAACACTACGATTGCTATCATACACATATTTCATTAATTGACTCCACGGTTTAACTTTAAAACTGTGTCGCTAAAAATTTCTTAGTTTTTGTCTCTATAGCTCTTTATGCTTTTTCCCTTCCTCTCAGTTCAAAATATTATTTGAGCATTTAGCAACACAGTATGTTGAACCTTGTATGATTCTTATAAAGACAGAGGAATGAGGCCCTGCAGAAGCCTAGGGAAGAGACTTATCCTGAAAGACTGGGAGTTGAAGGCTTTCCCTTTGTGCCAGCTTCCTCGCCAGTCCAGTAAGCTCAGTTCCTTATCCCCTTTCCAAGGAAATAACATTATGGCAAGGTTTTCTCCCCCAAAAAAATGTAATCATAGTATGTCATAAGACAGGTTATTAATAAGTAATTATTTCTCATAACCAAGCAGCTCATTATTATCAGAGCCATGGTTTACACTTCCAAGAAATGATCTGCTCAAAACAAAATTCATTACCATCCTTCTTCGAGTTTAAGTTCAGGGTGGCTAATTAGAATGTGAGATGAGGTGATCTGACAGAGACTGAACATGCAGCAGGGCTTATAAACTTTCGAATGTGGTAACAGGACAAATACAGGCTGACGCATGACATTTTTAACTTTCTCAGATTCAGAGGCTACTTCAAGTACGCACACATTTACTATGAAAGACCCCCTCACAGAGGTCCAAAGTCAAACAAAGGCAACGGAGTAAAACTGAGATTTCGCTGGAAAGTATTTTGCCCAAACTTTCCAGTGAAAGAAACTCCATGGGGAAACTACATGGTGTTGAGGCTTCTGAACCCCTAGTTCATTGCTTTTCTCCTCTGGAAACGGACCCAGGACTGCACATAGGAGTCTGCTGCAGAAATCAATTAAACCATGCAAGTTGGAACCTGGTTGAGTATGGGCTAAGCAAACAAACAAGAAATGAAATGAAATGAAAACAAGAAAGCAAGAGAACAGAGATCTCTTCCTAATGTTACGTAACCCAACAGAAATCATGTCTCTAAAATGCATTTCTTCAAGTCTGCAATGAATTTATGATCCCTGGTGGTGTTTCAGATGTACAAACGAGTGATCTCCAGGCACCTCTATGTAAATATCTAAGAGAGAGAATTCACTGCTGCCACCAAAGATACCTACCTCTGGGAGATCTGTGCTGCCGGCAAGAGTGTCCTTATTCCATTGTTCTTCTGTGGTTAGACATAAGTGACACTCTACCAAACTCTAGAAACATAAGCCTGAGAGAAAGTGGTCCCGGTTGATGATTTTCCCAGCAGACAATGTTGTTCCTGAGAAGCTTGGACATATTGAACTCTTAGGAAAGGTCAGCAAGAAAGAAAAGTG
The DNA here is from genome assembly GCA_004027205.1 of Ctenodactylus gundi. Taxonomy (NCBI): domain Eukaryota; kingdom Metazoa; phylum Chordata; class Mammalia; order Rodentia; family Ctenodactylidae; genus Ctenodactylus; species Ctenodactylus gundi. The sequence goes on from PVKB01000587.1 coordinate 542,641, forward strand.
TTCCCTTCCTTTATATAAGATTACTAAGGGCCAATTTTCAGGAAATATAATCACATTAAACATATATAAATAATATTAAAAATCTAATCCATATTCTATATATCCAAAACAAGAAAATAACTTTTACAAGAAGACTTTCAAACAGAATATACACATTAATTTCACTGGAATATGTTTTTGTGGTTAAAAAAGGGTAGGGGTCTTCAGATAAAGGAAATAAATAAGAAAATAAGAGAAAAAAATTTTAAATATTTCTTAGGTAGCTGGTTAATAATAATAGAAGTAATATCTCATTATAAAGACTATCAATTTATGTACTTCTCCTTTGACTGAATTAGCAACTCAGGTGTTACATGGTTGGCTCCTTGATACAAATTTTTAAGAACATGTTACAGTACCTGAATTTTATAAAAGTGTTCTGGGAAGGCTATATTAAAATTTGGAATGTTGTGAATGGCTGCATTCAAACAGGAGAAATATGGAAAATATTAAAAAATACCAACTTAAAAAAGTGTTGCTCAAATTGAGTTTGAACGAATGCATACAGAGCTGGTTACAAATTGAGCACTTCGGTTTTCTTTTAAAAAATCAATCATTGATAATCAGCATAATGACAATTTATGTGGAAAGGACAAGTGGAAGGTGGGGCAGAGAAGAGAATGAATGGCCTAAGGTGAGCAACTGTCCTCAAGGTTGATGCCTAAGCTATCAGCCCACGCTCCTGCCCCCGTGGGAACACTCGCAGTACTGCACAGAGGATGGCAGTACAGAGAAACTCTTCTATACTTCCCTTCCTCCTCAGATGTTACCCCAGTTCACCCAAAATCCCTCCACTCACAACCCAGAGGGGAATGGGAAGTAGGGTGCACCGCAAGGATTGGCTAAATGCTAACCCGTCCCTTCAACCAGGTAACATTCCCCCATCTCAGGAAGATGTTAGAGAAAACCAAGCTGGCTCCAAGAGGATTCAAGATAGTATGGAAAGGAAGTCCAGACTGCCTCCCCTCACCAAGGCTTGTTGTAAGAATCATTTGGGGATTCTTCAAAAGCATCCCCACCTTCACCCAATTAAGTCAGACTCTGAAGGAGGGGTTGGCCTGCATATTAGGAAAGCACTTTAGATGATTTTATTGGGCAGCAAGGGGTGAGAACTGTTGTCCTAGAAGATCCAAGGAACAGATAATTAATACAATCTAGTTGCTTATTGAAGGTGGTTTTCCAACAAAACATTTCATTAGTAGCTAATCAAGGCAGCTCAAATGGCGCATTAACCCCAGGCTTTTTCTCACTGGGCTTCTGTGAGATCACAGCCAGGCGTAAACTTATAAAGCGACAAATTACAGAAGGCTGAGAAGAGTGGAAGAGAGTAAGAAGGTGAGGTGGGAGATGGGTGGGAAACATCCAAAGGGAAGTGGCACAGCTCACCATTGACTCCTCCTCATCTAACAAGGTGAATAGCCCACGTTGTAGGTTTACTCTAATTCCTACCTAGCTGACTGAACAGATGAGGTACATCTCTTCTTATCTGAGTTTATCTAGTGGACCCAGATTTTGGGAAGTTTTCTACTGAAAGCCAGGATCTCTTCAGTAGATACCTGTGGACAAGGCTGGAGTGGGACCAATAATTTGGTACATTGTAGGTCTATTATTTGCTTTAGATATTGATCAGCCATTGCTGAAAAGAAGAGTGAGAGATTCCCTTAGAAAAAGACAGAGACAAGCTAGTGGTGGCAATCTGGCTTTTATTCAGAATAAGCACAAATTATCTCTGGCCCCAAACTTGAGAATATTTGAATACTGCAAATCAAAAGCTCTGTAGTTAGTTAATCCACAACACTAGAAGTAATGTCAGTAATGTTCTGTTGTCACTTAAAATTGTTGCTGGAGGTGTCATCTCTGCCACCCTCAAGTGTTTTAGCAATGTTCTTGCTAATACATTTGTATTGTCACTCAAAATAAATGTAGGCGATCTGATGTCTGTCACATTGCCTTGACTGCCCATGGGTGGACCAGCGCACTGATTCGACTGGCATCTTGTGTCTGGCCACCTCCAAAGCCGGTTTATTTTCCTAAGTGCTGTTTCTACATGGTAGAAACTGGGACAGTGTCTGGAGATGTTAATTCCATTGCTAGGCCCCCTTTATCACCTTCAACATTCCCACTCTGAGGCTTCTGTTGACTCCTCATAGTGACTCAGTTCAATTCTTCAGTACTCTTCCAAGAACCCCATATCTCTGTCATAATGGCAATATTTCACTGTCCTCAAGTGCAACTTGCTGCTCACCACCAGTGAACATTTTACCCTCGTTGTTCTTATCTTCCATTTCTTCAAAATATAAATATAAAATGTCTGTCTTTCAATGACATTCACATAATACAACTTTTCTAATACGATTCGTTCCTCTTTGATTCTCCATAATATTTGCAATTCCTCTGAAGTACATATGCAATTTTGCTCTGTGTACGTGGAGGTCTTTAAGAGTTGAGAATCTTTTAAAGACAAGTACTATAGCACCACAATATTTAACTGAGGAGTTGGCGATAACAGACTTTCAGATGATGAATGCAGAACTTGAGTTCCAAAGGCTTATCAATCTTCTCTTCTTTTCTCCTTTCCTCTCCGGCTCGGGGCTTCCTCTTCAGATCTTCCTCTTCTGGTAGGAAGGCGGCTGGTGAGAGCAATCATGCCTTCCTCCCTCACATGTGGCAGACACATTACATAGTAGTCAATAATAATAAAAGAAAACCTTTTGTCTTTTGCTGACTGCATTGGCCCTGGTACCTTTTAATTAAACACATGTCATGCACTAAAGACCTGAAATGGTCACTAGGACACTGGAGCTTGGTTTAAAGTAGCAGTTAGTACTGTCACAAACCACAACACAAGGACATATTTGGCCTATAGCTTGTTTTTGAAAATAAAGTTTTAGGTTTTTTTTTCAACTAGAATTCAAGTTTAAGAAAAAAATTCTTCCTTTCTCCTATTTCTATGGAAACTTGTATTTTCATGGAATAGTCAAGACAGATCTGCAACTACTTTAGAATCTTTCTTGGGTAACTGAATGTTGTGTTGCTACGTTTTCTTTGTGGCGGGTACTCACATGGCTCCACCAAGCCTGACATACTTGTACTCTGCCCTTCACGGAAAAGGTTTGTTATTCTGCTTCAGACCATCTCAGGCCCATCCTTGAAACTGGGCTTAAGGTTGCCTTAACGCATTTCACTGTTTCTTAATGAAGGAAAGGAGATCCCAACAGAAAAATCTGCGTCTTAGCAGGGAAAGAAAAAACTGAGAGGATCTTTTAGGGAATTGACCGAATTATATCTATTTTCTTACTTTGCACAATGTTTTGAATTAAATTCAACTCAATGACTTTGTGTGGAATTGCTGAGTGAATTGATTTGTTGCATTATCTCTTCTTAACTTCCTTGTTTTTTCCTCTGGGAATGGAGGTACTGAATACTCTGTAAAATCTCTCCTACATAAAGCAACGTTTCTCCAGCTTGCTTACCCTATTACATTGCTGAAGGAAATATGGGATGTTAGATTTATAATCACCAGCACTGCTTATGCGCCTCGGTTAACCATAAGCCCTGGAAACTTCAGCTGAGAAAGAGAAAGAAAAATACTCTAATTATATTTAGTAAAATTTTCTCACAGAAACTTTACACATATGAGTAAGCTTAAGAGTAAGCTCTTCCTTTTTCATAATCTATTTTCACAGAGTAAGCAAGATAAATCTGCAAATTTTAGTTTGGGAGATTTCTTGTTTTGCTAAATGATGTAATTGTTGCTTTTCAAATGAGAATAAAGGAAAAAGTACATGTAATCATTTAACATTCAGAGTTTAGGCAAGAAGAAATCATACATATGACTAGAATGTTTTGAATATACATGAGACCCTTATTTCTAAATTATTTTACTTATTAAAATGCCAGTTGTTTCATGAAATCAGCTTGTACAATGTCACTTCTGTTTAGTTATGAGCAGATATATTTTTATCTACTAATTTATTTCTCTCTTAGTTCAACTGGGAAAAACAAGGAGGTAGAATAGGAACAAAGGATCTAAAAGATCAAATTATTGAATATTAATTTCAATAAAAATTAAAACAAGATGAAAATACGAGTATGATCCTGAATCCCAAAATATTCAGTTCTATGATTGAATAGCAAGCCGAAAATGCAAAGTAAAAATGTCCTGACTTTTCAACACAAACTGTATAATTTTGTGCTGAAAGCAGAAATTGACTAGAGGAGAATCGTTTGCCATAAGTTACTCTGAGTTCAGGCTCCCGCAATTTCGAAGGACTGAAATACTAGGAGACTCAAAGCTGTGCAATTCTGTTTGACATCTGGATTGTCACTTTCCATTCAGTTCTGAGCTTCGTCGTTGCAAGGAAACAAGCACTCTCCAGCCGCAAACTGGAGAAGAGGGCTCCCTGGTCGCCAACGCCCACCCCCCGGGACCTGTCCTACCTCCCAACACCTAATTTCAAGTCTTCCTGTTTGCATTAGGCATGGCCCACAGTGGATTTCAAAACAACCTTGAAGTGCTGTAATAGTAGAATCTCATTACCTGGTATTTAGCACTGATTTCCTTCCATCTAGAGCATAATTTCATGTCCTTAATTTCTCAGCATAAACAAACCACTTTCAGCATCCTCGTGTACTCGCCGCAAGATGAGAATTGGCTGTAACTCAGATTCGGTTGTTGCGACTCACCGTGGCTGTTTTAGGGCAGCCTCCAGAGAGGGGAGTAGGCTGTCGCTTTCTGCCAACAGTAACCCCTTGCTGCCTGAAGGCTGCATCTGGTCTGTGATTTGGGAGAGGCAGGCAGCCTGCAGCAGAGAGCACTTGCCTGACCCGTGCAAGGCGATCCTTTCAGTCCCCCGGGTTACAACGGAAGAAAGTAAGAGGAAGAGTAGGGTGAAGAGGAAGCCGGAAGCCGGAAGTCGGGAGGGGAAAGGAGGAAAGAAACTTCCGCTCTAATTTCCTCCATATCCTCAAAAGTCTTGCAGCAGTTTTCATGGTTTGTGCCTGCTTTGTGTGGAGCTTCTAACTCTCACCCATCTTCCATTTGCTTGGCACTCTTCATTACACAGACACCAGAACCAGGAAAGATTCGCCTACAGAAGAGGAGGATGGAAATTATACCACCTTTTTTCTTCGTAGGTGGCCGTTTCCTTGTGTCCTATCCGATCTGGTTTTCAATTGTTTTTTTCACCAGGTAGATCGAAGTTCCCTTGCACGTTGAAGTGATATTTGTACATCACAACTTCCTACTTCTTTAACTCTCCTTCTTTACTTGACGAGATTTACACACTTGATTTTATTCTCCTAATGAATAATCACAATACAATCGACAATTGTTAAAATTACAATTTGGATATGGCTGCATTGTCGTGTTCTGTTCTATCACGACAAAAATAATAGATTATATATTTTGGTCATTTTTATTGATTATACAGATGAGTGGATTTTTATGCTGGCTTATTTATTCATGCAAATAATGTGTTTTGGTAATTTTCACCTTGTCATCTTCGCCACCCCTTCCCATTTTTTACATAGAGGAGATCAATGTATATAATATGTTCTGCTCATGGTCATCCCCCCTGTACCCACACCTACACTCCCCTCTCTCTCTTCCTCTTGTGTCATACTAGAATAGATGCCTACGTGTATACGTATTTTTAAATAAAATCTCATCTCAGATGGATTATTGTAAAACAAATGCTATGGTTCATTGTCTTTTGTTTGTTTGTTTGTTTTGAGCCAGGGTCCCCCAAGCTGTGCTCCAATTTATAATCCTCCTGCCTCAGCCTCTCACATAAGTCAATCAATCAAATAAAATAGAATTTATTCCTAAGTCTACTGTTAGAGTTCATGGAAATCTTGAAGGGGGAAGAAGCTAAGGTATATTAAGAAAGGCATGTTGATGTGAGCAGTAATAATTATAGGTCCTGTAACAATAGTCTCTGTAAGCTAGAAAATGATTTATCATCTTCTATATCATTTTCTTCATCTGTAAAATAGGAATACTATTTACCTTACAGTTTGTTTCCAAAGACTAAATGGGTTATTTGTGGAGTTCTGGTCATAAAAACAGATCTCCAACAACCAGTAATCTCCCTGTTCTCTATTGTGATTTCCGGTCTCTGGCCCAAAGTTTCAGCCAATTTTTAAATCTAACCTAAGAGTTTCTTGCCTCCCCAGGGCTGCTGTAAATAATCATAACATTCCCGAATGTTCCTTTGTTGAATGGGGTGGGAAAGAGCACGTGAGATCTTTTCATTTTAAACTTGTAGTTTTAATCACCTTGGAGGAAATAGATGTGAAGAAATCAGCTCAGGAAATTGGTGCCACAGTTATTCCCAGCTTTATTAAAGCACTCAGGTGAAGTCCCTCTTTTATTTAGCCTGACCAACTCATTTCTTAGAAGTATCCCAAAGAGATTTATTTGGACGTTTTCAAAGGTGACTAATGAGAGCTCAAAATGTCACCTGTAGTAGAGAAATGTGCGTATCAACTGAGAGACTGAATATACAAGCAGACAACGTTTGGACCATTTAGATGATAGAATTCTGACCCACAAACTCTGCAGGAACCAGCCCAGGGAGCCAGCCGGCCACAATCTATTCCGTAACTGTACGGCCCAACAGGGTCAGGGTTTGTTCTATGACTGACAGCTTCTCTGATTTTTGTCCTAGCCACAATGTGAATCCCTGTACCAATAATAATCTCATGCACGCTCTTTCTTCACCAATGCTTCTCCATTCTTTTGTTATAGTAAGCTCTGTCTACACAGGCTTTCCTTGATCTCACTGAGATGGTTTTTAGTTATGTCTAGAAATCCACTTACTGAACACCTGTCTCTGTTAAATAGCCTACTGGCCACACTATCCCACCTCCTCCACTCCCTTAAACAAACATACACACACACACACACACACACACACACACACACACACACAGAGGTTTTCAACAGAAAGCGTGGATTAGCAAGCAAGGCTTTTCATCACCTCAAACAGCAAAGTTCACGTTGGCAATATGGTGATAGAACCCTTGAGTTCAAATTTATCTCTAAGGACAAGAACTCAAGCACAAAGACACAAGAGAATGGCAAAGAAATTTAAGTGATTGCACAGAAGGAGAAATCCACTGGTTACTGATCACAAGTATGCCCATAGCCAACTGAAAATTACCTGACTACCAGCGCATCCACATTGATTCTGTGGAACCTGCACACAGCACACGATTTGTTCCCCAAAGAATAAGTTCACAAGAGAAAAACCAACATCAAGTCCACAGACACGTGAGAAATACTAAGTCTAAGCAACTTATGAACTGAGTTAGCTTCTCCAGAGTATTAGATAGAGCAGATCTGAATGAAATTCCACTACTATGACAGCCCTCGTCGTGTCGTTCTGTAATGATCAAATACCTTTGCTGTCCTCTTAATGATAGGGAACAATCTACTTTTCTTTTTGCATCTTAAACGTTAACACACTTTGTAACACACATGTGTGTTGAATAAATGTAGAAGTGCCATGAGGAAGTTCAGAGATTTGAGACAGATATCTGTGTCCACACTTAGTAACTGGCAATTAGATCACTCTCCTACCCAGGACTGTTGGAAAATGAGGGATTTGCTCTAAGTCAGTGCTTCTCAGACTTTTTTGTTTGTTCATTTCAATATCATTTCTCTAAGGAGCCTGTTTAGACGTTGGCTTAACAGTCCCTCCCCATAAAATCCTACCACACATACTGTCTAGGATTGCACTTGATACATGCACATCTGTGTTTTATTATAATAAGATTAAGATTTTTATCCTCCAAGAGCCAATTTCACGCTCATTGAAAATGCCTGTATGTACTACATGGTTGATGCTTATCTCAGCTACAAACTATGTTGTTTGATCTCCTAAACTTTACACATTTCCACAAATGGTACGTGAGTGCTTCAGTCTTGAGCTGTGGAAGGTCCATGGTAGTGACTGGTGGTGAAAATTGTAAAACACTAGGCTCATTTCATTCTAAGCCAGGACATCACCTTTGACCAGGAATCAAGCTACAGATCGAAATCTTCTTCCGGTATTACTTCCGGTTTTGTACTTTTTTCCCCAGAGTCTCTTGTGCCTCCCTTGGAAATAATGTACATTGAAAAAGAAGCTGTTGTTCATGAATCAAGTCCTGGAGAGAGCAGCCAACATTTCTAAATGTGAACTCCTCTGCAGGGACTCTGCTATCACAGCTTTAATTGAATATCCTGATGGCTTTTTCCCCCTAAGAATTTGTACACCTCTCCTGGCTTAAACTCAAAGGACAATCATATACTTAATAGTGGATTTGGTTAATGATTTGTGTCTAGATTTATATTCATAATGCATTACCATTGAAAAATGTTTACATTAAGATTTGTCTCACTAAACACCACAACATACTACCCTGAAATTATTTAATCTTATATTTTTATGCTTATGTAGGAATATGATTCTCTAGGGCTAATAATCTCTTTCTCTCTCTCTCTCTGTTTCCCTTCAGAATTCTCTAATATTCTCACTTCCTCAAAATTCTCCACTACGATGGATAAATGAATTCTACAACAAATACAAGCTATATGCTCATAGGTCATTATGGAACATTAGCGTGATACTGACTTCAAACATATTGCCATGGTAACTAGCAAAATTTGGTTTTGAGTGCAATGAGAGAAAATGACTGTCTCTCAACAAAAACACACAAAAAAGTATGCTATCAGCCAAGGGTGCAGAGCTCTTTTGCCTCAGTAACTTAACTACCAAAACTGTCTCTGAAGACAGTCAGTCACTCACATCTTGGCTTTGAAAGGAAGACCCAGTAGGACACAGAAAACAAATTATGACTGGGTGATAAGTTAATAAATACCATGGTTACAAAACAGCGTTCGGCGTCATGTTACCAGTGACAGGGCTATGAATGAACCAGCGTCAGCACAAGTTTAATGTTTTTAACGTATCTAAAATAAATGCTAAAACCCAGGTTTCTTCAATGTCCATTCAATCGAATCCACAACAGTCACGGGTCTCTGCCGAACATAATTTCAAAGCCTCTGTTATCCTTTTACCAGACTTCCCTGAATATATTAAGTCAAGCTCATCCCCAGAAGTTTTCTCTCTAATCTTATTGTTTCTCTTTCGATCAGATTGGCTTTCCACACATTTTGTCCCTTTTGTTAGGGTTTTTTTTTAATGTTCTATTTTTTAGATTTGTTTATACAAATCATTAGACCATACTTGTCGTTAAAAGATAGATGTGCTATTGCATGTTTGATGGTATTGTTTTGAAGTTAGAACCATCCTGTTTGAAAACAGCAGTTTCCATAGGAACAGGTTTTCCAAGTAGATCTTATGAGGAGACGTATATCATAAATAATTGGCAATGCCCTGCGGCAGTTGTTAAACACCCAAAGAAAGAAAAGGAGAAGAGAGAGAAAGAGAACAGCCACACAGTGGCATTCCACAGAGGACAAGTGTGCAAGCCGGTGAGGCCTCTCGATTCTGATGAAGGCAATAAATTAAATATTCAGATCCCCAATCAATACTAGAGGTTGCAGTGCTGAGTTGATTCTGGCGTACAGTTCAAAGACAAGGGGTCATGAATAAAACACCAGAGCCACAATCCGTATTAACAACTGTCCCACCCGGGAGGGAATCGATGCCACTCAGTTACCTATTACATAAATGTGATAACAGAATAACAGAAAAAGAACATGTATTATTGAAGCCATTCATTCTGTGCTCTTGGTTGTAGTGTGTGTGTGTGTGTGTGAGTGTGTGTGTGTGTGTGTGTGTGTCTATGTGATAGAATCTTACTTCATTTGCTTATCATTTTCTGTTTCTTTTCAAGCCTGCCCCTCCTACCTAAATCTCTACTTGTATTCGTGCTCTGTTTGCGTGGGGAAAGTTGTCACTTGGGATTGCAATCTACCTGGCAAGGAGAAAAAAAAGAAAAGCCTTCCAGCCTGTCTGTGGGAATTCTGTGAAGTTAAAAAATACATATTGGAGGCCTGGAGCAAATGCATGAGAGGAAGAGCTATTCTGAGACGTATTTATTTAAGAGATCACCCTGTAAAGACTCTTGTGATAGAGGCCTTGCCCTCCCTGGAGTGGAAAACTGATGAAATAACCAGGCCCTAACTCGGCATCTGTGTTCCTCCAGCTCATCTATGTCCACAGACAACTCCGGAAGCAAAACACGGGCCTGATAAAACTCAAAGCCACACACGTGCGCACACACGCACGCAAAGCTTATCCCCTTAATTCCGCACACTATAACTGTGACTGGGAAACTTCTCGACCCCCAGACACGATCCTGCTAGACATTCTCCCCACAATCATGCAACAAGAAAAGGATTCCACTAACTGGAAACCATCCATCCACACACAAATATCCGAAGTTCCTGATCATCGAAAAATAAAACCACTCTGTGATGTCAAAATGTGAGAAAGTGTCTGTCTCGGTCTAGTTTTCCTTTTCTCCCACCATCATGTGGTAATATGATTTAAACAAGAATTAAGATGTGACATTTTGAATTTCTATTGAAAGGATGTGTTTGCTGGACTGCACAGCAAGAATTAAGCCCCAAGGATTTGGAACCAACTGGGATTAATTTGCTTTTTCAGTTTACAAGTATTTGTTGAGTGAAATCTGTGATTTTCATTTGCTTTCAAAAGTATGTTTGAGATTCGTGCTTCCTGATGTATGCAATATATCTTCACTTTCTATCATCCATCAATACATATATAGACTACCGAACCTCTCGGCTGCTCCCCCCATTCAGCTTGGGATGATTTGGGAGATCCCTACAGGTGTACAAATGCCCACTAGAGTCTCTTTAAGGTATATACTCCCCTGGAAGTAGAATTTAAAAAATAAAGACTTATACAATGATTTCTAATAGTTTCCCTAATAATTTGTTTCAACGCACTCCCAGAAGCAGCACATGCGAGTTCCCATTTCTTGCTATGTTTATCAATATGTAGAACTGACAGATTTACAAATATTGGCTACACTGATAGGTGCGTGGGATATTATTTTATCATATTTGCCTTTCCTTATTACTCATGAATTTAAGTATAAATAAATTAATTAATACTTTTTTGAGACAAGGCCTCCCTTTGTAATCCAAACTGGTCTTGCACTCACTGCTCACTGTGTAGCCCAGGCAGCTCCCAAACTCACGAATCTTCCTGCCTCAACTTCCAGAGTGCTGGGATTATAGGTGTGCACCATCAGATCCAGTTTATGTGGTGCTGGAGGATGGAGCCCAGGGCTTTGTGCTCACCAGACATCCACTGTAACCACCGGGCAATTTTTCTAGCCTCGACGTGTTTCTCTACATTTGCAGATCATGCTTATAACCCTAAGACATCATATCATACATATCCAGTGTTCATTTTCTACTACATTGTCCTTTCCTGTATTATATATAAACATTACTTATATCATAAAATATTAATGACCTCTTGATTATAGTTTTGTCAACTGCCTTCTCTCAGACTTTGGCTTGCTTTTTTCTCTTCATGTTCACTTTTGACAGAACAGAAGTCATTAATTTGAATACAATCGAATGTATAACTCTTCTTCTTATGAGAAAGTCTGAGTCTAGTACAATGTTCCTCTACATTCAGGATAACTTCCTTCTCTCACACTCTTTTGTGAAATGTTTACTATTTCAACCTTTCTAAGTTTTTGTGTTCTAACCAATTGCTGTTTTTGTACTTAGTATGAGACGGGCCAATATTAATTTTTCAATATTAAAAATAACATTGTGGCTTTGACTGAGGAGTCTTTATAAATATCTGTGCTCTCATACCAACTCAGTAATCAAATTTTGTATATGATCATGAGTTAAATTTTTTACTCACTGTTCTGTTCCTTTGTTCTATATGTGTTAATGGAAGTTCTTTTAAAGATGCAGCTCTAAGTATTCTCTGACACTAATAAAATTCTGGGCCATTTTAGACTTTCTGGATTTCCATTTTATACTCACAAAAGAAACAATCTGATAAACCTAAATCAATCCAATAACTACTCCCATTCCCATAATCCCCCTGTTCTCTCTGATCCTCTTGTGACAGGGGATTAGTACAGATAGAGCCACTAGGGACTCACCTCAGCCCCCAGACACAAGAAAACGATATTGTAAGAAAAAAGAGTTGCCTTTTGCTCACAAATATTCAGAAGCAGTATTCTGTAGCCATTCCCATTTGCAAAACTTTCATCAAATTCTCTTTAGAAGCTGCTCACCCAAAGAGCCCAAAATTATTTCTGGTAAAATAAAAACTGACTTTACGAATATGATAACAATTTATGTAAGTGACAAATGACAATATTCTTGGAGAGTTACAAGGAAGAATTATGCCTACCATGGTGGTAGGAACTCACATTCACATACTTTTCCTAGATAGTCAAAGGGTGGCACTGATCAAACACTTCAAAACACTCCTGGGATGGAATAACCCTAAGACATTATTTTATGAGAATGATCATTGATTTATAGAGAGGTAATTTAGCTGAAATTCCCCAGAGGCAATCTCCCAGACAAAGATTTATTGCAAGTGGCTTGGTAAGGAAGGACTCCCCATCTGGCCCAGGGAAAAGTTGTAGGAAACTGAAGAAAGCAGGAACAGAGAGAGAGAGAGGAAGTTTTAAGCCAAGGTCAACATGAACATCTGCTGATCATCTGGGTCCTACTGGGACTGAAGCTGTGGTCCCACCAGAAGCCAGGTTCTTATGCTGTCACTTATGGGCACCCACCAGTCATTGTTCTAGCCCCGAATTTCCCAGGCACTTAATGATTTTGTGGCAACAAGTATATTACCCATGGAGCTAATGCTAAAACACAACTGCAACAACTTATTTAATAGTAAAAAATCATATGCAATCTCTAAATACCTAGATCTTAAAGAGTAATAGTGGCAAAATGATCATGACATGATACATTTGAACAGTAGTACATGTAACGACTCTCATAGGAGAACCAAATAGCATTGATGAGAGAGAGTAGTAGAAATTGATATGTAGAAAAAGGGGACAAGTTATTGTTTACCTTATCGTTTGCATTTTCATAATTACTGCTGTAAGTACATGTTACACTTCTGGATGAAAATAAAATTGAAGTGGCAAAGAGCTAAGGCAAGTGAGTTTGTGGAAGGAAGCGTCTGCATTGATATGTATAAGTACAAGTAAACAAATTGTACTAGGTTTAACGCCATATCCCTGTGGGCTATTGTCCGTTGAAAACTGCAAAACAATTTTCCTGTCAGACCCCCAGTTTGTCCATCCAGCATCTGGATCCATGTTTCTTGTTGCATAGATCACGGTTTACATAGATTTAGCCTAAGATATATTGATGATCCTATGTGCCATGGCTGTGTGTGTGTGTGGGGGGGGGGGGGAGCTGGGTGTGGAGGTGAGAGGGAGGGTGGATGGGTACCTGCACATGCCTTTGTTTCCAAGGGATAGTTCAACAAACTGCCCCTGAGGCTACATTAGAACTTTTGACTTAGAACCTTTGCCGTAAGAGACGCTGAAGATGTCTAACTATCGAAATTCTCCATTGAACTCTAGAGGGAACAGCTGGTCAGAGGAGCCCTTTGTAGCCACAGCAAAACCACATGGACCTCCACATACCCCCCCACTGGACAGTGCCACACATTTATTGACATGTACCTTGTCAGGAGAGGACCTGGGTGGCATGTCCACTAGTATAGCCTCACGTGTGACAGGTTGTTGTCCCATAGGCAGGACACTTCTTCCCAAAGACCACCTATTCACTCTTCCCAATTCTAATTCTTTTAAGTCACATAAAACCATTATTTAAAGGTCAAATGATGAAATCTCATAATTTTAAGACCAAATGACCGAATCTTAAAATTAATTTCTTTCCAAAGCATCACCTAGCTGAAAAATGTCATTTTACATTTGATGCCTCGCAACTGCCCAAATGACCTTTGTATAAACTTCACGGTATGTGGCTATGACCAGCTCAAAACATTATGCTAAGTGCCTGAAGCCAGACATGAGAAACCACAAATTGTGTGATTCTCTTCATATGAAAATGTCCATAATTAAAAATCCATGAATAAGGAAATTAAATAAGTGGCTGCCAGAGACTTGAAGGTAGACAATGGGAATTAAGGAGTGATCAATATGATGTTTCTTTGCTAGGGAGATAAAAATGCTGTGGAATAAAAACTGTGATTGTTGCATAACTTTATGAATATAATAAAACCAGAAAAGTACATAATTTACTAAAACAAATGTGTGGCCTATGAATTGTATCTCAAATTTGGAGGAAAGGACAACCATTGTGGTTGAGAATATGAGTATCATCTTTGTTACCAATGAGCCAAAAGTTTAAAATAAAAAAATGAAGACTTCTTTGAAAGTTCCTATTAAAGCATGAATCAGGTAAACAAAAATAGCTATTTTGTTTGCATATGTTGTTAATAAAACAAATAAAACTTTGGCTTTCAGTTTTCAGAGTTCAGAAATGCTCCAGAACACTGTGAGCTTACACCTTGCTCAGGTATGCAAATTTCTTCCCTGCCCTAGTACACAGCAGTCCTTATACTGACCACAATAACCTTCCACAGTTATACAGCTTCCTTAACCTATGGCAAGAAGAATTGTACCATTACATTTTCCTATTTGATGAACTGTAATAACCTTCCTGCTGCTGTAGAATATGTATAGTCCCACTGAGAAAATAAAACTTGTCAAATTTCTAGTCTGTCCCAACACAGACTCAGAGTACTGTGGTTTGGATCTGAGTATGTCCCCCAAAAGTCTGATGTGTTTGAATACTATAGATTGTCTATGGAACCATGTGCTGTTGGGAGATTAGAACCTAGTCTGGAGAGTTACAGGCAAGTAAATTGAATTACAGGTATGCAAATTGGATTATAGGTGTGTAGTGGGGGGTTACCACGACTTCCACACCTGGATCCAGGAGAGGCTGATCACTGAGATGAGACCTGAAAGGACATATAAACTGCTCCCTGCCTTCCTCGGAGGAGTAGACTCAACTTGCCTTGACTTGGCTTCCTGTTTGTGATGTCCAGGAGCTGCCTCCACCTGTGCCTGAGGAAAGGGCACTGTGACCTTCTGAAACTGTGAGCTAAAATAAACCTTTCCTCATCTGTGGATGTTGGGTATTGAGTCACAGTAACTAACAAGTAGCTAGAACAGCAAGTCATGTATTACATTGGGTTCTTCCCTTTACCTCATTCTGTACCAATACACTGTCTCTTTTACACCTGATGGATGACTGTACCTCAGTACTATTGCTTCAAAGCCACTGACTACAAACGCCTTAGGAATAATGGAGACTCTTTATGTAAAATCCCATCAGGTGATTCTAAGATGTAGCCAATCCAAGCAATGACCTGGTGACAATGTTGTGAGTGAAAGCCACTGTAACCCGGAAAGCTTCCGGATGGAAATCGTGACAATGGCCTTGAGGAAGGGAAAGTGTAGAAGGGGATTACAGATCCCAGTGGAACTCATTCCCCAAGTTGATTCCTTCAACACTTATTAATAATTTACCTCGTATGAATCATAGGATGTGAAATGGTAAAAATCAATCCTCACCGAGCTTGTAGCCTGCTACGCAAAATACAGGATTCTGGAAAGGGAAGAACTATAGGAGTAATGCTAAGCTTTCTAGTGAGTGACTGATACTGGCACTACCTTAAAGCAGGGAATACAATGATAGCAACAGCAGAACTACCTTTGTCAGGTGTGGACTTTGTACCTATTCACTGAGCTCCTCACAGTGACCATATCTGCAGCATACGACTTTTATAGGAATGTGAAAACTGTAGTACAGGGAGGTAAGTCCACTGCCTCACATGGTACGACCAAGGGAAAAGGGAACGAAACCACATTTGAACCAAGTGTTAATGGCCTGAGTGTAAAAAGAACTCCTGTAAAACCTCAGTCCTCTCCTCAGCCAAAATCTCATTCTTGTGGGATTATCTGTTATGGTTTGGGTCTGGAGTCTCCCCCCAGAGCCTCCTGTATTTGATTGTAATGGGATAATTAAGGAAATCCTGTGCTGTTGGGAGGTGGGATCTGGATGGAAGGGGCTGACGCTTAGGGCTTGACTTGGAGAGATTGCGTCAGCCTGTTGAGACTGGGAAAAGCCCAGGGCAGAGCTTTCAGGTAGGTGCTATTGACTTGTGGGCTAGGAAGTAAGGGAGGGGCACGCACCCTCGGTGTGGGAGCCCACCTGACAGCTTGAACTAAGCACAAGAAGGAAGAAGAAACATTGTTACAGCTTCTCCCTTGGAAAGCTCTGGCTTTTGCCTTTCTAGACCTCAATTAGCTCCTCTTTTATTTGGCTTTCTGTCTGCCATGCTGTGAAGAGATTTTCTCCAACTAGACCACCTTTTTTTTTTTTTAAACCACTCGGGGCTGCTCACAATTGGATTATGTGAGACCTTCTGAAACAGAGGTAAAGTAATTCTTTCCTCCCTTAAGTTGTGGACATCGGGCATTCCGTCCCAGCAATGAATAAGTAAGACCATACATGAATCCCACCCCTCGTGTCCTCAATATATATTCTGGAGCAGACAGTCTTCACTTTGGGTCTTCAGATGAGCTTTAGGAGTCTTTTGAATCTCTGAGTTGCTACAAGAAAAAACACTTCTCACAACTGAGATTGAATAGAGGGCTTTTGAGCTAAGCTACACTGCTGGCTCTTATAATTTTTTGTTTTGAGACAGGATCTCACTAAATTACAAGGTCTCCTAGGTTGAACCCTTTATCTTTCTGCCTCAGCCTCCTATAGTGCTGATATGGCAATTGTACAAGTGCATAAGTTTCTGCACTATTTTTTCAGAAAGAATCTAACTTTAATAAAAATCATTATATTTTCTTAAGATGTGTAAGTATCTCTCTTGTGGGCAGTGATTTTCCCCATGTCAGCAGATGTATAATAACAGGCGTAGAGGAAAGCTTCCTCTACGTAAGTATGGTCATTATGCTTTAAAATAAAAGCCTTCTTGCCTACCCTGCTTCTTAGATCTCCTAAGAACACACTGTACAGTACAAACTCATAAGAACTCTTTCTGCAGACCGTATTCAAATGTTTTGCTGATACTGGGGATTGAGCCCAGAGCCTTCACACTGAGCTACAACTCCATGCCATTTTTTTTATTTTTATTTTTTATTTTTTGATTTTGAGACAGGTTCCCACTAAGTTACTAAGTTGCCCAAATTGGGCCTGAACTTGCAAGTAGGATTGCACCAATTACTGAATTACATACCTGCTCCAATGAATCCTGAAAAGTATAACTCTACTGCTCCATTTAGGGCCTCTCCATGCAGAGGTAAACATAGACATAGGCCATCACCACGTGTTAAAAGTTTGCTTATCTCTGAACAAATCATTAACACATTTCATGAACTCATTCCTGTGCTTGAATGTGATCCTTCGAAGCCCTTGGCTGTCATCTCCCACACTCCCTTTTCTCTGTAGCAGAGCATATCAGAGCATGGCTCCCATTGCTTGTGGAAAGCTCTTTCCCTGAATGAGCACTGCAGGCTGAAGGCTACGCTAATCAGTTTTTGAGGGTTCCAGAGACATGTACTTTTCCCAGGAGAGGTGTGTCCCTTCTAATAGGATCTCAAGCTTCCAAGGCAAAGTTCTAACTTCACTACACTATCCAGTTAAGTTTAATTTTTAAAGAGAATTTCACAGCAGTTATTCAAGGTAATAACTAGTATTGTTGCATCTCCTGGTATTGGGGCATAAAGGAAAAGAAAGCGATGTCTAGTGTTTAGAGCATGTTTTTGAAATGTAGCTCATGGACCTCTGGCATTCGAATCACCAAGAATACATGTCAAAAAAAAAAAAAACTCTGAGCTTCCCACAAGAGCTCTCTACCAAACTCCTCAAAATCCTATTGCTAATAAGTCCCATAGGTGACTCAAACAGTCTGAGGTGGCTTAGTTGGCTTAGAATATGTGAAGCTGGAGTTTATGATGAAGTGCTCAAATTGTAAGGCTCCATGTTGGATTTCTAGAGATGGTTCTACCAAAATGTTCATTTCCCTTGGTTCCTGTGCTACCTTGTAGGCAGAGCAGCAGCTGCGGTTTGGAGGCAGAAGCTAGCGTAGTGTACTCCCTCTGTCACATGGCTTTCAGAGCCACTGACTAAATCCCACCTTGAAGCCCACGTGTGACCCAGATAGCTCCAGCTTATACACTGCCATACTTGTGCTTTCCCCGAGTAGGCTCAGCAGTACAAGATTTTCCACTCAAGCGGCTCTCTTGAGGTCAACATATTTCAGGAGCTTATGAGCAGAAAGGCTTCAGGAGCACAGAGATGAAAGAAAGAACTATTTTTAAATCCCCCTCCTTGTACCATTTCACTCCAAGCTATTTAGATTGGACTGAATTCAAAAATGAAAACTGGGAAGAGAAAAACAGAGCTTCTAAAAGTCAACAGTTTGGATAGTTAAACAATGTAGAAAAGTGTCCCCCGACCCCATCCCCTACATTCCCCAGCTGCCAAGACAGATTTGAATCTTACTTTTCAGTCACTTGCTCAAAAACTCTTCTAACTCCCTCTTAGTCCTCTGATGTCTCAGGGGTTTCCCCTCCAGTTCATCCCCAGACGCCCCCCTAACCCAACTCCACAGCGGTCTACAATCTCCAACGTTGTGCTGCCCATATTCCATCCCATGCCAGTCTTGACGCTCTGTTCTTCCACTCCAATTAACAGCACAGTCTGAGTCTTCTCTGTTCCTCCTCTTCTGGAGCAATGAAGGGGAGAACTAAAGGGCCATTTGGGAGTGTGAAATGCTGACAAGGGCAAGCAGGCGTGAGGAGAGTGTGGCCTTCTTTTCTAATTCACTTTGATAAAGCTGCTACAGAGCTACCAGTGTTGCAGTCATAATCCTCTTTGTAGCAACGAAAGTTAACTCTTAACAAATTCCACTCTGTGCTCACTATGTGGCTGGTGTCGTGTCAGGTGCATCCGAATGCAGAATGTCCGTTAATCATCTCCTTCATCCGGGAGCTGGGCTCTCTTATCGTCTCCACTAGAGAGCTGAGAATTTTGGCCCTAGGGGGTTGTGATACTCCTTTAAGATGTCATGTGAAACAGAATTAAGGATGCAGAAGTTACCTAGGCATCTTCAACCATCTGATCTTTGACAAAGGGGCCAAAAATAGATGTTGGAGAAAAGGCAGCCTCTTCAGCAAATGGAGATGGAAATCGGTATGGGGATCCTTCAAGAAACTAAAAGTAGATATTCTATTCGATCTAGCTATATATCTTCTTAATTTCATCCTGAAAGAGTTAAATACATGATATATCAGTGATACATGTAACCCCATGTTTATAGCGGTACAACTCACAATAGCTAAATCTTACAAGTAACCCATGTGTCCATCAACAGATGAATAAAGAAAATGTGGTATATAAACACACAACTGAGCATGGCTCCACTATAAAGAAGGATAATTTTGTGTCACTTAAAGGGAAATAGCTCCCCCTCAGCAAAATGAATCAGACACTGAAGGTAAACATCACACGATTTCTCCTATATGAGACAACCAAAATACAAATAGTTTAAATAGCAACCAAAAAACAATGACCAGAAACAAGGAGGTAGGCTTTGTGAAGATCTAAGAGGATGAGGATGGGGGAATACAGCAGGGCAGGGAAAAGAAAAGTGCGAATGGTAAAGACACGATGTGGATACGCACCAGTTGCCCAGGGGGAATGGAATTGTTCTGTTTGGCAAGCATGTACCAAGAAAAAGAATAGTTACAGGACAAAAAAGATGTCCTGTGGATGTTAACAGGCAAGGCTGAGAGTCAAATTCAGGACTGCTTGATTCCATAGGGTGCATGCTTTGACAGGATTAGGTTAATTTCGTACCAGAGAGTATGTTTCTGCTCACAGATGACAAAATATATTAGTCAAGGCAGGCTATTTCAAGTAAGACTGAAGCAACCTATTGGTAGGGTTAGTTAAATCATGATGTTTTCAGGACTTTGGGTCATCTGATTAGTGAGGGTTGGTTCTATGGAGAAACAGAAGATACCTACGCAAGGAGATTTATTAGGTAGGTTTACAGGACCAGGGCAGAGGCAGGAGACCCCACAGCGGCTGTGTGCCGGAGACCTGCAGCATGCAAGACCCCAGACACCATTGCACAAAACAACGCCAATGCCTGCCTCCTTCCTTCCGGGTTCAGCCTATTCAGGCTTTAACCCGTGCGGCTGGCACCACCCACTACTGAAGTGGGGCTTCTTCGCGCTGTTTGCTGTCCCACGTGCCAATTATCTCTAGAAACATCCCACAGACACGTCCAGAAATGTGTTTTAGTAATCTGCTAGGCGTTTCTTAACACAGCCAAGTTATCACCGCACAACTAGCAACCACAGTCTTTCTCTGAGATGTTCTTGCCTTTATAAACAGGATCCTGAAATGTCTGCCCTGTTACTCACATTTTTTTAAAGGGGGGATTATAGAGAGCGGCTCTTCGTTAATGGGTCTATTTTTAACAGGAGGAACGGTGCTTCTCTGAATTTCGCAACAGACACTCACTTTCGAGTCCTGCATCACGCCTAGATCACATGCCCTCCCCCTCCCTCAGCCAATCACTAGCAAAGGAGAACAGAAGTGTCCTGCCTTGTGTAATCTCATCACAATTAGGCCCGTGAGCCTGAGCAGAAGCTCACCTTCCCTGGGAACACTGCTACTCACTCAGATTTCCACTCCCCTGGTCCCCCCAAATCAGTCTATTAACAAACAGAGTAAATGGTTGTTATGCAGAAAACCAACTCTTTTTTCCATACTTTTTATGTCTTAATTTTGTGCACTAATCCCCATGGATTCCCCAGACCTTTTTTTCTTTTTTCACTTGTCGAATGAGATTGTTGAGTCTCCAGTGCCAGTATGAAAAGGCCCGCCTCCTGTCAGTTCATTCCTATCAGGTTCTAATGCCGCTGCTGATTGACAGGAAGACGGAGCTTCCCTCCCTACTTCCCTTCTGCTGCTGCTTGGCAACCGCCCCCACCCTACCAGGGGTTGGGAGAACGGTCTTCAGCTAAGTGGTTCCTGGAACCATGGATGTATCCTATGGTATTGCAACCCAAGGGGGAAAAGTCCAAGTGTAGAAATTAAGTATACTTAATCAAATGGAAAGTATGTGAGTCAATTGAATAACATTTGAATACTATGCTTAATAATTATAATGCTAGGCTTTAAAACATCAAATTATGTTTCCATTTGCAATGTTTTAATGCTCCTGCACATAACTTTCTTGTATTGCCCTTTATGGACAGTTCATAGATCTAATATGGATGTTTCATAGTTCAACTTTCTCTTATAAACGTTTTTCAATATTTCTTCAAAATTACCTATTTTGTGAATAGAGAACTAATTGTGAATATAGCTCTAACAGGTAGCTGTTTCCTCCGTTATCTTCCCAATCATTCAAATATTTCCACAAAAATGTTACTTTTCTCCTTTTTTCCAAATTGTTCAAATGCTATCCTAAAAATATGAACTTGTGTAAATAGTTTGGAGTGTATGTAAATGGATAGTCCGTTGCATCAAACCATTCGGATTGCAAATGGTGGGTGATTGTGACCTTCCCTTGGTGTGGGCATTACATTTATGTATAATATCCTGCATTGTTCTTTTGCATAACAAACCTCTGTGGTCCATTGGAAACTTGGTTGTAGACAAGCCTTCTGCTTCTTTCACATCTGTCTCACAGTCCCGGCCCACACCTGTCATACACATCACCTCAACTTTGTTCACCTTTTTGGTGCACATCTCACTTAGGTCCCTTTTCATGGTCTCAGTTTGCCCTGACTCCACTAGTCCCCCTTCCTGCTTTAATGTAAGATTTATGTCAAACATTTTTTGAAGGAATTTCCTTTTTAGAAAAGTATCCCGCCCTGGGCCTGGTGGCACAGGTCTGTAATTTCAGCACTCCTGGAGGTGGAGAAAGGAGGATCACAAGCAACTTAACAAGACTCTCTCTCAAAACGAAAACTAAAAATGGGCTGGGGATGCAGCTTAGTGTGAAGGCCCTGGGCTCCATGCTCAGGGAAAGGAAAGAAAAGAACTGATGAAAGGAAGGAAGGAAGGAAGGAAGGAAGGAAGGAAGGAAGGAAGGAAGAAACCTCTCTTTCAAAACCATTCTTCCCACCCCAGAATCCTCAGAATCACATTTTTGAGTTAAAAAAATGTTAGACTAACCTTAGCAATCTCTTTCATTTTATAAATTAGAAAGTGAAGCTGAATTTTCATTGCCCAAAGCTCTTTAGTGGTGGTACCTTTATATAGCAGGAGCTTTTACCCCTGTCCTTTGTTTGTAAATAAGAACCTATTATACATCTTGAAAAACAAAATAACTCTCCTTAGTGCTTTGAGAGTTTTTCATTCTTCCAATCAAGCAAAAAGAGATGAGAGAAGGCAGTGTGGGACAGCTGGGGGAGGGGGGGAGCGGCAGGGAAGGAAGAGTAGAAATCTAAAATAGAAGGTCTGGGAGCCCTAGGAGAAGTGTGCCAGGGAAGAACGTCTCTCCACAGACCAATGGAACTGGGCCACATGGGCTCAGGCTTTGCTCCCCCCTGACTGTAACTCCTGCTCTCCAACCCGTGAATAATTTGCCTTCAATCACTACTCAAGACGTGAACCCCTCCTCCCCCTAACCCCGATTTGGTGCTGCTAAGCCACACATCACCAAGTCCTACAGGGCAAGCAATTTTGTTCTCTACCGTAAAATTATGTAGAAGATTCTATTCCTTGTGTCTTGTTTGGTTGTGAGTGGCTGAAATTCATCTTTCAATAAATTTTACGTGATTAAAAATCTATCACGAAGGTTCTTACTCATTCTCCCATATCTCTACTTTTCTCTGCACGTCTATCTCATTCTTTGTTTTTACTTTTTGAGACAGTGTCTCCCTCTGCAGTCCAGGTGAGTTCTGAGCTCACTGTGGAGCCCAGGTTGGCCTTGAACTCACAGTGATCCTCGTGCCTCAGTTTCCCTAGTGTTGGGATCACAGGCATGCACCACCATGCCCAGCTCATATGTGGTGCTGAGGGATCAAATTCTAGGCAACTGCTCTGATCACTGAGCTGCATTGGGTGCTCTTCCATCATTCGCCGGCCCACAAATCACTCACATTCTAATCTAGGCTAGCTCCCAATTTCCAATCTAGGTGTGGTTCCCAAACCTAATCCAGGTGTGGTTCCTAATTGCCTCAGATTGATATAATCTCTTCAACCTCAGGGGACCATAAAAGCTTTTCAAAGCCTTAAACCATACAAGTACACATACATACACAAAAATAGTCAGACTATATTGGCACAATTGGTAATAAATCTATACAAAAAATCTAATAGAACAACTGGAAAATGAAAGCAAAAAAATAGCTACTTTTAAGAATCTTTCTTTCATCATAGACAGGTCAAGCTTTAAGTAAACTTGTGACATTTACTATAAAATACACATTGAATGCTTAGAATGTCAGGACTGAATTAAATAAATATGTGTAGATGTACTTACAATTAATCATATTTTGATTAACTTCATTTACCATAACCTTTCAAGGTTTTGAATGTGAATACATCCTCAAAAACTAACTCTCGATAATATTTAAGAGAAAGCCTAACTCCTCAAGATTATCTAAACAAAAAAGAATTGTTCTAATGATACATCTCAATAAGTCAAAGTAATAACATGAGAAAGGACTTGTTTAATAGTAAATCTTCTCTTCAGTGACAAGATCACTCTTCCTTTTGTTCCTGAAAGGGCTTTCTTTCTTTCATTGGTGCTGGTGACCAAATGCAGAGCCTTGGCACTGACTTATGTCCCCAGCCCTTTTTCTATTCTTTTGATTTTGAGATAAAATCTCATTAAGCTGCGCAATTGCCCAGGCTGGGCTTGAACTTGCCATTGTCCTGCCTCCGCCTCCCAGAGTGCTGGGATGACAGGCCTGGGCCACCCAGCCCAAATAGTGAATGTCTTCTTTAAATAGATCCTTTTGTGTTATTGTTAATTTTTCTTAGGGAATGTGTGGCTAACATTGATCTTAAAATGAGTATTTGTTTAAATTTACATTTTAGCAGTTTTTGTTACTATATTAGAAAAGCAGTTATATATACACATATCCAGGTAACTTCCTGTATTCTCTCTCTCTCTGTCTCTCTCTCTGTCTCTCTCTCTCTCTCTCTCTCTCTCTCTGGAGAACAAGTTCTTTTTAAGGTAAAGTCAGATATAGGTTTTTTTATTATACATGTCAACAAAATTCAGAACATCTGAGAATTAATAATTTCTACATTTTAAAAATCTCTAGTATTTGAAAAAAGAGGAGTACTTATATCACATAGAAAGACAATAGTGTGACAAGCTAGAACTGTCAAGACTTAATTCTTTTCTAGTATACTTGAAAAATTAGAGTTATCTATCAATTAAAATGTCAATATTTGTAGTTCTATTGGTAGTGGTGGCTTTAGGGGGATTTGTTTGTTTTTAATTTGTAGAACAAATCATAAGAGAATCACCATTTTTAGTTTTTATTTTCAAATACTAAGGCTTTATCCTCCTGTTATGGTTCTTACTAATAATTGCAAAATCAAATTTGAAATGACTTCCAGAAGCATCCCTCTGTCGCATAAGATGTCAACATCCGTGTCTGACCTCAGTGTTTCATATCTTTTTACTTTTCTTTTTTCTGAAAAACAATTTGCACCACTTTTATTTCCACTTTATTTCTTTTTACTTAAAACCATTTATTTCATTCAGTTATTTCACAGAATCTATTGATAATGGGAATTTTTCCTACAACTTAATTCTATATATCTGGATCTTAACTTGAAACATTCTTTCATCCCTAAAGTAAATTGGTAGGCCACAGTACATCATTAATTTTTAAAACAAAGAATTCCATTTGCTAAAACCATGATTAGGGCAATTTCATCTGTATTCACAGGCCACCAAGCTGAATTTTGCACTATCCTTTCCAATCAATTTATATTTATTGTACAACTTTGATATGTTTGCTTTACTCTCGTATAAAACATATTTATTTTTATACTCATTCCTTTCTTAATTTTTTTCTGGTTTCCCTGGACTGTATAAGTTCTTTTTGTTCTCTGATTTTTTTGCTTTGTATTTCCATTAATTTCCCACCAATAATTTGAAAATAATCCTGGTTCTGTGTCATTCACTTACCAGAATTTTCAGTTGAATTAAAACTCATATACTGTTTTATTAAAATCAATAACATTTGGATCATTTGGGTCAATAACAAGATCTCAGGAGTATTTACCTCTCCTAATGTCTCACAGCATTAAATCCTAGATTTCTTCAGATATTTTAGGAATGTAATCCCATATTAGTCAGTTTTTCCTTATGACAGTTCTTTTTTATTACTAATGTAATTATACTTAACAATATTACAATTTGCAGTCACTTCAACATCACCCACATATTGTTACTTACATATATTACCAGACTCATTAGTAATGGCTGTTTATATCAATCTTTATCTTCCACTTGTTTTAAATCAGTATTTACATTTCCGATTATTTATACTGGAATAGATCCTCAGGTAATTTTCAGCAGAAACATAACTAGAACACTTTGAATTTGTGCACACACTCTAAGTTCTTCCATTTTGCCTTCATAGGAAGGGTAGTTTTTCAGAGACTAAATTTTTGTAGTCCATCATTCTTTCTCCCTCATCAGTTTGCAAACACTATTTTATGTGTATTCATGTGCAGAGAGGCCAGAAATCTCATAAAGATATTTCTAGAAGTGTATCTTTTTCATCATTTCTGCCTGGCCAAGGTGAGCTCGTTTGATCTCTTTTTTTTCAAAGATTATTGTTTTGATTATTGATTTTACTCACCTCTTCTCCAGTCCCTCCCTCAGGAATGCTGATAATTAGCATATTATTTCTCTTAAGACCGTCCTTCCTGTCGCCTATGTTTGTTTCAACTACCATACTACTTGGAGAACTACACAGATCCCCTTACTCTTACATCTTCTCAAAAACGAGAGCAAATCTGATTGTCTTTTCTCTTCGTGTGTGTGTGTGTGTGTGTTAGGGCAGTAGGGCAAGAGAAAAAAATCTCTACTGAAACATTCTATTTTTTCCCCAATTCTCCCTCCTTTTCCTGCCAAACTCTAGCACCCTCTGTTTACACTTTACAAAAGTGTCTTTCCTTTCGCACCAGCAAAGAACAAAACCAGTAGTTGTCGCAACAAATTATTGACATCAAAGTACCAGCCTACCGCAAATGAAAACCTTACGTAGAAATAAAGCCTATCCACATTGTGTCATTTCCCTGCCAGATGTGCAGAGGCTCTTGAGGTTGTACATTTTTTTTCATTCACCCATACGGCAAAATTATCCATCGTTTATCTTAAATTCAAATTTTCCTGGGCATCCTGTATTTTATCTTGAACCTCTGCAACTTCTCTTTTTCAAAGAGGTTTTTTACCCTCTTGAACAATCTGCTTTCCCAAAAGTCAGGGTAGCAACCAATAGGATAAAGGCCTCCCCGAGCCTGGCTTTCTTCCATCCGTCTATCTTCCGCAGACTTCTGGCTTGACAACTCAAGTTAATTTATTAGTTTGTTTGTTTTTCCAAAACCTTCAAACACGTTTTAAAATAATATTTTATCTATTTTCCAGTTGACTTCAGAGATCATAACATCTGGAAAGAAACGCTTTTTGTTTATTTATGAACCTGTTCCACAAGAGCTTTGTATTTGCACCAGTATCTCCATCCTAAAAGCAAAGAAATGTCAGGGCCCCGCCTCAGGTCCTATGCTGGCTCTGAAAACATCCAGCTGAGGGAGGGATCTCCAAGAACCCCGTGGACGTGGCAGCCAATCCCGGTGAGCTGAGTTACCTCTGGCGTCTTTTAACACCTCTCAGCTTTCTATTGAATATTGACATTCTCATCCCCAGAATCATCAGTAAACTCTTCTTTCTCTCCACAAATTGACTCACTAATAATGATAACATGGGAACTCTCCCATCTTCTGGCAAAAATATGGATTTTTCCCAATAAAGCTCTGGCCAATTCCTTCCAGTTCCATATTCCAAACTACAATCCATTCACACACACACACACACACACACACACACACGCACGCACGCACGCACGCACAAACATCCCCATCCAGAGTCCTGGTGATATAGGATCTAGTTGCTTCCTACTGCATCATGTGCCTTTGGAGTTGTATTAATCATTGCTCCATGGAAACAAAGGCTCTGGCTGTCCTGAAGGCAGCTTCTGTCTCCAGAGCGGCATTTTGCGAGCCTCTATCTCACATCTAAGGACTGGTAGCATTTCAAGGATGCCTTTTAAACACAGTTTATTTTAAATGAGATCATATAATATATACTGTTTGATAATTTTTAATATCTTTGTGAAATTCTGTTATACAAACACGTAGTGCTCTATTTTACCAATTTAGAAATAAAGTGTTTAGTCACATTATATGCAAAGGAATTTGACATTTTAAAATTCAAAACTAGCAAAGCTTTGCTCAGAGTCTTGGAAAGAAATAGTCTTACTATATATATGTAATTTAATGGAACTGGGAAAAATCTCATGTGTTTTCTTTTTGTTCCTCAAATGAATATCTGAACATATTTAGGCTTGACAACCCAGATGTGGCTTCATCTGCATTTGCGTCAAAGTCAATTTGACCAGGGTACAGGGGAGTGAGGATTGTCATTGCTGCTAAGCTTGCCTCGAGATATGTCTCCTTCGTCCTCCCTGGGGAAACTATTCCAAGATGCTTTGACGCCTTTTAAGCTTACATCCCCAGCACTTCCCCATGTGTCATAACAGGGCCTTGCATTCCACAGACATTTTTGAGCCAAATTCACCTGAATTTCTTTGATTTCAACCTCTGACCAGCTTAAAACACACTCATCCTTTCTGGACTCTATGAGATACTAAGATGCCACATGAATTTCCCAATTGCTATAAATGTCCAGGAAATCTAAACACATGTAAATTTTATAGGTGTTCCTGTCCTAAAAGAGAGAAAAGCAGAAGCCACTGTATACTGAAAGAAAGAGAGAAACACACAATATGCGAATAGCATGATGCCTAGAACACTGTTCTCCATGATGTTGTAGTTAGGAACAAAGTTGCAGGGCGCCACAGTGGACAAAACTTCTTGCGTCGCTCCCAATGGTTATTAATATGGATGGAAACATTCCTGACAAAGTTATGTGATATGAACTGTGATTTTTATAGAACTCCGACAACATAAACAGCAGAAAAGCCCCCAGGTCTTAAGTTTCGTTAAGCCTGAGCCATAGTTTAACAAATCCATAGGTTTTATACTATTTGTGACAATAATTTTATAATAACAAGCAACATAAGCAACAGAAAAGTAAAAATAGGACCAACTTGGAAGAAACTGACTCCACTCCCTTCCTGCACGTCAAAGCACGTTTTCTAATTTTGCCAATGTGATACATTTCTTTTCATTAGAAACCAGTTTTATGGTCTGATGATAATTTTTGTGTTTTCTTTTGGCCCTTAGCCACTCACTAATGACACCAAAGTCATTATTATGCTATTAGAGAAAAAGTATCATTTTTCTAATAACTTGTTTCCATTTATTGGGAACTATTTTCCCTATTCAAACTAGGGATATTTTAGAAGATACTGTGATTATTCAAATAAAGCAAAGCCCAAGGACAGATTTTTTAAAATTAGGCAAACATTACCAGATCAGATGTATTTATATAGAGGTTATATAAATTTTTGCTTTTTAAAAATCTATCAAAATAAGAGTTTTTCTCTATATTTTCCCAAAAGTTATTTTTTTTTATTATATGTATGTGTGACATCCAATGGTTCCAGTCACCTGGAGGAACTGGTGTACATTCTTATCACATCTTCCCTTTTCTCCCTTCCCACTCTCTTGTCCCTCCCACGTCCCTGGTCTCTTTCCACACATCTATCTTCCTGTTTCCTAACATTTCATTCATTTGACTCTTACATTTTTACATTTTGAGTTTTCATATTAAATAAAACATGCGATATTTAATCTTCTAGGTCTGATTCATTTCATTAAGCGTAATGGTCTCAACATGCTTCTATTTTTCCACAAATGACTCAAATTTATCTTTCTTTAGGGCACAGTAGCACTCCACTGTATAGCTATCATACATCGTCTTTACCACTTGATCTGTTCACATAGCAATGCTTAAATACTGAAGAACCAAATTCCATTAGAGCAGCAGGTACTGGATGATAAGAAAGTTCTACTGGGGTAGCATTATCAATTACAAACATTTTGAGCAAAAGCCATGTTTTTGTTTTTATTTCAAAGTTTGAACTTTACTTAGCAACTCCAAGGGCAAAAAAAAAAAAAAAAAAAAGCACGTGTTCAAGCTTCGAATGGTTCCTGGGAGTCTCCATAGATCTTTATGGAACCTGAGTCATGGGGAGCCCATTGGGTTTAATAACCAAGAGGAAGTACTAGGAAGGTAGGCAAACCTGGGTTCTAATCCCACTAGGCCACTGACACGCCGTCTCACCTTCTGCAGACTGTCTAAATTACTTAACTCTCTCAGCCCCAGATTTTACATCCAAACACAAAGATCAGCATGTCTCCCTCTCTTCCTGCATCAGCGTGAGGAAAATAAATGAGCCCACGTTCACCGTGTAGTTTGGCATCTAATTCCCTCAATAAATACTAGCTATCACGACTAACTATAAATAGTTGTTTAAAACGGGCGCCACTCACACATTTTTTACTTGTACTCCGATATATTTTAAAGTTTGTTTAAATAACGAGGTTCTTGAAACGCTAAACACGCTAGAACTTGCCACCTTTACCAAATGCAAAAGGCACAACCTGGCCCAATCTCACAGGGAGGATGAAGACTTATAAATTTATTTATTTATTTATTTATTTATTTATTTATTTATTTATTTTGCCTAGTTCTTAAGTCACAACGTAGAAGCAAAGAGCTCAGGACTGCCCAGAAGCGAGCAGCAGAGGCAGAGAGAACAGTAACACCTTGGAACAGCACAAATTACGACAAAGCTCAGAGAACATTCATTTGGAGGCAATTATATTTCCTGCACTTTTGTTTTACTTTCTCACACTGCCATCCTTGAGAGTATAAAGAGGTAATAAGTCTGAATAAATGGCTGGTGCTGGTAAGTAGTCAAATATTTAGAGGCCAGGGGTCTTTAATCACCTAAGTGCTTTTCTATGAATACTGATGTGACGAAGGTTCATATTTAATTGATTCCTAAGTGACTTTATGCTAAGTAATGGCTTGCTAAAGAATTCCGGAACCTCTGCTACTCCCAATTAAGAAGAATATGTCTTCTTCTATGTCAGAGTTGATACTAGGCATGTCACAGCGAGTCACCAGTTCACCAGGACTTCGTGGACAGGAGCAGTAACGAACCCAGCTTTCAGATACTTGTGGAAAGAGAGATGGAGAAGAGACTTTCAATTTTATTTTTTTGAGAACTCATCTCAAAAGTTTAAGTAAATTTTCTTTAAAGGGGTCTAACATGACAGGAAATAAACACGCTCAAAATATGACGCCCTGAGAGTCATTTATAAGATCACAAGAGGAGCCTGTGGTTGCTAATTACCAGTACTGGAAATAAATACTTAGCCGCAGCACAATAAATCTTAACAAGTGCTGTGTAGGCCTCTGGTCTCGCTGAAGGGCACATATATATTTCAGATATTCATAAATATTTCTTCTGCTATTAGGGCTTTTTTCATTCTTGCAAGAACTAAATGTAAATCTAGGAAACTCGATGAGCCTTAATGTATAAAATTACCATCCTCTCAAATCGACTTATCATTGCAATCATTATTCTAACTAGAAGCGTGCCAGAATGCATTGAAAGCCAAAAGACAGCAATCAGGGGTTTAAATCACTGGTCTTATTACTCATTAACAGAAACTGCCAAGCGGAGTTGATTTTTAGAAGAATCAGTACAGCTGGAAAGACAGATAAGGGGACTGGAACTTGTCGTGAATGTCTATCTACACTGCACCTGTCTGTGAAGTTTGGTGAAAAGGATGTTGTATTCCGTCAAGAGGATTTAACTCCACTTTCAGAAATGTAGAAAACAGCACGCATGATGTCCTTTCTGTACAAACATTGTATTTATGATAGGTATTAAATTCACCTCGTGTTGCCAAGAAATTGTCCATCCAGGTGATATATTACTGTTGCATGAAGCAAAGTCTCGCATACATGAATTTAAATTATCTTTCATCTCAAACTTGTATGTTTCTCACTTAATTATTGCTTTATAATCATAATGTAAAAGAGCTGTTTTCCCATTTCCCTACACATATAAGAATATATACATATATGCATGTCAGAAGCATACTACTACATGAAAGAATTTAGTTTTGCTGTTACCAGATGATAAGGGTAGCTTTTGAAATGCCTTCTGGTCAAAAAAAAAAAAGACCATTATTTAAATCACCGCAAGAGAAATCACATTTTTAGAGGGGGAAAAAAAACAGCATGAAGGAAGTGACTCTCATTAGTCTCCTTAAATTGTTTAATTGTTTTTAAGTAGGTACATGACAGTTTGGAAGATTAAAGCTAAAAAATAAATTTTTGATAAAGATGTTTTCCTTTCTTCAATTGGATTTTGCATGTGGTTAATGTGAACTATACTATGTTATCAACACCATAAAGCTTGCTACATATGTCAATGCTAAAGATTCTCATAATCCTAATAGAAAATAATAAAAGTAAAATAATTGAAGGACAATCCAAATCCAAACCATAATATTCCAACACCGACGTACTTGCAAATGACTCAAAATTTTCACGGGAGAATTTAGTATCAAAATCAAGTGTTCGGTAACCCTAAAGAAAAGACCTCAGACCTCAGAGTTCCTTAAAGAAAATTTAGGATGAAAAGTTCAGGAGAGAGAGATAATGTATTTCTTCTCCTCAAATACTGTTTTTATAGAATTTCTTTACTTTCCCATTAAACTTATACTATCACTGTCAAAGAGAAAAAATATTCCCTGACATTTGAAAGAGATATCCTGAAGAACTTTTTAATCTCCAACTTACAAATGTTGCAGTACCATACAATTTTCCCCTAAAATAAAGTAAAATTTATTAAGCATTTCAAGCTGCTCTTTCTGATCCTTGATAAGATTTACCAGGTAGAGGAAACTCGGGGGACAGAAGGTAGGTGCTCAATTTTTTTCCAAGCTCATAGGATGGGACACATTCACATAAGGTGACAAGTAACAAACTTTGAGTTATTCTACAGTTCGGAAAGGAGAGAGAGAGAGAGAGAGAGAAACAGAGAGAGACAGAGAGAGAAGAGAGACCAAGAGAGAGACAGAGAGACAGAGAGACTGAGAGACAGAGAGACAAAGAGAGACTGTGAGTCCTGAGGGCTCAGTATTCATCCTGAGGTGACACACGCTGGGCACACTTGAGTCGCATCTACAGTTTTTAAACTGTGAACGCTGTGATTCCTTCTGAACATTCTGAGGAGAACAAAAGGCATTTACTTTTTTTAAAAAAAGGTTTTACATAAGCTTCTGTGACTGTTGAAGTGATTATGTCAACTTGAGCTGATCAGGAACCACACCTGGATTAGGGGTTGGGAACCATCCCTAGATTGGGAATTGAGAACCAGCCTGGATTAGAGGGTGAGTGATTTGTGGGCCAGCCAATGAGGGAAAGAAGGAAGCTTGTCACAGCTTCTTCGTCTGGGAAAGCTCTCGCCTTCGCAGTTGTCTACGGAGCCGATCTGCGACACACCGCAGATCTTCATCACAGATTCGCGCCACTCTTGACTTGCGCTGTCTGCCTGTCACTGATCTTCAGTTGCGGATCTTCAGGCTCCAGTCGTCGCCGCTGCTCTACGAACAACCAAGATCTGCATCGGATTCTCACCTCACTGGCTGTCTTGCAGTCCCGGATCGGGAGATCTACTTCACGGCTGAGCAGCCATCTTGGGCTGCATCCTAAGATTTGTAAGCCTTCCTAATAGATCCTTTTTGTTATGAAATCTGTAAATTCTGCCTTTTGAAAGAACCCAAACTAATACAGCTTGTAATGCTCACTTAATAGAATCACTGATTAGAAACCTTACCTTCGCAAAATATCTCATCTACCCATATTAACTCCACTGTGATATGTCAAAATTTCCTCTCCTGGGAAACACCAAAAAAATGCTTTTTTATAGAATGTCTATTCCTCAATTATCAAAATAAGGCCAATTTAAATTAAATATCTAGTGCTTGACAGAGGTGATGGAATGGTGGATATATACAAATTGCCTTGAAAGATCAGAGTTTGGATGCCTGCGTGAAAAACCATTTTGGTTCTTAAGAATGGTTTTGAGTGTATTCTGACCCAGTGGTGCAGCAAAGTATAGTATTTCAGAGAGATGACACAACTTTATCCCACCATTTATTTATAATCTGTAATCATATAGAGAACAAAATCTGCTTGCAGAAGAGCTTTTCAAAGAATATGATAATTTGGAGAAAATTGTCAGTTTATTTATTTAAGCCAACCTTGTTTAAGAGCACAAGTTGTTGTTTCTCATATAATATTATAGACGCTGACCTGTTAAATGCCCAGTTCCTGCCAATCTTAATAGCACTCATTTTTTCCCTCTATATATCCACAAGAAAATTGCTTTATAGAATACATGCTGCTGACTCTGAAAAAAAGATAATTTCTATCATTGAAAATATTAATGCCAAGGATTTCTCAAAAAGCTACAAAATTTTACTTGGAAAAGAAATACCAGACATAGAATGTTGAGTGTGTTAAGTGTACCAAGTGTTGTGCAATTACTGGGTAACATTAATGAAAACACAGAAGCCAATGTCTCATGAGCATTTCCATGAAATCAATATATTAATTTCCTACAGCCACCATAACAAATCATCACAAACTCAGTGGATCTAAAAGAACCTATGTATTTTCATATAAGACTGCACATAGAACTCAAAATCAGGATCACTTGACCGAATCCTTTCTGGCCTGGCTCCAGGGAGAAATCCTTTGGGTCACCTTGTCTGAAGCTTTCATAATTGCCTTTCATGCAACCCTTGCAAAGTTCATGCCACTTGCTTCAACTACAAGAACAGTGGTGTAGCATCTTTCAATTTTTCCTCTGTCATTTCGTGGTTTTCTTCTCTGTAGGCAAAGAGCCCTCATCTCCCATTTAAGAGAACGCTGGTGAGTACATATGGAACGTACCCATAGTAACCCAGGGTCACTTTCCCACTCTCAAAGTTCTTAACTTATTTGTGTCTCCAAAGACTCTTCCTTCATAGTAGGTGACATGTTCTTGTTCCAGAGAATAAGATCTTCATATAAAGGCCATTACTCAGTGCACTAAGATGGAAAAGATAGCCCTTTACTTATTTGGAAGCAAGCATAAACAAGTGAAGCAAGTAATAATAAATTGAAAAATTTTAAAACAGAGTAAGATGTTGGAGGGGTCTCAATAGATATGAAAATATAGCTTAATACTGCAGTAATTGCAAAAAAGGCAAAAATGAAGGTTCCAACTAACACTCAAAAGTGCATGATAATGAAACATGTAAAATAGGAAACATCACAAACCTTTAAGAAAGAAATGAATTATATAGAAAATGTTATCACTCTAAAAAAAATCTAAGGTAGAACATGTCATCTGGTAGTATACCCCAAGGAATGTTAGGCTTAAAGAATGATACGTATCTGACAAAAATTTAGATATTTAAGGGATCTAGTCAATCTAGGCACATATGATGCTACACATAAAATTAGTAGGAAAGTTGCATAAATGTGAAGGTCAGTCAACATAAGTGTACAAAAGTTTTAAAAGCAGGCCCATTAAAGGTATACTGAAAATGCAAGCAATGAGTTTCAAACTATTTGCAAAAGTGTTGTGGATGACTAGTTGATATTCTTTGATCAAAATTGCCTGTGTATTAACAATAAAGATATAAAAGCAAGCTGTGAAAAAAATCTCATTGCTAGAAGAAACACAAGTTTCTAACAAATAGAAGAAAATACAATTACTCATGAGTAATCAAGTAACTACAAATTACAATAAGAAAATGCAGGGGGCGGGAGGGTTGAAAAGGGAGAGGGAGAGAATTTGTAATTTTGCCATGATATGTACATGCACAAAATACTCCAGATCAATGTAAACATTATGTATTGCATCTATGCATATCAACAAAATGGGGGGGGGGATGCTGTTTGCTACCTATAAAATTGCACTATTCATGCAGAACTATTTGGTGCTTCTCACAATATGTCAGGTAAGGATTTTTTTTTTTTGAAACAAGGTTTCACTTTGTAGCCCAGGATAGTCCCGAACTCACTATGTAGCCCAGGCTTGCCTTAGACTCAGCAATCCTCCTGCCTCATCTTCCCAAGTTCTGGAATTACAGGAATGTGCCACTACACCCAGCTTTACGTAGTGCTGGAGAATCAATCCCAGGCCTTTACGCTTGCTAGGCAAGGGCTATAACCACTGTGCAAATTCTCCAGCCCATTAGACAAGTATTCTTAAACACCATTCATGGAAATTTAAATTGCCACCTCTCCAGAAAGAAATTTAGCAATATGAAGAAAGCTTTTAAAAAGATACGTTCTCTTTAATCTTGTAATTCTGCTTCTTAGACTATATCTTGAAGAACCGAAGCTACAAGTAGAAATGTATGTCTAAGCATGTTCTTAGCAAGATTTCTTAGTTACTTTTTGTCGCTGTGACTCAATACATGGCATGTAAAATTTAGGGGGGGGGGAGATTTAACTCACAGATTCAGAAGGTCTCAGTCCCTTCATGGGTGGGCAGCTGGAAAATGGTGGAATTACATAGTGAGGCTGCAGCTACAGCCAGAGCCACAGCCGATGCTCTGGAGACAGAGATCCTCACAGCAGCGTGGCAGAACTGAATAAAGATTTGGAGGAAGGGCAGAGCCAGCACACGCCCCTCCAATTCAAGACCCAAGCACCTGCCCCTTCTTCCAGTCCCCCCTCCCAACAGTATATAATATCCATAGATCATGAGGCTTTTGGGAGACACTGCAAATCCAAACCATGATAATTTCTTAAAATAGTCATAATTTATAGTGTACCTTTACTTTTAGAAGACTAAATAAGCCAGTTTGATCCATTGATCAAACATTATGCAAATATCAAATGTTTGTTATAAATGTACTTTCAACAACAAAAAATAGCCATTGTAAAATGCAAATTTACTAGTACAGAATTGAAAATCAGACAGATATATACTCAAGTAGAAATATACACTGTATACAATTCTCAAAATACTGCTTTGCAAATCTTATGTGGCCAAGGTAGTAATCAGTAATAAAACTGTAAAAATGTATGGTGAGATCAGCTATAAAGAAACAGAAACTAGTAATAGGGGACCATCAAGGCAAGAGGAAAGCCTCCTAAATCGGGGCAGTCCTGAAAGACACGTAACCTGAGACGGGAAGGGAAAAGGAAGGAAGGTAAGGAAGAAAAGAAGGAAAAACCTACTGTATAGCACATTCTGGGCACAGAAGTCCATCCTTTTCAGAAGCCCATAGGAGAGATGAGGTCAGCACGGTCAAGGCACTGGTCCAGGCTGCTGGGGCTGGACCATACTGAGTAAGAGATTGAGGCTCGGAACACGGCTGCAGCCATCAGGATACTGTGTTGCTTATACTTGATGTCAGTAGTCCCCAAAATGTTTTAGTGTGCCATATTTCTAAATGTGTTGATTAACACTTGGTTTTAAAAACGTATTTCATCATTACTGCTATTATTTCCCCGTGTTTATAAGAGAGGAAACTAAGGTTTCAAAAGTACCTTAACCAATATCACACAGTGGGTAAGTGGCAGAGCAGGACTTGAACCAGAGTCGTTGCGACTCAGAGCCTGTGTCTCTAGCCATGTTTTTAATCCTGTATTTATGGAACACTATTCTCTGACATGGTTTGGAAATAATTCGGAGGCCGTGAGTTTATAATGAAAAATTCTAGTCTTCTTGGTGCCATTTACCAATTGGGAATCTCCACGACATATCTCTAAAATTGTCTCAATCATTTTTAATCTCTAAAATATGGATAATCACACATCCTGCTTATGTACAGTATATACAGTTGTTCTTCATAAAGTTATGTAGGACTCTGTTATGCTTCTAAAAGAACACGGATTCTCTGAATGTTGATAAGAAAGCTCACAGATGCAACAATTTGCATAAGATAACATAAAAACCCAAGATAGAAATATACGAGAATAGCATAAAGGCTTGCTTCACATTACAAAGCTCATTAAATCAATTGTAACATGTCTGTTATTACCACATTCTATGATTATAATGAAGATAATAAATATCTGGCATTTACAGAGTTTCTTTCATCTAAATATTCCCAAAGAGCTCAATCAACTTTATGTGCAAATGGATTACGAGCTGTATACAGGTGAGACGAAACAGGCAAAATAAACCACAACAAACTAACACCGGCGTGGTTCTCGGTTCTACCGGTTTCTTTTATCCCAGCTTAGAATTGAGCAAAAACGAAAGCCTTGTCTTTTTTAAATAATTAAAATGGAAGATAATTTTGAGAAGCTACTTAGCTTGAAAGTCTAGAAAAAGGACTTAGGCATTTGGTATTCTAGTTATCAACATTTGTGTCTCAATGACTGAGATGGTTGCAAAAGAAAGCACAGCTATGAAGGCCTCTGAGTAGAAGAACACGCAGGAACGTTTCACCTGGCAG
The DNA here is from genome assembly GCA_004027205.1 of Ctenodactylus gundi. Lineage (NCBI taxonomy): Eukaryota > Metazoa > Chordata > Mammalia > Rodentia > Ctenodactylidae > Ctenodactylus > Ctenodactylus gundi. The sequence continues at coordinate 580,457 of PVKB01000587.1, forward strand.
GCTGTGGCAACACTGGTGTGTTTACTTCCCCTGGCACCTCCCCACGTAACGAGAACCAGGTGTGCTTGCTTTCGTACCTTCAAAGTTTTATTTTTCAAAGTACAGAGTCCAGTTCTCACCTCTTAATCTCAATAAAATAGTACATAAACCCCAATGATGGTTAATAACTGCTTTGCAATGTTAGCAATTACCCAACACACTGCCGTTGTGTGGTCCAGTATGGCAGCCACTGGCCCTATCACACGGCTACTGATTTTATTTTATTTTCCTCAACATAAATTTAAACTTAAAAACTAATACTCAGTTTCATCTCTGACAAACTCTTAAAAGTATTTGGAAGAACTGTAAGTGAAACCACTTTTTGATAATCAAATCTATATAATCTTAATGTTGGTCAAGTATTTCTGATAAACATTTAGCAGCCAAATGGAGACAAAAGCAAAATAGACAATACAAGATTCGAAAAAATTAGTTTTCCTCAAAAAAAAAAAAAAACAGAACATTGTATCAATGTTTTCTGTTGATTACAAGTGGAAATGGTGACATTTTAGATGTTAGGTAAGACAAAACACAGTCTCATTATGTGCTAAACTTATTTTTAATGGGATTATTAGAAAAATTGGGTACATCAGGGAGCCCTTAGCTCAGCAGAAGAACTTAATGTTATATTTCTAATGGTCCTGAGCAGTGAGATGAAGTCCTTCCATCCTTCCTCTACTGGCCCACTCCCTGCCTAACCAGTGCGCACATCCTGCAGCGTCTGCACTTAACCTCATCTCTCCTCTGGGCCCATTCTGGGCCTTCATCCTCACCAGCTGCCTTCCCTCGCATTCTCCAACCCCAGCTCCTCGTTCATGAACCCTACCCTTGGGCGCTCCTCTGAACTCCCCACAGAAACTGTTGAACCCTTTCCAGCTTCTCCCAAATCTCCACACCTGAATCCACAACACCAATTTGAGGAATATTCAAGGGCAAGGGCTGTCCTAGTTCCGTTTCTTGAAATCTCGAAGACTTCTTGAAACACCCCTTGAGTACTGTTTCTTTCTCTTTTCTTTTCTCCCGCAGTTCATTCTAGGTACAATGACTTCCTCTTCACCTGTGTTTTTGGAGGGGTCTCCTTCCTCGTTCTGAATGGTTCCGTTTAATCAACCAATCTCCTCAGTCTCTTGCTAGGTCAACTTTCACCCTCCTGTTGATTATCTTCCTCCCAGCCTTCCTGATCCTCAGAGTGGAGAGAGTAATCTAAAAAAAAAAAAAAAAAAATAGGTTTCTTAGGCACCTCTGATCTCAAGTCTCCTATCAAGGCTGTCAGGAGAGTCACAGCCCCCCATTTTAAAATTCAAAGTCTCCTGTAACTAGTTATGCTACTAGTAAAGCAATGAATCACCGGATTCACAATACTATGGTTTCTAGTTTAATACCAAATTTGACCAAAATCAGACGGTAAGATAATAAGCCGGCAATACCAAGGAAATCTCAGAACATACACTCATATTTGTGTGTTATTATGAAGCTCCAAGCTCCCTCCCACCTCCTCTGTACTCAATCTTGACTCTCTCCAAGCTCCTGCCCAGGACTGCCCTGCCCAGCATCCTATGCAGGAACTATACCAGACCTCCAGCCATCACTATGTCACCGGAAAAGGGGGAGTGGCTGATACCCAGAATCTCATGTTCAGCCCCTCTTTGGTTTTTCCTTGGAGATGACCCAGTGGCCAGCCGGCCTCCCTCCAAGTGTGTGCACACCATATGTGACCAAAGCCGCTGTGATCCAACCTACTTAGGAGCCAGATGTGTTCTCCTGGCAGAGTGCTCTGATGCTGTCTGATGTTAAATTGGCCTCTCTTTCTCCTCTCTTTCTAGACAAAGATCATTTGCTTGTATCTAGCTCTCTATTGCAATTAGAACAAATTTTATGTGTTGCTTGTCTCTGGGTGATCCCGCGATTCCTTCTCCTTCAGCTACAAAGACATTCAAGGCATATTCCAAACTGGCTCCTTCTCTGACCTGTTTCCTCCTTAAACTCCCGTCTCGCCTCTCTTCGTCATTAACTTCTCAGCCTCGTGTGACCCGAGCTCCATCCTTGTCCCTGACTGGAAGTTGTTTCTCTTGACTGTTGATAGCGATCCAATCAGCAAATTCAAGGTGACTGCTCGTTTTTCATGGACTCTTTCTATTTCTAGTCATAAGTCTCTTTTCCTTGATCTTCTTGGTAGGAAATTATTCTAATTTTAGAATTGGCCTAGCTACCTGCCGTCTACTCTTCAGCCTTTCTTTTGCCAGCTTCCCTTTTGACTTTCCATTCCCTGTGATCTACTTAACCACCTTGTGGAGATAATGACTCCCACATCTGTTCTCCACTCCTGACGTTAAACTTTGCCTTTAATCTGTGTGAGTATCATTCCGCAGATAATGTATAGGTACTTGAAAGCTAATGTATACAGTTGGCCCTCCATCCCATGGATTCTGCATGGAATCTGTAGATTTAACCAATTATAAATTGAAAATATGTGGGAAAAATATTTGTACAGAATATGTGTAGACTTTTAGAATATATTGGATGACATCTATTGAAACACTAATTTGTATGAGGTATATAAGCTATCTAGAGGTAATTTAAAGAGTACAGGAAGGTGTATGCAAATTGTATGCAAATCTTTTGCCATTTGACATTGGAGCACCAGCAGATTTTGGAATCTATCAAAGGTCATTTAACCAATCCCCACATATATTGGGGACAATTGTATACCAATAAACACACCATATTCCTCCATAAGCTTTCCCTTTTAAACCCCAAACTTTTTCTGTTATACTGTGTATCTTATTAGAATCAGTCACCAACACCCTCCCAGTAGACCTTGACTCTAATTCGCACCACAAGCTACAGTGTCACTCCCTTAAGAGTCTCTCTGCTAAATCTAGAAACAGAAGTCATCTGTCAGCTAACTTTATATGCCTTACCATCAACGTTCAAAGTAGGTAGGGATACAGCAAAATGTTACCCCATTGTCAAAAGAGAAGAAATTAGATTAGAATGAGAGGTAGTCTAAAAAATTGTGAAATACCAAGTAGAGCTCTTATATTTGCTAGAGGTGTGAAGGTAATGGGTTCATCTTCTCCTTTAAAGTAAGTCGTCCTAAGTGTCCCAAACCTCTTAGAAATCAGAATCGTCTTCCCTCAGGAAGTCTGGCTGTCACTCTGTCCCCCATCCACTCATTTTGTTAAGTGAAAAAAGTACATTTGTGTAAAATCTGAAAGTCGTATTTTAAAATAAAAATTTTTATGCTTCATATAGATAAATTCACAGGGGCTGTCTTTCAAGAAATACCTCAGCTTCTCTTACATTATGTCCTTTTGTGTGTTTATTCAACCAACAAATCCATAATTGGGAAGACGTGATGCGTCCCAAGAGTTATACTCAACATTTCAGGTTAGAGTGAGGATACGTCTCTCTCTGCCATGGACCATTTTGGATAGTTATTACATCATTCACAACCCATATAACATTATCAACTTAAAAATCTGCCTTCTATATTTGGTAAGCATTTAATTACCTCATCCTTAATAGGATGATTTCCTTGGCCTTGCAAGACCATATGGCAGGAGAGCTGGGTGTGTTCTACCTTGGAAAGACAGATGTGAGCATTGTTAACGAAGCTTTAATGGAGCCAAGCTTTGGAAGAACATTCTTCCAGGGAAGAAACGTGAATAGAAGAAAGATGGGAACGGTTTTCCAACATGGCGGAAGAGAAAAGAATGCCGAGCAAGTAATTATGTGAAAGTTACTGAAATGTAGAGACAATAGAGTGAATTGTCTAGAAATGGTTCACTCTAGAATTCTAATGTGTGCTCATCACTAAGTCTTTCCAAAGACCTCAGGTAAAGGAGTAAAGTATTTAAAACAAGGCACCCTAGAGCCATTGCAGTGCAGAGCAAGGAATAGTAAAAGATTGGAGTCCTGCTTGCAGTGACATCTGGACATCTCTTTGACCATAACCCCAGAATACCCTCTCTGAAACACTTCTCAGTAAAACCAAATCTCAATAGCTAAGTGAAAATAGAAAAGTATAGAAGAGCAAATCAGTAGAACAAGGGCCAAATTATGGTATGCCATGTTTTACGCCAGGACAAATCCCTAAGTCAGCTCTCTTTCTCACATGTTACATGCTCCACAGGGCACGTACAGTCTTTACCATTGACAAACCAGATAAATCTCTTTAAGTCCATCTGGTTGGCTCATAAGAATTTTAGGAATTTTGAAATTAGTGGATACATGGATACTAGGTTAATATCAGCCTCCACTTAAATAAACAGTGAATCATCCCAAATTCTTTGCCAATAGTTTCCTGGGGTCTAGTTTACCCCACCTATTTCAGACAGGAAATGAAGCTTTGAATGTAAATGACAACGTTACACCAAGCCAGCTCAGCCCTGTGAGGGAGAACTAATGCAAGACAACAGGCCAATAAAAACCACAGATTTTATGTTTCACGTGAATAGAAAAATCTAAAAACCTCTTATCCTTATGGGAGAAAAAAGCAAGCAGCTACTTGATAACAAAAAAATCGAAGCCACGTTTTACAAAGAGAAGAAGAGTGCCGTTACAGAAAGTAACCTAGAGGCTGGAGGAATAGCTCCGCGGTTAAAGCACTCGCCTAGCAAGGCCAAGGCCCTGGGTTTGATTCCCCAGCACCACATAAGCCAGATACGGCACTGCACGCCTGTAGTCTCTGTACTCAGGAGGCGGAGATGAGAGGATTGCCGGAAGTTTGAGGTCAGTCTGGTCTCCACAGTAAGTTCAGGACCAGCCTGTCTCAAATAAAAAATAAATAAAAAGTAACCTTAAATAATCACCCTAAAAGTAACCCTTAAGAAACCTGTGGTTGAGAAGAAAGAAAAAGCCATGTATCTAAAAGAGTTTTTTTTTTAATTCCTTCTAATTCTTTTCATTCCTAATTCTCTTCCACCTTCTATCCATTTCTGTTTCTCTGACCACGTACCTCATACACCCCTACATTTTTATTTGTCTAATCAATTTCATTACCAGCCAGGAGTGAGAGTTTATTTCACATGTTTTTATGAGGCGTCTGCTCAGTGCCAGGCAGCACGGTAATTAACAAGCCTGCCCTGATTTAACATGAAGGATTAAAAACACGCAAACCGGTATGCAGAATCCCTTCTCCCCCCGAAGCTCAGAGGGTGATGGGGGAAACAGACGTCAGTTAAATCGTCACTGAAATAATTGAATGCGGCTACTGCTCTCGCGTGAGAAACACAGCGCCTCCTAGGATAAGAGGGAGATCCGCCTCTTTGGTGTATGAAATAGTGCTCCCCTAAGCTGTGAGTGACACCGGTCCCTAGTGTGGAGAGGTAAATAAGGAAAAACGGAACAGAAGTGAGACATAGGGCAGGATATAGCGAGCAGGAAGGTCTTTGTCAACAGAAAAGAAAGGATAATAAGACAGTGCTCTCAAGGAGATCGCAGGGTTAGAAAACAAAGCAAAGGACATAGTAAGGTTCTATTTTATTTATTTGTTTTTTTTTTTTTCAGACTTGGAGACACAACCCTGGATCTGAACACTGAGATATATATATCCCAGCCCATTTGTAATCTTGCTTTTGAGATAGGGTCTCACGAAAGCGCAAAGTTGCTTGGGCTGGGATTGAACTTCTAGTTCTCCTGCCTCAGCCTCCCGGAGTACTAGTATGACTGACTTGTGCCGCTAGGCCCACTGGCATAGTTCCAGAAAAGACTGAGGAAGTCGGTAAAAATCAATCATACAGAACACTGTAGATCATGATGAAAAATTTTATACTTACCTTTGCACGATGCAGGTCTGTAGGAAAGCTACCGGCAAGTGTTGGCATGAGGTTATGTGATCAGATTTGCGTTAGTGGAATTATGAAGGGAGCAAGAAATCTTGTGGTCACTCAGAGAAAATAATACTTTGAACTACAGTAGCGGCTGTGAAGATAAACAGTAAAAGAGAAAGGAAAGCTACTCCGATGTTAGTAACGAGATAACACTACAACCTATTAAAACGGCTAAAAGAGGCCACAACAACACATAGCAGAGACATATGTATACCCATGTTCGTAGCAGCACAAATAACAATAGCTAAAATATGGAAGTCACCAAAATACCCATCAACAGACCAATGGATACACAAACTGTGGTACTTATACACAATGGGATACTATGCATCTATAAAGTCCAACAGCGTGGAGGCTTTTGTGGGCAAATGGAAAAAACTTGAGAACGTCATGCTTAGTGAAGTGAGTCAGAAGCAGAAGGTGAAACATCCAATGGTCTCTCTGATATAAGAGACCCAGATCACAACTATCTCATGGAACTTAAAAAGAAAAACCAAGTGAAACAGGGGGGTAGGGCGGGGAGGGAGGGATAGGGGGAGGGAGAAAAGGAGAGTGGGAAAGAAAGTCCTTGTCACCTTGACAAGATACATGGGTGCACAAAATGCTCAACTTCATCGTAAACCTTAAATTTTGCACTTATACATATCAACAAAGAGGGGAAAAAATAAAAATAAAAATGTAAATCAGTTAAAATGGCTAAATTCTCAAACTCTGACAACACCAAATGCAGGCAAAGATGCAAAACAAAGGGAACCCACAGTCTTTGCCAGTGGAGAAGAAAAATGGTACAGTCACTTTTAACCAAGCTAAACATTGTCTTAGCACATTATCCAAGTCTGTACTCCTAGGCTGTAGCCAAATGAATAGAAAAATAAATCCATACAAAATCCTGTACACTGATGTGTATAACAGATTTGTTTATAATTGCCAAAATATGAAATCAATTGAGGTGTCTTTCAATAGGTCAATGGATGAATAGTCCATTCGTACAATGAAATACTAGACAAAAATTAAAATTTATAGATAGGTAGATGAAAAAATTTAATGCATATTGCTAAGTGGAAAAAACATATACTATACGATTACAGTTATGTGACTTTCTGGAGAAGACAAAACTATGGGGACAGAAAGGGGAATGGTGATTATGGCCAAGGGACTAGGGGAGACGTGTGTGGACCACAGGGGACTTTTCGGGTAGTGAATCTATTCTGCATGATATAAAGATGATTATGTGTCATCATACATTTGGTAAAATCTGTGGAAGCATATCATACGAAGAGTGGAATGTAATCTAAACTAGAGATTTTAATAATCATGTGTCTAATAATTCACTGATTTTAACACAGATAAAACAATGCAAAATACAAATAATGAGTTCATGAAGAGGCTATACAAAAAGTATGTGCTTTTGACTCAATTTTTCTGTAAACCTGGATCTGTGCCATGGAATAGTATATGAATTAATTTTTTTCAAAAACATGTCTTAAAACAGTGGTGAATTCTGAGGATATTTCCTTAAGGATGTCTGATAAAGACCCAATTTTGGAGGAAGATCATTATTTTGTACTCAGATAAGTTGAGTTCTTGGTAGGCATACCTAAATGATACCTGAAGGAGCAGTTGAACTTGCAGATCTGGAGTTCAGAGGAGAGGTCTAAGCTATCGATTTAAATGTTAATCATTTGCAAATAAGTGGAATTTGGTGCTAAAAGTAGTAAAGGAATTTCCTAGGTGACATTATACTGAGGAGCTGCGCACCTCAACTGCTATGCAGGCTTTTGCCCTGGCTTTTAAGATACACAGAGAAGAACAGAGGTCAAGGAGAAAGCTGTGTTTTCTATTAGTTTTGCCTTGTTTTTATTTTTCTTGACTTTGCAAAAACTGATTGTAAGAGACTTGGAAAGAGCTAGCTAATGAATAATAAGGAAGTGACCAGGAATGAGTTTCAAGTTAAACACAAGTCACAGGACAGACAGAAGTACAGAGGGAAAGAGAAACTATAGAGGAAGCGATTTCCCTCAAGAAGGGATATTCTGGGAGACAGGGAAGGAGGTCAGGAAAGGGGAAGGGGGTGAGGAATAAAAAGATCAAAAATGTGCAGATGTGTTACATGCACCTTCCAGCACCCCAGCCAGTTCTCTTACTACCACCACTGGCTCTAATCTTTCTATGACTTCTAGAACTGTCAACTCTTGTTTTTTTGACTCCCAGAGTTCTTCGGTATGTAGTAGTCATACCCATGTAGTAGACACGACCACTTGGTTTTGAATGAATCACCATTATCCTATTGATTTTTACCAAAAGACATGAAAACTATTTCTTTTATTTTTTTAGTGTATATTTGCAATACAAAAAGAGTGATGTTTGATTTGTCTATGAAGATAGAATGGCAGGGAAATTTTCAAAACTGGTGATTAAATATCATGTGACTGAGTGGAGAAACTTGAAGAGTTTTAAGCAAAATTTTAATAAAATAAAGTAAAACTATACACAGGCACAACACATTGAAATTACTAAATTACTGACTACCTCTATTTCACCTCAAAAAATCAGAACTGTATGAAACAGCTTAAAACAGTGTCATGGTTTGGATCTGGAGTGTCCCCCAAAAGCCTCATGTTCCTGTGGATACTGTGTACTGTTGGGAGGTGGGGCCTAGCTGGAAAGGGACGATGCTGGGGGCGTGGCCTAGAGGGGCGTGCGCTGGTTCTGCCCTTCCCCCTGACTTCTCTCAGTTCTGCCATGCTGCTGTGAGGATCTCCGTCTCCCAGAACACCAGCTCCAGCTCTGGCTCTAGCTGTGGCCCCACCACGTGATTCCACCACTTTCCAGGCACCCACAGTGAATGGTGCGAGACCTTCTGAAACTGTGAGCTGCAATAAATCTTTCCTCCCTGAGTTGTGGTTTTCAGGTATTGAGCCACAGCTGCAAGTTCCTAAGACAAAGAGAGTGATTATCTTTTAAGAATCAACAGTTGATGACAGGAAATAAGAGGGTAGACTTTACGGAAATGATAAAGGGATCTAGGTGTGGAGAGATTCAGTAGGGCAAGAGGAAGTGAATGATGAAGGTATGGTATGTATTTGTTCCAGTTCTCCAAGTAAGATGTGATTATTATGTGTTGTAAACATATGCTAATAAAAAATAATAATTACGTGAGAAAAGGATCAGTAACAGAGTAGTCTCTGACTCAATAAAAACTACAAAATTCAGATGACACAGAATATCTTCAAAATACTGGATAGAAACTCACATACTGTCAACTATATTCCCTACAAAAATATCATTAAAAAGTGAAGAGAACCAGTAGATTTTCAGTGACTTACAATCATCAAACCCACACTCATTAAATAATGAAGAAAGAAATATAATAAGCACAGATCAGAGATGAAGAAGAGGAAGACCAGAGACGGAGAAAGAAGAAGAAATATCGAGATGTCTTCAACAATATATTAATATTGATTGTATAATTAATAATCTCAATGATTTCTTACTATTAAAATTTACAATGAAATAAAATATAAGGTAGTAATAGCACTTAGGTTGAAAGAGAATAAAGGTAATTTAAGTATCTGGAAAATTAATTCACTGCATGGTACAGGTGACAGTGGCCATTCATGTCAGGCAAGGGCAGACACAGAATCAGATGTCAGGATGATTACTGAAAAGATGGTGAAAGACAGAAGGAGTGAACCTCTTCTTCATACACATAAAGTAACAATGTTGCAAACAAAATAAGAAAGGAAAGAACAAGAAGCAGTAGCAATAACATTAATATGATGAACCAGATATTCCAGCTCAAAGACTTAAATTGTCCATTTTCATTTAAAGAAAGACTCCTGTTGTTTGTGAGACAATCATAGTGCAATGAACTTTAACAGCCAAGGACAGGAGGAGAGCTGATGAACAGCACCTGAAAGAAAGCAGGTATCACTACGTTAATACCCAAGTAATTTCAAGGAAAAAAAGCATTACTCATGAGAAGTAAAAATAAGATGTCTGACTTATCAGGAAGACATCAAACGTCCAAATTTTCGACACCTGGTAAAGTAGCTTCAATTCTCCAATGCAAAATCTTCACAGAACGAAAGAAGAAAGAATTCTACATAGCATGTGGGAAGTTTCTCGCATGATTCTCTAATTGATAGAATAAGCTGACAAACACAGGTACGAACATAGGCTATTTAATAGCACAGTTAATTAATCTGAAAAATTGAATATATATATATATATATATATATATATATATATATATATATATATATAACAATGTACCCAAAAGCTAAATAATAAAAAATATTTAAATACACAGAAAGTGTGCAAAACTTAATCATTTCTGGCAGGGGGTGGGGTGGGTGGGTGCTGGAGGAATGGATCAGCTGTTAAAGCACTTGCGTAGCAAGTACTAAGTCAAGTGCTAAGTACCCAAATTCAACTCCCCAGCACCACATAAACCAGACGTAGTAGTGCACGCCTGTAATCCCAGTATTAGGGAAGCTGAGGCAGAAGGATTGCCGTGAGTTCAAGGCCAGTCTGGGCTCCATCGTGAGTTCAAAACCAGTCTGGGCTAGCCCCTGCCTCAAACAAACAAAAACAAAACAAAAACAAAAAAAAAACTGTTTCTGAATTATAAGTAAGCATTAACAAACTTTAAGGAATTATACTTGTATAGCATATTAAATTAAATTCATTTAATTAAAAATAAATAACAAAAGCTATTTAAAATATATTCCTATTTTGAAACTAAGGGATACAGCTCCAAATAATCCATCTCTCAATGAAAAAAAACTATTTACATTAGAAGATGTTTGAACTAACTGATGGATTTGGTCTAAATATTCGAGACCTTCTCAGAATTGATGTTGATATTTTAACCTTGAGGAGATGTTACAGGGTGGAGAATTTGATGAAGGAATAAAAGAAGAGCTCTCACGGGTGGAACTGATGCCTTACAAATGGAGATCCCGAGAGCTGCCTTGCTCCATCACTGGGTGGGGAGGCAGCTAGAGGAGCACCTGTGAACCAGAAAGCAGCCCTGCCCAGAAGACACCAGGTACATCAAGGCCTTGATTTTGGAATTCCGACTGTCTAGAACAGTGAGAAGTAAAGACAGGTAGGTTGGAGGCTTCTGTAGGTAAATGGAGGCAACTTGAGACCATCGTGCTCAGGGAAGTGAGTCAGACGCAGAAGGCTAAATATTGAATGGTTTCTCTAATATGAGAAACCGAGATCACAATTATTTCATATAACTGATAACGGGAATTGGAGGGAAGGAGGAGGGGGTGGGAGGGCTGAAAGGGGAGAGGGGAAGGATTTGTAATATTGCCACGATATGTATATGCACAGAATACTCAGGATCAATGTAAACATCATGTATTGCATCTGAACATATTAATAAGATGGGAAAAAATAAAATGAAATATGCTGGGGGAAAGGTTTATGGCAATTTTATGGTATTTTATGCAGCTGCCCAAACAGGCTAAGACAATGATAATATCAAATATACCATGCAAAATAGAAATGAAGATTAGTGTACATGGAGCATTGAATGGATTTATGAGGCAAAGATAAAAGACTAGAAAATATTAGTAAACTGCACATTTGGTCAAGAAAGTGCAAAAATAGATTTAAAAAAAGAATAACAGAAATAGAAAAAAAAGCAAACCAAACTGGGTCAATAAATCCACCTGGGTTCTTTGAGGTGAATGGTAAATTTCCTGTGCCAGTTATCAAAAAAGGAAAAAGAATGAACAAATCCATTAATCAAAAATGAGAAAGTACACTTGATTATCAGTCTCACAGACATTTAAATAGATAATATTTTTTCTCTTTTGTGAGATTTTTATTTCATTTTTAAATATTGTAGTTTTAGTTTTGTATTATTAATGTATGTGGTGCATATATAATAATCACATTTTCTTGGAGAAGTGGTATGCATACATATCTCATTTTGATAAATTTTATTCCTCCTTTACAGTCCACCCTTCCTTCTCTCCTCTTCTCCGGATCCATTTTTACAAAAATCCATCTCCCTGCTTCCTATCATGTCTCTTTAATCTGCTCTTTAAATCACTTATATTTGGGATTTCTCACATTAGAGAAACTATGAAATATTTAACCATCTGTGTCTGATTTACTTCACTTAACATTATGACTTTGAGATCCAAGGATCTTGTATTTCTTAATTTCTTAATTTTGATCCCTTTCAGGGCCCCACTCATTACTACACGATCCTCATATTCAACAAGGACATGACGAAAACTAAAAAGCATGGCAGAATCTCACCCAAAATATAAATGGAAAAATTCTAGACAAGATACACGCAAAAAATTCCGTAATATTTTAAATAAAGTAAACTATAACAGGCTGCTTTATTTTAGGACCATATTTAACATTGAAAAATAAATTAATATAATTCAAACATAAACAGAATCAAAGAGAGAAATCACATGACGGTCTCAATACATGCAGAAAGATGATTCAATAAAAATCCTTATTTGTTCACGATAAAAATGTACATAGCAAATTAGGAGCAGAAGGGGAAATCTTAGATCTGATAAGCATCTATTTCTTTAAAAGTCACAGCAAGTAGCATACTGTGTGTGTGTGTGTGTGTGTGTGTGTGAGTGTGTGTGTGTGTGCAGTGCTGGGGATGAAACACAGAACCTTTACTCTGAGCTACATCCCCAGCACCTTTGTGTTGTTGATTTCAGACAGGATCTTACTAAATCATTAAATTACTCAGGCTAGGCTCAAACATTCTATCCTCCTTCCTCAGCTTTCCAAAGTGCTGGAAATACAGACTTGCTCCCCCAGACCCAGTTCACAGCATCATACTTAATCATGAAACAATAAGTGGATTTCTATTAAGATTATTAACACTTCTTCTATTATTATATCTTCTGAAGGAATGTCATGTTGTTCAGATTACTGACAGAAAACATACAATGCACAAAAGCTGAAAAACTGAAGTTTTTACCAAGAGCTGTAGGCAGAGTCAGGAGAACCAATAAAGAAAAGTGTAGTATCCAAATATGATGCCATCCCTAGGCCAGAAGGACAAAGGGAGGGAACACTGAAAAAAAAAAATGAATGAGAGAGGGATGTCATGATCCAAAGTTTCAACTCTAGAATTCTGGCGATGTTCTACTTCTTGGCCTGTGTGACAAACCCGTGGACATTGTTTGTGGCAGAACCATTGACCTGTATATTTATGTACAATAAAGAGATAAATAAAAGAAGATTTCATCTGTTTAAACAGATTGAGTTCCTCCGTGAGATCAGATTTGAATGGCTTATTATTATCTTTAAAACCATCATTGATTTTGTGAATTAGGAAACCAAATTTCAACATACGACATGAGTAGCCCAAAACCATTAACATGTACAGACTAGGTCTTTGAATTCCCAGGTCTTTTGAGAGACCGGCACCTGCTTTTTCCTACTCTATCACACGCAGTCCACTTCGCAGAACACAAAAATAACCTTAAGACAAAACACACAAGCCAATAAAGAAACCAAAAAAATGTATTCGACTACCATGACTTATGCCTTTCAGTATTTTATACTGTTATGATTTTGATCTAAAATGTCCCTCAAGTGTGTCATGTGCTTAGAGACGGGGCATTTGGAAGGTGCCCAAACCATGCAGCTGCATTAATATCCCCATCAGAGGATTTATCCATTGAAGAGTTTATGGCTGACTTTGCTGTTAAGAGATGGGGCCTGGTTGGAAGTAAGTCATGGGAGCCTGACCTGAGAGGGTGTATTCTTGTCCCTGCTGCTCCCTTCTCTTGCTTTGCTTTCTAGCTGCCTGGAGTACACAGCTTTCTCCACCATGACTTTGCAGTTCCTGCCGAGAGCCAGCCAACAGGCTGAACCTTGAGCCAAATAGACCTCCCCCTTAGGTTGCAAGTTCAGGTATTTTGTTCCATTATTGGGAAAATGACTAATGCATACACCTTGTCAGGAAGATCTCTAAAAGTTAATGCAAGTGCACAGGGATTGCCTGTGCTCCTTGAACTTGATCCCTTAGCTCCCCAAACCTGTTGGACCTTCCCGTTGCCCAACTAACCTGACCTGTTACCTGTCATACCACGGTGACTAGATTAGAGGAAGTAGACACAATTGTTTGAGCAAGTCCGCCCACATAATTAAATAGGCAAATACCTGGAGGTATATACAATTTAAAAGGTGAAAAACTAGGAACTCAAAAATCGTTTATAAAAAATAGTACTTATAAAAAGATAATTAAATAGATGTCGCCTCTGGTTTTTGTTTTTGTTTGTTTGTTTGTTTTCATAGCAAATAGTTTCCTTAAAAACATTGTTGTGTAATGGTCCAAAGAGGCCAACTTGGGACAAAACTCAGTGTGGCTGACACGGAAGGCCAATAAGGGACTGTTTTAATACCAAATGTTGTTGAATAATAAAATTCTGTTACCTAAAAACAGTGAAGTAAAATAAAATCAAACTTGTAGAAACCAATATTTTCACCACCACAGTCACTGACTCCCTCCCTTCACTGTTCTTTCTGGCAACTTAGTACTCAGTCATATTTGTTATTATTTATATTTTAAGATTGATCAATGAGAATATGAATTAGATGGCAGGGAATGCACATTTCTAGCTAGTTAAGGAGTAAAATCTCTAAAAATTATTTTTCAAGGACATCTCCCTTGAACCCAGGGCCTCCAGTGTGTTAGGTAAGCACGCTAGTGCTGAGCTATAACCCCAACCACCCAGAAATGTCATCCTTCACACGGTAGCCCCTCTGAATTACCAATTAATTAGAATACCAGGTGCACAAATTTTTTAGTAGCTTCCCCAGCTTCAGGCCCTGAATATCGGGGCAGGTCCATGGAAGCATCCAGCTTTCTCAGCCGCCATAGGAAACGGATTGGCACTCTTATGAGGGTGAGTAAGAAAATACTGGCCTCTGAGAAGCCATGACCAATCCTGATAATGGGGCAGGTACAATTACCAGGCATTTGTCCCCTTCTCAGTGCTCTTAAAAGCATGCAATTGCTAGAATTATAATACATGTTTTAAATCCACAAGGCTACATGCATTAAAAGGCCAAAGGAAGGAATTTCATAGCCACCTACCTCCAGACCACTTACATGAGAAAAGTAGAGTTATAACTTTTAAGCCTCTTTAAGTTGAATAAGCCAATATTAGCAACTGAAAGCATTTCTTAGCTGAAAGCTTTTTATAATTTCATTCATATGTGATAGAAATCTTGTTTAAAATACTCCATCTTTCCTCCATTATTAGAAAAAGACATTGGATGTATTTTTACATTCTTTCCTTAATGGCTCAACATCACATTAAGATGTGAAGTTAATGTTTTCCTAAGTTTTACCAACCAAGAAGTATTTCTCCTCTCCCTTCCTGAGCTGGCATAATGGCAAAAGCCGAGTGAAGCATCCATTCTAATTTTTTAAAAATCAATAATACAGATAAATTATGTTTTTTAAAAAGCTTTTCAAAATGAAAGCACACAAAAACCAATATGAACAAAAATAAAATTTTCAAAAAGCATCAGGATGAGTGTTCAATTTTTGTTTTGCTACAGGCCTCAGCACAGTTCGGCACAGCACTGCCACATTGCTACTGTATGTTTCAAGAGAACAAACGCCTGATCTTCTCTTGCACCAAGAGGATTGAATACTAATAGGAAAACCTAAAAGACCAAGCTCCTTAGAATAGCGACGTGAGCAACTCACACCTCCCCTTTAGTGCGCAGTGGGCCTTTCCCCCCTCTTCTGATATTTTGGAAACCTGTATTCACTTACATGTGAAATTTCAAAAGATAGTTATGGTTATCAGAATTCTTCTATTGTCGGTGGAATATTGTTTTAATTCAACGGTGTTCTCATCAGGCACCCTAAATGCATGTAGTTATCTCTGCATAAATGAGTCATCAAAATTTAGACATGTATGTAAGTGTTCCTGGAGAGTCGATTGCTTAGGATTTTAATCTGGCCCAACACACATTCATTGAACATTCAGGATCTGAGGATGCAAAACTGAAGGACGAAGATATTCATGTTCTTTGAAATAATTTTAAACATTTCTCGATTATCCATGAGAATGAAGCACAAAACTCTGTCTTGTGATTAAATGTCAAGTGAACCAGTAATGGAGTAGCTGAACAAGAGAACAAGGACAGAAAGATCAGTTGTAGTAAGTGTGGAAGTGTGCGTACATATTTATCTAAGTCTTCTAAATGCCCAACGGAATAGCACCAGAGGGCAGACTCCAACGAGGGATGGATGTCTAGGAGAATAATGACGGGGCCTGTCATTGGAGAATTCTCCAATACAACAGGAATAAAGTCGATTGGATTAGAGCTTTTATACGGCGGAAAAATCAAGAGGTAGAGCCTTTTCCACTTTCCTCTCTGTCTCTAAAAACAGCCCATTCAATTCAGAAGGGGCAGCATCAAGCTGCGGGTATCAGATTCAGGCCTTTTTATGCCATCAAGCTGAAAGGCTCTTAGTGATAAGAGGCAACACGCATCAGTGAAAACTCATTATGACTCAACTCTCTTCAATTATCTAAGAGACTCCCTCTGTGACAAAAGAGTCATCAAAGAATTCGAACCTAATTGATTGAAAATATTGTTTTATAAATCATGAAGAACTCACATGGAGGTGACTCACTTGTCTGCATCACTGACAAGCTCATCTCCCTGTGGATGAACTCAGAGAACCATTTTCAGCTCGATCGAAGATGGTACATTCAATATTTGCCTAAGTATACACGGAACATCAAAAATCAATTCCTGGGTTTGAAATATAGACATGTTCTAGTCTGGAATCCTTTCAGCGCGACTCAGCTAACATTCAATATATTGGAAAGAGCTGTCCCAGTGTTTGCTTTGATTTAGAAGTAGCCTGGTAAAGTGAAAAACACGAGCCCCGGGGTCTGTTAGTGGTCTTTGTTTGGGGGAATGTTTACTCCTCTCCGTAATCTTCTTGCCATTTTACTACTAACCAATTCTTTCTTGAAAAGGTTCAAGGAATCTACAAAGAAGGGTTTAGTATATTCTGAAAGCCTCCATGGGTAGAGTTCTCAGTGTCTAGACAATACCCTTTTAATCTTCAGCTATTGTTTTCGATTTTCGATCTTGCGCATTGTCAGTGCTCATGAGAGGCTTGACCTAGAAGAAATAGGTCACTGGGCATGACCTGACCTGGAAGGATATATGCAAGCTCCTCCTTCCTCTTGCACTTGACTTCCTGTCCACATGGGACACGTAGCTTTGCTTCAGCTAAGCTGCCTGCCAGACTCTGCCATTGCCACCTGACTGTGAATGGAATGAGACTTCCAACACTGTGAGCTAAAATAAATCTTTGCTCCTATAAGTTGTGGATAGCAGGCATTCTGTCCCAGAAAAATAAAAAAATAAAAAATAAGAGACTAAGACACACTCCAAGATGCATTACTCAGTTATATTATTATATTATCTTTAGACATTGAGTTTATATCTTTGGGGTTGAGGAATCATTGCTATACTGCAGAATGAATCAGAACCCAATGCGTGTATGATATTGAAATCGCTAAAGAAAATAATAATAGTTATAATAAACATTTATTAGGTGTTTACTAACTGTAGATGCTGTCTTAAATGTTTTATATTAATTAACTCACTGATAGTCACACAACTCTCTCAGATGGGTACTAATACATTTCTTATTGTTCAGGCAAGGAAACCACCACACAGAGAGAGGTTAGTTGGGTAACTCGGTGGCCTGCTCATATGGGTAATAAGTGGTACTGATGGGCAAAGTAAGACACTTATGAAACTGGTCTGACAAAATCAAGTACCTTGCAAATTTAAAATGTATTGTCATTGTCATTATTTGAGCTATGTCACATCTATTTCAACAATTTACCTGACAAGAGGTTACACTTCTTGTTATAAGGAATACAGATTAACAAATATGTTCCTTATTAGATTTCCTTCTTACACACAAACAAGAAAGTATACAAGTTTTTAAAAATGTGAGAAATATGCAAAAAGGAATAACTTTGTAAGAATTAAACTATAATCATGGTATTAGTCTAGAATTAAGATGACTTAATGACTTGACATATGACTTGAAATTATCACATTCTTTAAACTAGAATTTTCCAATTCTTGTTTTTTTTTAAGTAATGATAGGCATTTTTTTAAACCTGATTCCTGAATATTTTTATATTAGTGAATGGATACCTAGCATTTGAGCTAAATTAACATAACATTCCTACATTTATTTTAATACTTTTCTATAGATCCTTCTTTTTTCTGCAGTAACATATGGCTATTTTTTAAAAGTTTCCTAAAAGCATTTTTTTAGAAAAAGCCTCCTCCTTCCTCATTTGCATTCCTTAGAGATTGACTTTATTTGATGTTCCAAAAGCACTCTAGTAAAAGCAGAGTCCAGATGATAGCAGTCGATGTAATATTTCAGGGCATTTGTATTATTAATGACGATAGTATTTCACTATACAGTATGCAAATTTCCTTTACATTTTATCCTTTAATCTTGACAATAACCCTGTACGATATTAATGCATGGGTGAATGGTAACCTCTCAACAATATAAATGTGACTTATCTCGACACAGAATATTATAGGCATATAAAAATAAAGGGCATCAGCTGTGAATTTCTGAATTATTTAGATTGTTATTACGATTTCATCACTTGGGTCCAGAAGGGACTTTATGGGTCCTCTGGAACAATTACTTTATTTTCCAGGGAGAAAACCAATTCTGAGTCAGTTAGTGACAGAACAGGGCAAAACACGCTGTGTCCTGATTTCCACTTCAGATATCTCGCCAATATTACATACTTTATTTTCTGAAAAGAAAAAAAAAGTAAAGAATATACAGTTTCCCACTGCTTGCAAAAGGAAGTCCTATTGACAGAGGTCACATACAAAGGAGAAAATTTAAACAATTGTGGGGATCATCAGTAGTACACCAACATGGGTGAAATTTTCAGCAATCATGGAAATAGTCAGTGGATCTCCAATGTAGGTGAAAAGTAGATTTTCGTGTGTCTTTTACCATAGAAGAGACGGGAAACTGGCAAGAGGTTGCAAGTCCCATTTCATACACTATAGTTTTCAGTGCAGGAATCTCACTTCTGAATGTGAAAATTACATTAAGTATTCATTTTATAGGTCACCACTGGTCTGTACTTGTCGCCATGTCTTAACACAGCTCATCCAGCTATTCAGTTGTTTTCTCCTCACTAGCAGAAGAGGAAGAACAATAGTTTCTATGCTCAGATTCATGGATCACGCTTGCCCAGATTTCTGCAAAGTTCAGCCCTCTTCCGTGTATGCACATCCAGAATAAACAATATGCCTGCCACAGATCCACTGGGATTGTAGCCTTTTACCTCTTCGGAGTCATGACTGAGGATGCGTTGACTGAGCTCCTGACAGCAACCACTCCACCTGTGCGGGGATCTCACGTCCTCTTGCTCGGGTGTCCACAATGTGCAGACAGCTCTTCCTCTTCCTGTGCCATCAACTTCTGCTCTTCTGATTAGCTCCGTCAGCCTGCAAAGATGCTAAAATTCATTCCATCCTAAACATGAAAGAATTCCTGTGATCCCACATTCCTCATCAGCTGTCATTACATTTTTTCTCCTTTGGTTGATAGAAAACCCCCTAGTGAGAGGCACTGATGCTTTCTCCGTCTTATTTCCTTCCTTTTCTTTTGAACCAACAACACTAAAGATAACTCTGTCGGGGCCGCTAATGACCTCCACGTTGCTACCTCCAGTGACCAGCTCCGTATCTTCGTTTTCTTTAACTTCTCAGCACAATTGACTCCAATCACTACTCCTCCAGCTAAAACAACACATCCTCTGTGAATCTGCCACGATATTGTTGATTTTTCTCCCTTTTTATCTAGTCACTTTTTCTTGATATCTTTTCCGGCTAGTTATCATACTTTTATCCTTTCATTCTGTCCACTCAGCTAAGCATCTGACTATTTCGTGACTGCATACCTACCCTCCCTTCCCTAATTGATACCATGCATTTATGTACCCTTTATGTAATCCCCAAATCAATATCTCTAGCTCAAATTTCTGAATGTCTAAATGAAATCCAGACTCTTATATTTAGGGATTACTTACCATTCAGCATTCTTCTTGTCCAACCAACATCTCAAAATTACTGGGCAAAAATATAATTCCATATTCTCAGACTTCAACAAAATGGCACATCTCCTCCCTCCATTCATTACTGCATCTCTGCAAATAATAACTCCCAACTGTTAATCACCTAGGTCGCTTGCTAGTTTCTGACCACTTTTGGTACCATCAGAAACAAATATCCCTTCATATAGTTTTCCTTGTACATTGGGATCCAAATCTAGCTGTTACCACTTGGTCCTGCTTCCTGGCTTCCCTCCTTAAAGCAGCCTGGGCCACATGATCCTTTATCCAAACGTTAAGCACATTGCCTGACTGAGCCCTGTTATAATTTCTTCCTTCATTTACTTTTGGCCTTTTTATGAGTCCCTATGTCAAACAGTGTATGTCCAAAGTCAAACATTTCCACTTAAGCTCCATCTCTAGATCAAATAAATCTGGGTCCAAACACACGTTGATTTTTAACACTTGCCAGTCTAACATTTTGGCCAGTCTCTTAATCCAAAATCTCAGTTTCTTGAGCCTATAATCCTCATTTCCACAAGGGAAGTAATATTTTTTCTTATTTTGGACACTACTTCTAAAGATTCAATCTAAGCGAGTTTCTTATCATATTTAAGTTACCAGTACTACTGCTATCCTCAAATTGTTAAGTCATTGCCAAAAATGGCTATAGCGCCATGTGTGTTAGTGTGCTGGCTAACTCCTGCTCGGTGATGAATTTGTTGATCTCTAGTTGTTTGCTGGTCTTTATTCTGACTCTTCACTCTTTTCTTAAGCACTGAACCTCTAGGAGGATCCACATCTCCATCTTTGTTCTTCCTCGTCTTCTCAAGCTCTAGAATAGAAATTACTACTTTAGCCCAGGCAATTTCTTTATTTTCCCGCCTTCCATGCTGATCAATCATTCTCTAGTTCTTGATCTCTTCTTGCCACTGGCCCTGGTTCTGAGCTTATTAAAACAATCAAACATATTCTATGGATTTTTCATTGATTGCTCTTGTTCCCTTTGTCCTGTGATCCCATTTTACTTATCCCTTCGCGATGTCGCCTTTTTGAGTTGAACTTCTTGAAAGAGACGTCTTGTCTCACTTTATTCATTCTTGATTTCTTAAAGCTTTTGTACAGCGTACAGTGTTGGCCAGGTGATTGGAAGTCATATAAAATATTCCAAGTTTTAGTATCATTTTGGAACTACCACTATCCAGAATAGGCATACTTTTATGAAGTAAAAATCTATTAATTATTTCTCTTGATAAGGACAATTGAATCCGTGGTTATCATTTTTCAGGCCCAGCTTGGTAAGCTCACTTAAAAATTTTTGCTTTTACTGTTAAACTTACCTCAATGAAATGAGACCAGTTATTTTTGTTTGCTTTCTTTTCCACAAATATAATCCTATCTACTTTTAAAGTATTTATCGGATAGTAAGTTAACAAATTAATAACAAATTCTCATTAGGAGAATTCTATGACTGGCCTTAGTATTTGTGAAGACTGGCAGTGTATTTGATTCTTACTTACTTTTACTGCTGTTTCTAAAGTGACATTACATTAAATCTGAAGAGCTTAGTGTTGTTCTGAAGATACTCCTGTTGGGGCATCTATGAAGTATTTAATTCGTCAGTCAATTTAGGCAAGTACAACTCATCAAATAGTTAATGGGCCAATAAATAAGAAGATTGATTTTCCACCTTGTCAATAAGTGAATTTTTGTTTGTTAAATCACCTTTTGAAAAGAGCTTTCAGAAGCTCAGACCTTAGCCGCAGACTGTTTATGATTCAACTGCTTCTGAGGTAGAAGCAGAGACTGCGGGAGACTCATTTGGCAGAAGGGGGTTATGTGGAGTGGTGGAGTGTGCCAGTCAATTTGTCAGATGCTTTCTCATTAAAGACTTTAGAGATAAGGGTCAGTCTCTGAGCTGGCAATGGATTCTAAACACACACACTTTCCTACTAAATGGTTTCACAAGAAGCCAAATTCCAATCTATTTGGAGCTTTGTAGATAAGGATTCATATATTGCCAAGCTCCTATCAACTGAGCTGCCATTGTTATTAATTATTGGAATAGTGGCTCACACACAAGAGGCATTACCTGACATGCATCGACTCAGTGTATTCTCTACAACAAACAGAAAGGACACACAATAACACCAGATGTGGGAAGCAGCAGTCTATTTCTATCAACGGGCTTCTGTTATGAATCATCTAAATTTTTATTTTTGTGTTCATGGAGTTCCTTTCTTTTTTAACTGAAAATAATTTCCCAACATTGATAGTATTCATCAGATCAACTTGTTGTAAATACATGGGAAAGGGAATATAAAGTATAATTAGAACCTGGTTTTCAAAGTATTTAATAGCCAAATAGTGAAACTGCATATAAAATGCAATCGATGGTTAATGTGAAAAGTAGCGTGACTATATGTGTCACAGACGGGCAGGATTCCTTCCAGCCAAACAAAGGCAAAGAATTCTTGTTGGATGGTTTGAATCTCAAGATGGATGCTGGAAATGTACGAGCAAAAAGTTCATTTAAATTAAAACTTGAGCATAGGGACCTAAGATACATTTGGCCAATGGTGATTGAAGAAGAGGTTTAAATGAGCAGAAATTAGAATAACAGGAAATCCTGAAATGTGTGAGGTTTGGGAGGGAAAAGACTAGAAAGAGGTCAATGGCAGTGAAGTTTTATTTTAAAGTATCTAAAGGAAGCAACCAATCTTTATTTTCACACATACCAAGAATCATTTCAAAGCTTCTAGGGTATTTCCCAGTGGATCTAAAACCAAAATGTTGTCATTCACTCCACAAGTCTACAGATATATCCACCCAGATCTATTTGCCCCCTTTGATTAACTCCATGTTCATATTATCACAATCACATCCTAAATACTCTAGATTCAGGTCATAGTTAGATCACGTCCTTCTTTTTTTGTTTTGGTTTTTGTTTTTGTTTGTTTCTTGGTTTTACTTTTGGTATGTAATTTTAATAAACTATTCACAGAAATATAATTTTAGATTTACAAAAAAAGTTGCAAAGAGACTGCAGAGAGAGGCCATGTGCCCAGCACCCACTTCCCTCTGTTGTTAGTATTAATATTACACATTTGTACTGTCACGCCAATCCCGATGCACTGTTATTAACTGAAATCCATACCAGAGTCACATTTGATAGTTCTTACCCAATGTCGTTTTGCTTTTGTTTCAGGATCTCACTCAGAACTCGATTGTTATAATTTAATTTTCACATCTCCTCGTGCTGCTCTGGACTGTGACATTCTTGGAATCTGTTTTTGATGACTTTGAGCAATCAGGTATTCCTTAGTTACTTTTTCTTTGCTGGTTCAGAATACCAGGCATTCAAGGTCCATTTGCAGGTGGGCAGCTAGAAATGGCGGAACCACATCAGCAGGGCTGGGATCCGAGTGGGAAAGAGAGCTCTTCGTGGCACGGCAGAGCAGAGCCAAGTCAGAGAGGAAGGGCAGAAACAGATCAAGATCCAAGCATCTGCTCCTCGCAGCCAGGACCCGCCTCCCAGTAGTACGCACCGTCTATAGGGACAGGAGACTTTGGGGGACACTTCAGACTCAAACTACAGCGAAGTGCTTTGAGGAATGTTGCTCGATCTGAATGTGCCTGAGGCTTTTCTCATAATTAGGCCAAAAGGAAGATGCAGAGGTGCATTGCTGTTCTTATAGCTGCATATTGAGGCACATAATGTGACATTGTTCTTTTTTGGGGGGTGGGGGGGCATGGTAGGGAACTGGGGCCCAGGGCCTCAGCCATGCCAGATGAGCATCCCAACCCTGAGTTGCACACCTAGTCCGTGGCACCATGCTCCAGGTGAGGCTTGGTCCTGCAGCTGACACAGCGTTTCTCAAGTTTCATTATAAAGAATTTGTTTCTCAATTTTCCATGAAGTGATTCTTCACAGTTTGTCCACACTTAGGGAGTTAAGGGAGTTACACCTCTTCCACCTTCCTAAAAGGAAAGTGCTTATAAACATTATCTTTTAGAATTCTCTAAAGTTTTGCCCATTTCCATTCACATGTCTATCTGTCTCTCTATCTGTGGACAAATTCATGGACTTTAGTTTATAATTCAAGGATAGGTTCTTTATGTCATCACATGTATAGTTAGCCATTGGTAGCTCCTACAGTTGGTCCCCTTTGGTTTTCCTTTGACATATCTACATTAGATTTTTTATTTTTGCTTCAATTCCTTTATGACAGATTATGTTGGGCATCTTCCAGTGTATTTATTATTAATCTTTCTATCTTCTTTAATGAGATATGTATTTGGTTCTACACCTGTGCTTCCATCGGATTCTTTCTTGTTCTAGATATGAATTCTGAATATAATAGATATTTAATAAATATGCAATTTTGCAAGTATTTTCTCTCAGTTTGTGACTTATCTTTTTATTCTCTCAGTGTGTTTTGTGGAATTCAATTGTTTTAAGCATTTGAATTTATAATGTAATGTAATGTAATGTAACACTGCTGAATCCTGCCATTTTTGTACTAATCTAAGCATCAATTCACACTGTGTTGGTGTCTTTCAATTACTTGATTTTTAACAGTCGGTTCAGATAAAGTTGGTCACCAATAATATCTTTAGCTTGATTTGGTTTAAAATTCAAGGAACTAGGAATGACTCACCCTCACGAAAGACCATGGTGTCGAATGGTTCCTAAACAAAGTCACCATTCCTTTGCTCACGTGCCCTTTAGGAATGTAGGAAATAAGAAAAAAAATTTTCCCCTGAGGGTCAACTTCGACTACAGTTCCTTCAGAGAAAAATAGGAAGCCAGTGAAGTGAGAAGAAAATAGATTCCATACCATTTAAAATGATTACACTAATTTTATGTAGCGGTAAACATCAATTTATTCAGCAGTAGATTTCAATTATGTTTCTAATTTGCAAATGTCGCCCTCCAGTAGATCTCAAATTAGAGGGCTGAGCACCAAGGGAGAGCAAGACAATGACATTGCAATTAGAAATTCTTCTAAAACATTCAATTAACTATTTAGGAAGGTAGCAAACTGTTCACCTTATTTATTGGCAAAGGGCACATATAAAATTTGATTTAGATTGGAATCATAAATACATTTCTTTGGCTGGTTATTCACTATTTCCAGTCTGGGGGATATCTGGTTACAACCGAATCTTCCCTGGGGTGGTTGGGATTTGCACAGATTTGAGAAAAATGACTACTCAGCTTCTGTAAAGATACTGCCAGAGAGCTTACCTAATTTTACTTACAATGAGATTTCTTGCACACAATACAGAGCCAAAAATAAGAATGCCAGGGGCTGGAGGAATGGTTCAGCGGTTAAAATACTTGCCTTGCAAGCACTAAGTCAAGTGCTAAGTACCCGAGTTTGATTCCCCAGCACCACATACGGCGAGCATGGTGGCACACGCCTGTAATCCCAGCCCTCAGGAGGCTGAGGCGGGAGGATTGCTGTGAGTCCATGGCCAGCCTGGGTTCCATAATGAGTTCAGGACCAGTCTGGACTAGAGAGCAAGACCCTCTACATAAATAAATAAATAAATAAATAAATAAATAAATAAATAAATATGCCATTCTGTCACCTCCCCAACATTGTGAGGAAACACTCAAAGTTGATCCCTGTCTAATCCTTTCTGACTTTGTCCCCATACTTTTTGTAAACTTTCCAATCCCAATGACCAGTATTGTCAGTCACAACTTAAACAATGGGCCTCTGGCTCTGAGCCTGAGATTTTTGCAATTCGAAGCAAATTCAATGCATGTGTTTGGGAGTTATCATAAGGGGTAAGTGAAACAAGAGTAAAGTTGCGCAGCCCCTAGGACAAAGGTAGCCTCCCCTCCTTTATATATAGAACATCTTTCCTTTGACACAGACGCAAGTTTTCTAACTCGTAGAGATGCCGGCCATACGCTTAGTGTCCCACTTCATTCTTTGTTAAAAACACGCAACATCACTCACACGAATGTCCAGTTGCCCGCTCCATGTGTTGTCCGTGCGCCCAGCTCTCGGGTTGGGTGTCCCTCCCCCAGGGCTCCCACACTTTTGCTGCTCCTCTGTAGCCTGCTCCGGATGAAGGACAGAAGACATCTACGCATATTTTGAGTATCTACTTGCGTACTTGTCTTCCAAAGGGTTAGAATGAAGTCCTAGATACCTCTGACTACGTAACAAGTACAGAGTCAGTTTTCAGAAAATATTTTAGAATGAATGTAAAAGGAAAGGAGGACGATAAGGAAAGAAGAAGGGAGAAGTTACAGCCTGGCACCAAACACGGAAAAATTTTCTTCCTTTTGCACATGCACACCTAGAGAATTTTGTTACTTGATTCCATCAGCAGATTTTTAAAAAGAAATTCATAGCACATTGTCTAAAGAAAGTTCTGTGGAGTAACTTCAGTGAGTCATAAATACCTCTTCACAATCTGTCTTATCCGCTCCCTTAGTAGTTATGTTGGAATCTGTGCAAAACTTTGATGGCTTTTGATTTTCTGAGCCCCCAGAGACCTTCTTCCAATTCTGTAGCAGTCTTCAACTCTCCAAGTTGCTCCACACCCCGCACAGGGCTCCAGACCCATCATTTCTGTGTGTAACTCCATGACACAGCACAGGCTTACTGCTACCCAGCCCAGTTTGTTTCACCAGATCTTTAACTTTAATGAAGTTTCACTGAATAAAACTGAAATGCCAGGGAGAGGTTTTAAAAGTTTCACATGGAGTTGAGGAAGATGTTGGGAAACTCCCTTCTGACCCTGAAAAATTTTCCTCAAGCCAGCTGTAAAGTTTAGTTGCTTCAGGCAGGGTACCAAATCTCGTCTTCACTCTCAAACAGTGCCACTCGGGGCTCAAGGACAGCTCTGCAGAACACAGTGGGACCAGAGTTGGAATTGCTCAGATCCACATATCATAAGCCACCATTCATTTGATTTCACACCATGAGATTCTTGGACCTGAAGCCTCTCTACCAAAAACAAATTTCCCAGGACGCCTTTCCTCTTGGGCACGCCTTCACCCTGACTGTCTTCCAGACTTTCCTTTTTTCCCCTACAATTTGGTTACCAATCTCTTCTTCAGTGTATGGGAGAATTCTGCTTTGAAGAAGTTCCCCTACACAAGGAAACCATTACTAATGCTTCCTGGAAGCAGTTCATTCATTCAAAAAATTTTTGTTGACTATTCACCACGTGCCAGGCACTATGGAAAGTTAAGAAGCACTTAAACAGATTTCCTGTCCTTGAGTGCTTCTGCTTAAAAAAGATTTTAGAGGATCTTTTCTCGTTTATTAGCTCATTACTCTCACTAAATACAGTTTCTATTCCCAGTGTGCTGTGATATATCCATAGCAACAGAAAAGGGGTTTTCTCTTCCCTCATCTTTTGTCAAATGTTATTTTGTTTAAAGCTAATGCAGCATCATTTTAATTACATCCCATTTGCATTTACACACTGTAACTTTCATGTCGAATTTATTGTATTCGTATGGAAGTTAGTAAACATAAATAAATGCATTTTCCAAATGAAATGATATAAAATGTGTCTTCACGTTGTTTATTTTCCCTAAGAAGGTATGGATCTACCAGCAAAGCATTACACCTCATGTCTTCCATTTTCCTTAGGGCTGCCTGTCTATTACTGCCACCCCTCTACAGGAGCAGGGGTTCAATCACTGGTACCCGAGCTGGGATCTGAGGCAAGCCAGTGTGAACACTTTTCCTGGGGATGCTGTGGCTCGTGGACATGTTCGCCTCGTGGTTCCTTCCCACGGACAGTGGATGATCTGGTGATGCTATGCATTGTGAGATTTCCAAGAATGGAAAAGCCATAGGTCATTTAACCGTGGCTTGCATGTGTATTGGATGTGTTCTTATAACTGAACTTCTCTCTAGCACGTTCTAGAACATTAGGGTAAGTCTTTGCAATATGAAAGTAGGATAGTGGTAAGCTGTTCACCAGGGTGTAAACTTCTCCAGTACTGATGGGCTCACGCTGACTCCATGTACAAAACGCCAACTCAGCCCTTCACGCTAGAATCCTTTCTAACTTATGGGTTAAGCATTATAGATTTCAATTCCTCTTTGGATGCTTTATGTACAAATATAAAAAAGTACTGAAAGCAAATCCCTGCTCTCGGGGCCTGTGCTGTGTTTAAAATGAAAACTAAAATTTGTGTTCACGAGGACCTTTATTGGGTTGGCTAGCACGGTCTGAAATAAATGTTTCCTTTGTCAATGTTTCAGTGAGCTTGTCAAAACCAAATAGAGGGGTTTTCAGTGAGCTTTATTCTGTGTGTAAATACAGCGCTATTTATTCACCAAAGAAAACTGCTTCGTGAAAACCAAATTATTATAGTGCCAATGCATTTTTTTCCCAAAGCTCTCCGAAGATCTATAAAATGTTTTGCCTGGCGTTTTGTTTTCTAGAAAGATGATGCTGATTCTTTTCCACGGACGATGTGGAAGTAAGAGACTCTGATCTATATGACCACAGGAAGCATAAAGCACAGTTCGACCCTTCCTGGCCTCCTCTCACGCAAATCAATATTGCAACTATAACCAAACACAATCAAGTCATTTGGAGTAGTAAGACCGGGAAGGTAACAAAAGGCTCAGTAGGAGGTGTACCGGGGCCCTTTTGATTCCTTTAGAATGCCTGGGGAGCAGCCTCATCTTAATGCCTCTAATTCAAACTGAAACCTCTCTAAAAGCAGAGAAAAGGACAGTTAAGACGCAGATGACCTTTGAGTCTATTTGCACCTCCAGGCAGAAACAGCAGGGAGCTGTGTGGCTTAGGGAAGGATATTCTTGAACAGGAGCCTTGTGTCCCTTGCACCTGCTGGAGAGATGCCAAGAGCCACGGGAAAGTTTTCATAATGCTGGCCTTTTACTTCCCAGGCAAACTCGGCCTCCAAACACACAGGGAAAAAAAATGGCTTTCTACTCTGGTTTGCTTTGTTTCATTTTTCAAGAATAAAAATCACTCTATCATCTTGCTGTTTTATTGTCTCCTATAATTAGACCCCCTATTGGAGCCTGTTGAAAGCACTGTACCGGGGAACCATCAAGTCACTTTGATTATATTCAATAAATAAGGCAGTGAACATAGTTTATGGCTTATTAAAAGTGCAATTGATTGCATACTGAAATATTCAGAGACCTCTGAATAAATCAACTGGTTGGAAAATTCAATATTTGCAGATGGGCAAATGTATCCTATAAATACAATGCAAAAATATAAGAATTATCTCCTTGTAGTCTTCAATGATCACCCTTTAAAAATCAGAGCCTAAGGCTTGAGAGGAAGACATACCTTCATTCATGGGAGACCAACTTATTCCAGCTAAAGATACCAAAATCTTTCATTCTGAAATTCTCCTAAACCAGAGATTTCAGAACCTCATTAACCTAACCCTTTATCTCATAAAAACAATCAAGAAATTCCTTTTAATTTAACTTAACTTCCTTCTCTTGTAATTATCTCTAAATGCTGAAAATGAAGAGAAACTGAGCCAGTAAGAACCACAACAACGAGGCTGTATATCTAACAAGACGCCTACTTCTGTGGTGATCAGTTCTTTCACATGACTTTTCCACATTTTCACAGGAAGGACTCCTGTTGGGTCATCCATGAGTCCTACTGCTCCCAGCAGCATATTCTACATCCTCATTCCATTGGATCTTGTTGCAAAATTTAATCCACCTTCCCATCCATCTTTGCATGGCCTCCCCACACCACCTCACAATGGGTTCTTTGTTTCTTCTTACTCCCTTTTTCTTCTTCTATGTTCTGTCCCTATTAAATTCGAGTAATCCATCTTCCATCTTTGTTTTACTTAAATGTTAGCATCAACTTCAAGGTTTCATAAGCCAGTTGACATTAACTCTTGGGCCTTTTGGGGTTTTCACTTCTAAACTTTCCACACATCTCTGCTTCCTCCTGGAAGTACCAAGAGTCTCACGATTCTCTCACACCTAAAAAGTTCATCTTTTCTTCCAAATCCGTGACATTTCCATTAGTGTCATCACTTGCCATGCAAGCACCCAAGCTGGGGGTCTGAGAGTCACCTCAAGTTTCTCTTACTTCTTCACCTTATACATTAATTGGTAACCAGATTATATTGATTAAGCTCCTGAAACACCTCTCACTATATCCAGTCTTATCTTCCCACTGCCACTGGCTCAGCTCAGCCTTTGGAACCACCCACCCAGCCTACTTCAAGAGCAGATTCCCTCATCATCGCTGTTAAACCCATGCAGTCTCCTTTTGGCATTTGTGCTTCTGAGGTCTTTCAAACTCCACCTTACAAAACAAAACTGGACATAGAAAATCTTATCAGTGGCTCACTTTTCCCAGCCGATACAGATTCGAGCAATTTGTGTCCTACTCATTCAACCTACACTGAACACTGTAGCATATACCACTACTACATGATGTCTAAAATGCACCACATTGGAAGTCAGAAACAAAGGGGCTCTCATCTCATGATGTTTTCATCAATTTTCCTATTAGTCCTAAGTTTTACTTCTGTAAATAAGTATTGAATTAGACGATATGTGAAGGTTTTCTAACCTCTGGCATGTCTCTCAGAAGGATAGTTCAATATAACAAAATAACACCAATAGATTTCTTTAAGAAATCAGTACAAATGTCAGGAGTTGATTTTTATTTTAATTTCATCAGCCATCAGATTTTTAAAAATAATAATCAAGAGACAGACAAAAGCAGAAATTGATTTAAACAACCCAGGAACTTGTTATCTAGTTGTGAAAATAGATCAAATTATCACTCAAGTTATAAAACAGCAATAGACTGTGTGAATAAGAGATAGATAGGTAGATAGATAGATAGATGATAAATAGATATCCGTCTTCCATGTAGAATAATTCTAAATACTTTACATATATACCTGCCTTACAGGAGATAGAGGATATCTCCTCATTCCTTAAGGGCAGATAACTCATGCCAACTTCCTTTCAAAGAGTGCAGTATGACAAATTGGGCAACGCAGTGGTGGGCAGTAACTTTACAATGAGAAACGTCACAAACACCACCTCGACCAGATGATCAAGGTTCACGCCTACAGGGGACAGGCCATACCCTTGATATGATGCAATGAAAATAACACTTCATTTCTGTGCTGTGGTCTTTGCCTTGACAAAAACCATCACGATAGTCTAATCATGAGTGAAATAGAAGAGGATAAACTCAAATTGAGGTACAGTGTGAAGTATCTTACCAGTATTCCTCAGAACTCAAAGTCACAAAGAATAAGGAAGGTCTAAGAAATTGAAGTCCTGAAGAGGAAACCTAAGGAGATGCAGTACGGTATCCTGGATGACATCTTTAAACAGAAGGCATTAGACAAAAACCAAAGGGATATTGCCAAAGATTGAATATACAATACATTTTGCTTAATTATACTCATTATACACATTAGGTCTCCAGAATGCACTTATCTTGTAACTGAAAACTGATATCCTTTGATCAACATCTCCTTCCTAGCAAAGATCTAGGCTCTTGACTAGTAAAAATCTCAAGTGTTCTCACCACACATGCAAATCCTCACACACACACAGGAACACACATGTCCCCATCCATGGTAAGTAGGTGATGTGACAAGCATGTTAATTAGCATGATATGGTAATTATTTCTCTCTATATAAACATCTGATCATGATATGTCCTAATTTATGCAATTTTTATCAATTATTAGCACATAAGCTATGAGGGGTAGCAGAAAAATTTGAATAAAATATGTACTTCTGTTAATAAAAAGTACTAATACTGGCTCGTTAATTATAACAAATGAATAATATGCTATATTATCATAATAAATATGTATACTGCATTCACATAAGACATTAACTGCAAAAATTGAGTACAAATATATGTTTTCTGTGCTCGATTCTCAATTTTTTGTATGTCTAAATCTATTCTAAAATAATCATATAATATAGAACATGCATTCTTTCAACAGACTTTTTTTGAATTTTCATAAGTGTCAAACCGCTTTGCTATGCACTGAGGGCCAACATGTGAAATGAGTTACCCACATGCAGAAGCAACTTTAAACTGTGGAGTACAGTGGTCAGTAAGAAGCCAGTGAAATTGTTTCTTGCTGGGTGTTAAAAGAAGCGTTCTGGAGAGGAAAGAATTGAGAGCAGACCATGTATACTTTAGAGTGTGCAGTTGAGTTTCACTTATGCCCACAAGGCAGAAACAACTATCTGAAAGCAGGGAAGAAAAATAAAAATAAGATAACAAAATCTGTAGTTACTAGGCAAGTGGGCAACCAGTATCAAGTATCCCCATTAAAGGTATCCAGCAGTTCTGACAAGCCAGCTGACAAATGACTTGGGTCAGTCTTAGGGACTGAAAGTCTGTGTCGCCCCAAAAATCTTATGTTGAAATCCTCAGTGTAACAGTATTTGGAAGTGGGGAGCTGGAAGTTATTAAATTTAGATGAGATTGTGAGAGTGGAGTTTTCATGACGAATTAGCATCCTTATAAGAAAATAAGACCAGATCTCCTCCCTCCTTCTCTCTCTCTCTCTCTCTCTCTCTCTCTCTCTCTCTCTCTCTCTCTCTCCCATTTTATTGTTGTGTTGATAAGTATAATACATAAAGTTTATATTGATCTTCAGTACTTTGTGCATATACATATCATGGCAAAATTACAAATCCTTCCCCTTTTGACCCTCCCACTGCTTTCCCCCGCCTCCAGTTCCCATTTCTAGCATCACAATAAGACAATTCTAAATATTAAATCAGAATCCGAGAAGAGACCAACAAGACAACTATTAAGAAAAGTCTGAGCCCACATGAAGAGGTAGCTGTGAGTTTGTTTCAATCACATTGACGATCAGCTACATAAATCCTTAACTCTGAACCCTGTCCTTTGTTGATAAATCGCTTTTCGTATGTTCTTTAATCTGCTCAACACCAGATCAATTGTTGGACAGGACCAAGGCCAAGGAAATAGATATTATCTGTCCATGGCTGATGTTATGGTTTGGATCTGGAATGTCCTCTGAAAGCTTTTTTTGCTTTGATGTAGTGGGATTCTTCTGGAACTCTGTACTGTTGGGAGGTGGGGCCTGGCTGCAAGGAGCAGATGCTTGGGGCTTGACCTGGAAAGATTGAGTCAATTTGTTGAGTTTAAGAAATGCCCAGAGCCGAGTTCTCAGGTATGCACAACTGATTTGTGGGCCAGGAAATGAGAGAACAATTACCCTGGGTGTGGCAGGGTCACTGGGCAGCTTGAACTAAATAAAAGGAAGGAAGAAGAAATATTGTTACAGCTTTTCCTGGAAGAACTCTATCCTTTGCCTTAATCTCCAGACATCAGCTTGCTCCCCAGTCACTTGGCTTTCTATCTGCCATGGCTGAAGAGCTTTTCTCCAACCATGCCTCGGCCATGTGCTTCCACCATTGCTGGCTGCCTATTAGTGGACTGTGTGAGACTTCCTGAAACTATGGGTTAAAATAAACCTTTCCTCTCTTAAATTGTGGAGGTCAGGTTATCTGTCCCACCCACAAATAAGTAACAAAGATAGCTGGGCAAGTAGAGAGAGGTCAGGGACTGACCAATAAGAGCTGTTATCGCACAAAAGAAAGCTGGTCCCAAGAAGACACAGTGAGTTGTATAGTTGAATTCTATGATCATCCCACCACTATAACTCCCCTCAAGTGCCCACTTGGAAGAAACCTACATGAAATGAATGTTCAGTAAGATCTGGACAAATAAAGACATAAGCTAGCTTTTCAAATAATAAGTGCCCAGAGTCTCTCTTGCTAAAAAGACAAGACAGTCTGCACAACAATCCTGAAAGAAAGGAAGGGGGGAAATTGATGTCTTTCATCATAGAAAAAGAACTACAAAAAATTGGGAGGGGATACATAGGCCCACTCTAATTTTAGTCAAACAGAGCCTGGTTGTTCAGAACACTTGTTTAAAAATTGCCCTCAAGAAAAAATTCCCAACCACATATCTAGTAGATTGTATCCTGCGTTAAAATACCAAATAAAGCCAAACAATCTGTAGGCGCATTTAGTCCTCTTAAAAGCAAGCCAGTCAGACACCATGATTTTTCAAGATCGCAACGTGATTTATCCAGGAGGAATATTCCCTTGGCTGAAGGCAAAATGCTCACTCCTGTGTGTCAAATTATGTTTTCCAGTGTGCCCAGCAGATAGTGGCAACAACCCCACTATTAAAGTGAAATTATGAGTCAGACCACTTTCCAGCAAAAGAAAGAAGTACATCCGGCCAATGTGCAGAGTACCTTTATTTCTGGAGTTCCATTATTGAACAATCTAATTTTATTTCCTAAAAGAAAATTCCCTAAAATATTGAGTGATCTGGAACTGAATTGGCTACGTGAACCAAGAGATTGTGATACTATCGGTAGGGCAATAGCAGGGGTGAGTGCGATGTTCTTTCTCCATTAGTCCCTTGTAAGGAGTCAGATGTGTTCTTTTAGCTCATGATCCTTCTGTTGGAAAGGCCTGGTAGGTACAGAGAAGCAGGTCACCACAGCCTGAGCGTAAAAATGGATTCTGTCCTAAATTACTTTGTATATCAATTATCCTCTCAAGGAATAATCCTTTTGTTTTTGCTCCACTATGAAGAAATAGTTTGATTAGCACTTTTTAAAAAATAAACATAGAGGTGGCACTAGCAGAGGACCCTAGAGACTGGAAGGACATGTCCTACTGCTGCTGAGCCCCCACCTTCCCTGACGTATCATGGTCAACCTTAGTCCCACTTTCCCAGAGGAGCTCTGGCAGAAAAGAGAATCAAGGGGGATGATTTACTCAGGGGGGAGAAGGGGTTTCAGACAACTCAAAACACACAGATTCACACCAGAAGAACATCTGCATTACAGATTCTCAAGAATAGGAAGCTAGAGAAACTCAGGACACCAGGTCTCAATTTGACAGGAAGACAATGACAGTCAGGAAGCCGTAGCTTGGGTGTAGACTTTTTTAAAAAGAACTCCAGAAAAGGAAGATGAAAAAAAAGATAGTCTGTTCAATACAAGAAATATGCCCTGGTGTATCTGCTGCCCAGAACCTGCTGTTGCTGTTCAGTCGTGACTCAAGAGTGTCACACATTCACTCCTCTCCCACCTTCTTTCTAGGATCAGCAAGCTCTACAGTCGAGCTGAAGTCACTACTAATTTGGGGGAGTACATGCTAGCCTTCCAGGTAGAGACCCAGAAAGAACGCAACAAACACAAGCTCATTTATAGTCTACCTGTCCAAGTGGCTTAATGTCTCAGAAATGAAAGACCTAGATGCCAAGGACTCGGATTTCAATTTCTTGTATGAGAATCTGTGAAAACCTGATAGCTATTTCCTTCCAAAAGCACATTAAATTCTAATATTCACACTACTATATCCAAATGTAATTATGACTGAGAAATTATAGAAACAAATAATACCAGTTCACAATATGCATTATAAAAGGGTAAATAATATTCATTTTATTAAATTTATATTACAGCCAAGTCCTTTTCCTTAAACCTATTTAGTTCTTCTTTCTCAATAATTCACCCAAGAGAGATTATTCCATTTCATAAGACATCATTTTAATTTCCATCTCTTTACATATGATGAATAATAAAGATATCAAATTTCAAACTTGTTGATACTGAATAGATGGCTGTAGAAAGGCCTTAAATTTTCACCTAACTGAATTTTAAACAACTTATATCTCCAAATAATTCCTTGGTAATTATTCATCAAAATTGTAGAGCAATAATAATACCTTATTAGCATAAACATATATTATATACAATATTGTGCACTCCTAGGTAGGCATTATTTAAAAAAAAACCCTGAGACAAAATCAAATAATTAGAAAATCCAGGAAACACCCACCTCTGCACGGCGCACGGAGGGTCAGATGCCAGAACTTTCCCAGAGATTAAGATGCTTCCATCCTAAGCAAAGTTCACGCTAAAAAAATAAGATTGGAAAGGAAGTGTGCCCTATTCAGAAGAACAATGGGCTATATTTGAAATAGTGTACTTATTCTATGATAATGCCTTTGTGATTGTTGATTTGTGACGGGGGAATAGAAAATATTATCTTAAATTAGAATTCAGGTAAAGTAACAATGAATTCAAGTGGTGGACTTGGCAATAACATGCTTTCCCTTTGCTGATGGTCCTTCACATGCATGTGACATTTTTCAGCTCAGTGAGATAAGTAGCTGGATGAATATTATTTTTTTCCAGTACACACAACTGTTAAAGATCTCTTAACATGTCTTAAAGAATAACATCTAGTTTTCTAAATGCTGTTGGGGATATATCTTCCCAGATTGGAAAAAGGAGTGTCCTTCTCAGAATGTGACTAGACAGGAAGAGGAGGGAACACGGAAGAGAGTCGGAAGGAAGGAGTCTGTTGCCTTGCTGTGGGGTCAGCCCCTTGTAGAGACTGAAAAGTTTCATGCTTCTCTTATTAATAGA
Source organism: Ctenodactylus gundi (assembly GCA_004027205.1). NCBI lineage: Eukaryota > Metazoa > Chordata > Mammalia > Rodentia > Ctenodactylidae > Ctenodactylus > Ctenodactylus gundi. Next base: position 616,981 of record PVKB01000587.1, read on the forward strand.
TACACTGCAGCGCCACGTTCGGAGTTACTAATATCTAGACCTGTCCTCTTGGTAACCTTCCCTGCTTTAAAAGTCCATCCTTTTACTGACTCTTCCTGTTCCCTAAGGCACCGTCAGAAATTTCCAACGCTTCAATAAATGATTTGCTACAACCATATCCATTAAGGGCTGACTTAGCTTCTTGGTTCACCACTGGTGACATATATTTAAATATAGAAATTACAATATATATGTGTGTTCACATATATTTATACATATATTCTCTATGTCAATTATAACTTATAATAAATGAGATATAACATAAGCATATATGATTTTAGGCACTATGAAGGAAGCATTACTCACATACATAATTGAGATTTCTCGCATGTTGCATATATGTGAGATTCAAGGCATCGTGGAGGTGAAGTGTGTCTGCGTGGAGCCTGTGGTGATAAAAAACAGAGTTTGTGGTAAACATTTTGTTCACTTTTTCTGTTTCCTCTCCACCCCAAGTAGACAATTCCGTGTGTTATTTACATGTCATCACGTTGTGAACCTGGGCCAGCAAAGGCCCCAGCACAACTGCAGGGTTTTGGTTTGGTTTGGTTTGGTTTGGCTTCTTTGCTATTTGCTAACTATTCCATAGATTTCTTAGGCACACATTCAAGACCAGCTCTTTAAGCAACTGTGGACTACAGTCTAGAATACTGATTTTGCCATCTGAAAACTTGAATAATTCCTATTCCAGCTGTGGGACCTGGGTAAATTACTAAAATCCTTCTGTATTTCAAAATGTCCCACTGTAAAATTCTTCAAACACTGCATACCTCATGGGTTATGTGGCATAGCACCTTTGGGATGGAAGGTCTTTGGGATATTGACCCTAATCCAAAGAACACACATAGTTAAATTATTACAGTGGTAGCCTGCAAAGCTTAGAAGGATCGTGGGCATTACCCTTGCTCGGCAGGAAAGCACTGTGGTCAATGACCTATGTCCACCATGACAGTCCAGTCCTAAGGTGGGAATGTGAGAGATGCTTCAGTACTATCCCTGAAAAAAAGTATTATTTATTGTCTAACTCAAGGGACCATCTCAGGTTTCTTCTTCCCCTAGGAATACAAGGCTGGTTACACCTAGCTGATCTTCTCCCTCAGTGCAATACAGAAGACAGACCTACCAGTTCCCTAGCACTGTGAGAAAAGCCATCCAAATACACATGTCAATAAGTGCCAACAACACCATATGTTGCCATTTTTTTAATCTTTCAAAAGCAAACAGTCTATGATAAAGCCGCACCAAAGGCATCCAGCGAAACTTACAATGGAAAAAGAAAAACATCCTAATACTTTAATCTGTTTTTTTTTTTTTGTTACTTATAGGCCGAGGGCAACATCTGATACAGTTTTCCTTTTTCACAGTCAATAGGGCTTTTTGCTTTGACAAAAGCATGCAAGAAGAATAAAGCAGAATAAAGATGGTAGAAGAGCCAAGACGGAAGTTTCAAATTAAGGGAGAATGGAGTGGAAATTGTGAGGAAATGAGGATCAAAGTGATACTGCTGAGGGTAGAAAGGACAAAAGAAATGGTAGATAAAAGCAGAAAGAGCAAAGACAGGGTGATGAGCATTTAGGAAGAAGGAAGGAAGAGGCAAATGTGTTTTCACTTATACTACTCCAGCAGGATATTTCAGGAGGCACGTGATATCACTCGCTTGTCAGTACAGTTAAGCTATTTCATAAAACATAGTAGAACTCTTTTTCCCTTGAGGATTATTGTCCCCTACAGAGTTAATTTTTAAGCATGGATATGTTCATGTGTGTCTCTACATCAGTTTTACAGAGAAACCATAAGACAAGTTAGCATTTTTAAAATAACTGGCTTACTTACAGCACCCTGAAGAAAATTCCTAAAATAAAGATTAATCTTACTTTCACAATATATCTCATAAACTTCCAAATTCAAGGACAATCTCTTAAATGTATGTATCAGGTAAAGAAGAGGTCGTGCCAAATCTGATCTCACACTTATGACATCATAAATATTTACTTTTTAAAATAAATGCCTGAGTAATGGTGACTTCCTTAATGCAGAAAGAATGTCCCTTTGAAATACTTCTCTCCTGAATGGGAAAAATAATTCACCACCTACACCTTAGACAAGAAACTAATAACTAGAATATCCAAAGAATTGAAGAAAAAGTAGACCCCTCAAAATCAAAGACCCAACTAAGAAATGAGCAACTGAAATGAATGAATAAGCAGTTCTCAGAAGAAAAAGTACAAGTGACCTGCAAATGTATGAAAAAAAGGTTCAACATCCTTAGCTATTGGAGAAATGCAAATCAAAACAACACTAACAGATCATCCTACCCGCATGAGGATGGCACATACTGAGAACTCAAAATGCAGTAGATGCTGACAAGGATGTGGGGGGAAAGGAACCCTCGTACATTGCTGGTGGGAATGTAAACTGGTACAGCCATTACAGAAAGCACTGTGGAGATTCCTCAAAAAAAAAAATTGAAAATAGATATTCCATTTGACCCAGCAATACATCTCCTGGGTGTCCTTCCTAAAAAGTTAAAAGCACCACACAACAGCAGAGATACATGCATAGCCATGTTTGTAGCAGTACAGGTAACAAAAGACCACTTTAAGATAATAATTACAAAGCACAGCAACTATTTTGACTGTCTCCAAACTTTTCTTGTTTTTATTTTTTTCATTGAATTCCAAGAGGAATGTATTGAGGGAACAGTGGTAGGCAGGTAAGGCTACCGTGTCTTTATTCAGTTACTTCATCTTTTACTCATCTAACTGGAAGTCTTCCAGAGTCAAACACCATCTGCAGTACTGAAAGCACCGCATGAATAAAACAGGACGCTTCCACACTGGTGTGGTTTATAGGCTTGAATGGGAGAACAGACCAAAAATAATAGGAAAATAATAATAAACTAGATAAGTAGCTAGTGTGAGGAATGGGTACGAGAGGGAAGATAGGACATTAGTACAACATGACCAGGAAGTCTACAACAGAGAAGGACCCTGAGAGCACGGTGGGCCACAAAGCATGACTTTAAAACCAACAAAGATCCAAAGGAGGAACGTGATGTCTCTAGACGGCAATCTCACACAAATCCAGAACTTCCAGAGCACGACGAGCTCAGTGAGAAGAGACGCATTTGGTAAAAACAAACAAACAGAATGAAACAACTCTTTGAGACCAGAGGACAGTAGTCCTGTGCTCTGGGTTCAGCCAGGCACTCCTGTGGTCCCAACTGCTCTTCTCAGAAGATAGAGGCAGGAGGATCATGTGAGTGTGGTTGTTCAAGACCAGTTTGGGCAAGATCCACTTCAGGAAAAAAAAAATCCCTGAGGGGAAGACGAGAAGAGAAAAAAAATGTTTCCCTGAGAACTAGAAAATTAATATTTATAACCCCAGATTTATGATTCTTAGAGCCAAATAATATTCTGTTAATATTGGACATACTGTGAACTGAAGTTAAAATAGCTTAAAATAATATTTTCTTTTCATAAACAAATGAAAATTCTGTTTAGAGAAAAGCACTTTAAAACTGCCCCTTAAAAAGTTTCCAGTAAATTACATTCCATGAAATTTGTACTCACCATAAATCAATAGCAACAGATCCAGAAAGACTAAAACTATTAGAATTATCAAATAGGTAGTCCACAATAATTATGCTTGATATAGAAATGAAAGTATCTGTTGAAAGTATAACCAAAGTATGACCAAAAGACTATGAAAATAATGAGATTGACAAGAAAAGAGGTAGAGGTCACAGGAAAAAAAATGATTTTAAATCAATTTAGAAAGTCAATAAATTACATGTCAGACTAGATATACTTGGGAAAATACATGTAAAAGGAGGTTATTGGGCTAAACACGCAGCATTGGACACAGTTAGGGTCTTGTGGAGTTATGCATATAAGATTGGCTACACTAGACTCTTATCAACCAGATGCTGGAAAAGACAGTATTTCTAGAAGTGAACTTAGCAAAGATTCTCTCAGAGATGTGTCCTTCCACTACAGAGGAATGTGGGCCCTCAGACAAAAGTGACCAGTGTGATCTACAGTATTTGAAAAAGTTTTCGATAAACCTTTCTAGGTATTGATTTGTTAACTCAGTTAATAAGTAATACCATTTTTATAATAGAAATAGCATGGCAAACATTTCTACAGATCAGTCTAACACTGAGACTATACATCTCTAAACCACCAGGCAATCGAAAAACATTTTTGTACTAAATGCCAAAGCTGCAGGGCTGACCTATTAAGATTTAAATTTCTGTATGCCATTGAATGATGGACAGTGGCTCTCTCCTCGCACGCTCCAATTTGAATGCTACAATGATAAAATTCAAGCAATCATCCACCTCTACGATCTCTGGTCCATCACCCCCTAACTCTTCCCATGTTTTGAGATAATTGAATTCAAAACTTTCAAAGGCCAGTGAATGGGGTTCTGATGTAGCCTTCGGAATTTAAAAAATTGTATCAATTCTAGCAGATCAGACTGAGCTTACCTGTCACCAAGCACACCAACTGAATAAACAGCAAGGGGAAAATTAGCAACTAACTTTCACGGCCTAATCTCTTTCCGTCTGCACCACGTTGTACGTAACTATTCTCCTCTGTCCACAATGGTATTTTTCTGGTGTTCAGACAGAAGTGATTCCATGTGTAAAAAGTCATTTAAAAACCCGAGCACCTTACCTATACGGCAGTGTTGAGATTCACAGATATGATCCACATCGTACTGGGAATTTTCTCTACAAGCCTATCTACGAGTTGCAAACAGGGGCAAAATAGCAGCTAGCAGTCTACGTCTCACTGGAGTCTCCATGCTCCTGCTTGTAAACACTCATTTCTATTTGCAGGAATGGTACAGATTTTCAAAAATGAAAGGAATCCTTGAAAAACAGGGTAATAACCAGGCCTTGCCAACCAGCTACCAAATTGCTAAACTTCTAACGTTGCTGTAACTTTTCATCTTCACGTATAAAAGCCCAACTCTTTTGCAGGTACTGCAGACAGAATGCTGTTTCCTGCATAGATGCAACGGAAGAAAGAATAGGCCTCCTAAAGTTCAAATGATACTTCTTCAAAAACTTTGGAGATTTAAACCAATTCTTACAGAACATTTCCTAAATTACATTTCCTCCCTCGTTGATAGACCAATTGTCTCTCGCAGTTTGAATTGATTACGAGTGAAAAGAAGACTCAGCCCACCTGTATTTTATTCAGTAATATTTTAAGAGCGATTATTGTTACAAACCCTGCATGGATAAGCAAAAGCTGGAGGAAAGGGGTGCCTGGAGTATTCTCCAGCAAGAGAGGCCTGCAAGGATTGGGGTGAACACACCCCTCTTGAAAGAAACAGAAAGTGTGTTATGGGCAATCTCTCTCTGAGTTTCTCAGTGTTCAATCCTGAAGCAAATAAGAAATCTAGTTCACAAGTGCCCAAGTTTCCAAGCACCTTTCACAGCTGTCTGATAAAAAGCTCATCCTGTGTGATGAAAATGTGTCATTTCAGATATTAATGACTTCATAACTGCATGCAAAGAGACAAGCGCACATTAGCGGCAAGCTGACCAGAAAAGTAACTGTGAACCCTACTTCTGATTGCATTGATGCCGTACTACAGCGGGCTTTTGGAATAAATGACGTGAACGATTTGAAAATTGCTTAGATGCCCTAGATACCGGTGCTGAGAGCGAAAGGGAAGGTTTATTACTGAACTCTGCAGTGCCTGAAATTATGCTGGAAAGAATACAAATATGTATGAAATGCATAAGGAAGTATTATTAAGAGAGAATGCCCCCGCGTAAAGTTGAATATCAAGCATGACAAATGTTGGGTCCCAAGTTTGCCAGAAAAGAAATTGGAATAGACAAGGGTGACTACACCATCAGGTTGTGCAACATGGCAGAGGCGCACAAAATCTTCTACAAATATCTTCAGCTATGAAGGATTATTTCCATTCCTGGCACCTCCACCAACTTTCTAATTCCCACTGGAACTGACGTAGTATTTTAAAATTCTTGAAACCTCCATTCACACCCGGGAGGTTGGCAGAAGAAAGATTATTTTTCTGAAGGTGTAGAGAACACTTAGGGAAGGTGGAGAAGGGGATGTGGCAGTGTGACATTAAAGTAATAGAAGGAAGAAATTCTGTCAGTCATCTGTGTATTTGAAGTATTCTAGAAGTACCAAATCTTTAGACATTTAGAAATCCTTTTTTTTTCTTTGCATTCTGAAAGTAAAAATTTTTTAAAAATCAGTTTAAGCCTGAGCCTTTTGTCCCCTTGTCCTCCCAGCTATTTTTGGGAGACATAAACCAAGAGTTAAGTTAAAGTCTTGTGTTACGTTTCAAAACCCATAGACAAAGAATTGGTTGGTGACTGTTGTTCGCCACATGAAAATTCATATCTGGGATATCAGCTCAAAAAAGTGAGTGGCTTTTTTCTTTTCCTAACATATCCTTTGAAGAGAGAAAAGGAAATGATCATTTTAGCATCATCTTTCGTTTCATGCTTAAAACAGCACCTGAGGTTTACTCATGAGCAACAAAAGGCTTCATTACCATCGTCCAATCCCGTTTTGGCATCTACTGAGCCATGAAAGTTTTATTTTTATGAGAAATATGCCAGGTGGCATATGCCCCACATGGTTAAAACGAACAATTCTGCTACAAGCACTTCACTGGTAGAAACGTTTGGTCACGTGGTTATGTTCTCTCCACGTGGTGCATTAAAATTGTCAGGGCACTGTTGTTAGCTCTCTTTCATTTTTAATTGTTTTGACAAGGAAAGGCCATGTCTTGGGGTATTGGTGAGAATGTTGAATTATCTTTTGATATGGATGCCTGAAAAATGACAAAACCTTAAAGAAATCAGATCTGCTGTGAAAAAAAAAGTCCTATATCAGTAAATGCAGGAAGAATGGACTGGGAAAGCCACACTGAGTTGCACCAGGACAAAGGATGGAGTCTCCTGGTCATTAACTTGAACAACAGGATTCAAGAGCAGGGAGAGTTCTTCGATGTAAAGAGAGACTTAAATACAGCTTCCTTCAAAGGACAATAAGGGTCAAAAGAAGGACATCATGGTCCGTATAAGCAGGAACAACTACGTGAGATCTGTGTGAAGAACGGAGATAATGACAAAATTTAATTAAACTGAACAAATACTGACCTCATCCTAGCATTGTGCCAGGTGAGGTGAAAGACAGGCGACCTCAATGTGCTTTTGCCTTAGTTGAAAAAAAAACAGAAACTTTAAATGCACACATGAGGGCTATAATGTGAGAATACATCATTAAATTTGAGGGGGGTATGGATGATTTTAGCAGTTCTAATGCCAGTTAAGGAACTATACATCCCCTTGGAGCCTTGAGATGAGCCTGGACTTTTGGCTGTACCAGCTTCCTTTTGTTAATCTTTGGAACTAGGTTAGGGAGAATCTAGTCTTTCTCCTTCGATCAAGGGATCATCCTCCGAGCAGGAAATTCGTCTGAGATCACCTGTTGTAAATCCATAACCAGTCCACCACTCTTCCTGTTGACTGATACCTTATGTCTTTCTTATGTTTTTCCAGGTACACGTTCTAGTCATAGAAGACTGTAAGCTCAAGTTGTCATAGGTCACTTACACACTGGTAAAAACAAGGTTTGGATCTCCCTTCATGAGTAAAAGTAAAAGGTGATCTGAAGGTTGGAAAAAGAACCGTTCCCCCCATACCCCCCCAAAAGAGAGAGGACTGGGCAGCTGAAACAAAGCTCACTCAGAATTGCCCAGGGTGAGCCTTCCCCTCTGTCCCAACAGTTAATCAAGACCCTACAAAGTAATTACCGATAAAAAAAAATCAGCTCAGACCTAGAACAACCTGGCTGCCAAAGACCTTGAAAATGAAGACCAACTCACCAAGACCATGAACTTGCGTTTCTTGAGGTCAGGGGCTGTTCCTGATGTTATATGATGCTTCTTCAGACAAACTCTAGCTAGCAAAGGCTGTTGGGAGAACTTTTCCTGGAGGCAAGGAGATAAACACATCAGTTCTGCTAAAGGACCAGTTCTTACCTTTTCTCTGACAATAATTATTCTTAGTCCCCCAAGTATTTGGTACATTCATTTTCTTGTCTACTTTTCTAATTTGACACATGTGAACATTGCTAAACTAGCTCATAATGTTTCAACATCCCCACGGGGAGGGGGCTAGCAAAGAAGATGCCTCCGATGATCCTGAGAGCGGTTGTCTTTTTATAGTTCACACCCTATGATTTTCATGTACACTGGTCCTTGCATTTCAACCAATCTAACAATTTTTTTCCTCATTTTATTGATATGTATAAGTGCAAAAGTTAAGGTTTACAATGAAGTTGAGCATTTTGTGCACATACGCATTTTGTTAAGGTGACAAGGACTTTCCCATTCTCTTTTTGTCCTTCCCCCTACCCTCCCCTCCCTCCTTTCCCACCCTACCCCCCTGTTACACTTTGTTTTTCATTTTAAGTTCCATAAGAGTTGTGATCTGGGTCTCTCGTAGCAGAGAGACCATTCGATGTTTCACCTTCTGCTTCTGACTCACTTCACTAAGCATGATGTTTTCAAGTTTCTTCCATTTGCCTGAAAAAGCCTCCACTCTGTCGGTCTTTATAGATGCATAGTATTTCATTGTGTGTAAATACCACAGTTTGTGTATCCATTCGTCTGTTGATGGGTATTTTGGCGACTTCCATATTTTAGCTATTGTTAGTTGTGCTGCTATGAACATGGGTATACATATATCTCTGCTGTGTGTTGTTTTGGCCTCTTTTGGTTATATTCCCAGGAGGTGTGTCGCTGGATTGAAGGGGATATTTACTTCTAGTCTTTTGAGAGTTCTCCATACTGCTTTCCAGAGTGGTTGTACGAATTTACATTCCCACCAGCAGTGCAGGAGGGTTCCTTTTTCCCCACAGCCTCGCCCGCACTGATTACTATTTGACTTGTTGAAATAGGCCATTCTCTCTGGAGTGAGATGGTATCCAATCTAATAATTTTAACTCTACACCTGATTTGTTTATAATTCAGGTCCAAAGAGAGAATCGAGGAGCGTGTTGTTCAGACAATGAAGCAAAAAAAAAAAAGCCATATAAAAATACATCTGTAACTGAATTCTCCTACTGTTACTAGTTATTAGCAAAACAGGTGAATAACTACAGCTAAAACTGTGAGTAGGTCCAGCTAACTTTAGTGTGGGAAGGGATTTTAGACCCAATGTAATAATATCTCCAGCAGATTTATTCTCACATATTTCCAATTTTCAATGCCTCACCTATAGATGTCAAATTTAATTTGAGATACAATTTGTCATCTAAAATACTTTTTTAAAATATTGCTTTTAAAAGGGGAAAATAGGTCACGCACCCAGGTCCTCTCCTGGCTTCTCAGCCATCAGCCTTTCTGCTGTCCTTTATTTTACTCAGTAAACTTTTGCTTGCTTTAAAAAAAAAAAATAGGAGAAACTCACTGTGGACCCCTTTCCAGGTAGTGAAAGATTATTCCCCTCTAGCCTTTGTTTCTAAATAAAGAGCTGTTATACTAAATAAATAAAAAGAGAAAGCTGCTCAAAACTTTCATTTGCCACATGACAAATAGATACAACTAATAAGTAAATGGGAGAACTGGCAGAAACCAGAAGGACATCTCTCACACATGATCATTCGCTACAAAGTGAACCTTTTGAGCTTTACAAGCATAGGTCTAGTTTTGAATATGATTTCTCTTTTGGAAAAGCTATTTGAATCAAAATGCTATTCCCTCCATATGTATTATGTGTGTATATGTATATATGATACATACTGTTTATAATGAACTTGAATCTTTTGAGCACATATATATCTCGTCAACATTGCAATCCCTTCCCATTTTTGGCCCTCCCACACTTTCCTTATCCCCTCATAATTACCACTATTGGACTCACTTGGTTCTATAGAACACCTGGGTTCTGGGTTTCCCGAATCAGAGAAACCATGCGATATTTAACACACATAATCTTCGGCATCTGACTCACTTCACCACACAAACCACCACTCTTTAGCTCAGCATCAGGGCATTTAACTTTGCCAGCACCAAAGACTACACTGAACGAGGACATACATCTCTTGTTACAATGAAATAAAGCTGAGAGGAGACCGCTGAGCCTAAAGCGTGGCAGACTAAGCATAGCCGTGTCTGGAAAATTCCTAGTCTCTGAAGAGAATAGTGAGAATGGCTGGGAGAAATCTCAGAAAGGAGTGACATTGAAAAGTCATGATTTCTGTTTTGCTTTGATTTCCAAAACAAACCTAAGAGTAGCCCAGGGAACCCACAGCTGTGTCATCAAAGTCCTCATTTTGAATCATCAAAATCCCTGCAAGACCAGGACTAGAACTGGGGTGAAGAATATCAGGGTCACTTTTCCTCTCTCTACCTCTCTCTATTTTCTTTGAGTTTCTTTCTTAGAATTTAGGGCTGGTAGCTTTAGTCATATTTGGAAACATTTGGTCTTTTTTAAAAAATTATCTCTTCTTTCCTCTTCTCAGGTAATTTAATATTATTCTACTAATAATAAGGCAAAAAGCAAACAAAAAACATATTTTCTCTTTGTTCCTCAGTGTGAATGATTTCTATTACCTGCCTTCAAGTTTCTTGATCCTCCCCTCTCCCTGATCTGCCAAGCCCACTTTGTCCTTTGATCTTCCTAAATTCTTTCCCTCCCAGGGCAAAACAAAGTGAGATAAGAAAATGACACCCACCAGCTCAGTGCACAGGTCCTGGGTTCAATCCTCAGTACCACAAAAAAGACACCCCCAAAATAGCCACCTGAGAATTTGGTAGAGAAATGGAGAAAAAGAAGGCATGGTAAGGGGTTGCCGGAAAGGTAATTCCACAGACGCTTCCTGAACATTCACTCTAAAGGTTACCCTAAACCAAAGCTCCATTTACTTCCCGTAGTCAAAGTTAACTCAAACAGATACAGTGTAAAGGAATAAAAAATTGTCTTCTTTTATATAATTTAAAAATTACAAAGAAGAAAACAGGGACACTTGAATTATTTTTAGACTCAAAATAATATACTTGTGTTTACCTGATCTACCTTTCTTGTTTTGGTAAGGCTAGCTTGGTCTTGCCAGTGGAAAAGTGTTCGAAAAAGAAAAGATGAGGTTCCTGATACAGTTCGCTTGGTCTGATCCGGAATGACAAGCTGTAACAAACAGATGGTGTGGGGCCTCTCAGGTCAGACCACTTAGACAAGCATTGTCCACGTCCCCAATAGCCCATGCAGAAAGCAGCAATTCAGAGTCGTGCTGTTGTTGTTAACGTTGGTGTGTTTGGAGGAGTCGGAGGGCAGAAGAGGCTAATTACTATAGAGTTCAATATAAGGAAAATTCCAAGGGTAACCAATGCTAACAGGTACCAATATTCTGCCTTATCCTGATTTGAAGATTTCTTTCACTTCCAAGTGTATGTATCAGTCAGAATTCTCTGAAAGGGTAGAAGAAAAAAAAATGTTGATTCTATCCCCTTAATTGGAACAACATCACCACCATTGTAGGGGTCTGCGCCCCACGGGGTCCCCCAGAACAGCCGAGGAGGGGTCGGACGACAGAGTAACACACTCTGGGAGTCGTATCAGTGAACGCCGTCTCATTTATTTGGGAAGTACAAGGGCTTAAATAGACTGAGGAAACTATCTTGGGCCAATCAGCAAGGCCTTAAGCAGCAGGTGGGGGGGGGGGGGGGTTGGAGGGGGGTGTCTCCAGCCCTGAAGATCCCAACACACCATAAAGGGAATCATAGCAGCAGCAGCATTGTATGTTACTTTTAAAGAAAACCAACTGACATTTATCAATTTTTTACAACATAACCAATTTTTACATTACAATTAATTTTGCAATAAAATCAATACTTTTTGCTCTAGAAACTTCACATAACTTCACTTTCTTCATGAAATAGTGAGAATAAGGCTTGGAAGAGAGGCATATATTCTTAAGTTTCTCAAAGCACAGTTGTCTAGGCAGCCATATACTTGACTTCCTGATACAGGCTTAAAATCCAGTGTTTTAAACAGTAGCTGCTCATCATCTCGGCCATCCAGAAACTCTTGCCAAATATTCTGGATGAAAGGAAGAAAAGTATTTCTTCTTTCCTCAAATACACTGTTATTTCTACACAATAATAATATGTGAATGGTAGCAACTTATTTCCTAATTTAACAGGTTTATCAATGTAGTCATGAGTTAGTCTTGACAAATGGTACGGTCTAAAGCTAATACCATACCTAAGCAGCAGGGAGTAGAGGAGGGAAACATCTGAGCTAATAATATTTCTACAGAACATCCATTTTCTGTAGAGATTGCTCTCTTTGCATACTTTTCCTAATTTGGAAAATGCGCCTTGACCGTTGGGATTCTTTATAGACTCAAAAACTTGACTGGATGATATTTTTCACACCTGTAAGGACATATTCCTTGAATGATTCAACAAAATTAATGCTCCAGTTAAATCGACTGTGCTTTGCCTGTAGCTCTTACGATTTTCTCCTCCTGAATTAATAAAACATACAAAATTCAGATGGCAACATATGGTGCCTTCCATGGGAATATTTCATTTAAATTATTAAGAATCCTGCAATCTGATTCCATTTTAATAAACACACGAAGACTACCTCCTACATTATAAATGTGTAACTAGCTAGATTAAGAATTTTCATATGCTTTTCTGATTTGTTTTGCAGCCAGTACCTTCAGGAGTAATAATAAATGTTTTATGTTTAATCAAAAGGTACAATGTATTACTATTTATCATCTATTGAGAACCTACTTAAATATTTCTAAAATATCAAGGGAAGTGACAATCTACATCCAGTCGCAGCAGTAAGCCCTAAGGTGTGATATGCTTTATTTGCATTACCCAGCTAAGTGTATTTTTGCAGTCCATTCAGAAGTTATCCTCCAAATTTCAAGATCGACCTGCACACACAGAAAATAATGAAATGGAAACTATGAAATCCTCCTTGAGGAAAATTTGTAAATATTCATAATATTGTTGAATTGGGTCACAACTTTTGACCCAGAGATTCTTCTTCATAAAATTCATTCTTAAGAATCAAATTCATACAAAGTTTATAGTAGTCACTATTTTATTTATAGCAATGTAGCTGGAATTTCCCAGCTTATGAATTTATACAATGTTAAAATTTTCACCAAATACTCAAATTATGAGAATCAATTTGCCCTGAGTTGCCAGTGATGGAAACAAGCTGACTTTTTAGATTGTCACTCAGTTATTTCTCAGAGAACGTCTTACTGAATTGCAAAACTACTTGTGTATTTTTAAGAGAGAAAACAGATTATAAAACACCGCATATGTACAGCAGGATGTCATTCAATTCATGGAATGGTAAGGACACTCTCTGTATATTCATCAAAATGTCAATAGCGATTATCATTGGATGGCTGGGTTACCAATGACTTTGATTTTCTTCTTAATACTTATCCTCCAATTTCCAACTTTTTAACACAATGAATACCATCATCACCATTTTAAGTAATTAATATATGTGACCACAATCTTATCAACTTGACTGGATTAAGAAAAGCACGTGCAAGGGCACAGGCCTGCAATCCCAGCGTGCTGGGAGGCAGAGGCAAGCAGATCATGAGTTCAGGCCTAGCCTGGGCAACCTAGCAACTTAGCAAGACCTTGTATCAAAATCAAAAATTAAAATTGGCTGGGAATTTAGCCCAGTGTAAAGGCTCTAGGTTCCAACTTCAGCACAAAATGTTAGTAAAACATTCATGTGTATGTCTAGGAGGGTCTCGGAGGCATCATTATGAGTACCTTACAGGGTCCCTGGTCCCTTCCTCTCCATTGTTGTTCCCTTGTTGTGTCTCCTAACCACCACAAACTAAGCATCTTTGTTCCACCGTGCCCTTCCAACATGATGCTTCTGCCTTGGGGCAGGCCAGCCATGGACTGAGGTGCCTGAAATCATGATCCAAATGAAACTCCTTCTCTTTTAATTTCTAGATATTTAGCAACGTGTTCCATTGGGACCACAGGAGAGATTATGTTAACTTGAGGCAACCAGCAGCCACACCTGGATTAAGGTTTGGGAACCACACCTAGATTGAGAATTGAGAACCAGCCTGGATTAGAGTGTGAGTGATTTATGGACTGGCGAATGAGGGAAGAGCACCCACCCAGCGGTGGGAGGCCCAAGTGGAGCTCCAACAGTATAAAAGGAAAAAAGAAGGAAGATTGTTACAGCTTCTTCCTGTGAGAAAGCGCTTGCCTTCGTAATTGACTGCGGATGCTGACTTGCTTCAGGCCACAGATCTTCATCAGAGGTTCGTTCCAGTCGCAACTTGCGCCTGTCTGCCCATTGCTGATCTTCAGTGGCCAATCTTCAATCTCCAGTCTTCACCATTGTTCTTTGAACAACCTAGATCTGCAGCAGACTTTCACCAGCTGTCCTGCAGTCCTTGACGGAAGTTCTATTTTGTGGCTGAGCAGCCATTGGTCACTCCAGCTCTCACGTGTGCAGGCTGCCATCTTGGACTATCGCTATCCTTGGATGTGTAAGCCTTCCTAATAGATCCTTTTTATTATAAAATCTGTAAATTCTGCCTTTTGAGAGAACCCAAACTAATACACCCAGCATCAAGGAAAGAGGCCAACATGGTGTAGCACGTTTTATAAAAGCTCCTAAAGATGTGTGCTGCCTGCCCAGCCTCCCAGCTTCTTGAGGCCTGGGTTCCTGATCGCCTAAGAAAGCCCCAAGGAGAGCTTATACCCCAGTTCCTTAAACTGTGCCAATCCCCTCAGGTGTAATGCTGTGACCTTCTCACACACCCTGTGTGCATGCCTCTTACTAGTTCGTTTTATGTGTGGAAACGTAGATGACGAGATTGCTTGTAAAGTCATGTGTGTGCATGTTCTAAGAGGAAATTTAAATCTATACCGGATACCTGGCTTGTTCACTCAGAAGTCTAAATTTATATATCTCATTTCTTCAAAGTAGAAGTCCCTACAAAGGAACAAGGGAGACTCTGAAATTTTTTCAGTTTATCCTGGAAAAGGTAGGACTTAGGACCAAGTTAGACATCCTACCCAATACCTCCACCCTTGTATACAAGGCCCATCTTGAGCTAAATCTGCAGAGGTTCACCTGACGGCACCTATTCTATTATGAACCTTATTTGTTGCCATTATTCTAGCATTTTATAGCATTTTATGTGCTCTGTCCTCAAGATCATTTCTGGCCATATTGATTTCAGTTTCCTGGTATCTAATTTTCTATTTATTCATACATTTATATCCACAATAATTGAAATCCATACACTGGTTTTCAGTTATCATGCATTTATGTACACTGCTTCTGTCTCTTTGACTACATGAAATCTCCTGCTCCATATGGATTATATCCACCTACCAAAGGACTGTGTCTCGCTTTTCTCTCTGTCCGTACCTGACCCTGCTCGCCTAATCTCACGACTGGTTCCGCTGAAGCCTTTACTGGGGGAGACAAAGACGATCTAAGTTGTTCTTAAATTTCTTAAGGAACTCAACAATTCCTAAATTTTAAAACATTTCCACTTGTAGAAAAGCAATGTCTGCAGAATCTTGCTGACATTTTTTCTAACAAAAATTTAAGCATCTCTATATGAATCTGCTGTTCTATCAACAGAATCCCAAGACACAAAACATAGGCTCTAAGTGAAGAGAACGGGCAAGTAAATTCTCATATCTATTTAATTACAGAGTTTTCATGTAAAATTTCTGTTGGCTGCTTCCGTCAATGCAACAATGACTTTCACAGTACTTTGACAGGGCAATTTCTTTTCTACTTGGCGAAGCAAAAAGGGAAATAAAACATCATCAATCCCCTTGATTGAATTCCCTTCCTTTTTCATTTTCAGCTTACTCGATTGAATGCATTTCTAAGAGCGGCCGAAATACAGTAACATAAACACACAAAGCAACCAAACGAAGGCAGGTTGAGAACAGACGACGTGTCAGATTGTAAGGCTCTTAACATTCCCCATAGACAAAGGAGATATTCAGGAATATATGGTGGAGGGAACTATGTTGATCAGGTTTCTTATAAAGTAATCTGATTGAAAAGGGCAAGATGGGTGGGGGAAGGGAAGTGAGACAGAGAGAGTTATGACAATAAGACAATTTATGAGTGAAGGTATCATGGAGAGGAAAAATAGGTAGAGATGAAGGACAGCGGTCAAGTCACACGTGGTTTTGAAAGAAAACAAGTTGGATAACACTAGAGAGTGATGTCCTGTGTATATTGTGGAAACTTGAGGGTTTTATTTCAGGAAAGAATCTGTTCTGTAAACCTGTATTACAATCTGTAATGTTGAATGTCTGTTTCTGTCTATGAAAAAGCAGGAGATGTGAGCTACAAGTAGCTCAATCCCTATGCCAAAAAAGAAAGTGAATTCTGCAAATTGTTCCCCTGACTAATCTGCCCATCTGGGAATTTGAAATGGCAAAAACCAGAAAGAGAGAAAGAAAGTAAATGCTAGACAGAAAACTTTTATTAACATACGATTTCTTCGTAGGAACAATATCTATACAAAAAAGGGATACTATCAAGACCAGAGGATTAAGCGCCCAGTTAAGTCCAAATGCTGAGTGCTGAGTTTCTAAAATAAACAAGCGTTACTGGAGTTTTTCCTGAAATGAAAGTTTTAGAGTGCTTGTCCGTTTCTCCAAAAGTAGTTTGTCACAACATAGTTGACAGATCACACCATGTTTTTAATATTAACACACCCAGAGCTCCAGACACAGGTGCTGCTAAAAACCCCAAATCCATGGGTGTAGTAAACATGTGTAGCTGCCCATGTTTTCCCGACCTTGGAAATTAACTCCCAAGCCCTAGATTCATTTTCATGACATGCAGAAGAGAAAAAAATGCTGGTTTCTTGGTAAACTTCTTAGTGCAAAGGTAAGATGATCATCATCAAAAACTGAAAGCTGGACATGTCAGTGTTCTGCCATCTATAATCATACACAAGCTGTGGCAAAGCCAAAAGGGAAGTCAAGGTCGCGTGGCTTCTCAGATGTCATTGCTTCTGTCATGTTTTGCACGGGGAATCTGGAGAAAAGAAGCTGTTTGCAACAGAGTAATTCAGTTATATGACACACTCATGCAAAATCTGATTTTAAGTGACAGGGCACGATTACAAAGTCCACATGATATGAGAGGTTGGCGCAGATTCCAGAGAACAGCCACAATTCTTTATCTGAGTTGTTATATCATGAATCAGAATGGACTAAGATGAAAAGGAGTCATCTTTTCAAAGTAGAAGTTCCACCAGGCATGTTGGCCCCTGTCTGTAAACCCTATTCTGGGAGGCTGAGGCAGAAACATCATATTCAAGTCCAGCATCAATATATTAGTGACTTAGCAAGATTCTGTCACTAAATAAATAAATAAATAAATAAATAAATAAATAAGCCAGGATTACTGCTTCTCAGTGAGAAGACTCTGGGTTCATTGTTCAGGATAGAAAGAAAGAAAAAAGAAAGAAACTTCACACCTTCACATTGACAGCGATTAGAGAGGTACTCTTTTAAGCTACTGGATTCTGTAAGATATAACGAAGACAATCATTTGCACAATTTGGGAAATATTGATAAAAACAAAATTACCTTAAAAAAGAATCAAATTGAAAGACCCTTTCCATCCTCAAAATGCCTATACAGATGACTATCTACACCAAAATGCAGGAAAGCCAACCTCCTGGCTTGTCCTGGGGTTCCAGGATAGTCCCTCTCTGAAGTGAACCTCTGACTGCCGACACAACAGCGCCCCCACATCCAGCTTGACGCACTGGAGCAGTTATCGTCCCATCCCCTAAGAGCAGTTAGGGTCAAACACTCCAAGGAGGGATTGATTACGAGAGGAGACAGTGGGGTTGTAGGCAGTGAGGGATACAGGGTCCCCCAGAAATGGAGAACTCATTGGAAAGCAGGATTATAGAAGAGACAGCTGGCTATAAGTTGTGACACTCTGTAGTTGACCACTCCTGAGAACTACTTAATGAGCAAGCATTAAGTGGTTAAGAGAACAGAGTGAAATATCTTAAGGGAGATATATTTAAGGATGGGGTTCAGCTTAAGGGGGGGGGGGGGGACCTAGCAATCTGCCTGAGCAACCAAGCTGCTTAGCATAGGACAGCTCCTTGTCCAGCTCAACCCTTAGGCAGCGAGCCACAGGGGCAACTCGCGTTTCTGGGTCCCCCTTCTGATTAGCAGAAGTTTTACCCCCCTTCTATAATTTTCCCCAATAAAATGATCTTTTCACAAAAAATGCCTATAAAATATATGAAATTTAGATGGGAAAATAAATCATTAGCTCTACTGTATACATACAGGAAGAAGAGTGTTCAAGTTGCTGTGTTAACAAAATTAGTCAGGATACAGTTCAGTTTAAACATTTATTGAAGGATGCAGAATCCTTGTATTTGGGGACACATCTATGTTAAAAACACAAATGAGAACTAGTCTAAGCTTGACCGGGAAGTTACCTGCGTCCATGATACTAGTAACTCTCGTTATTTAGAGAAGAAAAACTGAGGGCTTGGTTTCTCGGTGAAGAAACAACAAGATGGTAGCTTATGAGACAGACGTGCATTCAACTCTTTCCTCAACCTCACGGTAGCAGTTGTGGCTTTACTGACATTTTCAGTAAGGACATTGGCTTCATTGGCTGGAGTAAAGGTAGCAGGCGGAAAACGCCAATGTAATTCACGTTCACCATATCCCTTCCTCTTTCCTTTGCCTTCAAATCCAAGGCTCTATCAGCCTCCAAGGGGATTAATCATGGCAAGAATTGGTCCCGAGCACGGCTGTGTTATGTGGTATCCCACGCACTCTCTTGTTTCTCTCACTCAAGTCACCTTCATCTTAGCTTCCTTCCATTTTCTGGCTCTACAGAGATGAATTTATGTTTCTGCCTGGAATACGAATTTCTTGAGCTGTACTTATATCCAGTGCTGACAACTAAAATAAAAGTTTTATGGAGAAGTGGGTTATTCTTAGGTGATAGCAGAGAAAATACTCCTCCTCAAATCTGCTTAATTTTATTGTTTCCAAGAACTTGTTGTAAAGATGACCTCCTTTGATCCAGTTTTAAGGCTTTGAAAGAAACAAAAACCTCTTGATAGTCTCATAATTCATACTTGTTCAGAAGAGACTTCAGTGCATTTCCTAAGAAGGCTACTTCATAAAAATATCAGTCAGGAAAGAGATATTGAAGATAGACTCTGAGAAAAAGAAAATCCTTCTGTAGCTTTTATTAAGTAAGATGTTATACCTGGTTTTGAAGATTGAAAACAACAGCCCTTGTGCACATAGCCCAACCCCTGCCTGGCCCTTCTGCTAACAAATCCACAATTCCTGGAGGGCCCAGGCAAGGTCTGAGGAGTTTTAGCACGAGTGTTCCCTGAGCCCCTTCTCCTGTAGCTGTCTGGACTTCTGCTTTTGCAAAATATAAACAATAAAATAAAATATAAAATATTAAGCATCTCTGTTAGATACGATGCCTTGGGTAAAAGGTATACAAGGCAAGTCCACCTGTCCTCCACTTCAAAATGGCTTCTTGCTACAGTCTGAGCAAGGGAAAAAAATGAGTGAGCTCCACCTTATGCCTTCTGTTCTTAACTCTAATGAAAGGAGAATACATTATGCAGGTGGAGGGTGTGGACAAAAACCAGAACATAAAACAATCCAAGGGGAAAGCAGGGAGAGAGGGAAGGAGAAAAGGAAGCATGATTGTGCAATCTGGTATATAAAAAAGCTCTACAAATGTGAATTGTTTTGTTATTATCATCACTGCTGAGCTGTCATCCCTACCAAAAGTCAATACTGGGTTAGCTGAAGAGGTGGACTTAAAGAAGACACAGACAGAGAAAAGGAGAACTAGATAAACATGAACAAGGTTCTCAGAACATTCTAAACGGGAAAAGTTAGACGAAAACGTGAGCAAAGAAGAAAGGAAATTAGGTATTTAGGAATAATTGAAACTTTGTTAAATTGGTACGTAAAAATCAATGCCAACCCCAAAGATCTGGCTGCTTTTGAAGAATATTGTCTTACTTTTTCATTGCTGTGACTCAATACCCGACACCCACAAACTCGGGAAAGGAAAGGTTTATTTTACCTCACAGTCTCAAAGGTCACGGTCCATTCAGGGGTGGCCAGCAACAATCGAAGTACGTGGCAGAGAGACGGGTGGAGGCAGCTTCCCCGGACAAACAGGAAGACACGCTGAGGCTAGTTGAGACTAGTCCCACAATCCTCCAGGAAGGCAGGTGCAGCTTATGTATCCTTTCAGGGCTCCACCCACTAACCACTCCCTCCTGCATCCAGGTGTGGCCACTAAATACCATTAATCCTAACTTAACGGCAATTCACCCCTCCAGACCAGACCCCAATCCACCCACATCACATGGTTCCATTAAAATCCGCTATGCCTAGATTTTCCCTCCCTTAAGGAACGACATATAGAAAATATGAAAGGTCTGTAAAATCCATCTTATTAATATGAAAGGACCTCCAGAAGGGCCTGTTTCTCATTTCATTCTGAGCTGCACAGAACACATTCAGGTACAAAGATTCAAGTGTGATGATTCACTTAGAAAGAGCTTGTTACGGCTGGCACGTAGAGTGGCCCCTGAAAGCCATATCTGGATGTTGTGAAATACTCCTCTGCCTGGCTGGAGAGGTGGAAACTGAGGCTTGGTCCAGGAGGACCAGATGACAGAAGCAGTACCTAAAAGGGTAGCTCCACATGTTCCTCTCTGTCTTGGTTTCCCCTTTGCTATGCCATGAAGACCTCACCAGCTGCACCTGTCCCACTCCCCCAGTGTGTGCTCACTAGTGCTGGACTCGCTTACACAGACTGTGATCTGAAGCTGTGAAGTGAATTAAATCATTCCTCTCTTAAATTGGGGGTGTCAGGTATCCTGTCACAGCAGTGAACAGTAAGACAGGGCTCTGCAGGGACTGCAGCAGGATGTGGGCAGCTGGCTCTTGTCACTAGCACATGGACCCATTTCTCAGCTACCACAGTTCCGTATCTGTAGCAGCTGCCACACGGGCCAGAATCTAATACTTGAAGAGTCTGTTCTGAGGTTTTGTTGAAGTCTGAAATACAAAATTTTTCAAGAACAACTTGAGTTTCTAAGAATTAATTCACATTTCCCCACTGTGCAACATCAAGTCTTACATGCACATAAGCCATGTCAACATATATTTGACATCCATTGAATCATGAAACACGAAGTGTTCTCAGCCTCAAGTGTGTCTACTACTCACTGAACTTTTCAAACAGTCCTGAGGTTATTGCCAGTTCTGAGCTCTTTACTGATTAGGAAGCTGGTCTCTTATTATAAAAGGGTGAATCTAACCTTAAGGTTCCACACTTGTCCTTCTTTAGTCTTCTGGGGATAAAATAACTTTCAGACAGATGGGTGCACTCATGAATTCAACTGTAGCCACAATTCAGATTCAGGCATTGGTGTGGATAAAGCCTCTGTGAACACCCAGAACCATCATTGCTCCTGTATCGTGGAAAAAAACCCACCGGCTCATTGAGCTCATTAATGTCCACAGTATTCCAAACTCTGTGCTACAGGCTCCACATGCCATGTGTGCTTTACTTTTAGACACATCATAGTGAAGCAGGCGTTGTCCCTAGGCACAATTTGCAGATTAGAAAACTCCCCACGCTGCACAGCTGGTGGGCAGCAGAGTCAGACCTCAAGGCCGGCCTTTCTGTTCTCAGAGTCATTCTCAGAAGTGCTTTTCAGTAATCTGGCCTTACTAGCAATCACCTATTGGTGATTTCTTCATTCCCTGGCTTTCTTGAGCTATGTAGGCCTTACACCTGCTATGACCAACAGAATAGGGCAGAACCGATCCTGTGCTGGGTGTAGATATAACTTGTAAGCATCCTGGAATCCTTGGCTTTAAACCAAAAGACTCCCCTGGTATCACGGTCCTGTGAGAAACAAAAACACAGAAAAAGGCCTTGAAGTTTGGGATATCATGGGAAGAAAGAGAGAGGAAGGAAAGGGAGAGAGAGAGAGAGAGAGAGAGAGAGAGAGAGAGAGAGAGAGAGAGAGAGAGGAAACCAGGGAAGACAAACATTTCAGAAAAGAGGGAAGAATTCACCTCAAAAGGGATGTTCTAACCTCAGGCACCCCAGTGAACGTCACTTCAGCAAAGAGGAGCCACTCACCCATCCTTCCTTCTCCTGACTCACAAAGTTAATGTTTACTTCAAGTGCTTCAGTTTGAAACAGTTTGTTACAGAATAATAACTGCACGAAACATACTATCACATAGTTAAAAGTGTATACTAACATGTTACTAATGTGTATATATACATATACATGTATATATACCTATATGTTTAGTATGCTGAAAGAAAAATTTAAAAATTGAAAGCTTTATGCGGAATAAAATTTTAGCCCAAATTAAAATAATGGAGTAATTATTTTCTGTAATTATCTGGAAGTTGTCTTGAATGTCGCTTTCATCTTCATTGTGTAAGATAGAACTCTAGCTCAGTGGTCAAAATGTTATTATTGTTTATACATTAAAAATTTAGCCTATTATTTTATGTACTGAATTTTTTATATATTTCCTTTCATTTTATTTTTCCCCTTAGGCAGCTCTAAATTATGCTATTTTCAGTAGAAGCAATGTGATGTGAAGCTCACAGAAAGATTTGGAATGTAGCCAGGAGCACAGCTCGGTGGTTAAAGGGCTTGATCAGCAAACACTGCCCTGGGACCACCAAAGCCAGATGTGGTAGGACATAGCACACGCCTGTAATCCCTGCACTCAGGAGGCTGAGGCATGATGATTGCTGTGAGCTCGAGGCTAGACTGTGCTACATACTGAATTCAGGACAAGCCTCAACTAGAGTGAGTTTTTGTCTCAAAAAAAGAAAGAAAGAAAGAAAGAAAGAAAGAAAGAAAGAAAGAAAGAAAGAAAGAAAAGAAAGAAAAGAAAAGAAAAAGCTATATTTTTTGTACCTGATTTATCTGGCTCAGGGATGAAAAACACCCTGGGTGATTAAATAGATTTGTATGTGTTCTTCCTCTAGATACCTGATTTGGAGCCAAAAGGCTCCATTTCCATAAGTTCCCAGATGAACGTGAAATTTAACAAACTTAACTTGCATAAGCAATTGTTAAGTTTTCACCGTTAATCCGTTTCTGTGCTAGCTCTGTAAAGGTATTTATCCTTTACACCTCATGCCTAGACACTGCACATAAAATCCGTCTTTGATCATTAAAATTGGTGCACAAACCAAGTCACTGAACAACTAACCACACTCATTTCCATCTGCTAGGGAGGCACAGCGCCACAGAGATGTGCCTTGCCAGGACTTTTGAGACATAACAATCAACCAAAGATGGAATCAAACATAAACCCTGCTGATCGCAACAACAACTCTGCCCAGTTAGACTTTCTGTTTTCCTCTGAGCAATGAAAAACAATATGACTGTCCTCGGTGGACATATCAATTACAAAGGCAGAACGTACGGGTCAAGTTGGTAGAAGTTGCGTCTGAACGTGCCAAAAATTTCATACCACAGAGCAAGGATTTTCCTCTCTGCTACTAATGGACCCCTCGCCATCTTGTACAGGATCACAATGTCTTGTCTTTGAATTTGATGGAATTCGAACTCATCTTTGGCTGTCTTCAGGTGATTCCTAAGGGAATATTTTCAGTAGGATCTGTGTCAACATATCGCATGCCCCTCCCATCTTTAGCTGTACTTTCTGCCCTGCTCCTTCATACAGCCTTGCGGTTTAGCAAGTTTCTAGCCAATCTTTACCAATTCAGAACCTCATGCCTAGTTGTTTGCAAGCCATCTTTATCTGAATATCCATGGGCCTTTCAACTGAATGCACCCCAAACTGAATTCACTGTCTCCAGGTCACCATTCCCGTTTAATAAATGCAATGTCAGCACCCCAGTGCCACAAATCCATTCCCTTGCTCCAAATCTGTCAGCTGCCAGAGTCTGCCATGTTTTAGTACATCCCAAGTCCTGCGTTTAACTCCTCCTTAGAATCTCTCTACCATAACTGGGGCTCAAAAGTTCTTATGTCTTGCCTCATCTACTGAAAAAACTTTTCAGACCTCTATAGATTATACAATCTAATGTAGTTAGAATTATTACAACATATATTGTGATCATGGGAGCTGTTTTCCAGCCTTGTGGTATATATGCATTAATATCTTTTGTAGGCACTTTTATGATTGCCAATTTTGAGGACAGACATAGAAGTAGGATTAAGTTATCTGTCCAATATCACATTTAAACATGGCAGAATCATAGAAGAAATGCAGTCATACCAACCTTATTACCCCAAACTCCGTGCTACATTGGATCACAGCCTTCGTCTCATTAATATGTATGTATTATCTCCTCTCTACTCATCTCACATGTCTTCAGTATTTCCCTAGTCACCGATTATCTATGCGGGATCCTTCCGTTTTAAGCAAAAGATTGTCAACACCGCCACCAGCCTCTTCCTGCTCCTACCCTGTCTCTTGCTTCTCATTCTTCTTAATTTCATCCATCACACTGCCATGATCCTCTTGTCATCATACATGCATCATCTTTGAGAGCCTTTTTTTCCCAGTATCTCTAAGACCTCTCTTGTGATTGGCAAACGAAACCCACAGAATCAAATTAAACTCTTTGATCTCTAGGTCCAGTCTCTTCCAGCTGTGCGGTCTCCAACAACTGATCCATAATCTCTGATTGGATGATGTCTCTCCTTTTATCTAATCCCACCCGAAGTACATAGACTGTGGAGCTAAGATGATGCTTTCAAGTGGTTCTGCTCACCCCTTCATGCTGACCTGTGTTTTCCCAGAATGTACCCTGGATCCTTCACCTCCCATCATTCCCTACTTGGTCACAAACTACCTATGCAGTCTGGCACTTAACTTCTCACACAATAATCCTCATCTCCAACGTATAGATAATAATTCCCATCCTCGCATGCCACCATATTTTACAAAAACTAATTAATATGTACAAAATTACGTTGAAAATCCTGAAAAGCTTTTCCCAGGTTGGTGTATTTTGTCGTATTTGTATATTTATGTACAATTTAGAGACAATATCAAACTCAACAAAAAATCTCCAATGCCACACAAATGATTTTAATCGTTTTAGAGTAGGATACGATACTGTGTGTCCTAGTCATCCCTAATACTTCAGTGCATATTTGCTACAAATAAGAATGTTGTTCAACACAACAGTAAAATAAACAAAATTAGAGAATCAACAGTACACACTGACTTATGATACTTCAAAAGTTTCCAGATGTTTCAAGTCCAATATCCCATATTACATTTAGTTATCATGTCCCTTTATCTCCTTCACTCAATTCTTCTTCTAATTACATGGCATTGACATATTGGAAGACAGAAGGGCAATTATTGTGTGACACGTTCGTTGATGTCAGTTTGTCTATTATTGACCATGATGAGGCCGTAGTTCCAAGTCTTTGGTACAGAATCACAAAGTAATATTGTGGTTTTCTCAATGTATTTTCTTAGGTCCATGTGGTTCTCATTTGCCCCATTATCCATGATTTTAACTGATCATCTAGTTAAGGTGATGTCTACCAAAGTTTTCCACTTGCAACCTCCTTCCTTCCCTGTTAATATATATAATAAGTGGTAAAAGGTACTTCGTGGAAGAGATATTTTAAATCCAGGCGGACACTTTTTTTCTCCTCAGTATTTCAATTTTTATGTAAATAATCCTTCATAATTCAATGGCTTATTTATCTTTTGAGGCTCAAGTCACTCAAGATTTGGCCAGTAAGTGCCAAAGATAAGTTATTGTGCCAAGTTTTATCTTCTTTTAGCGCTTTTCTATGATACAGAAAAGCTATTTTAGGCTCATGTGATCTTGCCAAGCTCTAGGATCAGCCACTGCTTCATAAAAACCAAGTTCCTATGGAGCTCTGCAGTGGTGCGTGTGGTTTAAAGGTCACATTGTGAGTTCCACTTGTCCTCCTTGGTAGAGAAGGAGCTGATGTTTCAAGGATTGCTCAAGGAAAGTAGAATAGTAATTTAATTATTACACATCCCCACACGCACTGTCCAATAAGGACAACTTGTAAGAAAACACTGGTAGTGAATAGAAGAAATTTTTAAAAGATCACAAATATAACACAATTCTAAAGCCTTGAATTGTAGCAAAGTAAGAGAGCCCACCTCACAGTGGACTAGCCTAATATAGGATATTAGAACCCTGACAGGCAAAGAATGAGCATGCCCACCCAAGAGAAGACTCACCAGTACGCGAAGGGCATCCGTGCGCTGAGGTAGTCTGGCACTGCTGTCCTGGCACAGACACCATGAAGATTCTGTTCACACTGAGAACTGGCAAGGCTCTGAGCTCCAACACGGGCGTAGTGCTCCTATTGGAGAAGACTTGGTATGAGGCATCGGAACTCAGAGAGAAGGGCATTGATGTGTGTGTGTCGGGTACAAGAATTTGAGTGCACTGGCATGGGTGTGAGAGCCTGAATCAGATAAAGAGGACAGCCACAGGTGGGAGGAGCCTGGGATGCGGCATGAGGAGAGCATCCAGAGAGGAGAGAGCAGTAGCGGTGACTGATAACACACTTCAGGACTGAGGAGATGTGTGCCGGACACACCCTCAACCTGCCTGGTTTCTAGCATCCCACACTGGCTGGACCTCCATTTGAACACTTCTCTTGCTTTGTCCCATCCAACAGCCTTAGAAGCGAATTATTCAAGAGGCGAAATCTCTTCCACCCACGTCCAGGATTCTCTTACGTATCAGACCTCCATGCTTACTGTCTCCGTTTTCTCAAATTTCACTGCTTCATCTGCCCACCCCCCATCTGGTTTCAGAACACTCCAGCGTTCCCAGCCATTGATGACGTCTCCATTTCTAAATCTCAAAGATCGTTTTTCGTCCTTACGTTGCTTGATGTTTGAGACTGTTGACAGCTTGGCCACTGAAAAGAAACACCTCCTCAGCTTCCATCACGCACAACTTAGGATACTCCTCCCACCTCCCTGGCGACTCCTCGTCTCCTCCGCAGCCTCCTCTTCCTATACCCATTTCTTGAATATTGGCACTACCCAAGGCTCATGTCCAGCCCTCTGCTCTTCTGACTCTCCGCCCACCCCCATCTCAATACCGCCTTGTCTCTGATTCTCAACTCGAAGTTAGACGTCTTTATCTCCAAACCCATATTGCATTCAACTCGGTATTTGTGAGCACCTGTTTTCATTACATACACTGTTTTAGGTTCTTTAGCAACTTCATTGACATAACTCGGGGGCACCTAAACCTCAACGTACACAATAACTGCATCGTCTTCACCTCTCCAGTACAACCTATGCAGATTTCCAGACTTCATCGCAGGAAACGACACTGATGTCCTGCAGATGGCTGAAGCCAGGTGTGCTTGACCTCGAACCACTCATCTTCACATCCCGTCAATCGCTATGTCCTGCCGACTCTGCCTTTTACATCTTTCTTAAACCTGTGCAGTTCTCTCCAACTCCAGATCCAGCATTCTAGATCTGGCCACACCACACATCCTAACTGGCCACTCTACGTCCAGGCCTTGCTCTTAACATGCACAAACTTTCAATCTATTTGCCTCATAGTGTTCCTAATATTTATTCTCAAATGCAAAGCTAATCATGACATTTCCCAGCATTCACTCTGCCTAATGGGTTCTCTCTGCTCTTAAGATAAAGGGGAAGCTTGAATCATAGCCATGACTGCTTGTGATCTGGTCTGTGTAGCTCTTCAGCCCATCTCTGCAGGTCCCAGCTCATATTCTCTGACCCATTATTGCCCCGATTCCCTGAAATTTGCTTCTAGAAAGACCACTCCTCAAAGCCTTTACCTGCTGAACTTCTACTCATCCTTCCCGCCTCAGCAGAAATGCCCCCTCCTCAATAAAGCCCTCTCTGTATTCATAGTACAAAGGCAAAGTCAGACTTTCTATCCCTATCGTGTCACATATCATCCTTGTTCTTCTGTAATTGCTTGTGTCTGTGTCCCCAAAGGGTCAGAGATCCTGTCTCTGTGACACTATCTATGCCTCACAAGGTGACGAGTTCACAGTAGGAGATAAATACAAGTTAGCTAGATGAATGGATGATCACTGGTATAACAATAAACTATAATAGCATTAAGTTTAAGTCTTTTGCAATCAAGAACACCTTGAGCTGACTTCAACCGATTCATTTACTGTCAATAGAGTCATATGTGATGCTGTATGGTGTCATCACACGGGACAGAGAACAGAGGAAGCTTGTCCTATTGAAACCAGCCACTCCCCTATTCACCGGGTGCCTTGGGCAGCCACCACCTTCCCTGTCCTTCCATTTGCCCATCTGTCACATGTTGTGTTGAGAATTCAGTGCGACAATCCGTGTGTAAATCACCTAGACTGCTGCCTGGCACAAATCCAGAAACATTGCATAAACGAGAGCTATTATTGAGTTTCTTAGATCTTCTTTTAAATCAGAAACTTTTCCTTTATAACCTCCCTTGATCGTAAGAATAGACTCCCAATACAGACGTTTAGAAAGGGAACCATCTTGGGCAAGACCATTGAGGGACAGCTGTTTAATTGTCCCATCGAAGCCTGCTTCTTTGATATGGTTGTAAGTGAATCTTTTCTTTGATCCTGATGTGACTTAATGTATCTACCTCAAAGTGACCCTGATTGAAGGGTGAGTCACAATGACCAATGTAAGCAGGACTCTCTGTGTGTTTTGCACATGATATCCACACTGGCCCAGCAGCCAGTCATCTCAACCCCACTTCTGCTGGGGTTCCTAACACTCACTGTAGCAACACAGCCCAGAGACTTGTTGGGATGGACCCTGCATAGCTTCAGGCTATCAATGACTCCATCCAAGCAACACAGTTGTTCTAACTACACCTGCAGTCAGAGTAGGAGAGATAGTGGTGAAAGGTGCTGGTTTAGCGACACAAGTGCCTTCGTGAGCCACTTGCTTCATGTCCTCCTTTTTCAATGTCACATTGATCCCTAGATGAGGTCAGACATGAATACTATAGAAATGTCAGAAGGAACCATGTTCTTAAACAGCTGACTAACAATGCCTGGTGGAATACTAAATGCAAAAATACATACATAAAAGAAACTTAAGATTTTCTAAATGGCCCAAATAAAAAGAAGATTAAAAAGTAATAAGAAAATTAGCTTATAGTGAGAAAAATATTTAACAATTCCTGAGTATTTTTAATCATAACAAAAATTGACTTTAAGCTGAAAAAAATCCTTTTTCCACAAGACACAATTTCTTTTTAAAATTATAAATAATATACATATTAAAACTACAGGGAAAATAATATATATTCTAGAAAAATAATCACATTATTGGTTTTAAATGGCAGAAAGTGTTTTTTTAAATTGAAAAGATACATTCCTTTTTATCTCATGGTATGAATTTATTGGATTAATGGATAATTTAAATGAAAGATATTCTCCCATTTTTTAGGAGATAAAAGCAATAGAGCTGTATGAAAACCTAGATTAAATTAACTCACATTGTTTACCAGCATGCAAAACATAAATACAGAACCTGAACTTGGCAAGATGTGACTAAGTAGGTGGTGTGATTTCTATGTGACATGCTCCCAAAAGTCTTGCGTGTTTAGGAGGTTGTCGGATCGTGGGAGTGCTATACTCAGCGGTGGACTTTTCCATCGGTGACTTCATGTGCTGTTGGGAGGTGAGGCCTGGTTAGAGAGTTGGGTCCCTGGAGGGTTGTCACGTGGTAGAGTATCCTTCCTTCGCTGGCTCTTCCCTCTGCTCTCCGCTTCCTGGATGTCCTGAGATGAGTGACATTCCTCCATTGCCAACTGACTGCACTCAGACTGAGATGTCTGAAATCACGAGCTGAAACAAACATCTCCTCTTGCAGGTTGTAGATGTCAGCAATTGTGTCCCAAGATAAGGAAGTAGCTAGAGAGGAAGAAGAATAACAAAGTCAGGACGAAGAGGGAACTAGTGTTCGTGAGGAATCACATCAAAATTTGATTTTTGCCACACTCTCATCTCTTAATGAGTAATTTGGGTACAAAAACACATTTACATAAACAGCATTTGCATAATAAATTAGTTAATATTTGCAAAAGGCCACATAATGCCTACAGTGAAACAAGTCCTTGATAAAGTGTAAGGTAATACCACCTCTATCACAGGAATTCCCAGTGCACCCTAAGTGACAATTTCTTATGTGCCTATAACTGTCTAAGTCACTCCTAGAATGATTTGAGATCTGGCGTTACCTGTGTCAGGGAGGAGCTTTGGCTGTAGAGTAATCAAATCCTAAAAGTTGATTCATATTTCTTTATATGTAGGTAGTGAGCAGAGAAAGGCCAGTTTTATCTTTCTTGGCTTCAGTTTCCTCATCTTTAAGATGAAAGAGGACCTTCGTTGCCCGGTTGTACAAAAGGCTGAATGGAACAGTGTGTGATATGGTGCCAAACACCAACTGCCATCTCAAAAGCAGCAACAATAGCATAGGAACTAGGAAGAGAAGACACAAATGTTTCATGATATTTTATTGGGATATATTAAAATGGAAATTCAAGGGAAGAAATAATATTTCAATTTTATGCCAGTTCACCAAGCAGATTAAATCCCCACTGAAGTAATTCTGACGCTATCCCCAGCGACTGGGAGATTCTGGTTTGAATTATAAAATATTTTAATATGGGAGAAAAAAAGTCATTTGTGCATTTCAGCAGCAGAAAGAGGAAGCCCTGCCTGGTATGATTTGCTATAATGATGTATTTGCAGAAGCAGCTCACTTCATTTCCTACAGGATTCTTTTTGAAGTCATTAACCTGCAGAAATAATGATAGGAAAGTATTGCGAGAGTGTCCAAAGGCTGTGGTGACACAGGGCTTTCCTTCACGCCTAACGCCTACCTTCATTAATACAACAAATAGCTTTCTGGAAAAGACAATGTGTCAGAAAAGCCCTTAAAGACTGTCCTGATCGTTTCTATTAATCACATTGATATTTGCTAACAGAAAACACTTGGAAATTATTTAATACTATGACTGCTCTGCAAAATCTATAGGTTCAAGAATTAAAATATGGAGCTGGAGGAACAGCTCAGTGGTTAAAGCTCTTACCTAGCAATCTCAGGGACCTGGGTTCACTTCCCCAGCACCAAATAAGCTAGGGCTGGTGACACATGCCTGTAATCCTAGCACTCAGGAGACTGAGGCAGGAGGATTGCCATGAGTTTGAGGCTAGCCTGGGCTACATAGTGAGTTCAGGACCAGCCCGGACTGCAGAGTGAGACCCTGCCTCAAAAACAAAAAAGAATTTAAATGATATCATAAATAATAATTCGTGTATCTCTTGTTGACACTGGGGAGAGGAAATCGTTCACTTTAAATAGATAAGATATTGCCCATGTACCCAGGACACCTAAGTCCAAAACCCCAACGTGCCACTAACCACTACATAGACATGGCAGCTTACGAACCTGCCTAGGTCTCCACTTTCTTCTCCAGAAAATGAGAAGACACTGACTTCAATGTGTTATTGTGAAGATTAAATAAAATATGGTATTTTTGCTGACAATATAGAAACCACAAATACATTAATTCAACTCTTAAGTGATTCAAACATTACTTTCAGTATTACATGAATAATAATTACAGTAGTTAACGTTTCCATTTATTTACTGTGTACCAGATGGTGGGTTAAATATTTTACATGAATTATCTCAGTTCTCCCTCACAACAACAAACCTATGGGGAAATTTTTATTATTTACCCTTTTTCCTGATTCAGGAAAAGAAAATTTATGGAAGTTAAGTTACCAGTCCGTGGTTACACTGAAGGTAAGTGCCCACACTGAGAGAAAACGTACTTTTTTTTTTTTTTCTCACACCAACGCCTATAGGTTTCAACAAGCTTGGCTTTTAAGTTATTTTTTAAATACTAAAATGCTTTCTTCAAATGAAATATTTTGTAGAGCCTAACTACAGATTTAAAAAGTAGGCTATCTGCGCTCCATTGGAAACTGAGAACTTTGCTGTCCAGTGGCTTCAGCTATACCTCACAGAAGCCCCGGGGCTCAACAGTTACTATGATTGGAACTGAAATGTCTCCCCAAACCTCACTTGTTTGGATGTGGTTGGAAACCAATAGAGCCATGTGCTGTTGGGAAGTCGTGCCTCGCTGGCAGGGGCAGATGCTCAGAGCTTGATATGGAGGGGTGTGTGCTGGTTCCCTTCTTTCTCTCTGAATTCCTCTCTGCCATGCTGTAAGGAGCTTTTCTCCTGCTCCCGCCTTGCCATGTGGTTCCACCATTTCCAACTGCCCACACATGAAGGGACTGTGACCTTCTGAAACTCTAAACTAAAATAAGTCTTCCCTGAATTTATGGATGTTGGGTATTCTGTCCCAGCAACAAGAAAGTAAGACAGAAATTGTTACTAGCAGTGGGGTCATTGCTGTGAGTTTACTGACCATGTAGTTTGGAAGCTTTTGGAAGACACTTGGAAAGGTTTGAGGACACCAGCTAGAGAAGATTTGGCATGCTCTTTGCTGAGCTTGATGGGATATTCTGGTCAGAGCTCAGGAAAAAAAAAAGTGCTATTAGAAATGTGGATTGGAAAGGCTGACCCAAGAAGTGTCAGGTGGGAAGAAGAACCGTATTAGCAAAGGGTCTAAAAACCGTGCATGTTACACTCTAACAAAAAACGTATTGTGATTTTGCCCTGGTCCAGAGACTGTGCCTGAAACTGAGATTAAAAGCAGCATACTACTTAATCTGGTGGAAGAAATCTTAAGGAATCCCAATAGTCAGGCAGTCACTTGAGTATTGCTTGCAGCTTTTAGCCAATGCTATGATAAAAGGCAGGGAGGAAAATGGGGAAGAAAAAGGATACAAAGAGTTTGCAATTTTGCCAGACTGAAAGGTACTGTAGTTTTTGGATCAGAGGAGTTTGGGGAGAGATTAGCATTACCAAAAAAATTAATAAATAAAATAAAATAAAAAATAAAAAAGCCAACTAATTACAATCAGGATTATAGGAAAGATGTCTCAAGAGCGTCTCGAAAGTCCACGACAACCCACCATTTCCCAACTCAAGGGTAGAAAGGCCAAAGACTTTGCTCTGAGAACTATATACCAAGGCCAAAGGAAAAAAAAAATTGTCTAAGGTCAACCATCTGGAGTTCAACCATCTAAGAACTCAAAGGCCTCTATAGCATTGCTCCAAGGGGCCAAGCTATTGCTCAAAGTTGTGATGGACCTTGGCATTGTCCACATGGTCCTGGCCTTGCAGGTTTGCAAAGTGGAAGAATTGGGGTTTATGAAGGAGGCTTCTACCCAGATTTCAAAGGAAAGTCTTGGAGGCCAGGCAATGTGCCCCTGGGAGGGGCAGTGCATGAGGTTGTGAAGGGGAAGCCTGGAGATTCAAAGATACTGAAAGATGGATTGTTGGCTGAGAAAATCTATAAACTATGACCAGCTCCAGCCCAGAGAAGAGAAGATGGAGGTTGTAGCCAGCAGTACCTGTACCACCTAAAGCTCTTTGGCATTCGCATGTCACTATAATTTATCCCACCACAGTTTACCCAAGGTGATGGACATGGAGCTACAAGATTTAACACTTGCCCTGCTGAATTTAGAATTTTCTTTGGTCCAAATGTTTTCGTTCATCTTACTCTTCCCTTTTGGAAGGGAATATTTACCCTATGCCATTGTGTGATGAAGGTGCCTAACTCTGTGGTTTTCACAGGAGCTCACAGCTGAGAGTCTGCCTTGCACCTTCAGGCAACACTTTTGACATAAAATTTTTTAGCAATGCTGGAAGTGCTAAGACTTTGGCAACCCTTAGAGAAGTACTAAACAGATTTTGCATAAGGAGGTAGACATTAGTCTTTTGAGAGCCAGGAGTGGAATGCTATGGTTGGGTCTAGCTTGTGCCCCATAAGCCTATGTGTTTGAACATGATGGGCTGTCTATGGAGCCATGTATTATTAGGAGGTGTGACCATTGAAGGGATTATGTCAACTTAAGGGGACCAGGAACCACACCTGGATTAGGGTTTGTGAAACACAGCTAGATTGGAAATCAAGAATGGGCCTGGATTAGAGTGTGAGTGATTTGTGGGCTGGCCAATGAAAGAAAAGCACCCACCCAGATATGGGAAGGCCAACTGGAACTCCAACGGTATAAAAGGAAGAAAGAGGGAAGATCGTTACAGCTTTTTCCTCTGGGAAAGCTCTAGCCTGTGCAATTGTCTACGGACACCGACTTGCTACATGCCACAGATCTCTAGCACAGATTCACTCTCATCTTGACTTGTGCCTGTCTGCCTGTTGCTGCTCTTCAGTCACCAGTCTTCAGGTTTCAGTCTTCATCCGAGATCTTCAGCAGACTCTCACCTCACCGGCTGTCCCGCAGTCCCTGCTGGGAGATCTACTTCATGGCTGAGCAGCCATCTTGGACTTTCTCTATCCTTGGATTTGTAAGCCTTCCTGATAGACCTTTTTGATAACATCTGTAGATTCTGTCTTTGAAAGAACCCAAACTAATGCAAGAGGTGAGGCGTAGCTTGAAGAGGCGGATGCACAGACACTTCAGGCCTGATCTGGGTGGGTGTGTGCTGGTTCTGACCTTCCTCTCTGACTTAGCTGTGTTCTGCCATGCCATGAGGAGCTTTTCTCCGGCTCTGGCTCTGCTTTGTCGCTCCACCATTTCCGGCCACCACCCATGAATGAACTGTGACCTCCTAAAACTGTGAGCTAAAATAAGTCTTCCCTCCCAAAAGTTATAGATGTTGAATGTTCTGTCCCAGAAATGAGAATGTAACTAAGGCAACAGTATACCACACAAAATATATTACTGGTATGATGGTTACAACTTTTTCATATTTATAATTTGACACTGTGTAACCGACTGGGAAGGTCTATGACAAGTAGCAATGTGTCTTGTTTGCAAAGTTTTAATTTCAATCTTGTATTGCAAAACTGTTGGAAGCAAAGCATTCAGCTGACCAGTGAGCTCTTTCAGAATGTAAGTGTATGTGCACCACATGCACGGTTCACATCAGCTGACCAGTGAGCTCTTTCAGAATGTAAGTGTATGTGCACCACATGCACGGTTCACAGGGATACCCAGGTCCCTTTCTAGGCTCTTGAATCAGGGCATTTGTTAATAACTGACAATATGCTCTTGACAAAACATGTGGCTCCTAAAGCACCTGATCACAGCAAGATGGCAGGTTATGTCTTTTCTTCTGTTAGTAATGAGAGGAGCATGTCACATTATTCCATGCAGTACCTCAGCGTTTCCTAGAGTTGCCAGATCTAACAAAAATACGGGGCATCCAGTAAAACTCAGATTTCAAGTAAACAATGAATACTCTCTTTTTTACATTTCAAATATTGCAAGGTGCAAACCTCTAACAGAAAAGTTATTCATTGCCCTTTCCTTAAAATTGCTTGGATTTTTTATGCTAGTTAAATAAAGCAGATTATTAATAGCAAGTAGTTAATACTAATATCTCAATTCATGTACACAAATTTTCTTAATGAATTACTTCCTGAAAATGTCAAAGAAAATATTATCAGTGACATAGAAATGAATCAAATACTGTAATCATTGAGATTAAAAATGTATGGACAGATTAGCATATTAGACAGAGGTGAGAAAAGAATTAATGGATCTAAAGATACATACTGAGAGATTTTGCGGGAAGAGATGCGAATTTTGAAAGAAAGATTAAAAGATATAAGAGGGTAAATGCAAAAGTACTATATTCGTTTAATCAAAGTTCCAAAAAGATAAAAAAATAAATAATAGAAAAGTAATACTTTAAGAGATAATAAATGGCAATTTTCTAGAGCTGCTGAAAAATGCCAGTAGTAGTTAGATGAAAAAACCCACATAGTCAAGAGAAAAATAATTTAAATGAACTCTTATAATGTTATACCAACCATATAGCATTGAAACTTTAGAACAACAAGACATCATATCATCTTGGATTTTATTACAGTAAAAGAAGCATAAATTTTAAATTGGATCACAGATAAATTGTCAGACATAGAAGAACAAAAACTTCCAAAGAAGTTAAAATGTACTTTCAATGCTAGAAAATTTAACAGTGAAAAATATTTATAAAAAGGTTGTTAAATATTTTACAAAAACATCATTCCAATCATGAAGAGCATAATGAGGAAAAGGTACTATATTCAAAGGAAACATAGTGGTGACTATAAAAACTTCTTTTCAAACTCAGAGTTTAAAGCTCAGATTAAAAATACATAATTTTATACATCGCAGACCTCTGACCCCTTAGAAAGTTTGACTTCTTCATTTTTTATTAGTCCTGAGTGACTTTCTCGTAGTGTAGTAATATAATAATTTTTATAACTCAAAAAATTTAAAATCTTGTTGGATGTTTTTAGATTTTGAGAATTGAATTGAAGATTTCAGTTTCTGCCTGAGTTTTACTGCCTCCACTCTTAGGTTATGAGTTTGTGTCTCATGGCTTCTGAGAGCTGCTTATATCTCTCTACCTTTGCAACATCAAGTGTATTTCTGTATTTCCTTTGTTGTGTATAAATACGGTGTTTCTTCCTACCACATCACTCTGACATCAAAACTTAAAAATAATACGGCTTTTGAGAAGCAGCTTTCCCTCCAAAGGGAAGTGCAGAGCTAGAATATCGAATTTTATGTTTCAAATACTGAACTGCAATCTTTGTGAAGATTTCCTTCAAATCGTTCATTGACTAGTGGGAAACATACAAACGTAAGAAGCAGGAGAAGCGAGCTAGGCTCAGCTTCTGCCTCTGCGTTGTGCATAGTCATGAACAAATAGTGCCCAGGCCTTGGTTTTCTCTTCTTTAAACTATAGATAGGAATATTCAACTAGGAGTTTAGCAAAAAATAAATTAAAAATAAAATAAATAAATAATAAAAATTCAACCAGGCTTTAGCAAACAAAGCCCCAGATACAAGAAAACTTTCAAAAGATTCTAGTTCCCTTTCTCCCCATTGTCTCCTTGCATATATCTCTTGAAGAGAAACCAACAAGGAAGCGCAGCTAAACTTAACCCAGTCAGTTGAGGCATCCCAGTCTGATTTTCTTCTTGTGTTTCACAATATGTTGCAAATTGTGGTGCTGTAGTGCACACACTAAGATGAATTTGTCAACAGTCTCTGGAAACGTACAGATCTCAGGGGAAAAGCCTTTTCTGCTTTTCCCCTCCAGAAATGTACAATGTCTCAATGAAGATCAAAGTCAAGATACTGAAAAATCTGGATAATTGAATCATCCTTTGGATGAGAAACTAGGAATAGGGGAGGCTGATATTTTTAAAGTAAATTAATAAATTAAAATACTAATTATAGCTTACGGATTAGGACATAGGAGGGTTCAGGGTGAAAATGATTTTTTTCAGAAGATGCATTCTTGACTCGTTAACATCTTAGTGAAGCTTCTTAATATATTATGCCAGTTCTAGGACATAGCAACACAGGTAGGAATGCTCTTGGAGAAAAAAAGAAAAGAAGTTAATAGCCAATATGTAGGGATGAACTCATTAAAACTGAGTCCTTCATAAAAGTGACATTGACAAGAAAGAGATTCATATAGAAAAACAGCAAGGGAGGCAGGGCTACATAGCCAATGAGCCCAGCTCTGTGGAAGGTAAGAGGCTCTCAATTTGTGAGTCCAGTATGGGAAATTTAGCAACTTACCAAGACTTTGCCTCAAAAAAAAAAAAAATCAAAATGTAAAAGGGCTGAAGATGTAGCTCAATGTGCAGGCCCTGGTCTAAATCCAAATAAGAAAAAGAGGAGAAGAGGAGAGGAGAAAAGGAAGAGAAGGAAGAAAAAAGAAAGAGAAAGAAAGAAAGAAAGAAAGAAAGAAAGAAAGAAAGAAAGAAAGGAAGGAAGAAGGCAGACTCCCTTCTCTAAACCTACAGCTGGGAAATCCCCCACCTTGTCTCTCGGCCCTAGAGATGCGGTAACCAGTGGTCCCGGATCCCTCTGTCATTTGTACTCAATTGGTGAGGGAAGGTCTCCTACCCAGCACACAGCCTTGAGACTACAGCTGCTGGTACAAAAAGCCTTAGCAACTCTCAAGCTCGTCCGTGAGGACCAGGGAAAGACCTATCCATGTTATTCAGCTCCAGAAAAATCGCTATCAATGCCACAGTCTCATCCCCACCACAGCTTTCTCTGAAGGACCTTGAAATGTTCCCACACATGCTCTGAAGCCTCCAGGTTACAGATCTCAAACCCACACACCTTAATTCCACCCATGCTCAGTCTAATGAAGACCTTCCCCATATCCTATACGTCAAGAGGTACAGATACCATTGCCACTAGCCCATGTTACCTGCACAAGCCCTGGATGACCTAGGAAATACCTCCATACCTCACAGGAACACAGCTTCTATGCCAGAAGCCTTGTCATGACTTGAAGGAAACTCATGAAATGCCTAAAAATGAATTTGAAATAATGATTCTAAAGAAACTCAAAGAGATGCAGAAGAATGCAGATAAATAATATGTAGAAATGATAAATTCACCAAAAAAGTAGAAATCCTTATAAAAAAACAATCAGATGTCTTGGAACTAAAAACTTTAATCAGTGAAATGATCTTACAGTAGTGAGTCCCACAGAGGAAAGAATTTCAGAACTCAAGGATAGGTCCTTTAAATTAACTCAAACAAAAAAACAACAAAAAATAATCAGCCTCCAAGAGTTAAGAGACACAGTTAAGCAATAAAGTATTAGCCGTGTAGAAACTCCAGAAGATGAAACAAAGGAAATGACATTAGAAACCTATTTTGTGAAACAATGGCTAAAAATTTTCCAATCTTAAAAAAGATACGAAAATCCAAACTCAACAATTTATAAGGGCTCAACTCTATTTAGTCTAAGTAAATACTCACCAAGGCAAATTAGTCAAAGTGTATAAAATCTGAGGTAAAGAATTCTAAACGAGCAAAAGGAAGTGTCAGGTCACATATAGAAGAAGGCAACAGAAATGTCAAAGGAGAACAGGGTGACACCTTCAAAATACTGAAAGAAAAATTGCAACTATGAGTACTATACTGTGTGGCTTAAATTACAGTATTTCCAAAATATCTTGTGTATCCAGAAGTGTGACTTTTAAAAGGTGATTAGCCTATAGGAGCTCAAGGTTTATTTCTCTTCTTCGATTTGGGAGATTTTCTTCCATAATTTCATTAAACATGTCTTTTAAATCTCTTGTTCTGTCCTTCTATTCTCCTGTACTCCCATAATTCTGTGATTGTTTCGCTTTGCGTCATCCACCAGCAGTTGCAACCAGACCGTTCCTTGGCTTTTGGTTGTGTGGTTCTCACTGGCCTTATGATCCAGGTTATCCAAACTTGTCTTCAAGACTGAAGTATTTGAGCTGGTTTATTTCACATTCTGGAGTTCTCCTTTTATTTTTTCTTTATTTCTATTAAATTATTCTTTCATTTCTTTTATCGGCAATGTTTTTAGATAGGACCAAAAACACAAATAACAAAGGTCTAATAGGATTACATCTGAATTTCAAAGAAAACAATTAACACAATTTTAAAAATGACCTACAAAATGGGAGAAAATATTTGTAAAAATACACTCAATGAGGAACTGATGTCCAGAATATATTAGAAATACAAAAGCCAAATAACAATAAAAAAGTAAATTAATGGAAAAATGGACTAAAAAACAAAACAGACACTTATCAAAAGAATGACTAGCAAATACCTTAAAAGTGCTCAATTACCAATCATCAAAGAAATGCAAATCAAAACTGCAAAGAGATATCTTCTCATCCCAGTTAAAATGATAATGATTAAAAGTAAAGATACGCACATTCACATACACACACACACACACACACACACACACACACACGCACGCACGCACGCACGCAAAGACACCACACACACAAAGGTTAGCCAAGAAGAAACAGTTACAAAGTATGGAGATTCCTCAAAAAAAATTGTCCTAAAATTAGAACTACCATAAATTCCAGCAATTCCTTTATTCAATATGTATCCAAGAAAGATGAAATCAT
The DNA here is from genome assembly GCA_004027205.1 of Ctenodactylus gundi. Taxonomy (NCBI): domain Eukaryota; kingdom Metazoa; phylum Chordata; class Mammalia; order Rodentia; family Ctenodactylidae; genus Ctenodactylus; species Ctenodactylus gundi. The sequence continues at coordinate 657,193 of PVKB01000587.1, forward strand.
TATACCACAAAGATCCTTGTGCTACCATGTTCTTTGCAATACTAATCACAATAGCTGGAAGATGGGATTAACCCAGATGCCCTTCAGTGAATGAATCTGGATAAAGACCATGTCATGTATTTATACAACGGAATACCATTCCACCATTTAAACAATGAAATTCTGTCATTTGTAGCAACATAGACAAAACTGGAGGTTATTATGTTAGGTTACACATGCCAGACACAGAAAGACCACATGTTCGCATTCACTTATGGAAACAAGTAAGACAATCTTATAAAAGAATGGAAAGAAACGGCAGTTAAAAGAGATGAGAAAGGGGCGGAGTGAAGGGATGAGAAGGAGGAATCTGGGGGTCATGATGTAAAAAATTCAATAAAGGGCACCAAAACCCACAGTTGAGGAATCACCTGATTTTTCTTCAACACAGTAGGGTAATGGTTGAGTAAACCAACATATGCTATATTTCAAAACGACTCCAAAAGTATGAAGTTTCCAACACACATAAAAGAGTAATAGTGAAAAAGACAGACATCCTTATTATTCTGATTTGAATATTATCCATTGAATATAGGCATTGAATTACTAAACATACCCCATAAAATGTATAAACTTAAAAATAAAGAAAAACAGAGGCAAAACAAAAGCTCCTAATAGGTTAATCCTAAAGTTGCAATTTAAGAATTAAAAGTGATTATAAGAAAATTTTAGACAAGACATACGGATTAAATATTAAGCTAATCCTGCAAGTTAAAAAAAAACAGAAAATTTTTTAAAAAGGCCAAAAACTATATGTACCAGTGCATGTTATCATCTTGACTGGATTAAGAGACTCCTGGAGAGGTGACTAAGTCATTCCAGTTTTGTATCTGAAAATGGGTTAATGTGCCGACATTTATAGCTGAATATGCTATAAGGGGGTGGAACCCTGTAATAGGAGATAGGTCACTGAGTACATGCTTTAAAATAATATATTTCTGTGTGACAGTCTTCCCCTGTGCTCTGCTTCCCAGATACCATGAAGTTAAAGCCGTGTTCTTCTACTATACTGTTCCTGCCTTGGAGACAACCCACCTCTAAAACCATGCGCCTCGTAAATCCTTCTTCTTTTAAGTTGTGTTGTCAGGTATTCTGGCCACAGCAACAACAACAACAACAACAACAACAACAAGGCTGACTAGTATACCATAGATGTGAAAGAGTTCAGGAGAAACTTCTCCCAGGTAAGAGCAGAGAAGCCACAGGAGCACCCACCAGGGATGTTCACAGGAATTTGATGGGTTTGAGTTGAATTCCGCCAGTGTCGAATCCAGGACTGATTTGCTTTTGAATTCCAAATACCAAGATCATGGAGTTGCTGAGCATCACCCAATTTTGGAGAATGCAATCCACTGGGCTGCGTGTAGAGCTAAAACAACACGTCCCCTGGCTTCCGAATTTAGAGACAGGCAGGTTACCAGGGTTGCATCTAGACCCGGATCTCAGAAATCAAACAAAATCAAGAGAATTCCTGTGAACAGAGATTCCCAAATCAAATCCTTCTGTGACTTCAGGAATCTCAAGCAGGATCATCACACACGCACACACACACACACACACACACACACACACACACACACACACGCACACACGCACACGCACATGCACACACACACACACAGACGGTCAAACCAAAGGGAAGAATCACAACCTATTCTTCTCTGAGTTGATTTCCAAACTTGCTGTCTCCCCGTTGTCAATGTGGAGTTACGCACGGAAGACCATTGGTGCTGAGCCGCTGACGTCCTGGGGTGGTCTCTAGGGCAGACGGCCCAGGCTCAAACTCATCCACAGGCTCTCTTCACACTGGCGAGTGGCGGATGAACCATAGACAAAAGCTCCATGGGGACTTCGCCAGTACCTAGCTTTCCAAATTGTTCCAAGATCGTTTTGTCTGTCACCCAGCATGCCAATCACCAGAATTGTGAGTTCTTGTGGAGGCAGGAGAACAAGTCTCAAATCTGTCCCCCTGAGGACAAGGCCGGGGGGGGGGGGGGGGTGTAGACTGAGGTGTGGGGACAAACGAAGGGAGGAGAGTGGCCAGAGAAGGGCAAGCAGAGGGAGTCCAGTGTTTATTCAGGAACTTAGCACACATGAGGTAGTTCGAGTCTAGAGGGTTTATTCAGGTTTCTGGAGTAGCAAATAGAATCCTGCAATGTATAAAAAGGATGGCATGCCATTACCAATGGGGTTTGTTCCAGGGATACACACCATCAGAAATATGCAGTCAAAGTAATCTACATAGTAATCACTCTTAAGGAAAATGATATGGTTACATACAGGTACAGGCCACGATTCTTTGTTCCTTTTTCTATTTCTTTTTAATTAATTTATACGAATTGTACTTTTTATGGGGGATGTATATTTCCACGCATCTATATAATATTTATTAAAGAAAGAAAATGGAATTTTAAAAAAGGCTCAAGATGAAAAGGTAAACCCAAGTAACTTACGTGGAATTAGGGAGAGAGTTCCATAGGCTGGAGAAGAGGAAAACAGTCGGTGACAGACCCCTGGGGTCCCCGGGGACTTGACTCTCAGTCAGCCTCACACTGGCTGCCTCCCAGACTTGCTCTAAACACAGCTCAGCCTTTTCATTTGTCCAATAAAACCAGGCCAGAGAACAGTTTCTATCCAAGGATAGGTGACCCCGAAAAAAAACCTGATCATGTCATCTCTTTACCTGAAGCCCTCAGTGTCCCTTTCATGCTCTAAGGGTGAGCAGGGGATCCGAATATGTCAGCATGACCCACAGGCTCCATTCTTAGAGCCCCTGAGAGCCTCTCAGCGCCACGCCGTCCGCCTGCCACCTTCCTCTAACTTCTCCCATCAGCCCTAGTTAAGTCACGTGCCCGGAGTTCTTTCACAAGTGAGTCTCTGCATACCTGCCCGAACTTTCTGACGCACAGTTCCCTCCGGCTCCATCTACCAACATCAATGCATCGTCCAGTGCTTAAATCACTTCCTCTGTTACAGCTTCGTAGCCGCAGGCCGTCTCCTGCCTGCCTGTTTGCCCTTCCTCTGCCTGCCCCCACAGCACCCTGACCTTCCAGTCCACAGCTACTCCCCAAGTATTGTCATGCGATTCTCCTCCTGTGCCCTCAGCTCCAAGGGTACAGACACTAGGGCAGCAGCTAAGTCCTTCCAGCTGCTGGTGCTTATTCCATGTTCCCCGTGTCTTGTTTTCCCCCAATATCTGAGTCAGGGATGAACAAATAAACACCTCATGATTTTTGTTGTCCCTGGCACTGGGTCCTCGTGTGTGCAGAACGCTAGGCCTCCTTCGGGGCTTGTTTCCCTCTCGCTATAGGTATAACTTCTTTTTATTTAGATGTGCTCATCCATGAAGTAAGGTTTATAGTTTGAATTATATCAAATAATGAACATTCAACCCTCAGGGTAGATTCGGGCACGTCGACACTGGTTCGTGGAGATTACCTTATCCTCACCTCTGCTCCTTCGTGCCTGTGAAGTGACACCTGTCTCCTCCGATTGCAGCCAGACCCCTGCCCATCCCCTCCACCTGTCGATGGCAAGCACCCGGGCACTGAGCGCTGAAGGCTCCATTTCATACATTGCCGCCTTATTTTTCATAGTGACTATGGTGAAATGAACATAGATTTTTGAAAATTACTACAAAAAACAATTTAAGGATTCTAGATTTTTCCACTTTATTAATAAACATGTGTGTGTGTGTGAAAGAGAAAGAGAGAGAGAGAGAGAGAGAGAGAGAGACAGAGAGAGAGAGAGAGAGAGAGAGAGAGAGAGAGAGAGAGAGAGAGAGAATGATTACACTGGACTAGAGTATTTTTTTTTGCCCTAACATATCACGTTTACCCCAGCCTCCTTGCTGAGTCAAGCCTTAGAGCTGCTGATGACTTACTATCCTGAAGTCACTCTCTATGGAGAATCTCACACTGGCCAACCTCGGGTCTAATAGTCTTGGATGGTTGCCTTCAGTGAACAGTATCATCTTGGTCCCCAGGACCCGCTGTGGAGAATTTTGTTGGTGAAAATTCACTGAAGAGATATGAAATAGCTAGACTCTTATCTTCAAGCTGTCACATGAGACTTTGAACAAATACCTTATCTCCCCACCTTGGTTCCCTCGTCACTAAACTGAGAAAGGAGGATGAATTGATCACCTCAAGGTTCCACTGCCACTCTATGTTCTTGGATTCTGTGATTCTCTGCTTAGAAGATCAGTCTGGATCCCAGCAGAAAGCAGGCAGCATCCTCAAAGTGGGAATCTGAGAAGAATTTAATAAAATAAAAGGATTATGGACAAAGATGTGTTCACGACGTATGGAAAACATGAAGGAGAAGGCAGAACGGGGCTGGAGGAATGGCACAGAGGTAAAGTGCTTTCCTAGAAAACACAAGGCCCTTAATTCGATTCTCCAGCACCACATAAAGCTGGTCATGGAATACCCTTAATTCCAGCACTTGGGAGGCTGAGGTAGAAGCATTGTCACGCTTCCAAGGCCAGCGTGGGCTCCATAGTGAGCTCAGGACCAGCCTGGGCTACAGAGGGAGACTCTGTCTCAAAAAAAAAAAAAAAAAAGTAAGAGCCAAGGGGATAGGAATAGGAGAAAACTTTGTTTATGCACTAAGTTTTCAGACCTCAGAGACAGGCAATATACACCAAGCCAGCTAAAGACAAAAGTAGCCTTTGCAGAGGAGACAGCCAACCCAAGGAAATCCCACAGGACAAGATCTAAGAGAATATCCACCATCGCCCTCAGTCTCCTCCTTGTGCTACTCAACAGCCAACAGGCCGGATCCAAGGACAAGGAAAACCAGCTCTATGGACACAATCCGGACAGGTCATCTGCGTGCAGCCAACACATGTGTGAAAGGATGTGGCGGGGGAGGGGGGCAAACGTGACTGGTGCCCAGGGATGGTAAGGGCAGAACCTGGCTTCTGGAAGCCTTTTTGTACATGATGAGTCATAGTGATGCAGGCAAAAACTTTTTATTGTCTCTTAATCCCTTGACGTTCTGCTTAAGCATAAATCATCTACGATCCCTTTAGAGAAATGGCACTGTTACCTCCAGCTGTATCAACTAAGTCACAGGTTAGCAAACTATGAAGATTTTTTTGTTTCTAGAGTGTTTTTGGAAAGTAACTTATGGCAGTATAAAAGGTTTAATGTCACCTAATAACCTAGGCATCTTATTTTTAAAATACATTTGATTAGATGGTCACAGAGTATCCTTTGGAGAGCAGTCTAAATTATTATTATCCAATTCTTATGTAGATTTATAATTAATCTAACAACTATGATCTGACCGTGAATATGCCTTTGCCATCTGTTATCTTTACCCCGAATTTGATCATGAATAATACATAACCATCTGACAGTTGAATCCAGTCCATAAGGCGGCTGTCCACGATGCAAAGCCATCCACAGTGTGCTAATTTACACTCTCCGTCATTCTCCTCTAATTCCTACCCAGCACTCTTTCGTGGACGTTCAGCCACCAGGGGAGCAATACACCTACCGACTTGGCCAGATGGGATGCAGTGCGCATTCTCCAGTGTCCTGGGTCTGATCCTAATTGTCACCAGCCGAGCCAAAATGTGTCACTCCAAACATGGGCAGGCGTGCTCTTGGGCATTCGTAAGATGTTTAATGGAGCTTCCAGTGTGACACTGCTGACGCGGTGTGTTTTAATTAGACTTCTAAGTGCACATTTATTTTTCCCACTAGGTCAATCCTACGCGCAGGTGAGAGAGACAGCCATGTGACTATAGGTGTCAGACAGTGGTTAGCAGCGTAATCACCCCAAAAGAAGGGAAGTAGAAGCATTTGAAAGCATAAGCCAATCAAAGTGTTGCACACCTGTCCACGACCTCATTCCCCTCTTTGCTTCTACACCTGCTCGCTGTCTCCTGGGAGCCGGTTCCCACCAAAGGCTTCTTCTTCACTTAGTCCATTCTGGATAGAGAAAGACTGGTGATATCTCGATTCCATATATCCTACCTACATACATTCTAAATTAAATGCTTACAAAAAAAAACAAAATAAAAAACATTTGTGGGCCCAACTTGCCAAATAGGCCAACAGGCTATGAAGATATTTCTTTTTGTCAGTCCTGACCCTAGCACATTCTACCTGGGGTAAAACAGTTACTTCTAAACTTTGTATAAATTCTTTCACTGTGGGAGACTCTGGGAGAGTGATTTAGTGCTGGGAGAAATATACATCAAATTTGATAGTTACTGAACTTGAAGGAAGAGTAGGCCCATTGACCTTTGTATTTGAGAATAGTGACCCCTGAATGTAAATATGACCAGAGTCCATATGCATACCTGTAGTGAGAGGAGTTCTAGTGGTTTGCAGTTTATTGAACACTGCATGGTCATCAAAGTTGGCTCCCGGTTTTCGTAACTATGGCTGTGAGTAGCACATTCTGAAATTCTACATCAGTTGAATCTCTTTGTGTCCACCCAACCAGAATCATTACTTCAAAGCTAATAAAAAAGTCATCACACTTGCTGTTGGGCTGTGACTCACCTTTCTTCTTCACGTAGATTCCTCCTGCACTTATGATCATGTCATTCTGTCCCCGGTTCATTAATGAAGGACAAGCTAACTGAAGGTCACAGAGCAAACAACCTACAAGTCAGCCAGTGGCCCATGAAGTAAGCAGCCACCAGAGCCTTGTGCATTAGGGAAAGAAGCCCGTCTGCCAAACTGGCAGGGTGCACAGTCTTGAGTAGTTTGGATGCAAGATTTATAGATCCGGGAACTAGAAATAAGAAAGAGGCTGCCATTTTCCAAGGTGGCAGCCAACAGAAACCAAGAGGGAGCAGAAGCCATTACTAACGAAGAGTGGCAAGAATGGTTCGAGCTGCAATAGAGGTTGGTTCACCCAAGTCAGACAGTCAGACGCAGGTGAACAGGTGGGTGCAGCCTGGCAAGGGGACAGGATGGCTGTCTTAGTTACTTTTTCTGTTGCTGTCACTCAATAACTGACACCCACAAACTTAGGGGAGGAAAGATTTATTTTATCTCACACTTTCAAAAGGTCACAGTCCATTCAGGTGCAGCCAGCAGTAATGGAAGCACACGGCAGAGTCAGAGGCAGAGGAAACTTCTCACAAC